>OY728125.1:1488537425-1489787425 GCA_963277665.1 Viscum album | reverse complement strand
TTCCCAGTTTCATTAGAGATGAAAGAAGAGGATAGATATGTGTGAGGCCAATTCATATGGTAGGATAGAGGCTTGAATAGTAATAGATCCATGAAAGGTGAAAAATGAACATCAGGGATTCTCAATAGATTCCATGAGCCTATTCCAAGAGAGGGAATGGAAAGAAAGAACAAGCAAAAATATTCACCTAAAAGGAATATATGGACATGGGAGTGGGAAATCCAACTAATGAGGCTGAATCTCCATAGAGATGCATAAAATTCAGCTAGTGGCACATGGGGATTATCATGATTAATTAAAAAAAGAAACATAATGCAAATTAAATCAATTTTTAGAAAAAAACTCATTTATTCTATTATAAACTATTTTTAAAAGAATTCATCACACATATAACTCACTAAAATTATATAATAGTAATAAATTTAAAAATAATTATTTATGTTTTTTAATAATTAGAGAAATTTAGTATCAATGTAACATAAGTATTTATGGTCATTATATAATTTGAAAAAATTATAAATAAATTAACATATTGAAAATAATTTCATTATTCTCAAAATAGAAACTAATGTTCATTCATAACTTGTTTTTCATATGTAGACACAAAAGATATATTTTAAACTAAGATAGTGTCATTTTGTAACATTTTTGGATTTAAATGTTATATAGGTCATTTTCAAGAAACAATTCCCAATAATCAACTCATTTTTTGAGACTAATGTGTTAGAGAAAAAAATTTACTTAATAAAATAATAATTACTATGACATATTATGTATTTATCCATTAGTTTTAACCTACATTATCAAAATTTACTCTGTATGGAGAAGATAAATTTTACAAGGGTTATTATTAATATTGTTCAAAAATAAAATGGTACTATTTGAAAAATGATAACCTCTTAATTAAAAATATTGAATATGTTTTATCAAAATCAATTTTGAACTTTTTAAGAAATTAAATTTAAATAAAAAACATGCAACATGGAAGAGAGACCACTATATTAAAAAATAGATTCTTTAGCATAAGAATTTGTTTATTCTTATCCCATTCCAAGTAAAATATTAACTGATTTTTAAAATAAATTATTAACTATAGGACATATAAATTTTAGTAAAATTATTCCTTAATAGTGATTCATTATACTTAAAATGATAAACATTTATTGTGCTAATAAAATAGTTTTTAAATAATGTATTTTACATGTAAAAATGGTTTAATACCAAATTCAAATATAAAATTAATTCAAATGAACATAATTGTATTATTTAATATATAATATAACTAATTTTACTTTGAAAATATTTTAAAAAAATGATACTTTATATAAGCTCCAACAAAACAGTTTTGGAAAATGAAATAGTATTTTTTCACTATTCACTAGAAAATAGTTTTTCATAAAACTACTATAAATTCAACCTATGAAAATTTAGAAAATCTGATTTCACAAGTTTATTTTATTTTATGACAAATATTCGTAAAAAATTAAAATTATATATAATATTTTCTCAGAAAAAAACATTTTTTGTAGGAAAATATATATTAAGTATACTATAACTTTTCTAAAAATTGAATTCATATTTAATATAATTTAAGAAATGCATTTTTATTGAGTTTTTTATTTATATATATTTCATAAATCATTTAATACTATTCATACCCAAAAAAATATTGACAATGTTATAACTATCATGTTAAAATAATAATATTGCATGGTCCATCTAGGTTCGGTGTTGCATATCTTGAATACTGTTGAACATAGTGTTATTTTAAAATATCAGGGTGTTAGGTTCTAGTCAACCCCATTATCCAAATTGTGTCTAAATAATTTTCACTTGGTCTCTGTAATTATGGGTATGATATTTTTAAATTTCATTATTGAATACTCACATCGTAAAAAGGGTTAATAAATCATCCTCTAAAAGGATGGAAAGGGAAGTATGAAATTCACTACCAAATAGGTTTCCAAAATTGATTAAATCAGTGGAAAAATAAAAAATAGATGTGTATGATAAAAATAATTCCAATGTAACAAAACAAAGTGATATATAACACATTTATAAGAATTATAAAGATGAGAAAACGATAAAAATTTTAAGGGTTAAAAAGAGTATATTTCTTCAGAATTCATGATTATAGGACACCATTTTTGCATTAATATCCTTTTCCTATAGTTGAGGAACTAATTTACCAACTATAATAAGAACACTGAAAAATATACTTGGAATTTATAATGTTATCCTATAATAAATTTCCCCCACAATCTAATATTTTTCTCTAAATGATGAGTATTTGAGATGAATTTTTTATTCACGAATCACTAAAATAAACTTCTAATAGATAAAAATATTATATCTAGTTATTCCTACCATCATTATGTGTTATACAATACCAAAAATATTCATCCCAAGGTATAATAATTTATGAAAATAATAATCCTCTAAATAATATATTTAACTCCATAATTTTCAATACTAAAAGCAAGGGTTCCTCTTATATCATTTCATAAATAATCATACATCCCAAATAACCTTAATCACCACAAATTTAAACAATTTTTTAACCTCAGAGGTGATATCATTCCATTCATCATATTTCTCAAAAAAAACTTATCAAATTATTCCCAATTAATTATTCATATTAAATCCCATTTTAATCCTAAATGGTATATATACCTCAACCTAGTGAAAAATCCTTCCAATAATATTAATCAATTTGATAAATTAATATATGCTCTTATAATAAAGTAAAAATCACCAAAATATATGAATAATATTAATATAATGACATAATGGTAATCCTTAACTTGATCAAAAATATCTCTTAAAATATCACATTCTCAATGAATCACTTTTCAACCATCAAGATTATATAAATCCTATTATAGAGTAATCTATAATTAAATTCACAAAAAATAATATACTGAACCTAAAGGATTATTTAAAACTCAATAGATTATTCTTCCTAATTCCCTTTGAGAGTTTAAAATCACTTCTAAATCCCATCACATAAAACATAAACAATTTTTTTATACCTTTGAACATATGATAAATCAAAAACTTATAAACCCATGGTTTTCTCTTTAGATTTTATGTTAACCTCATTTAAAAACATATATATTCCCAAACAATAACATTAACATTACTCCTAAAATAAGTTCAAAAACTATTGAATATATTCCATATATCATAAAAATACTATAAACATCATGAAAGATGACCCAAATCACTTTTTCATCGACAAATCAATTTAAAGTTCACTAATATTGCCACAACAATGTCAATTGTCTCTTTATACCAACTAAATATATGATTTCAAATTCAACCTAGGAATAGTCCTTATATGTTTGATTATACTTGTATCCAATATATCCTTTGTATGACACTTCCAATACATAATTCTCAAATTCATGTAACCATTAACTAGGATTCTTCATCATAATATCAAAAACATATTTTCTATAATATGAAATACAAATTAGGTATTGAGATTATTCATCCTAATTTTAATCAAGCTTCACATATTTAATAAAATTAATAATGTTTAAACATCACTTTTCATAAAAAATTCATTAACAGTCTCTTTTTCATCAATGATAAAATCATTACTCGTATATCCTTGCTAATTATTTTCTCGATCTTTCCCCCTTTGACATCATTTTTCATAATTCACATGACTTTTACATTTAAAATATTAAACCATTAGGGATACCTTATTGATACCACTATTATAATCCTTTGAGATTTCTGATATTTTCATTCTCCCTCAAAAATTACATTCTTTGTGTCCTTATTTTCCACAATAAGAATCATTCACATGACACTATGAGATATTCACTTCAGTGATTCGTTCCTAGTTATAGACATGGTGGAAGTTGAATCTTCTTTCATATATGGTCTTTATGAAACTCCATATTTAACTTCATTGGTGTCTCATAAAATATCAAAATATAATATTGTTAATCACATAAAAACATAGATAATTAAGGAAAAACACAAGGTTTCACAATAAATTTCTTATTCCCCTTGGTTTCCCAAAACTAAAATCATTCCATTGGCCATCACATTCAATATCAACACGATTCCTTTAGGTTCCTTAAAATGAATAAAACTAATATTCATAGTGTGAGAATATATTATCATAGTTTGAAATCATATAATAATGAATAAAATCAATTAAATGATGTATAAATCAGAAAACCTTATTTTATGTCACCTTAGGTTTAACCTAGGTAATTCATGGTAGTTCTCAATACTTTATGATAAAATTATATACAATGACCTATCCATTGAGTTATCACTATTGTTTTATTCTCCTAGTCTCTAATAGTTAATGGAACCTTACTCTAATACTAACTACGGTGACCTAGATTTTTCAAACATGTATATCAGATCTTATAATATAAATATTCATTACATAACATAATGATCCACTCCAAAAGTGTACATTTAATTTTCCTTTAGAGACATTGAAACATAACTAATTTGTATATAAAATATCAACAATGTCTCTCTTATAGTCTTTATATCCAACACCAATCTTATACATCTCTTAATTAGTGATTTTCTTCATAACCTGGGGAAAGGAAACCTAAAAATGTGTGACCTGAGGTACTCAGAAATGGTATACAATGAATATATCAATGGTCACATGAGAATAACATGAACAAGACTATGTGAGGACATGATAATAACAATTTAAAATCATATCGTTCATATAAAAAATCATATCATTGAATCATTTCATAAATAATGGATCTCCATAATAGATGAATCATAAAGGAATCTATCATTACATGTCCTAGTGGGGCATGTTCTATCACTACCACAATCCCACCTCTATTTGGTCAGGGGATAGCGACTAGCACTGAGTAAGCATATCTCAAAAAAATTGAGGCATTTTCCTATATACCTGTACACCCACATATCTCTATGCCCATGGATCCAAAAAGTAAAAACACAAACAAAAATGCAAGAATAATATAATAACCAACTAGAAATTACAATAGGAAAGTAATTTATATGAAGGTAAACTGGTGCAGAATACAATCCCACAAAAAGAAAGACAACTTCAATTTCTGACCTTTAAAAATGGGTACTTAAGCTACTGTAGAAATCTACATGAAATACCTCAGCTTGTCTAATCTAACAAGGCATCATCCGGTCCTAGCCCTTGTGTTTCTATACCTAGGACTCCTTTGAATCATTAGTCACCTATAAAAGACAACAATTGTGTTGGAAAAGATTGTCCAAGAGTGAGTAAAACAATACTCAGTATAAAACCTCAAATCCATAAAGGGAAAACCTCAAAGGAATGAAAAAGTAGCAATAAATAGGTATATTCCCATACATATACCAAGAACATTCAGATATACTCATAACCACCCACAAAGTAAAACTGGATAGGTCAAAACCAATCATTATCTACATGATTCTACTCGAGGTATATTCATTTTGGGGGAACTCACTTCTCAACCCTTGAAATCATCAAAAACTCTTACAAGAGGGTCTTCTACATTGGGCTGCTCCAAAAAAGAAAACACTGGTCAAAGATCATGATATACAGATAAAGTATTCTCCTTAGAGAATACCAAAAACCCAATACTTATTACCCTAGAAGGTAGGGAATTATTCTAGAAAAATACCATGAATCCTACAAATGTGGCTTGTAACATAGTGTATTCTCCTCAGGAAATACTATGAACCCTATTGATATGGACCACTAGATGAAGGATTAACACCCTAAGCACTAAGGTCAAATCAATACACACGATACTCTCTTAGGGTTGATATGTTATCACTCCAGTTCCAAGGAGGATCCACAACACTATCTGGGACTCTATCCTCTCAATGGGATTGATGCCTAGTGATGTGGATGCAACACCGTACTGATCCCACAAACAAATAACCAAGGGGGATTTTTCACCAACGATGTTCTCCACTAAAAACACAAAATGCCATCTCAGAAGGACCTCATATTCATGAGGGTCCCAATGCCAAAATAGATCATCAAAAAGCATATTGTTTCAATTTTATGGGTATTTTAGTAAAAAGGGGTTGGTTGGGTCCCGGTCCAGTCAAACCTGGTCTGACCAACCCAACATGACCCGGGGTCTACCAAGCCTACCTGTCGGGTCGACTTTCTATGCTGGGACCAAACCGTTCTACCATCCCAACCCATTGCCGACCTGGTCTAACATCTCTAGCCTGGCCCGCCGCATGCGGGATAGTTTAGTAGCACCGAAAGCGGCCTGACTGGCCGCTCCCTTGGTCAACACAGCCTGTCAGTGTGACCAACTCACACCTGTGACTTAGCTGCGAGTCCTATATCTGACGCAGCTCAGGGAGCCACATCCCTCCACCACTGCGGCCTCTTATCATGGTTTTTTGCTACCACCCATGGGAATTTCCACTGCGGGATCCCCCATCCAACGCAGCTCTGACGAGCTGTGCAGGGTGTTTTGATTCCACTCTCACACACTGCCTATGGATGCCATCACCACGGGCTCCTACCACCCGTCTTTGGGCCGAAAACCACGTCTCACTACACTTCGATGGTAAAGGTTGGAGACTCCAGCCCTGACCGCCAACTCTTTCATCTTCCACCATGAACCTTCATGGACTAGGATCCCGCTACAGATCGTTACGCTAATAAAAAAAGAGGAGGAATTTTGGGAAAGAGGGGTTATAACGCAAGAACACAAAAATATGGAAGGATCTTGACCTTACTCATGTCAGTCGTGATCCATCCATGATATAATTAAAAATGATTAAAAGATAAATATTTCTAAACATAGATCAATTCTAAGCATGGTTAAACCCCGATTCAAACCCTACAACATAAATCCCAACCACGCTCTATGCATGATCTTTGAATCAAACCGTTCATTTATTAATTTATATTCATCATAAAAAAATAATATTGAATTGGGTATGAAACCAAATAATATTACACAATCTACCATGGATTAGATTTTTCTTTGTTTTGGATATATTTTCATTGATGATTCTTTGATGAACATTCATGATTCGCATCTTCGATCTTGATTCTCCAATGATTGTCATTGGGGGAGTCTATCATCATTGTCTTATGGAAACTCCAGTGTTATGGTGATAACCATAGATCTTTCAAAAATAGTTTTTTAAAAAATAATGATCTATATTGAGTCAAAAATATTTTAATTTAAAATATTTCAATGAAGGTTACATCCAAAATATATCTTTTCTGTCCGGTCCATGCTGAATGATGTTAGGCCCTGCCTATGGTAATGACACTATTCAAAATTCAATGGTGCCCTTATATTTTCAATATGGGAACCCATCTAGAATACATTGAGTTTAAAATTTATCCACCTAGGCAGTTTTAATTAAAAACTATAATTTATTTACATATTTATTCTGGACACACCAAGCTGCAAAATCTTGTGCCATCTTGGATCGTGGTATCATTTTTTCCCAATTGATTTATTAAAATAAATTTGTAAAAAATTAGGTTCATTAAATTATCCCCACCTTATGGATTTACGTCCCCAAAATAAAAAATAAGGGCTAGTCAACAAAAACAATATGAGGCTACTGACCCCGCATCTAAGCCTCCCCATCCATGGTGATCTCATAGAGATTCATATTCTACCACAGAACACACCAAGAGAAATTCAACACTTCTGAAGGATATGATCTTATTGATACTCAGTCTCCACTGCGTACTCCACAAATTTTTTCCCCATCATCAATGTCAAACTCAACCTAGTTGATAACGTGTGATGGGTCTTGCATGCACCACCTCAGTTACGACCCGTGAAAGAAATCACGCACTCGGTGAAACTGTGGCAGTAGAGCTAGGTGGTATGCCACCTCAACCACTCTGCTCAGAATATGAAAAGGGTCCATGATCCTCGATGACAAATTTTTTCCACAGTCAAATCTCTACAATCCCCATCATGGTAAGACCTAATGGAAAACATGGTCACCCCCTAGAACTCCAAGAGTCTTCATCTCCTATAAGCATAAGACTTCTGCCTACTCAATGTAGTCATCATCCACACCCGTATGATCTTCACCTTCTCTGGGTTAGCCCATACCATATCTAGGCCCATAAGTGATAACTCCCCTAGGTCAGTCCATCATCACGGTAATCTTCAAGGTCTATCATAGAAGGCCTCCAATTTTTCCATACCAACGGTGGAGTGGAAAAAAAAATTTACGCAAACTCCAACAATGGTAGGTGGTCCTCCCAACAATGAGAAAATACTATGATGCTGGAAAATAGAAGGCTCTGTAAAACCTTGATGGTACTCTCATTCATAACATCTGTCTAGGGAGGAAAATCTATGATCAACTACAACTTATTCCAAAAATCCTCTTGAAAACCCTCCACAACAGGGATGTGAAATGAGCATCATGATATGAAACAATTGTTGAGGGAACCACGTGAAGTCGAACTGTCTCATGAATGTAGAGGCATCCAAATCTCTCTATGGAGCTCGACTCCTATATTGGTAGGTAGTTGGCTGACATGGTGAGTAAATCAATGATCACCCATATGGTATCATGTACCCCAGATGTTTGTAGTAAAACTATCATGAATTCCATCGATATCACATGTCACTTCCACTCTGGCACCTCAAGTGGCTGAGTCAAGCTAGCTGAAAAATTGTGTTATATCTTCACTTGTTAAAAAGTGAGGCACCATGAAACGAACACTACCACTTCATTCTTCTATCTACATTAACATCTACTACAACATTATGATAGGAATACCTTTTTTTTAACCAGAATTGATTTTTTCACTATATTTGTAGGTTTTCATTAAACAAATCTCTACTATTTATTTGTTTTTCAATTTTATTGCTACTAAAAAATTTATGTATTCTATTTTTTTATATTAAAATTATTAAATGAAAACGATATTTCTTTTTATTTTTAAATGAAATTTTATAGTGCTACTACAACATTATTTTTAATATATGTTAATATCAATTAATATTTCTTATAATTTAATACCAATATTCTATAATGATGATATCAACATTATTTCTCTAGATAGATTATGATAATATCTTATTAATGTTTTCTCCGAACCCATATATTTTTCGAAAGTTAATTAGTCTATTATGGTATTATGAGTGTATTTATATTAAAATTGTAACACCCCGAGCTTCCACGATATGCTTCTCATTCAAAAATGCAATAGCTTGCATTGTACGCAACTACGAGTTCTAAAACACCGCAACTAATCAAAGTAGCTGTTATGAATAGTAATAACCACTTTTTAAAATTATAGAAATTTTATATTTCAAAATGGACTTCATTTTTGGATTCGGAATATCGAAATTAGCCTATGTTGAATTTTTGGTATTTTTCTGAGAACTTCTAATTTTTTATGAATAGTGAAAAATACTTAAAAACAACTTTTTTAATCAAAATAATTTATAGTGATAAGTTATAATATTTAGAGGTTTTAAAGTATAATTAGAATATATTTTTACCATTTTATCCAATGGTGGTCATTAGAATAATTTTAACATTGAAATTGGACATAAACCATTGCCAATCTTTTGATATAAATTGTTTCTTAAAAACACGCTATTTGTTGTGACAGCGGGAATTAATAATAAAATTAATTAATGAAACTTATATGTTAGGAATTTTGTAAAATAGACATCATTTTTTAATTCAGAATATCAATTATAGCTTAGGGTGAAATTTTGCCATTGTTCTGAAAAACTTCAATTTTTGATAAATAGTGAAACCACTAAATGGTAGTTAAATAACTGATTTTTCGTTTAAATGAAATATTACCACTTCTGTGATTTGATTTTCAAAAATCCGACATACATGGTTGTCATTAATGAGTAAAATGTGGTTCAATGAGATTAAAATAATTTTTTGGTGAATAGTAACTTTTAAGTTCTTAATCGCGATTAGAGGTAATTAGTGTAGTTTAAGGAACAAATAATGTTTTAATAATATGAGATGAGCATGAAACTTGTCCTACTACTATTGGATGAGTCATGGACGACCAATAAAACCCATGGGTCAACTTGGGGACCCCATGGAGCCACTTTGGTTGGAAAATGACATTAATATATATATATTTAATGTTAAAATTAAATTGACACAAACATGATTTGTTTTACTAAAACAGTTTTTAAATGGGGTTACACAAGTCCAAATTTTGGCTATAAATATTAATTAAAAAGCTAAACATATTTCCTACATCATATTTTTTTTTTATAATTTTAGACATTAAATAAATTAAATTATTTATGACATCATTATGATGCAGCGATGACCTCATTATTTAACGATTTAAATAAAATGAGAAGATAATGAAAAATCCAAGGCTTACACTTGTCCAAAGCCAATTGGATGAGGAGATTTAGAACCCTTGTCACCTTAGACACTAATTATATAAGTCTGGGACCTTTAGAATCCGAAAAGCATTGTATAATAATGTAACATTTCAATCTTTCCAAAAGAGCCCCTCCTCTCCACTTATAAAAGGCCCCCACCTCTCCCACCTAATTTACACTTTCAAGCCATTTGGCTCGGCCAACCTCTGCCCAAATACTCTCCCAACTTCCCCCTCTTACTCCTAGAAGCCTCACTTTGGGAAGAACTCTACCCAAGGAAGCATTTGTCTCAAATCAAAAAGAGTTACCCGATTTTTTTAGGTAATGTCTTCTCTAATGTTGTTTTGTTTTATTTAGCTTCTCCAACCCCTTAAACTCTTTTTATTCCTTTATTTTGTAACAACACCGGTATCAAAAATATACTAGGATGTTGTTATGATAAGGATTTGGTTTAAACTTACACACACCTACATCTAATGGTTAAAGAACATACTGTTTCTGTGGATGGTGAATTTCTGCCACACGAAACGATGATTGTTCAACACTCATATAACACCTTCAAAGGTGGCCATTAAGATGTCACTATATTTATATATGATATATAATATGTTTATGTTTTACTTATGCTTCTGTATTTCTCATTTATGTCATACTTTATGATTTCCATTATGGGTAAACGAGATAATTTCATTTTAGGAAGTGCGGACTACCGCCCCCTCAAAGTGATGTGAATCGTTAATGCCATACGTGGGATATAGAAAGGATGGAGTAAATGATATTATATATGATATTATACTGGAACTATATTATACCTTTATATAATTATGATTTCATTCCATTAAATATGAAATAGAAATGAAAGTAGCGTTCATGCGTACGTACGGCTTACCATCTCCATTAACGGTGCATTTCATTTCTTACCTCTAAATGTTACGTAATATTATGAATGAATGTATTTACTGGATATATAAGATATATATGACATCTAAATCATGAATATAATTATGTAGATAATTGATATTCTACCACATAAACAACTTGTAATTATAAGAAGGTTATTGTTAACTCAAGTACCAAAGATCGACAAAACGACCATTATTAACTTAAATAATTACATAATGTTCATATCATTGTAATAAGTGATATAATAAGGATAATGAAATTGAAAATGGTTCTTAAAAAGGTATATATTAACTCTAGTTAATTATTCAGGAGGTTAAAGAACGGGTGAGTCAAGTCAGATACGAGGTAAGGGAATTTTTAGCCCAATTTCCATTCTTTGGGTTAATCTCCTACTTTCAAATTATGTCATGATATTATTATGTCCTATCTTGTATTTTTACATTATTTATGTGTACTTATAGTGAATACACTTTATAGATGTACTTTATTTAAAAAATGATCTTTTTAAGGACTTCGTCTCAATCCCTTTCATTGAGGCATATTTGAATTTATACACAACTTTCTTTTATACGGTGTATAAACCCCTTTGAATTTTATGTTTATTCAAAAGGTTTTCTTTTATAATTATATTCATTTTAATTGATTTAAAAAAACGAGATATTTCTCTCAAATATATGAAAATCTAGTGCAAATGTATATGTATTTAATGCAAGCTTAAAAATGTTTTCAGAAAACCCGACTCTCGAGTGTGGTAGACAGGAAGGGATTGGGCATGGACCCATCATGGCCTGCAATTAGTCGAGTAGTCTCAGAATTAGTTATTTTGTTTTCAGAAGCTTGCATAATGTTTTTAGAAAAACACTGGAGTATATTTGATCAATTTTAAATGTAAGTATATTCTAAAGAAATTGTATCGGTAGGTCTCATGAGACAAACTAGTGTCTTGGCACGAGGCCTTGACAAAATCTTATTTGTGGTCTTGGCACGAGGCCTTGACTACGTGGTTATGATAGTCTGGAATTATGCATTCCATCATTATGAAAGTGGTTAATGATATTTCATGTGATTATTCGACCAGTAGAATATCCATGTGAAGAATTAAATGGAATTATCTCATTTTACTTTTCCCATATTATGTTGATGTTCAAGTTTAAAAGGCTTTTGTTTTAGTTATACATTGCCTTAAATGTTTATGTTTATTTATGAAGGCTTCTGCAATATTGTTATCCTTACTGAGCATCTGAGCTCACCCCTTTCAATGTTTTAATATTTTCCAGGATGTGAAGAAATATTTTATGAATGACCTGCAGGGATTGTCAGAAGAGGATATGAGAGTGGACTATGGAGACTTTGTTATTGTAGTTTTTCACTTTATGATGTAATATAACGTTTACGAATGTATCTAGTGTTTCCAAGGCTACTAAACTAATCGGTCTTTCGAGACTTGATCTTTTGTGATCATGCCAATGTTACGAAGTAATGCACTGACTCTGGGTAGCTGGGGTCGGGGCGTTACAGTTGGTATCAGAGGCAGTTTAGTACTAACCTTGGATGCTAGATTTAGATAAACTCTAATTAGAGCACATAGCCCGAAGATAGACTTTATGGATTAGTATAGAAGAACTTCCTAGAATTTTGGTATTATATAGGTTTTGTGAGTTTTCCGAGCAATACATCCCTGTCTGGATATGAGCAGGTAGAGGCAGCTCTGGAACAGATGTACCTAGGGGTAAAACCTGAAAACACCGCTTTGAGCTAGACTCGAACAGGAACTGGTGCACGACAACGGGCCTTGCTACACTCTTGGTTACGACACACCAGGGGGATATGCTTAGGATAATTCTCATTTTCTTTACAAACCACTTTGAAGGGTTATGAGTATATACTTCCTCAAAGGAAACATTTCTTTTTATGATTATGGATTATATCCATAAATAGTTCAATTTGTGTTATGTATTTTACAAGTATGGAATTATGTATTTTGATTCATAAACTAATCTAGTTTATGCCATTGTTTAGAAATGGCGCCTAGTGGAAGGAATGGAAACCATATCAATGCACGCACTCCATGTAGGGATTTCCCTCCTGCTCAAGATAATTATTGTGGATCTGAAGATACAACTCGTGCTGATCAACTTATTACCGTACTGGGACAACTCACTCAGGTTATGAATAATAACCTTACTCGTATGGAGCACCTTGATCCGCAACGTGGAGGATCAATGCTAGACCGTTTCATGAGGCAACAACCACCAACCATCAATGGGAGTACAAATCCTATAGTAGCTGAGCAATGGATAAATTCCTTAGAGAAAATATTCCATGCCTTGGGGGGTAGTGAAAGGGAGAAAGTTGTCATGGCAGTTTACCGCCTCACTGGAGATGCCGATCAATGGTGGTCACTAATTCAAAACACAAAGGAAGATGATGAATTAACAAACTTGGAATGGCAGGAGTTCAAAGAGCTGTTCTTAGAAAAATACTTTCCTCATGACCATCGAGCAGATATGGAAAGACAATTTCTGAGTCTGAGGTAGAAGGAGGATGAGAATGTCGCAAAGTATGAGGCTAACTTTACAAGGTTAGCGAGGCATGCTGCCGATTATATACGTAACCCAAGGAGTAATATTGATCATTTCTTTGATGGGTTAAAACCATTTCTCCGTCGAGCTTTAGTATCACAATCGTTTTCAACATACGAAGATATTGTCTCATGTGCTATCAAGACGGAAAATGAACTCTCTAAGTCTTATGACAATAAAGTAAAGAAAGAGAAGAAGAGAATGGTGGAACATGAGACGGAAAAAGGGAAAAAGGGAAAGAAGGATTTTCCATTATGTGATAATTGTGGGAAGAATCACCCTGCTACTTGCTTAAAAGGAATGGGAGTTTGTTATAAATGTGGGGAAAAAGGTCACCAGGCTCGTGATTGCAAGGGAAAGAAAGAGGCTATCAATGTTGAATGCTACAATTGTAGAGAAATGGGTCATTATGCAAATGAATGTCCTAAGCGTCAGGGAAACTTACCTCAGAAAAGGCCAAGGGATCAAGGAAAATCTTATGCTGTTACTACAGTTGAAGCAGAATAATTAATGTATTGGTGCTTTTTGGAATCATGGATTATATTCTCGTTATTAGAATAATTTGATATATATATAAGGATTGTACTGCAGTACTTTTTGGTTATCATTAAGGTTTTAATACGATGAAGAAAATCATATTTTTAGTATGTGACAATAAGATAAACTTTACTTTGTTTGGGGAATCTAATGTTACAATTGATTTTGTAATTTAAGGACCCTTTAGAGAAAGTCTGTACAGAGGTATTTTAGATAACTATAAAGGTTGGAATGGATTAAGTTGAACTTTGGATAGTATTGTTTAATGTTAAAACATTTCTGATGATTATTTTTGGAATATTATAATACTATAGTTTTAGGAAAAGGACAACCTGCAGGGTGGGGCATAACCCGTCGCATCGGACAAAGCTGCAGGAATCGAACCCACAATCATAGTGCGACAGGCCTTTATTTCCTACCACTAGCCTACAGGAAGTCCCTGGTTATTACAAAATAATTTTACTAATCTAAATGGTATGTGTTAAAATTTGGAACCTTATACAATTTGGATAAGTATAATATTTTTGAGTTCTATTATCTTTTTGAGTCAAAGATGAGTTGAAGGTTGAAACTCTAATTGTCAAGCATAAATATATATATACCTATGTCTTATTCAATGAATAAATTAATTCTTAAACTTTAGTAAAGGGATATTAAAACAAAAAATGTGTTATCCTAATACCTTATGTCTTGTTGAACTGATGATATTTTAAATCAACATAGATTGGAGGCTTTGAGGCCCTCAATTTGACAGTTGATTGTGATAGATGACCTCAATCACTCCCTACAAATATTTACATTTTTCCTCCAATTATATGTCTCTAATTTCCACTAATGTTCTCCTAATCGAGATCATAATTGGGTGGTGACTTTTTCATTTCCCACTCCCTCTTATTAAGGCTAAATTTTATTAATCTTATTTCCGATGTGGGTTTTCCTCAAAGGTAATTTCTATTTTCAACCATTTATTTTCAAAGTAAAATTTCAAATTGCGAGGACGCAATTTATTGAAGGAGGGGAGAATGTGACACCCCGAGCTTCCACGATACGCTTCTCATTCAAAAATGCAATAGCTTGCATTGTACGCAACTTCGAGTTCTAAAACACCGCGACTAATCAAAGTAGCCGTTATGAATAGTAATAACCACTTTTTAAAATTATAGAAATTTTATATTTCAAAATGGACTTCATTTTTGGATTCGGAATATCGAAATTAGCCTATGTTGAATTTTTGGTATTTTTCTGAGAACTTCTAATTTTTTATGAATAGTGAAAAATACTTAAAAACAACTTTTTTAATCAAAATAATTTATAGTGATAAGTTATACTATTTAGTGGTTTTAAAGTATAATTAGAATATATTTTTACCATTTTATCCAATGGTGGTTATTAGAATTATTTTAACATTGAAATTGGACATAAACAATTGCCAATCTTTTGATATAAATTGTTTCTTAAAAACACGCTATTTGTTGTGACAGCGGGAATTAATTATAAAATTAATTAATGCAACTTATATATTTGGAATTTTGTAAAATAGAAATCATTTTTGAATTCGGAATATCAATTATAGCTTAGGGTCAAATTTTGGCATTGTTCTGAAAAACTTCAATTTTTTATGAATAGTGAAACCACTAAGTGGTAGTTAAATAACTGATTTTTCGTTTAAATGAAATATTACCACTTCTGTGATTTGATTTTCAAAAATCTGACATACATGGTTTTCATTAAGAAGTAAAATGTGGTTCAATGAGATTAAAATAATTTTTTGGTGAATAGTAACTTTTAAGTTCTTAATCGCGATTAGAGGTAATTAGTGTAGTTTAAGGTACAAATAATGTTTTAATAATATGAGATGAGCATGACACTTGTCCTACTCCTATTGGATGAGTCATGGTCGACCAAGACAACCCATGGGTCAACTTGGGGACCCCATGGAGCCACTTTGGTTGGAAAATGACATTAATATATATATATTTAATGTTAAAATTAAATTGACACAAACATGATTTGTTTTACTAAAATAGTTTTTATGTGGGGTTACACAAGTACATATTTTGGCTATAAATATTCATTAGAAATCTAAAAAGATTTCCTACATCATAGTATTTTTTTTATAATTTTTAGACATTAAATAAATTAAATTATTTATGACATCATTATGATGCAGTGATGACCTCATTATTTAACGATTTAAATAAAATGATAAGATAATGCAAACTCCAAGGCTTACACTTGTCCAAAGCCTATTGTATGAGGAGATTTCGAACCCTTATCACCTTATCCACGAATTATATAAGAGTGGGACCTTTAGAATCCGAAAATCATTGTATAATAATGTAACGTTTCAATCTTTCCAAAAGAGCCCCTCCTCTCCACTTATAAAAGGCCCCCACCTCTCCCACCTCATTTATACTTTCAAGCCATTTGAATCGGCCAACCTCTGCCCAAATACTCTCCCAACTTCCCCCTATTACTCCTAGAAGCCTCAATTTGGGCATAACTCTTCCCAAGGAAGCCTTTGTCTCAAATCAAAAAGAGTTACCCGATTTTTTAGGTAATGTCTTCTCTAATGTTGTTTTGTTTTATTTAGCTTCTCCAACCCCTTAAACTCTTTTTATTCCTTTATTTTGTAACAACACCATTATCTAAAATATACTAGGATGTTGTTATGATAAGTATTTGGTTTACACTTACACACACCTACATCTAATGGTTAAAGAACATACTGTTTCTGTGGATGGCGAATTTCTGCCTCACGAAACGATGATTGTTCAACACTCATATAACACCTTCAAAGGTGGCCATTAAGATGTCACTACATTTATATATGATATATAATATGTTTATGTTTTACTTATGCTTATTTATTTCTCATTTATGGCATACTTTATGATTTCCATTATGGGTAAACGAGATAATTTCATTTTAGGAAGTGCGGACTACCGCCCCCTCAAAGTGATGTGAATCGTTAATGCCATATGTGGGATGTATAAAGGATGGAGTAAATGATATTATATATGATATTATACTGTAACTATATTATACCTTTATATAATTATGATTTCATTCCATTAAATACGAAATAGAAATGAGAGTAGCGTTCATGCGTACGTACGGCTTACCGTCTCCATGAACGGTGCATTTCATTTCTTACCTCTAAATGTTACGTAATATTATGAATGAATGTATATACTGGATATATAAGATATATATGACATATAAATCATGAATATAATTATGGAGATAATTGATATTCTACCACATAAACAACTTGTAATTATAAGAAGGTTATTGTTAACTCAAGTACCAAAGATCGACAAAACGACCAGTATTAACTTAAATAATTACATAATGTTCATATCATTGTAATAAGTGATATAATAAGAATAATTAAATTGAAAATGGTTCTTAATAAGGTATATATTAACTCTAGTTTATTATTCAGGAGGTTAAAGAACGGTTGAGTCAAGTCAGATACGAGGTAAGGGAATTTTTAACCCAATTTCCATTCATTGGGTTAATCTCCTACTTTCAAATTATGTCATGATATTATTATGTCCTATCTTGTATTTTTACATTATTAATGTGTACTTATAGTTAATACACATTATAGATGTACTTTATTTAAAAAAAATTATCTTTTTAAGGACTTCGTCTCAATCCCTTTCATTGAGGCATATTTGGTTTTATACACAACTTTCTTTTATACGGTGTATAAACCCCTTTGACTTTTATGTTTATTCAAAAGGTTTTATTTTATAATTATATGCTTTTTAATTGATTTAAAAAAATGAGATATTTCTCTCAAATATATGAAAATCTAGTGAAAATGTATATGTATTTAATGCAAGCTTAAAAATGTTTTCAGAAAACCCGACTCTCGATTGTGGTAGACAGGAAGGGATTGGGCGTGGACCCATCATGGCCTACAATTAGTCGAGCAGTCTCAGAATTAGTTATTTTGTTTTCAAGAGCTTGCATAATGATTTTAGAAAAACGCTGGAGTATATTTGATCAATTTTAAATTTAAGTATATTCTAAAGAAATTGTATCGGTAGGTCTCATGAGACAAACTAGTGTCTTGGCACGAGGCCTTGAAAAAATCTTATTTGTGGTCTTGGCACGAGGCCTTGACTACGTGGTTATGATAGTCTGTCATTATGCATTCCATCATTATGAAAGTAGTTAATGATATTTCATGTGATTATTCGACCAGTAGAATATCCATGTGAAGAAGTAAATGGAATTATCTCATTTTACTTTTGCCATATTATATTGATGTTCATGTTTAAAAGGCTTTTGTTTTAGTTATACATTGCCTTAAATGTTTATGTTTATTTATGAAGGCTTCCGCAATATTGTTATCCTTACTGAGAATCTGAGCTCACCCCTTTCAATGTTTTAATATTTTCCAGGATGTGAAGAAGTATTTTATGAATGACCTGCAGGGATTGTCAGAAGAGGATATGAGAGTGGACTATGGAGACTTTGTTATTGTGTTTTTCACTTTATGATGTAATGTAACGTTTACGAATGTATCTAGTGTTTCCAAGGCTACTAAACTAATCGGTCTTTCGAGACTTGATCTTTTGTGATCTTGCCAATGTTACGAAGTAATGCACCGACTCTGGGTAGCTGGGGTCGGGGTGTTACAAAAATGGTACATATATATAAGATTTATAATAATATAATAGATGGGTAAGATATATTTCTCTAAGAAATTGGGAAAAGTTTTATATCTCAAGGGATAAGGTTGTCGTACATGGATAGTTAGTTAAAAACCAAAATCATTTTTTTACTTATTGTTTCCCAAACCCCAAGAAGTTGTATTATAGTGGTGGAAAGACCAAGATTGAAATTTTATGGTGTATGAGGTGTTATTCTAAGACCAAAGGTTTATCATAAAAGGGCGGTTATCCAAATCCCCAAAGGTAATATACGTGCTTATCCATAACCTACTTTACTATTGGTGGATGGTTATCCAAGTCTATTGTGGGATAGATTTCTTAGTGCTTAACATTGAGAAATGTCATATTATCATATTAATTCCATATTCAGCTATTATGAATCATTCCTATTTCTTGTTCACATATTATTGACTCGTATTTCCACCCACACAAGACTCATTTTTATGAAAAATGACTTATGACATGATTTATTATTTATAATCCTTGTTATTTTTTGTAATGGTTCTCTTAATTTATTTTCATGTACCTTGATTACATTCTTATTCCAACATGTTCATATTATTTTCACTTATGATTATCAATTTTTATCACTTATTACTATTACTGGGCATATGAGCTCAAAATCTTCTTATGACTCCATTCCCTAGGAAACAGAGAAAAATATTATTTATGATATGTCGACAAGGGTACCATATATGAATAGTATTTGTAGTAGATATTGAAGAATGTTTTTAAATATAAATTGGATCTGTATCTAATCTTCAAATATACAAAAAAGATACCTTATAGGGTACGAATTGTTTTGATATCTAAGGAATATTCATTTAAATAGATGTAATATATATGAATGTTTCCCTCACGTCACCTCAATAAGTAATATCAAATATTTTTGTACATCCTTGTACTTCCAGAGTGGATGGATAAAGATGATATATGTGTATCATATTAGGGGTCCTACATTATTTTTGGGGCTGATGGCACAGAGAGTCTAGTTCCAAATCAAATGAATCCTTCTTTTTTCATGTTGAATATATGAATCTTCCCTTATGTAGTTCCACCGACATTATTTTGATTCTCCAAATCATTCCATTATTCCTTCTTTACCTTCTCTTAGATAGATGGTTTGACAATAATTTGGTAAAGGGAGGAATTAGTCACTACTAATTTGATTTCAAAATTGTCTATTTCATATCTATAAATATAAGGTATTTCTTCATCCTCATCATTGATAGGGTAGTATATTCCATTATTTTAATAGAATTAGAAACCTTATTCTTCTTCCAAAGGTGGTATTTTATTGGTAAATCACATTCCTTGATCAAATCTGACCAACTTCACTAATGTGTATTTAGATCAGTCTATGTAAATATATACTTTAAAATCTTACGATTAGTATATGTTACAATTATCTCCATAGAGTTAATACCTCCAAATAATAAATAAAAAAATCGCATCAGTTAACTCTAGATAATGCACTTGGTATTTTTTTTCATGGGTCCCCTTTTATTTTGAGGTATAGGCTACTACATTGCCTTCATGAGAAAACATAAAAAGAAATTTTTTAAATATTCAATACATATAACATACCCTTGTACACTTGAGGGTAGTGTGAGTAAAGGTGTATTGACATGATTGGACCCACCAGCAACGGACTCAGGAAAAAAAATTTCCATGTGTGCCTTACGAGGACGCCATCCAGTAATCCTATGGACGAAGAAAAGAATTAAAAATGTACAGCACACATGGGAGGACTTATCCTAAGGAAAACATATAATACATAAAAAAATACAAATACAAAAAATAAACCATGATATATATCATCAAATAAAAACCCAAACTATAATGAAATATTCATACATGATACATCAACCAACTAACGAAATATAACTTAGGTACACTCCATATGCAAATATAAATTTTTAAATAAATAAAGTAACTTATGTAAGAAGAATTAGTTATAAAAGGAAAAAACAACATGTTTTTTGGACTTTTAGAAACATTATACAATAGTAACTATCACTAACACAGACCACCATATTCTATAAAAACCAGCTCCACTATCTCCACATCCACCAAAGCCACCTCTAAACATTTTTCCATTTACAAAAACGTGATACATGTGGACAAGAATTCCTATATTGGTGTGGGTATAAATATACCTAGTTATATTATATAAGAAAATACAGAAGATGGGAAAGAAATTTATCTGAAAAATGAGTTGGAGGGAGAAGTAGGGAGTCCCCAAGATGTATCAGATATATTTTAATATTTTGATACCCAAAATGTAGCACCTGGGTATAATGGAGCACTGAGAAGTGGTAGAATCAGTGCTCAATGTTTATGAATTCTCATTTTTAATTTATCTAGTTGAACGTGGTAAGCTTATAGATACACATACTTGAACCTTAGAGCCTCAAATCATGTGCAGATGTAAAATGAGAGAGTAATCGACAAACATTATTGACAAGGTTTGGCCAGCATATAATAATCTTTACCATGATTGGTAATACCTAAAATCAAGGATTATACCATTATATTCATTACTTTTCAAAAATAAAATGTCTAGTGTGTTTCTACATCTTCAAGAGTCTACTGGAAGATATTTAAACTCATCAAAAAATATTATCCAGTAAATAAATAAGTAAGCATTCTTTTGGTGTACTCTACACCTCTTAATAATTGTCTGCCTCCATGAGAGGACGAATTGTTAGGTCTTTATAAGTATAATTATTTATGTATCAAACATACATGAATTTTTAGGATATGTATATACAATTTTATCATTACTCCATCTCTTTTCATGAACTAATTCTCCTCATGTAAAAAAACATAGGAAAAACATGCTTCTTCTTCCTCAGGTGAATCTCACATTTGAATGCCTTCCCCTTCCATGATATAGTGGTGTATATAGTTATCATTATATTTTCTCATACTAATTTGTTTACATATTATTCGTTATTCTTAACTCAAACTAATTATATATGTAACATATATATAAATATATCTATAATAATACAACATCAATAGTTTGTTTCCATTTTCATTCAGAAATTCCCTCAATCATTTATAAGAACAATCTTCCAATTCTAGTATTTTTTTAAAAATAATTTTAAAACTCTATGATAATAATGTGATAATTATCACATTAAGTATACATATAATAATGGTGAATAGTTCTTTTTTAATATCTAAAAGAATCAGTATTTATTAATGTATGTGATATTCAATTATCACAATAACAAACACCACAAAATACACGAAATTAATCCTATGGAATATTTCAATGTGAAAGGTATCATGTAGTACCCCCTTTTTTCCTATCACCAGGAGTTAACCTTATACTCTAGAACATTAATTTTTGGATCAAATTTTATCCTTCCATTAATTATTATTATTTTATCAATAATTATATTTAAACATTGAATAACATATCATCACATCATTTGAATAATCCCAGACTAACACTTTAGCTAGAGTTTCTCATTATAGAATCAGCTATACATAGGTTATGTTTTATCATTATATATCCTTTAGATATCCCTAATTATCTTAAAAAAATATCCAATTTTTTTATGACCTTTATATATACATATGATTACATTTTCGTTGGTATTTTTTTACCCTTTCACAACCCATTTATACAATAATATTACCTTTACATAGATCTTCTTATTTCATTTTATACATATATAGATATATTTTATTCCTTGTAACCATTATATAGATCTAAAATCTAAAATTTTCATAGAATTTATATTTATCATTTTCCATTAAATTGGAATGTTTTTTCTAGTATTACCTTTACATAGATTCTTCCACATACCATATTTTTTAAAATTTGTTCTAACATTAATTTTCCCCATTTGAGAAAAATAATAACAATTTTATGAGACATGTATTATAACTATTTTAATCAGAACATGTTATAAATATTCATAAATAACAGTTCCACAATCAGCACAATTTAATCTTGGGGATATAGTCCATAATAATCATCCATACGTCATAACATTCCATGACAAAAAACAAATTGGCCTAATGACCAAAAATAAATCCATAACCTTAGGGTAAATATAATATAATAAAGTCTCAATTACATAACCCAAATATAAGTCATATATTGATGGTTTACAAAAGTGATATCCATTTATAAGATTGGTTATAGGTGAAATTTCCTACTATCACAACATCAATGTTAATCATTAAAATTATACTATGGGAATCATACGTATATGAGGTATAAATATTTATTTAGGAGGTAATACAACAAATTGGATAACCCTCACCTCATTTAAAGGAATATAAATAAATTGAGGGTTTGTAAACTCTATGTATTGAAGAACCATTACCCATATCATAGGGGGTACTTAGTCTATTAGTCATATGGGAGACTCTTATCTTGTTGGGGATAAGGGGAAAACCCACATGCATCAAATAGTTTAACCATGCCCCAAATACTACATTTGGGTACAAAATCAATGAATTGGATATGGGAACCACGTGCTTCTATCAATATGTATCTAGGGGTTATAATCTTTTTTCTCCCTTGAAATACCTCACAAAAACCCTTTTATCATATCTATAGAGACAAGATACCCAAATTACATAATATTCTCTATAAATGACCTTTTATGGATTAAATAACTATACCATTCTGTTTTATATATTAAATCACTCATAATACAATACATGCTTTTTTAATTCTGATACCCATGTGAAAAGGCGTGAAAGATACTAGAAAAGGGAATGTACATGGAATATACTTTATACTACAGGGAATATAAATCCTACGAGGTGATTGGGAATGTATTTTTGTTTCCAAATTATATCATTTATCATTACACAGTGTGTCATTCTATTTAACAATGAGTATGATCCTTGAGTATAGTTAGAACGTACTAATCATGGATGAGTTATTTCTTATATATGACATGGAATGAGCTTAAAATGATTTTTAATGTGTATAAAATGGAGTGATTAGACTTGTACTTCTCCACACCAATTTTCATGTTACCTTTCACCAAAATTGATATGTTTTTTCAACTATATATTTTTTATTAATTTAATCCACTCTAAAAAACATTTCATTTACTAATGTGAGATTTGTTATGTTCTTTCATAGCTACTTGTCAAATAATTATAATTATTTCTAAGAAATATTATATATGAAATTTTATTTTTTAAGCACAATATATTCTAATCCATTTTCATTTACTACTCACACAATCATTAATCAAGTTACACTAAACTACCTATTCAACATCAATGTCAAACTTAATATTTTATGTCGTTGTATACATCTAATCACAAAATAACATTCCCTTGAATTATAATGCCAAATAATCTTGATCCCGAAGAACAGATGATTCAAACATCGATGGGTTCATCATCCTTCAGATTATAATCCACTATGTTTCGAGGCGTATTCCAATTATCATAAGATAATGATATAGAAAATAAAGGAAGAAAAAATTTATAGTTTCATGAGGGGATCTAGCATCCCATTTTAAATCTTCACTAAATAATGCTTAAACATTTTCCCAATGCCATGGTATAAGGATCACTGGAACATAACGGGATGGTTTTCAGAAATTAATTTTATGACTTGTTATTCATTAATAGAGTTATTCATTATCATCTATTTCACAACATCAATATTTTGACCTAAATATAATAAAAAATATGCTCTCTTTTATGAGTGAGATAATGAATCAAGAATTACAAGTGCTGAAAAAATAATCCCATGAATGAATATTTAAATTAATTTATGTGAATAATAAATCCTTAAAACAAAAGATAACCCCCCCCCCATGTTTGTGGATTGTCAATGATTTGGTGGTTAATCACTATCCGAGATCTGTTGGAAGTTCATTAAAGAATGAATAATTTTCCAATAATATATCTAGGTTTCCCCCCCATATATTTAGGATAACTATAGAAAAAAACTTTTTTCTAAATATATATTTCATCACAATAGATGAATATAAATTACATAAAATAATGATACATTATATAAAATTATAAAAATAGTGCCTATGGATTAATATACATATAAAAACTGGTTCATACAAGATTTATATTGTAAACCATTAATTTCATCATAACTAGAACCCTTCTTAGGCATATCATACATAGTACATTTTTTATAGCATATGGAATTTGAACATAATAAAGGATGATCTCATATTATCAGTGATGGTAAATATGGGATATAACAATGAAGAAATGAGCATAACATGAACCGGAGGGTTTGTTGACATGATTATAAAATTTAAAAACCATTACCTACATATCATAAATCATAATATTTATTCATAGAATAAGACATGGAAGTTAAAATACATTTATCATAAATGGAAAAAATTCATGAGAGTATAACATTGGCATATAGAATAAATATTTGGAATACACATAAAAAATAATAATTTCATTAGTAGTCATGTATAATTAACCAAGCTATCATAGGGGAATTGGTTTAATCCCTAAATTATCGAGAATTCAAGGTTTTCTTCCAAGAATATCATTGTGGAGAATTTTCCTTACTGAACTAAGTTCACTCGCCATTTAGTTCCTATTTATATCTTGAGATATTAATCATTACCTAATGAATTATAGGGATATATATGTCCCACCATTCAATTTTTATAAATTGACCACTATGATTGGTTATAACATAACATCCATCCTTGGCTACAATGAAACAAAAGATCATGACAATATCATAACTACTATACTTGGATACAAATTAACCACCATCATATAAATAAAACCTTGTATATGTTTTATCCATGATCATAAAACTTTATATATATCAGAAACCATAAAAATAAATTAGTTATATAAACATATCCTCATAGCATAACCCATTTAAATGAATTTTTTTTTCATAAAAATTTCATCATAGAATAACCATTTGAAAAAAAATTGGGTTTTAAAATATTCATTCATTTCATAGTAGAATTACCCATGTAAATATGAATCGATTTCATACACATTATTACATCATAAATATAAACTGTATAAAATAGAATTAAGGATGTGATCATTAGACTATATCCTAATTAAATTATGTTATAAATTAATGGTTATTGTCTTTAATGAATATAAATACCATTAAATGGTAAAAAAATTTGATAAAATATCCTTTACATTTTGAATCCACTTAATTAAAATCTAAAAAATACAAAAAATTTATTGATTACATTTTAATTATAAATAACCATGGAAACATATAAAAAAATATTTAAAATATTTATTTGTCATGATTGTTTGAAATTTTTTCCATGCCGAATCAGTTAAAACAACACATTCCGCTCACATATTTGGTAAACAGTCAAAAATAACCTTTTCATAAAATGAAAAAAAAATCATAATAATTCATAGTAATTTATAAATGGTTAAAAATTTACTCAAAAAATTATATTTGAATAGTAAAAAATTGTTCTCTAATTTATTTTTGATAATATGGATATAGAAGAAAATTGATTTTTTATAAAAATGAGATATAAATTTGTTTTTTGAAACATAATTTTGGATATCTTCATTAATTATGAGGATGAAAATGATATGAAACCATGAAGTATCATGAAATAACAATATAAGAATAATTTTCATGAGTTTATAGAGAGGTATATCATAATAATACATCATCATAAACATAATCATAAAAAGTTGTAATAAACAAGGGGACTGTAACATAAAACCATTACCAATTTCCCAAAATTTGAATCATATATCCCAAAAAATAAATAAAGATATATGGAAATTTGTATCCCATAATTTTCATGAGATTAATCTTAAAATACATTTATGGGAAATATATAATCTAAAAAAAATAAAAAACATTTGTGTAAGGAATTGGTTTTACATAAATAAAAGTGAGATGGAAATCCTTTACCGGAGGACTTACATTTTTCATATGTGTTGAAACCTCATATATAATAAATATTAATTTATTATAAGTATATTAAGGAATTATACATTAATATATCATTCCATATATTATTTAATAAGAACCTTTTATCACTTTTTTATAACAATTATTTATTAAAATCACTCTATTTGGTGATATCTGCTTTATTTTCCATTTATGTTCTCTTTTAGTAGTTTTAGCCTTTATATTTTTATAATTGGACCATATTATATAGAATTTTAATAATGATATCTATAACATAAACATTCATTATTTAATTTTTTTATTTTCATTCATAAAATTATATATATATAATTTATTTAGACTATTCATGGAGGACGTAGGTCGAATATAAGTAAGAAAGCCACTTCAATTTATTGAAGGATAGTAAAAAAGAAATTTAAATTATAAATAATTCTTCTAAGATCATTATTATTTCATAAATATTAATTAAATACATTTTTATTACAATCCAAGTAAAACACAAATAAAAATGGATCACATTACTTAGTGGATGTGGTAGATCACAAATACGCACGAAGGACATTATTGTTTTCTAACATTTATGAAGGAAAAAAGGTATTTGTGATAATGATTATTTAGAAGTACAGTTATGTCATAATTATAATATATAAATATAAAACCCATATAAATAAAAATCCATAAAATATGGTGATGATAAATCAATTGTATCACTATCTAGAAATTATAAGTCGTATGTACGCACTAGCGAAACTTTTACTTCACATTTAATGGAATGAGGGAAAAGAAAGGTTTTTCCATATTAATAATAACATTTTAGTATATTGAGGATAATTAATATATTATTATATAAATATTATATCAAATTTAGATTAGGTAAATGAATAATTTAGAAATAGAGTGATCAGTTAAGATGATTACCTCTTCATTGAAATTACTCCTTCAGATCTCCTCTAAAGGGATATAGGGTTGGACTTTTGGGAAGAGAAAACCTCTATAATGTTTATAGTGGATTCCAAAGTATATGTTGGAGATTTATTTTTATCCAGATGGATCAAATTTGTATGAATAATAGAAAGGAGGTCCTCCCTCTTATAATTTATTGGAGGAGCACTCATGGAATTTCATAAAAGATTAAAATATATTAAATTCTTTATCAATCCAAATGGTTAGAAATGGTCTATAAATGGGTAATTAATGAAATTTTAGACATATATTATTATAATATTCCT
Source organism: Viscum album (assembly GCA_963277665.1). NCBI lineage: Eukaryota > Viridiplantae > Streptophyta > Magnoliopsida > Santalales > Viscaceae > Viscum > Viscum album. Next base: position 1,489,759,234 of record OY728125.1, on the reverse strand, counting down.
CTTCTAACATTTTTATGAATTTTAGTTAATTTAATAAATTAACATTTTCATAAGACCACATTTTTCCATTTTGACACTATTTATTTAATTTGACTTAAAATCCCGAAAGAAAAAAGATTTAATTTGAATATAAATATTTAAAATAACAAAAATATTTCACATTCAACTATAAAATTTATAATTATGAAACCATAAATATTTCATAATATTCAGTTTTAAGTCAATAATTCAATATCTTACATTTGAGGATATTTTCATGTGTAGATTTTTACAGAAGTTTTTCATCACTCATACATAAAAAATCATATTTAAAAAATGTGGAATCATATTATCAGTATCCATTTTTTAAATAATATAAATAATTATAAATTAAACATACTTTATTTTTATGAAAACCCATTATAATTTCAATTTGGCCTATTCTTTTCACTCACCCATCCATAAAACCTATGAAAAACATTTCAAAACATGTTATGAAACCAAAATCATAGAAAGGGACATAAAAATTAAAATATCATCTTCCCAAAGAAAAAAAATGAAATCATGTTAAATGGATACCATTGTATAAAATTTAATTGATTGAAATGAAATAAATAATTTTCCTATTAAACCAACAAAAACTTTGATCTCAAAGAAATATTTTAAACCATGTAGTAAGAACATATAAATCATGTATGTAACATAGGACATTATCATTCATATCACTCTTATAAATCGTGTAACTGATATGGTAAACATCTGTCTTTAGAGTACCCAATTAATTGGAGGGATATCACTGACCCATCCATACTTAATCTATTACAGGGCCACCAATCAATTTTTTTTCATGGAACTACCCATATATGGTTAGTAACACAACCACCCATCCTTGGTTAATAACTCAAGTACCTATCATTGGTTTATAATGTAACCACCCATACATGGTTTATAATGGAACCACCCATCATTATAAATAGTACCCATGAGAAATAACATAATCATAAATCATTAAATCATGAATTCTCATCAAAAAAACAATTTAATTAATCTTTTAATAAAACACGAAACACTATTTGAGATTCAAAATTCAACATTTCATTTAAAAACCATCTTAATTACCAAAAATATCATTTACTTTTAAAAACCCATTTTGAATACCAAAATACATAAGAAAGGTTAATATGGCTTTTATTTAAAGAAAATAATATAGTTTATAATGGAATACAAACATCAAATTATGGTTACAGTGGAGGGAAAATCCATTTCCATCATACATGATAAAAATATAATATTATTTTTGTAGTATGAAAATAATTCCAATCATTAAATACAACAATTCCAGTTTTTCTAAAACAAGTATGTATGAAAAAATTGACCATTATAAAATTTTTATGTATTTATAATTATATTAATCAAATAATTTAAAAAATGTGGACGTAGAAGAGAAACTGAGTTTGAAATAAAAAATTAAAATATTATTATTAAAAGAAACATCCCTTAGAACTTTAGAAACAATTGAATTACAATCCCCATGAAATAATAACATTAAACAAAACATTAAATATTATTATAATAGATAAATTTAGGATATAACATGTTTAAGGGCCTTTATAAAAACCTCATAAAAATTATAGGTATATATCATTGAAATATTCATTGTTATTTTAATGGTGGGGGAAGTGCCTCTAATATTAAAAAACAACCAAAAGTGAGTATCCAAAAAGATAACCGGAAACATAGAAAATCCCAAGGAAAAAATGTATCTTCCTATCTTTTTCATTAATTTGGATGTTAGCTTTCTCTCTTCTACTTGAATTGCATTAAATTTTCCCCTTCCATGACCTCGACCCAGACCATTTAATCTTTTTCTACTAAAATAAAGTGCTTGTAGCCTTTCTAAAGGTGTCGCAGCATTAGTGATGTCAGAATCAGAGTTGTCTTCATGCTCTTTGTATTTTCCAGGAGAAGCAACCCTCTTAACATAAGTAGCCTGGAAAAGGGTCTCTTGAGTCTCTTCGGGAGAGCCTTGAGTGGTATCCTACATCTTTGAATCATCATCAATATGTTGAACAACGGAAGGGTTACCTGTAGTCAATATAGCTGAAGAATTTTTCTTCTTGTATGAAATGACCTGAAATCCTTCACAATCTATAGGGGGTTTTGAAGAATCATGACCAGGATTAGAAACAACGAGAGATTCATTTTCTAATATTATGTAAACCTTTCAAATATCTGATGAAAAAGTCCCATCATTTGAAGGTGGATGGTAAGCTTCTTTTGGAGGGAAATCTTTAGTCTCTTTTTTGGCTTTGGAGTTATCAACATGTCCTGACAATTGTGCAGGCGAATAAATTTGAGTTTTCGGCATATCAACACATTTTTCTTGATATTGAGTATCATAAATTTTAATATTATCTTTTTAAAGAAATATGGAATCCCATGATATTGTCTTTTTATCAGATGTACCGTCATATATATGACCATTCTCATCAACTGTAGGATGGACCACATCCTCAAGAACAACTCCTTGCACTTTTTTTATCAACAGGAATGGAAATATTTGTTGAACATTGGAATTTTTCAAAAATGATATTCAATTCAATAATGTAATCATCAGTTGAAAACATAACCATGTCGACTAGACAAGATCCCAATTTTACCTCAACTAGGATCTGGGCATAGTTACCAATTCTAGCCACCTTTACTTCCTTGTCAATTTTGATAGGAATCCCAATTCACAGAGCAATATTATACAAATGTTTAGGCTACCAATGAAACCAATTAAACACATACACTCTTACCCAAATTTGTGTGGTGGTTTTACCAAGCTCAAACGGATTGAATTTTTTATCCCATTCTCTGAGGTCAACTACACCTGGTTTGAGAGAAATGAAACCTATTCCCAAAGCTAGAATTTTAATTTCTTCTATGTGGAAGAGAATATAAAAGTATCCTCATCCTAGAGAGACATATTTCCATGATGAAAAACCCCAAAATCGATGAAATACACTTCTTAAGTTCATCTATTTTTAAAGGTTGAGATTATTTAGGAAGAAATAATTTAGCACATATTGAGAACTCACCCATTTTAAGCCACTCAAAAATAGCATCAGGATATTCTTTGGTGTATGAAATGTTTCCCTTACATCGGAAAAAGGATTCAGGTACACCTTTTAATCAAGGAAATGATCGACTCAAAGAAGAACCATCCACATGAGCATGTCTTTCCTGGATCTCATTCCCTATATTTTTCAAATGAGAGGTCATCTTGGAATTTCCCGTTCCTTCCTTGAACACTCTTGTAGATGTGTCCTTTGAGAGATTGATCGAAAATTCATCATCCAAGGAAAAATTTTAGTAAAGTATTGTCGCAGCGCATACATCTGGATGAGAATGATCCTTAATCACTACTACCATTGAATCCATCGCACTATGCTCAACCATACATCTAGGTCATGCCAAAAAACATATGTTCGCCACTAGGTCACAACCATCACAACCCAAATCATCTTCAACTATTGCAACACGCCTTGCAACCACAGATGTTAGTGTCGCGACTCTATAGGACGTTTTCTTGAGCTCGTTGTCAGTAGCTCAAACAACATCAGGCCATGTTGTTCCACCGTTTTTCACCGTGAGGTCGCCGTCATCGTGACTTGATACCATCACCACACTCTTCTCAACCAAGGAGGTCAGTATCGTGTCTCCACCGGACGTCATTGTTTTCTCTCCATAAGTAGTACTAACCACAAAATCTGGCGATGTCATAGACCCAGGAGCCCTGATTCTGAAGAACTGGTGGGTATCAAAGTGACCAGGGGGAAGGATTCCCATCGACATACCCTAATCCACTGCCAATTTAGTGAGAGAGAGAGAGAGAGAGAGTGGCTTCTCTCATCCTATTTTCCCTCTCCATCATTGAAATATTCATCAATAAATGGAAATTGAGACAAAGTCCCTTACATCGAGTTTGATTCATAATGGTTTTCTAACTTCTAGAATAACTAACTTATGATATATATTAAATTTATTAAAACAAATTACTATTTATTATTAATTTTACTTTACTTATTATGTAGTTATATACAATTACATTATCAATTAGGAGTACATCATATATTTTGATGATATTTGTAAATATGACCAAAAAATGACATTGGTACATTGACTATGGTTAAAAAAGTCATTATTTCAATAGCTCCTGAATAATAATCCTGAAATAATTATCACACACATATATATATAAATTATACTTTTTAAAACCAATCATAAATGATGATTATGGAAAATGTACTTATTATGATCATGTAAATGGTAGGTCATATCTATGCATGAGTAACATATCCATTTTTCAATGATCATTATAGAAAGAAGTTGTGTATAATAAGAAAATTATAGAATAATCATAATATATTAAGTATTGTATTATTTATTTAAAGATACTTTGATATATATCGATTTTCTTTAGTGATTAAAAAATTTCACAATACTTCATAGAGACAGTAGTCCACACATACACAGGAAATATGTTATCAATTTTTAGTGTTAGAAATAAAAGGATATATTTACATTTATTAATGTTGACTATATTATTAATATATTAATAATTTCATGTATATCACATAAATGTTTTAACTTTTTCAATCTTACTTCCATGTAAATCATTAGTGAAAAAATGAATTACATCGATTTGTGAGGCGGTAGTTTGCCATACACACGAGTGACATTATCATATCCCCAATAGAATAGAAATTAAGGAGATATAAATGATATCATATCTATTAAATTATAAATATGTTTCAAATATAATATATTTATATGCATAAAATCAATATTTATAACTATCTGTGAGAGGTGATGATGGAAAATGAATGACAATAGTTCGTGAGGCGATAGTCTTCCGTACACATGAATGACAATTTCATTTCTTATTTTATAGAAGATAAGAAATATTTAGGTTATGTAATCATAATAATAATATCCCAGTATATGTTATATATCATTCTTATTATACAATCTTGATTTAATTGTGATTCTCAGTTAATCAGAATATCTCTTATTTAGCCAACCTACTTAGGTAAGCACTAACAACCTTCTTAGGATGGATTTCATATGAATTTATGGGTTTTAGGTCATGGATCTGGAATTTATGAACATATTTGGAAATTTAGTGTCTGATAATATTTACATTGATTATTTCTATAGGATAGAAGAGTTGGTGGCATTTTATAAGTGATGTGGGTTGCACACTTTTAATTTTTTAAAAGAAAATGGTGTACACGCTTTTTCACATGAAACAAGGTTACAAAATGGTATTTTCACAAGATATAGAACCAATTATGCTAAAATAATTTCATCCAATATATTTTAGACAAGTTTTTTTTATCATTTTCTCCCTTATCGTTTTATTTTATTCCCTCAGTAAACCAATTTTCACATTAACTGTAGGATGTACTTTTTAGAGTTCACACAATTCATTATGGTGAAAAAATAATATAACTTTATTTAGAAATATAAAATATGTTGATTAAAAATATGGAATCCATTTTATTAAATTAAATTCACATAATTTGAAAATTTTAATTTAATATTAAACCTAGAAACATGTTGAAAATGTTATTTCTGTCCATTTAATTTTTTATTTTATTGAGAATTAAAAGGTGGAGGTATATGGAAAAAATTGGTAAAACATAAATGACCCATATTAGTGGGTTATGAATTTAAGTAAATCAAGTAAATATCATATTAGTAAGAGCACCCACATAGAGGTAAAGGATTCTAATTTGGATAAATAGGTTGACAAGGACTCCTTGGGTGGTAGAAGAGGAAAGTAAATCTGCCACCTTGTTCACCTATCATCAAGTGTCAAGAACAATCATGTGGGTTTTTATGTGTCCCTTACACCTTCTTCCAATGTAAGATATAGCATATTGGTATATCCAAGCCCTGTGAGGAAGTACTTGTGGGTGATGGAGTCCATTTCGACTACCAAAAGTGGATATTCTTCTAGCTACACAATATAAGTCCAGTATACAGTAATGTTTCTTCAACCTATAGATAATAACTAATAACAAATAAGTATGATAATCTAAGGATTATAGATACATTAGAATCCCAAAAAAATCCCCTCCCCCCTCATGTCTCCCATACTTCATGATCTTTCTATTTTGAGCATGATTCCATGATGATGGGGGTGAAAACATATCCATCTCCCCTGGGTGTTAAGAAATGGGTGATGGGATATGGAGGAAATACAATGGGGGAGTAGATAATGAGATTATTCCCATTTCTGGTTGAAATAGATGAGATTTACTATTATGTTTCTAGTCCTATGAATGATAGAAGTCATACTATAGGTAGAAGACTCACAATGAGCTTTTTTTCTAACCTATCAGATACACCTATAACCTACAATAAGGATCATTCATGTTTCTTACTACTACAGACCATAAATAAAAACACCATGAAAACATATACTATGAAATTACATAATCAATGGATCCTGATACTTAAAACATGTGAATTTTTGAAATATTTTCCAAACTGACCATGCACAGTCACCTTCATAGAATATTGGGGCATTATTTTTTCCTTGGTTTCGGTATAGTAGGATCATTTGGATTCAATGTTAATTCATATATTCTTAAAATTGAATTATATTGGAAAATATATTTTTTTGACTTGACAAAATTTAAAGTAAAATTTACTAGTTACCTCTTTAACCCAGAGAACCTCCCCCAAAATTTCTGCCTCATTATATCAATAAAAAATTCCTGGTTATATTTCACAGTGAAAATACCTAAATGAGATGAAGTGAAAACACATATATACCATTCGTAATTAATTTTGATTCTATTTAAGGGGGCTTTTTGGATCTTGTATTGCACTACAGGAATAAAACTTATAAAAAAATTGCTTTTTGGATCATGATATATGGGGCTTAACATCTGAGAGATCCAATATTGGTGTATATCCATTTGGGTTGCTAGAAGATGATATCTCCTCTTCCCACTATCTAGCAGGAAGGATATTTAAGAGTCAGAATGTAATATTTAATCATGATCCAGGTAGAAGAGAAACTAATTCTCAGATGGCCCATATCATTTCCATACATCCCCCTCATGAATTTTCCCCATATAGTCTGACATTAATGAATTTCAAAAGCTAGCTTCACATGAAGACATTTTATAGTTTCAATGTGTTCCTGACATTGATTCTTCTATCCTTTAATGATTTTGAAATTCCTCCCAATGTAGACCAAGGATGTTTTCCATCTGAGTGAGAATCCCATAAGAAGGAGAAATTAGTCTTTTCAAAACTCGTGATCACACATTTGGCACTTTGAGAGCTGAGAGGATGTGCCCGGGGACATACATGAGGACACTAGATGTCAAGGTTATTGTTTCACCAAATGAAAGGTACATGTTTTTCCATTTCATAATAAAGTACCTAGTATTGTCCACAAGCATATAAAAATGATGAATTAAAAGGCTTCAATGGGAGCTAGGGGGACCCAAATACATCATTTTAAATGTTACCTTTCCAATTATCATTATATTATCCATGTATCATACCAACTATGATGAGTAGATATTTGAGATGAAAACATTAACCATCTTATATATCATGAGTTTACCACTCTAGTCACAGTACACCTTAATGAGTTTTTGAATCTTATATTATATGTATTATTAGAATTAATTAATAAAACCATGTCTTCTTCAAACATGATGTGATAAATTCATCTAGTTTAATATCTATATAACTAGGTAATAATCATCCTCCTCATGATGTTCTTGTTGATGGAGTGAATTATAATTTCATGAGTGTTAATAAAGAGGCTTGGGGAGAGTGTTTCACTCTGTATTCGGAAAAAAAAATCATTGAAGATTCAATACTATTTTCCCTAAAAATAAATGAAATTCTATAAGGAACATATTCAACTAACAAATATATCTAAAGACCGCTAATAAAATCCCAAAAAGGTGAAATTATTGAGAATTTAACTCTATTCTAGTATTTCATAGGCATTTCCCATGTGAATATTAATAAAAACAATCAATGCAAGATTATTTTGGTTGATATAACTAATAAATTATTGATCTAATACAATGGAACCCTGGATTGAACTCCCATGTGTAAATCATCATTTCTCTATGGAGATCCAACTATGTAGGAGAGTTGAAATTATACTATTAAGAACACTATAGAGCACCATGTGGAGATAATTACACATACCTATTGGTCGATAGTGTTTAATAAAGGATAGATCATTTATTTTTGAAATAAAAATATGGTGTATAATAGGAAATGCAAGGAATACAACCACCATTTAATAATTCCTACATAGCATTAAACATATGAATCTCTACCATATCCCAGGAATATCTATAGAATGAGCTAGGGAATCCATATGGTCCCAGTGGTCTCTTTAGGGCGATAGACTATACAAACTCATGCAGCTCTAATTATTCTGGAATCATCTCAATTATATCATCATCATGGTTATTACTAAATAGGTAATTTCCTTCAAGAAAGATGGATGTCCTTGGGGGAATCCCCCTTCTATAAAAGGGTTAAGTTCTGTGAGAAGAGAATGTCATTGCATCTATGTCAGGCCTCCATCCTCATCAGATTCATTATAGAATGATCCATTATCAAAAAGAATATTTTGTCAAATGATGCACCATTTCTCAATAATGTAGGAATGAATAAAACATTATTATAGTATTATTCCTTGATCTATTTAATCCCTGGTTTTTCATGAATCTTATGTTCTTAAATCATCATCATATCATCCATGGTATTCTACCTTTGAGTTAGCTTACTAAATATAGACTAATTCTATAAATTATTTTCTTTTTACCTCCAATAAATCTTTGATGTAAGGGATTACATATCTTAAATTTGTGGAGGATAACTCTTGATCCATGATTTCAAGTCTCCTTTGATCTATATGAGGTTTTTATGAAGTCCAATACAAGAACATATACAAGAAGGATTCCACCAAGACTCATAAACCATCTAATAGAAACCTAGATGTTTATCAAATGATGGGATAAGATGAACTGGCTATCTCTCTCACTCCTACAAAACATTAAAACATAGAGTAGGGATTGTTTAGAATGATTACAAGGAATGTTGAAACCCTGAGCATCCAGAAAGTAGGATACATCTTAGAAATTTGTGAGACACCATTCAAGGAGACACCAAGTACACTTATCGCTTTATTGTTTATAGCACCATGTGAAAAAATAACCATAGTAACTTGGGTATAATAATACTGATCTATCTATGAAGGATATGAAATCATGACTTTCCTTGCTTTGGACTAACCTTACTCACTTTTTTTAGAAGGGGCTTCCATGATATTGAATTATCATTCCACTATCCACGGAGAATTATTTGGTTTAAATATTTATAGTTCATGCCACAATTCCTCCTTGGATTATGAATCAAACGTGGCATAAATAAAGGATGAAAATAAAAAGTGGTATATTGAGTTAATTTGGTGATGAAAAATTGGTGGGAGGATTCAATGATCTCAAATTTGACCCCTTGTTTCCAAATGTTCCATATATGATGGTTATGGGGATCTGAAAGCATATAGTCACAATCCCTAATCCTTCATGCAAACTCTATGTTCTTGAAAGAGTTGACCTTGTGTCCATAGACTATAATTAAGGAGTCGTTTATATTGAGAACCTCCATTATATTTACCCAAGATCCAAGTCCTAATGCATTAAATATGGGAAATGAAATCATTGATCAATTCTGTACCTGGATTTTTCCCCCAATGAAGTGGCGACTTTTCCTTGCAAGTAATGACTTACATGGAGAATATTGGATAAAGAACTATTGTAGAATCAACTAGTGTATGGAAAGATAGATAGAACAAGAAACTCAAGAACCTCAGATGAGGATGAAATCTCCACACAACATTGGGTAGAAGAGGGATGGTTAGGAATTCATGGGATTTTGTGTAGGATCGAAATAACGATGTAGATGCTCAATATAAAAGAGGGGGGTAAATTTTATACTTTAAAATTTTCATTAAAAAAGGAAATATCTAACTTTATAAATGCTAAACTAAGAAAATTCACAACACCTCTAAATCCAAATGAATGATTGGGACAAAGTATGATGTTACAAACTTCTAGTTCTATACACTTGCTTAAATCAGGAAAGTGATTCTGAAAAACCAGTTCCGGAAATATGGATCTGGAAAATGAAACTTAACCAATGTTTACAATATGAGATTCTACCTTAAATAATATAGAATCTAAATAAATCAGAGTACAAGAAATGAAGTATAAGAAAGTTATACTTTCCTTAGTAATACAAAAGGCAGCGGAAAAACAAGTAGTAAAACTACAAGAAACAAATAATAACTCTTTTAACCCAAAGAGAAGTGTATCAAACAACCTTAGATAAAGGTCCCTTGATTTATATTTTCAATCAAGTCTGTCTTAACCTTCACCATGGTAAGCCCTTGATACGAATAACGGAGTCTGTCTTGTAATCCCTGTAAGCCCTCAACTATCAGGTAGTCAGCACCTATGTCTTCCTCAGCAAGGAAGCCATCAACTTCAATGTGTTGGAACATCTGTCTTCCTATCCCCGGAAGCCCTCGATTGTAATCACCAACAATCAGAGTCGCACGAAGCAAGTTTGCACAAGGAAAAGTTAGAACAAGTTGTTCAAACATTCTTCATGAAGCTTAAGAGTTAATAAGATCCTCTCTCTCTAGAAATCACTTCAGAAAGATCAGATCACCAAAATTACAAAAGTTGTCACTTCTTTTCAAATGAGATTCTATTTATAGGCGAAGCTCCAATGGTCGGCTCCCTCATCCAACAGTCATATTTCTCTTTAAATTTCAGAGGGACTTGTACACTTGTCACTCAACCAACGGTTAGTCAATAACTGAAAGCATGACATTGTTTTCTAATGAAAAAAGTGTGAGCATAAGCAAAACTAAAGTTCTGAATGTAAGAAAAATAAAGTTCATAGTCTAACCAAAAAAGGTATTCGTAGTCTTTAATATAGAGATGTTCGGATTCTATTTTTCTAAGCAGTTCATAATGATAATTTGTAATTAGAATTCATAATCTGAATTTGTAATGAGAATCCCTCATCATAATTCATAATGAGAATTATGCACTAGAATTTGTAATGAGAATTCGTAATCAGAATTCGTAATGAGAATTCGTAATGAGACTTCATCATCAAAATTCTTCATGAGAATTCTGCACTAGAATTCATAATGGGAATTCTTCATCAGAATTCATAATGAGAATTCATAATCAGAATTCATAATCAGAATCTGTAATGAGAATTCATCACTGGAATTCGTAATGAGAATTCCTCATCAGAATTCGTAATCAGAATTCGTAATGAGAATTCACCATTAGAATTCGTAATGAGATTTTTTCACTATAATTCATAATGAGAAATAAAACACCTTATATCTAGGTATTTATATGATAACGTGGTTTTTGACATCAATCATAAATTTATACATACAATATGAATACTAAAGTCTAGGTAATGGTAAATTTTCTTAAAGAAATAAATTTTCCTTATAGTAGTAAAATATGGATTTTCTTAAGTATAAGGTGTTTGTGATTTTCAAAACAAGAATGAATAGAAAATTCATAAGGAAAACCTTACTGACTCAACAATCTCCAGCTTTTTTGAAAGCACAAACATCCTTACGAAAAAGAATATAAGGACTTATAAAAATTTCTTTATTCTTTGAAATTAAAACTTATCTCCCTTTTTTTATGGATGATGGTGAATACAACTTACTCGCCCTTAGGCTTAGGAACACTAAGGACTGTATTCTGGATTTCCGGAATGTAGTTTTCATTATCATGGGAATGAAAACCTTTGTAATGAGAAACTCCCCCTTGGATAAGCTCCCCATTACATAGGGATAGTTCTTACTTAGAGATTTTTCCTTCTCCCCCTTTTTAGTGGTTCTTTTTCCTTCTCCTCCATTGTGATTTTAAAAATGAATTGAGGGAATGGAGAAGTTATAAATTACTTGAAAAATTAGTACATAATAACACCATATACAAACAACCAGAGATTTCATTAGAGTTGAAGGAATATTTACAAGGAATATCAAATGCAACAAAAGATCAGATTGAGTTCATTTGTCTTCGTTATACTTTGGAATTACCTTCTTTAAGAGAGTTTTCAGCTTCTTCAAATAATTTTGATCCTCCTCATCTTTCTTCTCCAAAGTTGGGATCCATTCTTTTTGAGCTTTCAGCACCTATGCTTGAGCCTTCATGGAATCTTCTTGTATTGTTAGCAACTCATCTTTCTTTTGCAGCTTTTCTTGAAACTCAATACAGAAATCTCTTTCCCCTTTCCATTTCTTAGCAACCAAGTTACGCTTTCCATTCACATATTTGACCTGTTAATTCCGATAATTTTGCTCAGTGGTTAGATTATCCTGAAGATTCATTATCTTGGAGTCCTTGGTGTCAAAATCATCTTTAACCTCATTTTAATAATGATCAAACTCAGCCATGTCTTCTTCAACTTTCTTAGACCACAAAGTGATTTTTCTGCATGATTTTATGTGAACATCATAATTGATAAGGATGATTTTATGATCAGCCTCAATCATTACACACTTATCCATCACCATATATAAGGATTTTGACTTCTGATTCAGACTGTGTTGCAGCATCTGGCATCTGGAGTCTATGGTGGGAAAGATCAGAATTGTGTCCACCAACGTTTTCAAGGACTCAACAACAAAATCAGGTCCCATTGCTGATGATTCCGAATCAGACACTTTTATTGGGGATTGTTCTTATTCAATTTTCACCAGCTTATTTTTAGAAGAACCACCGACCTTCTTCTTTCTTATAACATCTTTTGTTTGGGAATCTATAAGCACTTGCTTCTCCTTTCTAGATTTCATAATCAGTTGATCATCAGGTGAATCTTCCTCGCTTTCAGATACTTGAACAATTTTATCTTCATATGGTTTTTCCTTCTCTGCTCCTTCAAGAAAATGCTTCTCATAGTTTTCCTCCTCAGATAACTCATTTTCTTTTTCTTCTTCCTTGACATCATCTCTTTTATCAATTTGGTCATCTCATTTTCCAAGAGTGACTATCTTTGAGGATTCATCATTTTCTTGATAATCCTCAACTTGTTTAATCATGTCATCTTGATCATCACTTCATTATTCTACTTCTTCTTCTTCTTCAATTTCTTCAACAAAAACTTGATATCCTTCCTCACCAGCTTATTTCTCTACTACTTCAACAACCTCTTTCACTTTGGACTTTTCTGGAGTGAAATACTTCTTCGAAGGGGTCTCTGGTAATGGTTGGACATCAAAATTTTCCGAAACGGGGATATTCTCAGAGGCTACTTCAGTATCTCTCAACAGAGATTGTACAACCTCATCTTCATACATATTTTTCTTCATCTTCTTCTCTTTTTCTTGCCTCTCTATCTCATCAGATGCTTTATCTTTTAAGGCCTTAGCCTCAGTAGGGTCTAATCCAAACTAGGGTCCACCTTCTTTTCTCTTCTTTTTCAGCTCTATCCACTTAGCTACCACTTCATCCGGGTATGCTTTTTTGTTTCTTTGGATTGGGTCGTGAGGATTGGGTTTCCTTAGACATAAGAATTTTTCCTTCAGCTTTCACTTCCTTCATCTTCCTCTTCTTCTGTGTCTTCTTAGATGGTTCAACATTCTCTACATTTTCCGTACCGTCTTCTGCCTCCTCCTGTGGAAGATCATAGAACTCTCCTGACTCTTTTGAAAAACCAATTTTCATTCTCTTTAAGGTGTCTTCACTTATCAAAATTACCTTATAATTCCTGATCTTTGAGGTGAAAGCAACCTTGAATGAATCAAGACATCAAATAATAAACTTAGAGAGGAGGGCTGGATACATAATAATTTGGTCTTTCAATGTTCCATTCTTGATATTTTGAATTGTTATAAGAATGTGCCTCATCCAGTTGATCTTCCTTATATTTACCAGGAAATCCAAGATGTAAATATCACACTTCTTAAGATTTTCCTTATCACCTATCCTCGGTATGAAAAATCCATGAACCCTCAATTACAACATTCGGTTGTTGGTGGAGAGATGAGATATCTTCGCTGTTTTATCATCTTGGAGGCCAATGCATTTCAAGGCCTTCACTTTGTTGAAACTTCCCTGATCATCTATCAGTTTGTGTGAACAAAATTCAGCCTCTCCATCATAAGATAATCCGACCAAGCTCGCAGCCTTGGTATAAGAAAGCTTGTAAGTCTTTTCATAAGACTTAAAAGAAAACATTTCTCTGCCATCATCTTCATAGAAGGAAACACACTCATAGAATTCTATAAGAAAATCTGTGTAGACAACATCTTGGTCCCCTGCCTTTGATATGAAAAAATCTTCCCAACCATTGAGTTTGATATTCTTATAGATAAGAGAATCATTCTTTTTGAGGAAATTTGGGTGGACCAACCTTTCTCTATAGACTAACCAAGAGGATATTGGTTTGATAGAAGACATTTCATGAGAGGTGGCTTCTACAAACATTTGGAATGGAGAACTGAAAAGTTCGTAATGGAATTTATGAACTGAGGCAAGGCTTCGGCATATGATATCTTTGAAATCGATGTGGGACACAAATAGGGGTTCCTTTTATATAGGCGATGGAGGTGACATTTGAACTTCCAAACACCATATAATGGTTGAAACCCCTTTGATCTGATGTGACGGTTGAAATCATACCCATAGGGAACTCTTGAATCTGATCTTTTGAAGTTTTATTAAAAAATTTCAAATTTGAGGAAACTTGAGTACGAGAATTTTAAAAGAAAAAGAAATTACCAGCTAGTAAATATGGTTACGAAAACTTAAGTAAGAAAGTCATACCATTCGGATTGTCTAGGAAGTTTATTCTTAATAGGAAATATTCTTCTTAGAGAAAAATTTAACTACGAAAAACTTTAATATGAAAAACTCACTATGAGAAACTTAATGTGGAAAATATTTTGAGTACCAAAACTCTAGTACGAAAATCATGAATACAAATATTATTAGTACGGAAATTTATGAGTATGAAAAATTATGAGTATAAAAAATTATGAGTATGAAAAATTATGAGTATGTTAAATTATGAGTACGAAAAATTATGAGTACGAAAAATTATGAGTACGAAAAATTATGATTACGTAAAATTATGAGTACGAAAAATTATGATTACAAAAAATTATGAGTATGAAAAATTATGATTACGAAAAATTATGATTATGAAAAATTATGAGTACAAAAAATTATGAGTACGAAAAATTATGATTATGAAAAATTAGGTAAGGGTAAATTTCCTTAAAGAAAGAAATTTTCCTTATAAATGTAAAATATGGATTTGCTTAAGTATAAGGTGTTTGTGATTTTCAAAAAAAGAATGAATGGAAAAGTCATAAGGAAAACCTTACTGACTCAACCTTTAGGTTGGAATTGGAAGCTCGTTAGGGGGATGAGAAGTGGGTGGTTCCATTATATGGAGGGAGATGGGGGTCCTAGGGGGATTGTAAGTTACTAAGAAAAATTTACTTTTTAAAAATGGGATAATTCATCCTTCATAGATGATGGGGATACTACATGAACACCATAGGGGAATGGATCGTTAGTATAGTTGGAAGAAAGAGTATGGGGAGTATAGAAAACTCATTTCCCAGTTTTATTAGAGAAGAAAGGAGAGGATAGATATGTGTGAGGACAATTCATAGGGTAGTATAGTGGCTTGAATGGTAAAAGATCCATGAAAGGTGAAAAATGACCATCATGGGGTCTCACTTGATTCTATGAGCCTATTCCTTGAGGGGGAATGGAATGGAAAAAAATGCCCGAATCTTTAATGAAAAGGAATAAATGGACATGGGAGTGGGAAATCCAACTAATGAGGGTGAAGCCCCATATAGATGCATAGAATTCAGCTAATGGAACATGGGGATTATATTGATTAATTAAAAAAGAGAAACTTAATGCACATTAAAACTATTTTTAGAAAAAACTCATTTATTCTATATTTTTTTAAAAAATCATCTCACATATAACTCACTCAAATTATATAATAGTAATAAATTTTAAAATCATTAATTATATTTTTTAATAGTTGGAGAAATATCATATCAATGTGACATAAGAATTTCTGGTCATTATATAATTTCTAAAAATTATAAATAAATTTACATAATAAAAATAAATTCCTTAATCTCAAAATAGAAACTAATATTCATTCATAACTTGTTTTTTCCATATTTAGACACATAATATATACATTAAACTAAGATAGTTGCATTTTGTAACATTGTTTGATTTAAATATTATATAGGTTGTTTTCAAGAAACATTCCCACATCAACTCATTTTGAGCCTAAGGTGTTAGAGAAAAAAATTTATTAATAAAATAATAATTAGTAAGTAATATTATGTATTTATCCATTAGTTTTATCCTACATAATCACAATTTACTCTTTATTAAGATTATAAATTTTACCATGGTTATTATTAATATTGGTCAAAAATAAAATGGTACTATTTGAAAATTTTGAACCTCCTAAATAAAAATATTGAATATGTTATATCAAAAACAATTTTGAACTTTTTATGAAATTAATTTTAAATAAAAAACATGCAACATGCAATAGAGACCTCTATATTGAAAAATAAATGTTTGAACGTAAAAATTGGTTTATTCTTATCCCATTCCTAGAAAACTATTAAATAATTGTTAAAACAAATTATTAACTATAGAACTAATAAATTTCATTAAAATTATTCGTTAATAGTGATTCATTATACTTACAATGATAAAAATGTATCGTGCTCATAAAATAGTTTTAAAAAAATTGTATTTTACATGTAAAATGTTTTTATAAAAAATTAAAACATAAAATTAATTTAAATGAACATAATTGAATTATTTAATATATAATATTACTAAATTTACTTTGAAAATATTTTAAAAAATGTTACTTTATATAAGCTTAAAAAAAGGGTTTCAGAAAATGAAATACTATTTTTCACTGTTCAATAAAAATTATTTTTTCTAGAAAATACTATAAATTCCCCCAGTAAAATTTTAGATAATATGATTCCATAAGTTTATTTTATTTTATGATAAATTTTTCGAAAAAATCCAAATTAAATATGAAATTTTCTCACAAAAATAACATTTTTTTAAGGAAACCTATTTGTTAAGTATAATATTACTTTTCTAAAAATTGAATGAATATTTACTATGAATTAGGAAATACATTTTTATTGGATAATTTAATTATATATATTTTATAAATCATTTAATACTATTCATACCCAAAAATATAATGACAAGGTTATATCTATCATGTTAAAATAATAATATTTTATGGTTCATCTAGGTTCGGTGTTGAATATCTTGAATACTATTGAAAATAGTGTTATTTTAATATCTCAGGGTGTTAGGTTCTACTCAAACCCATTTTCCAAATTGTGTTTAAATAATTTTCAATTTGTCTCAGTAATAATGGGTATGATATTTGGAGATTTCATTATTTTAAACTCACATCATAAAAAGGGTTAATAAATCATCCTCTAATAAGATGGAAAGGGAAGTATTAAGGTCACCACCAAACTCAGTTTCTACGATGGATTACATTAGTGGGAAGAGAAAACATAGATATGGATGATACAACTAATAACAAAGGTCTAAAAAGAATGATATAGAGCACGCTCATAAGAATTATAACAACTAGAAAAAAATGAATAATGTAGGGGTTAAAAAGAGCATTAATTCTTCATAATTGAGGATTATATGACTCCATTTTTTGAATTAATATCCTTTTCTTATAGTTGAGGAAACAATTTATCATCTAGAATAATAACATGGAAAAATATACTTACTTGGAAAGTATAATTTTATCCTATATTAAATTTCCACCACAATCTAATATTTTTCTCCAAATGATGAGTATTTGAGATGAAGTTTTTATTCACGAGTCACTAAAATCGAATTCAAATATATCAAAATAGTATATCATTTTATTTCTGCTATCATCATGTGTTATCCAAAACCAAAAATATTCATCCCAAGGTATGATAATTTAGAATAATAAAAATCCTATGAATAATATATTTAACTCCATGATTTTCAATATTAATAGTAAATGATCCACTTATTTCATTTCATAAATAATCATACATCCCAAATAACCTAAATCACCTCCGAATTAAACAATTTTTTAACCTCAAAGGGGATATCATACCATTCATCTTAGTTCTCAAAAAAAATATCATATTCTTCACAATTAATTATTCATATTAAAACCCATTTTATTCCTAAATGGTATATATACCTCAACCTAATGAAACATCTCTCAAATCTTATTAATCAATATAATAAATTAATATATGGTCTTATAATATTGTAAAACTCACCAAAATATATGAATAAATTTAATATAATGACCTAAAAGGAAATCCTTAACTTGAACAAAAATATCTCTTAAAATATCACATTCTCAATGATTCACTTTTCAACCATCAAGATTATATATATCTCATTATGTATTACCCCATAATAAAATTAATAAAAAATTATATACTTAACCAAAATAATTATTTAAAACTCAATAAAGTATTATCCATAACTCCCTTTGAGAGTTTCAAATCACTTCTTAATCCCATCACATAAAACATATACAATTATGTTTATGCCTTTGAACTTATGATTAATCATAAACTTATAAACCCATGGTTTTATATTAATATTTAACGTTATCCTCATTTAAAAACTTATATGTTCCCTAAAAATTACACAATCTTTACTCCTCAAATATGTTCACAAACTATTGAATATATTCCAAAAATCAATGAAATTATATAAATATCATGAAAGATAACCCAAATCACTTTTTCATCGACAAATCAATTTCATGTTCAGTAATATTGATACAAAAATGTCAATTTTCAATTTATATCAACTAAATATATGATATCAAATTCAACCTGGGAACAATCCTTAGATATTTAATTGTCCATGTATCCAATATATCCTTTTTATGAATCTTCCAATACATAATTCTCAAATTAAGGTAACCATTAACTAGGATTCTTCATCTAATTGTCAAATACATATTTTAAATAATGTGAAATAAAAACTAGTTATTAAGTTTCATCATCCTAATGTTAATCATGCATCACACATTTAATAAAATTCATAATGTTTAAACATCACATAACTTTCATAATTCATTCATAGCCTCTTCTTCATCATTGATAAAATCATTACTCATATATCCTTCCAAATTATTTTACTGAGCTTTCCCCCTTCGACAAATATTTTTATAATTCACATGACATACAAATTTAAAATATGAAACCATCAGAGATACCATATAGATACCATTATTATAATCCATTTAGATTAATGATATTTTCATTTTTCCTCATAAATTGCATTCTTTGTTTCCTTATTTTCTACAATAAAAATCATATACATGATACTCTGACACATTCACATCAGTGACTCTTCTCTGGTTATTAACATGGTGGAAGTTGAAGCTTCTTTCATCTATGGTCTTTATGAAATTACATCTTCAACTTCTTAGGTGTGTCATTAAATCTTAAAATATGATATTGTTAATTAATAAAAAAATACATAATTTTGGAAAACCACAAGGATTCACATTTAATTTCTTATTCCCCTCGGTTTCTCATAACTAAAATCATTCCACTGGCCATCACATTCTATATCAACACGATTCCTTCGTGTTCCGTCCAATGAATAAAACCTATATTTATAGTGTGAGAATAAATAATCAGTGTTTGAAACCATATAATAATGAATAAAATCAATTAAATGATGTATAAATCATGAAACCTTATTTTATGTCACCTTAGGTTTAACCTAGGTAATTCATTGTAGTTTTCAATACTTTATGATTTAATTATATACAATGAACTATCCATAGAGTTATCACTAATGTTTTATTCTCCTTGTTTCTAATAGTTAATGGAACCTTACTCTAATACCAACTACGGTGACTTAGATTTTTCAAACTTGTATATCATATCTTAGAATATGAATATTTATTACATAACATAATGATCCACTCCAAAAGTGTACATTCCATTTTCCTTTGGAGACATTGAAACATAACTAATTGGTTTATAAAAGATCAACAATTTCTCTCTTATGGTCTTTATAGCCAACACTAATCTTATACATATCATAATTAGTGATTTTATTCATAACTGAGGGAAAGGAAGCCTAAATTTTTTTGACCTGAGGTACTCATTAATGGTATACAAAGAAAATATCAATGGTCGTATGAGAATAACATAAACATGGCTGTATGAGGACATTATAATAACATTTTAAAATCATATCATTCATATCAAAAATCAAAATCTTTAATCATTTAATAAATAATGAATATTTATAAGACAAGAATCTTAAAGGAATCTGTCATGACATGTCCTAGTGGGGAAAGTGCCATCACTACCCCAATACCACCTCAGTTTGGTCAGGGGCTAGCGACTAGCACTATGTATGCATATCTCAAAAATTGGGAGGCATTTTCCTATATACATGTACACCTACACATCTCTATGGACATGGAGCCAAAAAGATAAAACACCAACCAACATTCATGAATAAAATAATAACCTACTAAAAAGTACAATAGGAAAGTAATGTATAGGAAGGTAAACTGGACCAACATACAATCCCATCAAAATAAATATAACTTCAAAGTCTGACCTCTAAAAAAAGGGTACTGAAGCTACTATAAAAAGCTACCAGAAATACCTCTGCCCGTCTGATATCACAAGGCATCGTCCCGTCCTATCCCTGGATCTTCTCTACCTAGGACTCCTTCAAATAATCAGACATCTGTACAAGACAAGAACTATGTTGCAAAAGACTATGCAGAAGTGATTAAAACAGTAATCCATTTGACACCTCAAAACCATAAAGGCAAAACCACAAAAGAATGAAAAATTAGCTCTACATAGGTATATTCCAATACATATACCAAGAACATATAGATATAATCATAACCACCCACAATGTAAAATATGATAGGTCAATACCAATCATTATCCACATGATTCTTCTCGAGGTACATTAATTTTTGGGGAACTCACTTCTTGAGCCTTGAAATCATCAGAAACTCTTACAAGAGGGGCTGCTACTTCAGTCCCCGCCGAAAAAGAAAAAGCTGGTCAGAGATCATGATATACATATAGGGGGACTCTCTATAGAGAATACCAAAAACACGATATATATTACCCTATAATGTAGGTAATTATTCAAAAAGAATGACACAAATCTTACCACTGTGTCTTGTAATATAGCGGATTATCCTCAGGAAATATCGTGAACCCTGCCGATACAGACCACTAGATGAAGGATTAACACCCTACACACTAAGTTTACATCAATATCCATGATACTACCTTAGGGGTGATATATTATCACTCCTATTCCAAGGAGGATCCCTAACACTATCTGTGACTCTATCCTTTTAATGGGATTGATTCCCAGTGATGTGGATCCAACACCGTACCGATCCCATGAGGAAAGAACCAAGGGGAATTTTTTCACCAACAACGGTCCCCACTAGAAAACCACAATGCCATCTTATAAGGAACTCATATTCGTGAGGGTCCAAATTCCAAAAATAGCTCATCAAACAGACATACAGTTTCAAATTTATGGGTATTTTTGTGAAAATGGGCTTGTTGGCACTGGGTCCAGTCAATCCTGGTCAGATCGTCCCAACCTGAGCCGGTGACTACCAAGCCTACATGTCGGGTCGACTTACCATGCTGGGCCCAGACCGATCTACCTGCCCAACCCATTACAGACTTAGTCTTCCATTTCTAGCCTACCCCACAGCATGCATGATAGTTTAGTAGCACCAAAAGCAGCCTGACTGGCTGCACCCTAGGCCAACACAACCTGTTAGTGTTACCAACTCACACCTATGACTTAGCTATGAGTCATTTGTCTAAAATAGCTCAGAGAGCCAAAATCCTCCACCACTGCGGCCTCTTATCATGGATTTCCACTACCACCCTTGGGAATTCCCTGCATGGGCTCCCCCATCCAACGCGGCTCGGACGAGTTGTTGAAGTGCGCTTGTCTGTGACTCCCGCACACATCCTATGGCTGCCATCGCTTGGGGATCCTGCCACTAGGTGTTGTGCCGAAAACCTCGTCTCACTACACTCCACTGGTAAAGGTAGGAGCCTCCATCCCTGACATCCACCTCTTTCTACATCCACTATTCACAATCACGGTCCCAGATCCCACTTCAGATCATTGCAACCATAAATAAGGAGAATGGATTTTGGGAAAGAGGGGGCATAACACAAGAAAACAAAAATATGGAAGGATCATGACCTTACTCATGTTAGCCATGATCTATCCATGTTATAATTGAAATTTATGGAAAGATAAATATTTCTTAACATAGATCAATTCTAATCCTAGTTAAACCACAATTCAAATCGTACAAAAAAATCCCAACCACACTCTATGCATGATATACGAATCAATCTGGTCATTGATTAATTTACGTTCATCATAAGGAAAAAAAATTCAATGGGGTAAGAAACCAAATAAAATTACATGCTCTACATGGGATTATATTTCTCAGTTTTGTGGATTCGTTTTCATTTATGATCTGTAGAAGAACGTTCTTTATTCGCATCTTCAATCATGATTCGCCAATGCTTGTCATCGAGGGAGCCTCTCTTTGTTGTCTCAAGGAAACTCCAGTGTTATTGTGATAAGCCTAGATCATTAAAAAATATTTTTTAAAAAAAATAAATATCTATATTGAGTCAAAAATATTTTGATTAAAAATATTTTAATGATGGTTACATCAGAAATCTGACTTTTCTGTCCGAACAACACCTAACGATGTTAGGCCCTGCCTAAGGCAAATCCACTATTCAAAATTCAATGATTCCCTTGTATTTATTATCTGAGAACCTATATAGAATACATTGAGTTTAAAAGTTATCCACTCAGACACTTTTAATTAAAAACTAATCATTATTAAAATATTTATTCCAGACACATCAAGCCCCAATATCTTGTGTTGTATTGGATCTTGGTATCATAATTTTCTCAATTAATATATTAAAATAAGTTGGTGAAAAATTAGAGTCATTATATTATCCCCAACTTAGGGATTTACATCCCCAAAATCAAAAATAAGGGCTATTCAAAAAAAAATATTAGGGTACTGACCACGCATCTAAGTCTCCCCATACAAGGTGATCTCTTAGAGATTCATATTCTACCACCAATCACACATAAGAGGAATTGAAAACCCATGAAGGATATTATTCTATCGATCCTTGGTCTCCACAGCTTACTCCACAAGTTTTTTCCCCATCATCAATGTCAAACTCACCCAAGTTGATAACATGTGATGGGTCTTACATGTACCTCCATAGCTATGACACGTGAATGAAATCTTGCACTCGGTGCAACCATGGTAGTAGAGCTAGGTGGTATGCCACCTCAACCAGTTTTCTTAGAATATGAAAAGGGTCGATGAACCTCGATGATAACTTTTCTCCCCGGTCGAATCTCTGCAATCCCCATCATGGTAAGACCCAATAGAAAACATGGTCTCCCCCTCGAACTCCAAGGTTCTACATATCCAATTAGAATATAACATATGCCTACTCAATGTATTCATCATCCACTTCTAGATGATCTTCACATTTTCGGTGGTAGCCAATACAATCTCTAGGCCCATAAGTGCTGACTCCCCAAGGTCAGTCCATCAAAATGGTGATATGCAAGGTCTGTTATAGAAGCCCTCATAATTTTCCATACAAATGGTGGAGTGGGAAAAAAAATTATGCAAACTCCACTAATGGTAGGTGGTCCTCCCAGCTGCGAGAAAATTCCATGATACAGGAACATAGCATGCAATATAAAACCTTGATGGTCCTCTCCTTCATAACATCTGTATAGGGATGAAAATCTATACTCAACTACAAATGAGTCCAAAAAGCCTCTTGCAAACCTATGCACAACAGAGAAGTAAAACTACCTTCATGATCTGATACAATTGTTGAGGGAACCTGGTGAAGTAAAACAATCTCATGAATGTAGAGTCATCCAAATATCTCTTGGATCTCGGCTCTTGGATTGGTAGGAAGTAGGCCGACATGGAGATTCAGTCAATGATCACCCAGGTGGTATCGTGTCCCCAGGATTTTTGTCATAAAACTATCATGAAGTCCATCGATATCACATATCACATTCACTCTGGAACCTCAAGTGGCTGAGTCAAGACAACTAAAAAATGTTGTTCAGTCTTCACATGCTGACAGGTGAGGCACTGAGAAACGAACACTGCCACTTCCTTCTTCATCCCCAGACAAGAGAGATGATGTCAGAGGTCTTGGTACATATTCCCTACACCTGGATGTACTTCTAATGGTGTGCGTGTAACTCCCTCTAAACCACCCCCCTAATGCCACTAGTACAACCATGAGCCCTCTGAAGAGAATGAATCGCTCCCAACCTATCATATGTCCTTCAAGGGCCTTCCCTATGGAAAAATGATCCCCACATGACTTGCAATCAGCATCCCCAAGTTGTTCCTCCCTTACTCTCTATAAGAGTTTAAGGGTGAAAACCATCTAATGGAGATAAGATTCTCCACTATAATCCCTGAAGGATATTCATAGTGAAACCAATTATTCCAATTCCTTACTCAGCAATTGTATGATGGACATCATACTAAGTGAATATTCCACCATGTTCTTTCTCCCATGAGTACAGAAACTCTCGATGTCATAACCCTGGAGGAACTCCAGACACTTCATATGTCTCAATTTTTGGTCCCTATGAGAAAAGATATACTTGTGTAACTTGTGGTCTAAGAAGATGATAAACTGATCCCCCACAAAGTAATTCCTCCTCATATTAAATGTGAAGTCCACTATATCCCACTCGAGATCATTGGTCACGTAGTTCTATTCATGTTGTATTATCTCGATTGATCCATAGGCAATCACCTACTACCAGTGCATTAGGAAAAAATCGAGCCCAATCCCTTTTGTGTCATATAATAAGACATAACTGACACCCTCCTCGGGTAGCCTAAATATGGGAGCTCTCACCAAACTTCATCTCAACTCCTGAAAACACTACTGATACTTCTCTATCCACACAAAGGGTTGTCCTTTATGAAGGACCCTGGAACACCCTTGGAGGGGAAGGTTGAATCAAGATGTCAAAATATTCTTTTAAACTGATGGATCTTATTCCCACATTGGTAGAAACCTGTTAAAACTATCTAAAGAGAATGTGCAAAAAATAAATAATCACATGAAAAGTAATGAAATGACAATTTTATATGGTTCAACCCTAAGGGATACATCCAAGGATCAAACGCCAATAGTTTTTCAGTCATACCAAAACCACTAATATCAACAAGTTGTTGATTAAATGTTTTTATCATAGTCACTCTATGCCAAGAACACTTCCTTTACAAGTTTTTAAGGATATCACATTACATCCCTCTGATCACTTCCACTGACTCCCCATTGATCATTGTGTTGGAAGAATATTCACTCAGTTTAATGACTTTAAGGGAATTTAAATTGTTTAGAATCAAATCATGAATCCTCAACTTTAAATGGATGCTCTGTTGAAGTCTCGTAATCACCTACAAATGTAATTTATTTTCATGTACATTAGTATGTTATGGAAATTAATTTCAACAACTAATTTTTTCTTTTTTTAGGCTTATATGGGTGTTCCGTATACTGTTGTTGTATCTGTGTAATAATTTTTTTTTCACGTACCAGTAAGCTCCTCCACATACAATCCACCCCTCCACAAATTCCCCTTCTTGGCATACTTCCCTACTTTGTGTACTGCTCCACTCCTCCATGTATTGTCTTTTTCATTGTTCATTCTTACTCTGGAGTGTACTGTGAGGGCCACCTGCACAAAAAATACTCTATTCTGTGTACTTTTTTCCTTACGTGGATGATTCACTCTATGTACTATCTCCTCCACCACATACCACATCAGACATCATCAATTTTCTTCCTAAAAATTTAAATGTTCAATATAATCACCCAACAAAGAGCATTATTGTTCCTTAAATTGGAACATAACTCTGAAAATTTCGATAAATTGATTTACCAAAATTTTCAATGTGCTAAAATCTTTAATATAAACTAAACTCCATCTTTGTACAGTTATCCTCTACTACATACTGCTCCTGTTTCACGAACCACATCATTCTCACCAACCTTCGGCACTCCTTGTACTACATGCCTTCACCACGTATCGTCACTCTGGATTGTTTTTAGTTTCTTCCTTCTTCATTTGGTGTACCATAAGCCTTTACCATATACCATTACTGTGAACTATTTTTGAGTTCTGCGCACCACTTCGTGCACCTCTCCGCGCACCGCTCTTCGCACTGCTCTGCGTACCGCTCCCGCTTCCGAAAATGTGGTCGCGAACCATTCCCAAAACATGGAATGTGGTCCAATTCCTGAGTTATGTGGTTCCATTATTTGGATGATTTTATTAGTAAATTTTTATACCATTCAATCCTATATGAAAACCCATTGTTTTCCAACACCAAACTCCAAATTTAGAGGACCAAAAATTTCTCTAACACTGGAAAATTGTGCAACCTTCAATAATACTTTTAGCCTTAATCATATTAACTCATTTCTTGAAAACACCTGAATCATACATGTGTATATTGAAAAAACACAATAAAAACTCCATTATTAGCATCAAATGGACTTGGTTCCAACAATATCTCCCTTTGCGTTTGTTGGAAAACTTCAGATAAGTTCACAGATGTGACAACCACAATCAAAACTCGATCCTTCAAGAAACAACTCATCCATCACTCTAAGTCTACATGGGGAGTTCTAGGTGAAGGAAACCAGAGAGAGGACATGAATTGAGTTCTCATTCATCCTTATTCCATATTTTCTCTCCATTTAATTTATCTATACTACCCCATTTTAAAATAAACCCAAGAACCGGTTATTCAATAATTGTAGATCTCGTAACAAACTCCCCCCAAATTGTATCTCCCTCATAAACTTGCTACACTTTCACAAACAAATTAACACTATTAAAACCATTGGGGATAAGGGAATATCGTATCCTCCTAATGCATTGGGAGATTTTTGAACACTGATGTTCAACTGGTGTTTCTAAAACATAGTCGTTGATAGTGTCTTGGTCATAATGTTATCCACTTTCTCATTAGTTCCCACATGTTCTATTTTGATCATGCCTTGTTCAACATTTTCCTTGATGTAGTGATTTTGGATCTTAATATATTTCGTATGATAATTCTAAACAAGATTCTTTGTAAGATCAATTTCACTCTTGTTATCACAATAAATCATCATTTTTGGTTTCACCTCATCACTTATGTCATTTAGTTGCTACTTCATCCAAAGTAATGGATTGCATGCCTTTATAGTAGATATATATTCATCCCCAACAGTACTAAGAGAAGAACATTCCTATTCCTTTCTTAACCAACCCACAAATTTCTTACCAATATAGAATTCTCCACCACTGGTAGACTTTCTATCCACTACATCTACAGCCTAGTCATCATTAGAAAAAGCATACAATTCACTACCTCTTCCTGTAACAATGTATAGCCCATAATTATATGTACCTTGAATGTATCTCGTAATTATTTTCTCTACATCTATATGTTCTTCCTTCAGATTACTCTATATGTGGGCTACAACTCAAGTTGAAAAGACAATATCCAGCCATGTCTCCCTCGGGAATTGTAGGATTCCAATGACTCTTATGTACATTGTGGGATCCCCATAAGTCATTTCCTCAAGATTCTCGAGATTTTTTCCAACCGCAATAGGAGTCAACATTGGGTTTGAATAATGAACATTTAACTTCTTTAGCAGCTCTCCTGCATACGTTTCTGGAGAAATGAATGATTAGTCCTTCTTCTGACTCAGCTACAACCCTAAAAATTATGTGAGTTCACCTATCTTGGAAATTTCAAATTCTGATTCCATGTTATTGGAAAATTCATTCATTGATCCATGCCTGCTTCCACTAAAAATAATATCATCCACTTAGAAAAATAACAGGAATTGATGTTTTTGTGAAATTTTCACATAGATATTGGGATCCACTCCTACTATTTTAAACTAAAGATTTCTCAGATAATATCTAATCGTGTGTACCATGACCGTGGTGATTTTTTTATTCCATAGAGAGAATTCTTTAATTTGCAGACCATCAGTTAATTATTTCCTAGAGATAACCCTATAGGTTGTTAAATGTAGACTTCTTCTTCTAATACTCCCTTTAATAATTTTGTCTTAACAACCATTTGATACACTTTGTATCCTATTTGGATTGACATGGCAATAAATAGCCTGATTGACTCTAGTCTCGCTACAGGAGAAAATGTCTCCCAAAAATCAATGCCTATGATTTTTAAATATCCTTTACAGATCAGGTGTGCCTTATTTTTGAATAAATTTCAATGATTATCAATTTTTTTCTTTAATATCCACTTTTTACCAATCACATTGTGAACTTCACATCTTTTTATATGATCCCAAGTATGATTTTTCTCAATATCATCTAACTCTTCATTCATTGATTTTACCCATGACTCAGCCTTTGCATCCTCTTACACTTTGGATATTTCCACAACTAATAGAAATTTATAGTGTGAATTATTCCTCATTCTTCTTATTTGTATAGGTTCATTTTGACCCCTGATAATTTTGGACTGATCAATCTCTGCTCTTTGATTTATCAATTATGGTTCAACTCAATTCTCTCCAGTTATGGCTTCATCTACTAATTCTTCTTCAGAGTCAACATCATAATGTGACTCCTGAATGTTTTTCACATCATCCTCTACATATTTATGAACATTTTTTAAAATTTCACATCATTCCTCATCTTTTATCACATCAGTATAAGTATTCCATGAAGCATTCAGTTTTTTCATTTCAATGATCATTACATTACTTCTTTTCAAAATTCTTCCCAAGAACTTTTTGAAACACTTGTAGGATTTTCTATTCATTGAGTATCCTAGAAATATTCTTTTTTCTGCATTATATTATTAATTCCCTTGATTTTATTCTTTGTTTCAGATGAAACATTTTCTTCCAAAAACATGAAAATATTTCAAAGAGGGATTCCTTTCAGGCCACATTTTATATGGTTTGTTTGTCTCACCCATATATATCCCTATTAGATTTTGAATATAAACTCCTACTTGTACTTCCTAATTCTAGTAATGTCTAGGAATACGAATCTCGATTAGCATACTTATGGACATATTGTTTACCTATCTATTACTGTACTCTACAACTCCATTTTGTTGTGGATTTCTCACAGCAGCCACCTCCTGTTGTATCCTAGGCTTATCTAGGAGTTTTTTAAATTCATTGGATGTGTATTTCCCTCTATTTTCAGACCCCAGGACATTGATCTTCCATCCAGTATCATTCTCTGTGATTCGATAATCGGTTTTCACGTAATCAAGCACTTGTTTCTTCCTGTGTAAAATGATCACACATTCTATTCTACTATAATCATCATTTAAAAGAAAAATTACCTTTCTCTATTTGTTCCACCCGACATTTATCGGGCCACATACATCTGTATGGATGAAGTCAATAAGGATTGATTCTCTTTTCCTCTTTGGCTAGTGGGAACTACATACCAGTTTCCCTCGCATGCATTCATTATAAGTCCTTTCTCATTCACTCTTTAGATTAGGGATATCCATGACTATAATCTTCTTAGATATCTTGACTATTTCTTTCCAATTGATGTTCTTAAATCTTCAATGTCATAAGTTGTTTTCCTCTTCAACTGTCATGTAGGAAATGTTATTTTTTCTATCAACTTGATATCAGATTTCATTTGTTCTATACCCTCTCATGAGTGAATTATCAGACATTCCTCTTATAGTACACCTATTCTGATAGAATGTCACAATAAAACCATAGTCAAAATGTTTACTGACACTAAAAAGATTGTGACTTAGACTTTACAAATAAAGGACTTATATTTTCTACAAATCTCCATTATCTAGCTCCATACTTCCACTAACTTTTATCTTCAATGAACCATCATTACCATACCTCATTATTCCATCTACATTTTACATGACATTCGTTAATAGTTATAAATTTTCCATCTTTTGGGATGAACATCCACTACTATAAATTTAGGCTATATCCATGGTTTGGAATTGTAGCTATAAGTCCAAAATCCATGGATGGCATCGGCATGGCTATAGGGAAAGACCAATATCCACATTTTGTGTCGTGGTTGTAGCCCTAGAGCCACAGTTTGAATTGTGGATAAGCAGCTAAAGACATGGTTTGAAAATGTGGAAGCACCTTAAGGTACACAGGGATATAGCCAAGGTTTGAATCCGGGGCTATAGGGAAATAGCCACAGTTTGAACATAGGCTATAGGTACATATCCATGATTTAAAATCATGTCTATATGGTTTTCCATTTCATAAAAATACCCACCCACCACCCCTTGTAATACCCCCCTATTGAATCACCCCATCCCACCATGAAAAGCCCACCCTCTACTCCCACTACACAACCTATCCTATGGACACCCACCGATAGATCCCCCTTTCTTAGAACCCCCTACAACAGCCCTTCCCCAATGAAAATCCTCCCTCTAATCCCATGTGGATAGACCCCCACAGACCCTAGACACCCCCCAGACAGACCCTGGACAGACACCCCACCCCCACTATAGCACCCCTTCCCCCATGCAAAGCCCCTTATTCACTCCCCCCATAGACCCCCCTCTGGATAGACCCCCCCCCCCGGACATACCCCCCTTACAAAGCCCTCCCCCTACGAAAAACCTTCCCCCATGAAAATCCTCCCTACACTCTCTATGGGTAGACCCCCCCTACAAGGCCCTATACTCCCCCCCGAAAGACCCTAGACATAGCCCCCCCCCCCCCAGAAAGACCCCTGACACCACCCCTGGATAGCCCCCCCAGGACAGACCCTGGACACCACCCCATCCTTGGACAAAAACCACCACTCCCATCCTCGTGCCCCTTCCAGTATCCCCCCCCACGAAATACCTTGGACACCCCCACCCCCTGTAGTACCCCTTCCCCCCCCCCCATGAAAATCTCCCCATCCCACTCCTCCTTGACCCCCCCCCCCTCCCTATTCACCCCCCCCCCCCCCCCCCCCCGCCAGTCCACCCAGACCCTGGACATCCCCCCAGACCTTGGAAAAACTCCCCTCTCCCCAGAACAATCCCTGGACACCCCCCCCCCACCCCATACAAAGCCACCCCCACTCCCCTACCCCTCCCTTCCCTATGAACCCACTGCATGCCCCCCCCCCAGACCCTGGATAGACTCCCCTCCCCCCCATGACAAACCCTGGACACCCCCACCCCCAACAGCACCCCTTCCCCCATGAACCCCCCCCCCACACCTCCTTGCCCCCCCAACCAGCCCCCTTCCCCATGAACCCCCTACAAGTCCCCCACCCTAGGCTAGCCCCCATGATGAGATCAACACCCAATCGATTGTAGTATGGGCTTTCAAATTTGGTGTTTTAATCCATGTAATTGTTCCATTAATATAAATTGTTTGAACTATGGAAGTAGTACATGTAAGGCCATGTGTTAACCGTGGAAATTAGAGTATAATAGGATGGTTAATCCCATGGAAATAATAGGATAACTCCATGATCTTAAAAATGGTTTTTTTTAAACTACCCCCATGGATATTGGTCCTTAATAAGAGATTCAAACCAACAGAAAATATACCCTATAGCCACATTTAATAAACAGGTAAATTTATTCCTACTGAGCTATACTTAATCACCAAATTCTTCCATAACATCTACACCTTATAGCAGCACTCACATCCTCTATCTATGAGATAAAAACCCACCTTCCAAATAAAACTAAAATCAAACATAATACAATATATATCATAATAATTCAAACTATCTACAATATAAAATTTCAATATCAATATCGTCATAAAAAAAGAAATATTTGATAAAATTAAATGTATAAACCAAGAATAAAATTTACATATGAAATGTACCTCAATGTCAGTATCACTAGAACCATCATGACCCTCATCATCTCCTATAGAAAAACCAACATCATTAACATCTCCTCTCAGAACACTGCCACCACCACCACCATCATGATCATTGAAATATTCATTGGTTTATGCTCTTAATTCAGTGGAAGGAGGGATGAACATTGATAAACATAATGCATAAAAATGAGAAAACATTTAATTAATGAAAATATTCAATCTTTATATGGTGATTCATATTAAATAATAATGTTACCAATAAAATACACTAATAAACATAATTGATAAAAATGATAACACATATAATTTATGAAAATCCCTAAAAACCAATCATGAGGTCTGCCCCTGGCCTGCAGACCACCCTCCTACGCCCTGCCCCTCCACCCACCCCATCCCCCTCCCCCTACCCTGCAGACCACCCCCTGCCCTGCAGACCTCCCCCAGGCCCTCTTCCCCCTCCCCCTGTCTTGTCGACCCCCCTACAGACCACGCCCCTTCCCCCATCCCCAACCCTAAAGGCCTCCCCCCTGCCCTTTTCAATGAAGACCTCCCCCTACCCCTGGCATGTAGACCTACCCCCATCCCCCTATTTGATACCCACTCCACCCACCCCCATCCACCTCCCCCACCCCCTTGCCCTGCAGACCACCCTACCCCTTGCCCCAGCCCCCAACCCCCTCCGCCCTTCCCCTGAAAATAGTTACAAAAACTATCCCCTGATATGGAGGACCGCCACTTTCATTATGTGGGGTAGTGTTGATCTTTTAGAAAGAATATAGATGAAGTAAATCATTTAATAAATATTTTTATAAGTTAGCACATAACTCTGTATATAATAGTGAGGAATCATTCCATGTCACCTGTATATATCATAAGGAGTACACAACCTTGTGCCAACTCTGGTTAAGTTGTCCAAACCTAATAGTCTCCTTTGTAGGGAAAAAAATATCAAACACATTAAGATTCATCATAAACATAATATTATGTATACGATGATCATACCATCATTCCCTATATATAAAATTACTCTGAATATAATATTTAATTTTAAGATTCTGACACATAGGTGAGAAGAAATGTAAAACATAGGACGTCACATCGTATACTGAATGTACTTTTCATAACATGGTTTGTGAGTCTCAGTAAAAGGTAGGTAATTTAATGTTTTCATAAATCCATTTTGAGTTAAAAATATATTCTATCCCAATAGGTTAAATGAAATATGGTAATGATGAGTTACTTAGGTGTGTACCGCCATTATATATCGTTCCAATCTAACCTAACATAAATTTCATGTTTCTACTTTATACATGGTCTGTGAATCATTAGGGTTAATAGGTGTGTCCTCTTCTTATCCCTATGTCATGTTCTCGATATCATACATGGAATATACCCTAGAACACACAACATGTATGTTTAGGTGTGAAGTCGGGGTTTGTACACCTATTCATGCCAAGTTATGTGGTTATAAAAACATAGTATGTGTCCCCTAGGTACACACCATTTAATATTACAATGAAATCCCTCCAAAAATTATTAGTACAAATTAATTCATAACAAAAAAAATAAAAAATAAAAACAATATATTTAGTTTTATTTGGTCCCTTTAGGGCCTATATGCATGGAAACTGTATGGATACATGTGGGGAATGTATGTTGAGTTTTCTTTCCTATATTTAATAAAAAGGAATCAAATATGGGAATATATAATTTTGGTCAAGTGTATAGAGTTTGCATGAGTAGTATAAAATTAGGCAGATATAGGTCCCATGGTCTATAAACACATAAGAAAATTGGTCTCGTATAGTTAATAACCATGTAAATTGATTCCTACCCAGCTATACATAATAAAAAAATGTTTCCATACTAGTTTCACCTTATAGCAGTACCCACATCTTCTAGTAATGAGAAAAAAAACACCCCCTTCCAAATAAAACTGAACTCAATCATAATAAAATATATATCATAAGAATTAAAAATCTCTCTAATAAAAATAGCATAAAATTATTATATCAATATCATCATAATAAAAAGAAATATTTTATAAAATTAACTGTATAAACCAAGAATAAAATTTTCATCTAAAATATACCTCAATATCAGCAACACCAGAATAATCCGGACCCTCATCATCGCCTATAAAAACACCAACATCATTATCACCTCCTCTCAGAGCACTTCCTCCACCGCCATCATCATGAGCATTGAACCATTCATTGGATTATTCACCTAAATCAGTGGAAGTAGAGAAGACTCTTGATAAACATAATTCATACAAATGATAACACATTAAATTAATGAAATCAATCAATGTTTATATGGTGATTCATATAATATCATTATATTACCAATAAAATACTATGTTAAAAAAACTAATCAAAATGAGAACACATATAATTACTGAAGACATTGTAATATTTTTGTGTATGGTGATTCATGAACATATAATTGAATATAAATAAGAAGGATGATTAGAATATAGAGAAATAGTAAGAGTATTATGGTCTAAATAGAAAAAAATAACAATGAGAGAGTAATAATGTTTGGAGATCTTTAAAATATTAAATTATATTTATTTAATGATGCAATTATTCTATATTCCCATTCATGTATCGATTTTATGAAAGGGGAAAATTATTATAATTCATAAAAATAAATGAAAAAATAGTCCACATAGGGGGGACAATGTATGTAATTGGTGGAATATCTAAAAGGTAATTCATGAATGTATTCATCATTAACCCATGCCCCACCCACATTTCTCCCCCACCCCAACCCCTCCCACCTTGAAACCCACCTCCACCCTCCCCACTACCTTGTAGCCCCCCCCCCCTTTCACCCCACCTACACCTCCACACTGCCATGTAGACCCCCCTGCCCCTCCCCCCGACACCCCCTGCCATTTTTCCTTCCGCCCCACTACCCCCTCCCCCTGCACCCTCTCCCTACCAGTTATCCCTCCCCCACTGCCCACATCGCACCCCCTGCCCCACTCCCCTACACCCCTACCCTGTAGACCCCCCTACATACTACCACACTCTCCCCCTGCCCCAGTAGACCCCCCCTGCACCCTCCCCCTACCCCTACATACCCCATGCACCATCCCCACTTGAACCCCATATGCACCCTACCCCTACCCCCTCCCCCTTCACCTGCCTTTTTAGACCCCCCCTTGTTATCCTACAAACCCCCATGCACCAGACCCCCCCCCCCTCGCACCCTCCCCCCCTTGAATTCAATAACTCTTAGTGTAAAATTTAATCTATAAGAATAAAAGTGTGTGATGATTCAATATAGAATGAATGTAAGGTGCATGAATAAAATATTCAAAAATTTAAGTATGACTATAATGATAATTTAAACATTATTAAAGAATAGAAAATAAAATGAAATTTAATATTTCTTGAGTTAGAATTTTGATTAAATAACTTTGAAACCAGTAATGTGAAACACTCAATTGATGTTGAGAGAGGAACCTCTAACGATGTTCCTAATAAAATTCTCACATTATAGAAGACTCGTTATAGTAGAGGGATAAGTATGAGTAAATTTAAAGAATCATCTTCTTAAAATTTTAAGAATATGATAACCCCACAATCTAATGAATATTTATACACAAATTCGACTACCTTTAAAAGTGATGGTTGTAATTTTCCATGAAGATGGGTGAATAAATATATTATTATGGGTGGATAAATATATTGTTAAATGAACCACTTACGTGAAAATAGGAGAACGAATTAATGTATGAATCCAACCATATGATGACATTATGAAATTTTTTCTAAAATATCTCTCCATCAGTAAAATAATACTCAATGGAAGAAGATTAGATTTCATGGAAACTACTGGTGTTGGGGAATTTTCATACCCTAGGACATTGACTATTTGAATGATATAAAAATCAATTAAAGTAGGATGTGGTGCTTGTAAAGGAGGTACATAATAGGATTTAAGATAAATTAAGATAAATTAAATATTAGTACATAGAAATGAGAAAATATTTTGAAAAAAAACAATATGATGGAAAATTCATCATGAATTTTGGATGATGTGGTCATGGTAATGGTGTGTACTCGTTGAAAACTAATAAGAAAAACTGTGGTAAAAATAATTGAAGGAGACCACAATAGGGGATGAAAAATAAAATAAAAAAAGTTGGTAACTCAACTATGGGCTGTAATGAAAATTAAGATAGAAAAAAGGTTACAGCATTGATGAATGTAAATTAAAATTCCACACTAAAACAAAGAAGCTTCTACTTTAGAAGGAAATGACACATTTTGGAATGTTATAAGAAGTCATTTAATATTAATGATAATGAAATCACTATAAAGAATCAAATAGAATCAATACATAAATAACCCAAGAATATTGGAATGGTGTAAGACATCTCCAACAAATAAGTTAATATTAATTGGAAGTTACCACTAATGGGTAAAATTACGGAGGAAAATAATCATTTTGGATTATGTAAGGATGTTAACCACACTCTAAAAAATGAATGACATGATTAACTACGTATGAGAAAGTGATAAATAAAAAGATTCTTTATTAATATGATATAAAGTTTACTATAAAAGAAAAATATCAATATAAGAAGACAGTTAAACATATTATAAAGGTTTTCATGGTTGTATAGACAGAAATATTTTAGTAATCAATGAGGTTGGACGAATAATAAAATAAGGATAAATGTTACTTTATAGGGAACATAAAGAAGAAAACCCCACATAAAAATTTAAACATAGAAAAAGAAGTCTATGAAGCATAAGAATATTAATTACTGGTTAATCAAGGGTGGTCACATGAAGAACTATGAAGCAAACATGAACTGTGATTTTTTATTGTGATAATACTCTCAACCCTAGTACTCTAACTAATAATGAAAGGTAGATCAACCATATTCCTTAATTATTTGTGATATGATTCATTGAAAAATGAAATTTAAGGTGATGTAATTGAGTAAGTGTTTACCCCTATAAAGGAATAAACTTTAATGTTGGGGATTCTGGAGACCTAACAAAATTGATATAAAGTTTAAAAAATCCCAGAAAGAAAATGATTCAGAAACTAAATTCTAATATTCTAGTAACGTGAACATTAAAGTACCCACAATATAAATCTATATATGATGGTGAAGAAATTCCCAATATATAAAATCCATGGAATAGAAGTTCCTTTCATATATGAGAAAACTTTTCCCTACATTCCCATTATTATATGAAAACTGATGATTTAATAAAATGGGATAAATTTGATTTATTGACGAAAAAAATGATTTCAAAAAACTATAAAAACATGTAATTTCATGTTTATTAAATTTTGATCTGTCTATTGAAATAGATAAAATTAATTAAGATGAATTATAAAATAATGAATTTAACCCTAAGATATGATATTTTAGAATTTTGAAACACATTGTTAATTTTTTGAATAGTATTAATGTATGAGTATATCATAATTGACTTCTAAAATGGGGATAGATCATAAACATGGATTTGGCTGATTTGGGACATTTTTAATTATGAAACAGGTTGTAATCCCAATCTCAATAAACATAATATATGAATTCAGTTCAATGGATGAGAAAGGGAGAAAAAGAAAAAACAAGAAGAAATATTTTCCTCATCTAAAAATTTCAAAGAAATGGATTTGAATTTAGATCAATAAGAGGAATTTAAGAGTGAAGACATTTATCCCACACAATGTGATATTGAATTTTTATCAATATGAGGTTGGGAATAA
Source organism: Viscum album (assembly GCA_963277665.1). Lineage (NCBI taxonomy): Eukaryota > Viridiplantae > Streptophyta > Magnoliopsida > Santalales > Viscaceae > Viscum > Viscum album. The sequence continues at coordinate 1,489,721,337 of OY728125.1, read as the reverse complement.
GTCTTTGAATTTATGGAAACATTAATGAGAAATTTTTATTGAGAATAAATCCAATGTCGGATATTGAAGTACCCAATAAAAGATCATGGTAACATATAATATTTGTTATCAATAGATTACAGAATAGAAAATGAAGTAATATAATGAAAAGTTAGTGAAGTAATTTAAATAAATGTAAAATGGAAAACAATATGGATAATTTGAGTTTCTTAATGTTTTTCAATGTCATCTTAAGAATATTAATGTTGGATAGATCAGATATTGTTTTGTTAAATTAATATAAATATTCATTTATAGAACTACTGGGTTTTTTCTAAGAAGTAAAAATTTGGTGTCTTTAATAATAAATGCTGACTAAAGAGGCTGTAAAGTATAGTTTTTATACTTTAAGACAAATAATAGCAGCTGTAGATTCATTGGACGTTTCCTAAATAACATTATATACTAAAGAAATCAACAGATAACTATGTTCTTTAAATAAAACATACATTGAATCATATTATTATTTTTTGATAGTTTTTCCATTTTTATTAATAGTAATAATAAGTTTCATGGGCCTACATATGGAATAAATTATGCCCTACTGAACTGTCAGAGATTTCATCTTATTTTTTCAAATGTTAAAGTCATTATCATGATCAAATTTTTTAATTTCGAACCTATTTTTTGAAGAAATTATATGAATATTAGATGTATAGTTTTGGATACAACACTAAGTGTATGCCCCTAAAATCTGACCAATCTCAAGTAAAAAAAAATTCATCAAAATAAGTTTAAAATTCAATGGAATTATGATCATAAAATTAGATCTAATCAGATATAATGGATAAATAGAGGCATTTTATAAAGTGATCACGATGCAAAAATACACAAAATCAATTACTGATAAAATAAATAGGTTCGATAGAAAACGAATATATGTCCAGATTTGATACAACATTTTGAGGGGTAAGGGTGAAAAGACAAAAAGGAATAACATACAAACACCTAAGGACCGATTTGGGTCTTTGAAATTAGTATTCCAATACAACATAATCAAAATATTCAAGATGCAAAAATTTAATGAAATAAGTATAGAACACATAATCTATGTTATTCAGTCCCTTTAGACCCTACATGCACAATAAGAACACCGCCCAAACCCAAGTATTTTAATAATATCAAAATAAGAAATAATTATAGTATATAATCATGAAGAAACCTCAGCATGATAAAAAATCAAATTTAAAATAAGATTCAAACACCTACAGTGATGGACACAAAGAGGTCTGGTTGTCCTGGTCACAAAATGTTCTTTTTCGGTAGTATGTACTGATAGTTAAAACATATGGAGGGTAATGTTGATCACTAAGGTTATCATATGGTCTAGAAATACTCCAACTTGGGTACTCATCCTAGTGTTTTATTCACTGAAGAATTTTTTCATTGATGATCCAGTAGTGTACTACGGATATTAGAATGCACTGTGACATACCGCTGGAAAGGAAGGACAACATATATGGGGTTTAAGTGCTAAAAGAAAGAGATAGAGAAAATAGATATTAGAGGATGAGTGACCGTGTATGCAGAACCAACAAGGTAGAAAGTGTTTATTAATTATCTCTAACACATTCTGTAGTCGTTAGCAGTACACCCTATCATATGGCACCATGAGAGCATGTCGAACCGAACTCCACATAGTGCAGTAAAAAAAACTAGATAAAAGGATCGTGCAGATTAATTAAATGATATGAGGGATCAATAATTAGTAAAAGATCCATCTTATAAGAGTGACCTAGAAGAGTTGTGGGGAAAATCCCAACTGATGGCCAAGGCTATAAGGAGAGGCCCACATGGGAATTAAATGACCAAATTAATAGAATAAGACCAAAAGATCAAATTTTGAGAACATTAAATAAAAAGAATAATTTTTCATGCATGAAACTAATTATAAATAAAAATATCATATTAGTAACATTTCCAATTCAATATGAATATAAAATATCTAGTAAAATAATACCGAGATAAGATTTCATGTAATGATACCCAAAATTTGGATGTAAGAAGTTGAGTTTGAATTGCATTTTTTGAGAGATTTTTGATGTTCGTCTGACAATCAAGAAAAATATAATTTTATAATTATCTAAATTTTTTAATTTAGAATAAAAAGGATAATATTTTTAAGAATATTGTTTTGTATAAAATAATAAAAAATTATTATTTTGGAAACTTTTGTCTATGTGATTTATGTAGAATTCTGTTCATATGAAAACTTATTGAAGTCTATAGAAGAATGAACACTTGAAACAAAGGGAGGAACATTAAATTAATGGGAATTCAAAAAATAATTAAGATAATATTGATCTAGATGATCAAATATAAATATCACATACAAATTTTTTGATTCCAAATATAATTAAGGAAGATTTTGAATTATTGTTGAATATGTGTTTTGTAAAGATCTGACTTGACTCTAAGATTTTAAAATATTTATTGAGGGAATAAATAATTCATCCTTAATGATAGTATATTTCAAATCAACATAACAATTGGAATGTTAATCACTATAAAAAGGGATGATATTATTAAAATAAAGATGTTATTTATGAGATGTACATACTTTAGGACAACTAATTAAAAGAAATGAAAAAAATTTAAATGAATTCTATGATTAGATATTTTAGGGGTGATATATTTGACTAAATGTTTTAAAAAATATTGTAACATCATGTTTAAAAAATAACTTTAATATGAAAACATTGGGTTCTAAATCAGATATTCAGTGCTCCAAAATTAAGTTTTCTCGATGTAGAACAACGTTGGTGTGCATGTACTCTAGTGGACGATGATGTTACAGTTGAATTGTTATTTATGTTTGGTGAAAAAATTTAAGCTAATGGGATTCAATAATATTATTAGTCGTGATAATTTATGTATGGGATTCACACAAGGGTTAAAGATAATAACTTACCACACAACTCCTGACCGATAATAACTTTATTATTTGAAAACTATTGACTCAACCAGGGTCAAAAAAATAAGGATTTAGATTTCTAATTGACATAAAACACCATAAATATCAATGTGTTATATTTAAATTATAATATATGTAATGTATATAAGAGAAGATTCTAGGACTAATTCCTAATATCCATATATCATTACCCCATAATGTGACTATATGATCTCATAATAATATCAATTCGTATCAGGGTATAGGGTTAAACTAATTAGATCTATAATTTTTTATCAATTTTATCACTAATGTGTATGTAGTATAGATTTTTAGAAATAATAGAAATAATTATTTCGGGATTTATGGAATACACTAAGATTCATTCATTGATATTTTAGGAAGTTAGGAAAAAATTAAACTTCATATATGATGCTTCTGTTAATTTTAACATTGAAATTTCACCTCGGAAATTGATGAACTAGAAGAAAAAGGAAGCTCTAATGTTAATAATTTCAGGCACATGAAATATGAGGATGGAGGATCCATGACAATCAAAAGTTAAGGTGACCGGGAGGTTTTTACCAAGATCAATCCAAAACAATCACCTTGAAGATGAGTTGTTCCCTTGTTATAGAGAGTATGAATCCATTGAAATTATTAAGTTTTTATAATCTAAAATTAACAATCATCTTATGTAAGTCTATATTGAGGCCAATGTTTACATAATTATATTATTCAAGGGAAATTATTAATAAAAAACATATTTTCAAAGGGAAATAGAAGTAATGGAGGATGTGTTTATGATAAAAATTAATTAGCCAAAAACTCTTACTAAAATCAATGTAATAAATGATGAACTGGTATTACATTAATAAGGAAATAAATAAACAAACTAGTAGTGCACATCAAATATTTCAAACCACATAAATCCATAATTCACCTATAGGGTGAGTTTTCTCATTAATCCATCATCACTTTCATAAGTATTTTCACACAAATTCTAGGTTCACACACAAGCATTTATTAGCCTTATAAAAGTACAAATCCTTTTATGAGTGTTTGTTTTATACAAAAATAACAATAAGGACTATAAATCAACCATTGGGTTTAACTATTTCACAAAATTCACAACATGAACATAATAAAACCTTCAAATTCAAAGAAATAATAATCACTTAGAAATAATAATAAATTGGTAAAACATGTAAAAACACTATGTCCCCTTAAATTTCATTTAAATTTGTATCATTTCCTTCATTAGTTATTTCTTCCATCCACCAAAAAAAAATTGAAATATGCTAGTTTCAGGTATGAAAAAAATAATAGAGAATAAGAATCTCATACCTGGAAGTAAGATTTAAATATTATTAAACCAAACATAAGGGGATATATAAACAATTTCATTACATCAAAATATGATAAAATTATGCAGAAATTAATGGATGAATAGAGGATGTGAACATGCCTAGAATCATGATTAGGAAGGATTTTGGTGGAAGAATTAGGTTATCAAAGCTCAAGATTTAATTCCACATGGACATGCATGAGAGGTGAGATATTACCATAAAGGTGACTGGGATGCCTCATTTGGTGGTAGCGATAGGCAGCATCATGAGGGGGATGAGGATATGGTAGCGTCCCAAAGTCCGTTCGAGAACTGTTTGGGGATGAGGATCAGGAGAGGATAGGTATTAAAGGCCGTCGAGGAAGAAGGGTCACCGTTGAGAGGATAGGTCACCGTTAAGAGTTGAGGTCTTCATTAAGAGAGGAGAAGTCACAAGGGAGGTCACATCCGAGATAAGAGAAGTCACAAGGGTGGAGGAGGGTGGACGATAGGAGAAATGGAGTCGATAGGAAAAGCAACACCAAGAAGAGAGGTCTGCTGAGAGAGAAGAGGTTGCAGGTATAAGGTGGGATGTAAGGGGTCGGAGAGATGAGAGAGTGTTTTGAATCCATATAGCCACAGGTTTTATTAAAAACCGAGGATATAAACTGACCTATTTCCATAGATCAAAAAATTGTGGCTATAGATTCCCGGTTATAGGTCATTTTTCTAGTAGTGATCAGATATCAAGAATCAAGGTGATTCAGTTCTTGGAAGCTTTGAGGGATTCTTTTTCAAAATTATACATTTGCATTTTCCTCTTTTCTTTACATGAGATATTGGATTGAGTTTAGGATGTTGATGGCCATTCAATTTCCTCTTCCATGTACATCGGTTCTTCATATTCAAATTATTCTTCCAGAAGACAAAAGCTATTTGAAATAGAAACACCATCTCGTTGATGCGTATTTACCCATCTTTGAGAATTGAATGAATTTCTATAGTCATACCTCTACCTACAATACACAACATTATGGAAAAAGTTAGAACAGTAAAAACAATATCCATAGAAAATATTTCTTCTATAATAAGTAAGGTATGAATATGTTCTCCATTTTTGAACTCATAACTCTTCCCCATTCATATATCACCTTGCCACTTTGTAGTATGACATTGAATGGCCCAGATAACCACAAAACTAACACTTCATTAAAAAGAAAATGTCTTATCATTTCTATTTATCTTTATTCCATCTTCCTTAAGAAAATAGTTTAAATACCTATCATTTCAATAGACTCAGGGATAATCTTCATTTCTTTTTTTAGTTTGATTTCAGGGTTTAGTTTTCATCACTTTTGGGGGATTTTCAACATGACCAACTTTTATCTTGCCTTTATATTCGTTCGATTTATTTATAGCATTTGATATTTTGGCATCACAACCAATTACACTATTTCCCGTGAATAGGGGGCTTTGATCACTCAAAACATGCTCAACTCCATAATAGTCACGTTTTTACTCTCTAGCAGCTATGCATATAAGAACCTTCCAAATTTTATTTTCTTCATTGTTTCTTTTTAAATTGATTCATATTTGAGTTTACTTATCAGAGAAACAAATTCTTCTCTATTTCCTTCAACAGTCTTGGAATTATCGTCTAGACTCGAGGTAAGGTCACTGATGACCTTTTCTTGTTCATCAATTCTGGGTTTTAGTTCTCCAACATCATTATTCCTTTCAAGTATTGACGATTGAACTTTCACAAGTTCATCTAGTCATTCATTTTTCTCTTCAAGAATATCAATATATTCTGATGATTCATCATCCATTTCAGTCCACTTAGTATATCTCTCACATTTAATCTCAAGATCATCAAAATTATTCATAAGATGAAACTTGGGATTTGAATTAGTATTCAACTTATTATCTCCAACTTTATATTTCAATGGTTTTTAATTTTCAATGGTATCCATCATGGAGGCATGGTTTCTAGTCTTAAATTATATTTCATCTTTCTCGAAATAATTCATTGTCGTCTTCTTCCTCCTCAAATATTAAACACTTATTCTATAATTTATTTGAAAATTTGAAGATTCCTTTTTTGTATAATCTTTTCTGAGGCTTCTTGGTGTTTTTATCTTCACTTTCTTCATCATAAAATTTTTTGAGAAATGAGAGGCAATGTTCCCAACTCTTCCACAACGAAAACAAGCCAGAGGATACATTCCTTCAAATTTCATTGTTCCCTTCGTGAGCATCTAGGAAATAAGAGAAAGAGTTTTGATTTACTCATCATCTACATCACTGCTATCTCTTTGAACATTTAGTTTTTTCAAGGCTTTGAATTTCATTTCCTTGTTCTCACGAGTCATTGTCTCTTTTTTATTGACTCTCAGTTCATAAGATGATAGATTGCTCAGAAGATCATCCACATAGATTTTAGAGATATCTCTTTCCTCAAGGGCTAAAACCTTTACATTTTGAATGGGTGGAAGTCTTCCTGATATTTTCATCACTATGTTAATGTCTTTTATTTCTTTTCTTAGACCTCGTAATGCTCCTACAACTTCAGTAATTCGATTGAAAAAGGAGTCTTCATTTTCATATCTATATATCTTCATATCATCAAACCAAATGTGTATAACTTGATTTTTTTTCCTCCTTCACATTGCTATCTCCTTCATAAATATTTTTCAGTTTATCCCACATTGAGTTGGTAGATGTTCAGCTCATTAACATTAGATAAATTTGATCCGAAAGTGTTGCAGTGAGAGAAATTTATTTTGCATCAGCGTTATGAAATTTCATTTTTCTATTTTTCATCGAATGTCCTGTACAATAAAAAACGTTTATTCCATTAACATTAGAAAATAAGAATTCCATTACAAGTGATCTTAGGTGATATATTATCCTGTTTTTCCATATTTTAAAATTACTTCCATATAAAAGGGTAGCTCCCCTAATGTTGACAGGATTCTTCATGACAGAAGAAGACAGATTCAAAACCGGCAAATTTATCTATCAGATACCACTTAAGCGAACCCAGAACACACTGAGGGAGGGGGGGGGGGGGGTTGAATCAGGGTTAAATTTTTTCTTTAAAAACAAATGGATCATGTTCCCACATTGGTAAGAACCTATTAACCAGTCTGAAGAGGATGTGAATAAAATAAAAAATCATATTCAAAGCAATGAAATATCAATTTTTCTTGGTTCACCACTAATTTCTTCATCCATGGATCAAACGCTGATAGTGTTTTGGTCAAACCAAAACCACTAATCTTTACAAGTTGTGGGTTGCAAGTGTTTTTCATAGTCACTCTGTGCCAGGAGCACTAACATTACAAGGTTTTAGGGATAGCACACTACGTACCTCAGATCACTTCTACTGACTCCCCCTTTCTCACTGAGTTGGAAGAATCTTCACTCAATTTAATTACTAGAAGGACACTTAAATGGTTTAGCATCAAATATTCCATCCTCAACTGTAAATAGATTCTTTTTTTAAGTCTCGTAATCACCCAGAGATGTAATTTATATTATCCAACACTGGTATGTTATTGAAATTAATTTCTCAAACTGATTTGGTCAATTTTCAGGCTTCTATGGGTGTTCTGCATACTACTGATATTTCCGCATACTGCTTTTGTTTTCATATATCATCCTTCTCCTCCACATACCATCCAACTCCTCTACCAACTAACCTTCTCGTCATACTTCCCTACTCGGTGTACTGCTCCACTCCTCCATGTACCATTTTTCCCTATGTACTTCCTTGCTTCATCATGTACTGCGAGGGACAACTGTGTGAACCACCCTCTCTTATTTGTTCTATTTTTATTACGAAGATGATTCTGTCCACATACCATCTCCTCCATGGCGTACCACTTCAGAAATCAATGAGTTTCTTCTGAAAATTTTAATCTTCAATCTCATCACCCAAAAACGTAGATTATTGTTCCTTGAATATGCAAATATATTTCCAAATTTTGGTAATCTCATTTACCCAAATTTTTAATGAGGGAAAATCTTTAATTTAATCTAAACTCCATCTACATATGGTTAAAATCCACTGCGTACCCCTCATGTTTTACAAACTGCAGAAATCCCACCAACTGTTTGAACTCCACGTACCGCATGCCTTCACTGCGTACCGTCACTGCAAACTGGTTTTCATTTTTCTTCCCTTGATCATTTTTTGTACCACATTCCTTCACCACGTACTATTAATGTGAACTATTTTTATGTTCCATGCACCACTCCGCGTACCGCTCCGCGCACTGCTCCACGCACCACATTGCGCACCGCTCTGCGTACTTATCCCACTCCATACAATGTGGCCGCAGACCATTCCCGAAACATGGTACGTGGTCCATGTTCCGAGGTATGTGGTTCCTTTATTTTGATTATATTATTTTTCATTTTTCATACCATTCACTCTTATCAAGAAACCCTTGGTTTTCCAAAACTAAACTCCCAATTTTTAGTCCAAAAAATTGGAAAACGCTGTGATATTGTGCTACCTTTAATACTGCTTTCAGCCTCAAATGTATGACCTCATTCCTTGAAAATTCCTTAGTCATCCATGTGAATATTGAAATGAAACACAAACCAAACTCAATTATTAGCCACAAAAATTCATGGTTTCAACACCTTCCTTGTTTAATCCATTAATAGTGATTCTAACCAGGAAAATGTTTCCACAAACCTCCGATATTACCTATCCAAACCCAATAAACTCTTCACCTCTGGAACACTCTTGGGTGACTCCCAATCATGCACCACCTCTATGGTTGCTAGATCCACTAAAACTTTAGCCTCTGAAATGACAAGCCTCAGAAAGCAGACCTCCCTAATCCAGAAGTAACAATTTGAGATCTTCCTATAAAGATGGTTCTCTCAGTGTGTTTCCAAGAGCATCTTCATGTGTATCATGTTATTCTCCTCTAACACTGAGTACATGAGGAAGTCATCAATAAAGACCATGGTAAACTGGTCAATGTAGGGCTGGAAGATAATTTTCATGAGTGTCATGAACACTATTGGGGCATTGGTCACACCGAATGGAATCACTAGGTACTCGTAGTGGACATGCCAACATTTGAAGGTTGTCTTTGGTATATCCTCATCTCAAACATAAAGCTGATAATAACTAGATCTAAGTTTTATCTTCATGAACCACCGTGATCACTTCACCTGATTGAAGAGGTCTTCAATTCTAGGATGCAGATACGTTTTCTTCACATTCACCTAGTTTAGGTTCCTAAAGTCCACACATCGACTCAAACACTTGTCAGCTTACTTGGAAAAAAACATTGGGGCTGACCAGGGTGAAACTTTGGGCCTCATGAATCCCTTCCTTTACAAGTCTTCCATATATACCCTCAAATTAGGAAGCTCTGTGAGATCCATCTGATATGAAGGTGTGGATATCGGTGCCATTCTGTAGTATAGATCCATGCATAAGTACACCTCTCTATGAGTAGGTAATTCTGGGACTTCCTTGCTGAAGATGTCCTCATATTCATCCACCACTACCAGAAACTAAGGAGTCCTCTCCTCCACCACACCAAGGGTGAGGCCATCCTACTAGTGAGTGATTGGATAAAACCTCCTCTAAAAAATTCCCTCATATATTGAATGTGTTTCATTTTCTATAGTAAAGTAAAACATGGTCCCATCTCCATGGACACACCCCACTTTGTTCTTTAAACTGTTAATATGTGAATGATCTTTGGTTAACTAGTCCATTGATTGAATAATGTCATAAGTACTCTACACTACTACAAGGAGATTCCTGATGATGCTCTCACCTCCAAGAGTACTATCACACTATCAGTACAAGTGTTTGATCATTGAATCCCCTCATGAAGGGAGTCTCTAAACATCAGGTTTGATCAAAAAGCTCGACTGTAATCTCCGTTCTCAACTAAGGTACATATCAATGAAGGAGTGGTTGTACCCTATATATATAGGAATTACAGCTATGCTGGGAAAGAAATATATCACACCCCTAATCATATTTGTATCACTGGGGTCGTAATCCTCCATCACCTAAAGAAGTCCCTGACCCTTTCCACTGACTCTGGGAGCCCATGGTGGACCACCTAGGGGTGATGGTGGTAGTACCTTGAACCTTTTCCCACCACCTACTCCTTTACCTGGTGTCCTGCTACATCCAACACCCTACGTACCATCTTACATTAACCTTTTCATCTACCTCGGCTGTCCCACAACCATCTATTGTAACTTTTTATGGAATTTCGGGAAATAGCGAGCTATGTTTCCCCGATTGCCATATGAAAAACATAGTCTATCTCTAAGAAACCCTGCTCGGCAATGGGAGCCTCACACCATTGGTCCTTTATCATGGGTTTTGACTCCTAAAGGACCTATCTCAATTGGTCCCCTTCGTCTACTATCGTTTACCCTCTAATGAAGAGTCAGCTACTGTGTTCCTTCTGGTAGCTCCTACTACTATTGTCTACTCTACCATAAATCTCTCTATGAGAAATATTTTCTCAAGTAACCTAGATAAAGTATTGATTCATAAGGATACAAAATATTCCCTAATATCCTGACAATGTCCCTGATCAAATTCTCGAGCCTAGAATAATGATACTCGCACCATACATGTGGAGTAGCGAGAAACCTTAGTAAACCTCACTGAGTACACGACTACTGTCTAGATTCTTTTTTGTATATCGAGGAGATCTTGTATCCATAATGAGAGAAAATTCACCAAAAAAATATTCCCTAAAGAGTATCTCAAAGTTATCCTAAGAGAGAGTCAACTCATCATGTGTGTGGATCACTAAGCTCTTCTATAGCCCCGCTAATCCCTGAAGAAGATTGGAAGCTTGGTTTTCCATCTGATCAGCAGGTAACCTCACAAGGTAGAAGACACATGTGACTACCTCTAGCCAATATTTAGCTACTTATGGGTCTATCTCACCCCTGATCCTAAGATATCATTGTCATTATAACTCATGAAACACACTCAACCTGTGTGCATCCTCTACCGGTAGTGCTACAAGGAATTGTTTCTCGATAGGTGGCACTATAGTATAAAAAACACTAGAAGGTTCCATGTCTATCATAGGCTCTTGAACTAATGCCTAATCACTAGTTAGATCCTCCTCAGGGTCCGAAATGAGAATCCTAGTTGGTTTAATGTGTAGAGTCATCCTAAAATAGTACAAGATGGACCATGTTCAATAGAGTATATCTGGGGAGCTAACTCAAGAAGGATTTCGAAAACACAAACCATTTTTATATGATTCATGTGCCATTCATTTACCTAAAACAAGTGTTCTTCATGTACCACGTAGGAAATATGATGTCTTGTGTTTGGGTGTATGGATATATCAGCCACCACACCAACACTGGATTCCCAGTCCTAAAGGTTAAACACAAAACACATAATACTATTTCCAAGAACCGATCTCATAGAACCCCAGTCTCAATGTGGAACTGACCCGCTCTAATACTACTCTTTCACAACCCGTCCAAGAGGGTCCAGTTCCATGACTTCCCAAAGACTAGCTCTAATTTTCCTAGGGTTATTGAATATCACTGAGTCCGAATCTCTCACAAATGGAAGGAATTTTATTATGTATCTGTATGTACACACACATCTCCAAGACCGCAAATCTAAAAAGTGAAAACACCATCCACCATAAATGAATACACTATAATCTAGAAAGATATTAGAAAAAGAAATTAATCTATTGGAAGGAAACTTGGGATATATAAAAAATCCCACCAAAAGAAAGAAAATTTCAAAGTACGACCTTTAATCAAGGGTGTTGAAGCTGTTGTAGAAAGCTACCAGAAATACCACTGCCCGTCTGATCTCAAAATCCACCTTCTAGTCTCGGTCCATGTCTATATCCAACTAAGAATCTATCAAATAATCATTCATTTGGAAAAGACATTACACATGTTGGAAAAGCTCATACAGGGTTGAGTAAAATAATACTAAGTAGGACACCCCAAAACCACAAAGGAAAAAACAAAAAAGAATGCATAGTCAGCTCTACACAGTTACATTCCTATAGACATACCATGGTCATCTAGATATACTCACAACTAGCCACAATGAAATAGAGGATATGTTATATAAAATCATCAGAAACATAATTTCACTCGAGGTACATTCATTTCTAGAGAACTCAATTCTCGATCCATGATGTCATCGAGGACTCTCACAACAGGTGTTGCAGATTTGGGCCCCGCACAAAGAGAAAACCCTGGTCAAAGATCACTATATAATGATAGGGTATTGTCTTCATAGAACACATTGATCCCAATCTATATTACCCTGAAATGTAGGGTATTCTTCTCAAAGAATACCATGAACACTACTAATGTGACTCGTATTGTAGGGGATTCTTCTAAGAGAATAACGCAAACCCAATTGATACGGACCACAAGATGGATGATTAATTCCTATTGCTATGATTTCATTTCAAAAACCACTAAACTCCATCAAGGGTGATAGAGTGTCACTCCAGTCATAATGAGGATTAAAAATATCTCTCTTGGATTCTATCCTCTCGAGGTAATTGTTGCCCAGATGTGTGGACACAACACTGCACTGAACCCTCAAGGAACGAACAAAGGGGAAGTTTTTAACCTAAATTGATCCTCTCTAAATACCCAAAAATACATATAAAAATAATCACCTTGTTGTGATGGTCTCAACTCCACGAAATAATTTTCAAACAGACTTGCGGTTAGAAATTTATGTGTCCTTTAGTAAAATGAGCCTGATTGGGTCAGGGTTCTGTCCGACCTGACTGGCTGGGACCAACCCAATCCGCCCTATCTACTCCAGGACCACTGACTACATGGCCTTCTATATCCATCCTAGCGCGCCACATGCAAGCCAGTTCCCCAGCATTAGACGCGGCATGGATGGCCCACCCTAGGTCAAGACGGTCAGTATGATTTTCACCTAGCCAGTCCACATGACCAGCTCGCACTTGTGGCTTAGTCGTGGGCCCTCCTTCTGGCACAGGTTGGGGATCCACATCATTTTAACGTCGCGGCTTGTCCCCGATGCCTGCACGTGATGACACTATGGGATCCCCGTCCAACGTGGCTCTGACGAGACGCATGCCTTAGTCGCATCCCCGTGTTGTGGTCATCCGCCACTGCCACGGCCCGCCAAGTCGCATCTCATACATGATTCTCACAACTACAAACACTAGTCCTCAAGACAAAGGCCTCATCTCTCTATGATCCCCCCAGAAAGGCCAGAACCACCACCATCAATTGATGCTTCTTGTTATCACCCCCACGTGTCATCACGGTCTCATATCCCACTTCTGATCATTACAAACATGAAGAACAACACGGGATTTTGGAAAAGAAAGGGTGTAACACAAGAACGCAAGAATATGGACATATATGGGCCTTATTTGTGTCAGACATGATCCATCTAGGTCGAAATTGTAAATGGGGGAAAGATCGACTATTCTAAAAATGGATCAATTCTAATCATAGTTAAACCCCGATTGAAACCCCAAAATATTAATCTCAACCTCACACTATGCTCGATGTGTGGATAATTAAATTCATCAATTGAGTTGTGTTCATTGTAGGGAAAAGAATAATGAATGGATAATGAAACCAAATAAAATTACACACCCTACCTGGGATTGGATTATTTGTTGTTGGGGATTCATTATCGGTGATGATCCGTTGAAGAAGGATCTCGATCCACATCTCCAATCCTGATTCACCTACATTGGTCTTCGAGGGAGCCTTTCCTCTGTCTTAGGGAAAATCAAGGGTTTTTTAATAACCCATGATCCCTGAAAAAGTGTTTTTTAAAAATAAAGATACCTATTGCGTTAAAAATATATTAATTTAAAATATTTATCTGACAATTGTGTAAAAATTAAAAAAAATCATCTGACATGTGTTGGATGATGTTAGGCCACGCCTAAGGTAACGTATCTATTCTGGATGCAACAGTGCCCCCAGATTTTCGATTCAGGCACCCTTTTAGAAGATATTAAGGTTCAATGTTATTTTCCTTGGTAATTTAAATTAAAAAATGATCTTTATTCAACGATTTAATCCAGACACATTGGGTCCCATAATCTCATGTCATCTCAGTGGTTGGTCTGAGCATTTTCCCTAATTAATTTATTAAAATAAGTCAGAGAAAATTACGATTAATTATAGAATCAAAGTACATGATCCATGAGATTGTAACGTTTGAATAATAAATATTCTTATGTGATACACATACAGAAATAAAACCATTTCTCTAATTGTCCTAGATCGATTCCCATTCTACCTTAGAGGAATGGGTTCACTCCCTAAAAAAATAGTTATCAATATTTACTCCCAAGACAATCGTAGTGGAAAACTTCCCTTACTGAATAAGGATCACCCTCCACCTATATTCCGATTGTCTCATGATATATCAATGGTTACCCAATTCATTTGAGTGAGATATGGGACTAACCCATCCTTTGGGATATTGTCATCATCGTCCATGGTTGTAACCTAATAACCATCTATAGTAAAAATCACAACCACCATCCTTGGTTATATCAAAACTATTATCCTTGGTTTTAACATAAACACTACCACGTAATAAAAACCATACATAAATATACCCATGATTATAAAATATTCATCAAATCAAAAATCATGAAACGAAATAGGTTTAAGATACATATCATCATAGAATAATCCATGGAACTGAAATGGGTTTCATGATAATTAAATCACAATATAACTCATGGATTATAAATTGGTTTCATAAATATTCAATCATTTGAACATAGTAAATCCTATGAAAAAAGTGTGAATTTCATTCACATATTTTCATCATAAATAATAACTATCAAGATAAAGAATGCATATGGTATCATTGGATCATATCTTCAATAAAGCATAAGATAAATCAAGGTTTGATTTATTTGATGAATAGAAATACCATTAAAATTTTATTACACATTATGGAGAAAAATATAATTTCTATTTTGAAATCCCTTATTAAAAATCAAAAAATTTATAAAATATTATCGAAAATATTTTATTTGAAAATAATCACTGATGATTATAAATGAATCTTCAAATTTTTGAGTGTTCATAATTATAGTGACTCGGTCCTCTAATACCTGGATATTGTATAGTTTTAGAGGAATATTTTTTACTTTAAAAAATTACATGATCTAGGACCACAATATTTTAGTGTATTTGGAAAACAGGTAAGACAATCTAACAACTAGGTGAAGGATCATCAATGTTTCCCACAAATGTCTTGTAATATTGTACTCATATTTAAAAACATTCTTCATAACTTGGGAAAATGAATCATAAAAAATGGCGATCTTAGATGCTCAATAACGGTAAATAAATGAGATACATAAACATAACATGAAAATAAAGGTATGAAAACATGATTATATCATTTAAAGATCATAACCTGCATATTAAAGATCATACACATGATTCATGGAAAACAAATCATATCCTAAGAAATGAATAATTAGGAAATCGATGAACAAAAGTCATGAGTTCATAAAACATGAAATTTCTTTCATACACATAATAATGTAAAATATTTTCCATGTTACTCATATCTAACTACCAAGACCATCATAGAGGATAAGTACCTTTAAAAAATTGGATTCACACCCCGTTCTGGCATTGTATTACTGAACTGAGTTCAACTTCTATTCCAACCCTATATTACTGAACCGAGTTCACTTCCCATTTTTACCCTTTATTTCTACACTAATTTCACTCCCCATTCTAGAATATTTATCTAATTATGTATAAATCTATTCCCAATTCATTGATCACTATATAGTAAAACACTTGATTAAATATATGATGGGCTTATCCATTGTTATTTTTTCCACCCCATCATATAAGCTATAACAGTACTACTCAGCACTATCTACTCCCCCAATCGTATAAGCTATAATGGGCTTACCCAACACAATCGGCGTCACACCATCATATTATCTATAATTATATTACCAAAAAAGGTCAAATCCACCCCATTGTATTAGCTATAATGGACTTACCCATTGCTATCTGGACAACCACATCATATAAGCAATAAATAGATTACCTGGGGCTCTCTAGGTCACCCCATCATATAATATATAATTTTACTACTCAGTACTTTCTAGATCATCTATTTTATAAGCTATAATAAACTTACCCAGCGCTATTTGGGCCACCCCATTATATAATCTATGATGGGCTTACCGAGTGCTTTTTAGGCCACCCAAACCTATAAGTAATGTCCATGAACCCAAACATGAATAAAAAGAGAATGCATGTATTCATAAAAAACCCATAAAAATATTATTTCATAACCTTATTTACCCATGGAAAACAAAAAGGATTATATTCCAATATCTTTGTAACATTATTAATTCCTAGAATAGAAATGGGTTTCAAAACAATATCTTTGGAACATGATTGTTCTTTGTAAAAGAAATGGGCTCCATAAGCATCACTATATAAATCCATAGACCATTTAGTGTATGAATATGAATGGTATCCTAGTATCATATACCTAGTAAAAAATTAATTATATCACTTTATTTAATCTTATATTGAGATTGATTTTGAAATACCACTTGGAGTATTTCTTAAGGAAAATAACCATTCATTAAAAATATCTTTTTAAGAAATAAAACATTTACAAAATCCATTTTATTGAAATCTACTTTGATAAAATCTAATGTAATATTTTTAAAATAATTTAAAATAGATATTAAGGAAAATAACCTTTCATAAATGAAAATTTATTTTTAAATCATGAAAAAAATTAAAAACTATTTTAATTAAAGATAACCTTGAAAACATATAAAAGAATATCTGAAAATTGTTTTAAAACATTTTAAAATATAAAAATATTTTAAAATACATTTCCTTGAAAATAAGGATAAATATAAATTTAAAAACATTAAAAAAAACAAATGGGAGAATTTTTTTAAATAAAACAAATATTCGATAAATGGGAGAAATAAGGGTGTATTTTCTTAAAAACACTATCTAAATTATTGTATGTACCAAAGAGTGCCAAAATAGTTAAATTACATTATGATTTTATTAATCACAATATGATAAGAAATTTTATCATAACTCTTGAGAGATGGGTCATATAATTTCATTAATGGAATCCTAATCATAAAATACCCTAATAAACGATGATATTCATAAAATAATCTCTTACCACTTTGGTAACATTGAATCTAAATCTATAAGATAAAATAACCTTACATATTGTATATAATATCATTAAAAGAATTATATTCATGATATAACATGTCAAGAGGGAGTTATATACACATCATAAAATAATATATGTGAATAATATAACATGTGTCTCAATAATATAAAATTGACACATAATTCTCTTACCACTTCTGTAACTTTTAAATTGTAACCCCATATAGGATTGATCCTCAAATGGATTTGTAGAAACAAAAAATTGAAATTAATGTAATAATAAAGTACCTTGAAGGGGAACATATACACCACATATAATAAATATTTGTGATAGAGCTGATATTTTAAATATATTTTATCTAAATTTCAATTATTTAATCCTAAAAAGTGTGTCATTACATGTAAAATAGAATAATTTTTGGATTTTTTTTGTATTTTTAGGTAAATTGTAAAAATGCACTAATTCTATATTTTTAACATTTTTTCACTAGTTTCATGTTTTGGGCATGTCTTATTACATATTGATCTAATTAGAATGATTCCTTTTTTAGGCACCCATGGATTATGGTCTTCATATTTTTCAACTGTAACATGTTCTAAATCTTCCATCTATGTTCCCAAATAAATCATGATTTGGGAAACATATTTATATTCAGATGTGTGGAGCCCACCTAAATCAATGAAGCATAAATCGAATATAGGTTTCCAAAGTCATTAATTAAAAATTTCTGTGAAAAAAGACTCCAATTCGTGCATGCATGATGAGTTTCAATGTCAAAGCCGATCATTATTGAACTTTGTGAGCGAAACATTTATGTGGGAGATGAAGAGTCTCCTTGGGCAGAGCAAGAGACGTTGAGTAATTAATTTGTAACATTTACATCATGTCTCCAATGAATCCAAAATTTTCAGGAGTGATGGAGGATAAACATTGGAAAAACTCTTTAGAAGGTTCAAGAGCTTGATTCGGCAGAGGAGGGTTCTAAACAGAATACTACTTCGGGCGGACAAAATCTGGACATAATATTTTCCAGCCCTCCTCCCCTATTCTCCCTACCTCATCTTTCATTTCTGGAGTGGTTGGCTTTGTAAAATCCTTGATGAAGATGTTGTAAAATCTTTCTAGAATTGAGATGATTTGGGCTTCTCAAGTGATGTCAGTCTAAGGCCCAAGTGGTTGCGGATGGCAACAACCGACAGACACTCCCTTCCGAGTTTTGATCTTCATGTGTAATATATGTTTCATCTCTCTTGAAAATATATTTTTTGGATCAAAAAGTTATTTTATTTCACGAATATATTCTCAACATCTTTTTTCTAGATGGTTTCCCAATCTATGAAGTAAAATAGTCGATTTCACTACTTAAATTTCCTCGGTGAGGTCTTTCCATTGAGCATAGTGATTTCGATTATGCTTGATTATTTGAAAGGATTCAATTAATTTGATCACTTCTAAAAGAAGGGAAAATCATATTGAGGTTTTAATATGATATCCTTGCAAAATAAGTTTTTTATCCAGATGTATTTTGGTAGGAATTGAGAGATTCATTAGGGAGATAAATTTAAACAAGGAAAAGCAGAGTGTCCGGGTGGTTAAATCTTGTATGTAACCACTGTTTTGATTCTGGTTTCAAACCTATTATATTTCCTAACAATTTTATATCTCATTTGAAAAAAAAATATCTTTAGTTTTTATTTATTTTATGTTATTGTGTCTTTAATCAAATCCCCAATTTTCTATTTCGTGTGAAAACAAACAAAAAAAATTAACAGTTTTGTAACTCCAATTGAAACCTCCTCGAGAGAAAATCCATGGACTGTTATATTGAGTTGTTTTTGGGAAAAAAGTATTGATTGAGGATTTCACAAAAAATAATCCTCACTTTAACTGGCGCCATTTTTGGGGAGGTTTCTACAGTTTATTTGTGTCGAAATCGTTTTTTCGTGACCCAAAATTCTATCCCAAATTTGTTCCCATTGGATTCTGAAATTGATAGAACTTTTCACTCTAGGGCTAGAGCTACCAGAAATCATCTTGTCCCAAGTTGTGAAACTTTTAATAACGCACTTATAAGAAATGTCATTGAAACTTAAATTCCAGTGGCTAAAAATATATCATTGATAGAATTAGCTTCATCTTATGATGCAAATCATGAAAATCCTGTTGAATATCCTAATGCACATTCTGGGATTGAAATTAAATCTGGTTTCATTCACCAAATTCCAAAATTTAATGGTTTTCCTAGTGAATATCCGCATAAACACCTTCAGGAATTTAGTTATCTTCGTGTCAACATAAAACCCCGGAGAGTTGATTCAAATAAAATGAAATTGATTTCGTATCCTTTTTTGTTTAAAGGAGTTGACAAAGAATGGTTTTTCTATTCACATTCTACTTTGATTAGGTAATGGAATTAATTGATGAACCTTTTCTTGAAAAAAAAAGTCCCTACCTCTAGAACTCCTTCCATTTGAAATGAGATTTGTGGAATTAGGAAAGCTCAAGGTGAAACATTTCTTGAGTACTGGAAAAGTATCCAAAGACTTTGTTTCAGTTGCCCCCACCATCAAATTTGTGACCAAATTTTGATTCAATATTTTTATGAGAGATTGTGTCTTACTAATAGAATCATGATTGATGCTGCTATAGGAGGAGTAGTAGTTGAAAAAACACCAACTGCTACTAGGAAATTAATTGCAAACATGTCCCAAATTGCTCAATAGTTTGGAACAAGAGTCCTTCTTCATGTGAAATCTGCCCAAGAGTTCCCCATTTCTAGTCCTGAAAACAATATGATTGCGAGTCAACATTCTGATCTTACCAACATTGTGAGGTAAATGATGTTATCCAATAACCCACCAACCCCACCCAAACCGGAATCAACATTTCAAATTCAAGAAAACTGTGGAATTTTTTCTTCTAATGACCATTTTTGTGACCAATTACCTCAAATGAATGAATCTTCTGAGAACTGCAATGCTTTTTTTCCAGGAAAACCCATTCAATCAAACCAAAAAAATCCATTTCATTCAAATCAAAATTTCAATCAAGGCTAGAACAACCACTTTAATGAATGATTTTGATAGCCTGAACAACCTAGAATTCCTCCAAGGACAATCATTCAATTCACAACCAAGATATTTCAGTGAGCAAGCCAATGATCATTATGGAATAATCATTCAGCCTGCCTCTCCCACTCAAAATTCCGAGAGTAATATTGAAGAAGCAATTATGAAACAACATGAGGCAATGAAATAACACAAGATCAACAACAGAACATGTTCAATACCATAATGACACAAATGGGTCAACTTTCCTCTGATCTTAGTTGCAAAAAAATCAAATGAGTGGAGGTTTCCCCTCATAGCCTCAAGTGAATACGAGAGATAAAGGAATGGAAAATGTGAGTGCAATTGATCATATGAGTGGAAAACAATTAAATACCCCTCAAAAGGAGAAACCAAAAGCTATAGTTGAAACTATTATTGAGAATCCCACCACTAATGGAAATTCTGGAAATTATGAATGTTATTTGAAGGGAAACACAATGTCAAGAGAAGAAATGTTGCTTGAAAGAACAATGAGGGATTGGAAGAGGATGTCTGGTCCTTTTATTTCTCAAAAAAGTGCTCAGAATAGCCTTGAAAAAACCAAACCACCATTACCTTACCCTAGGAGTGAACCAATAATGAAGTCAAGTGCTGAGAAAGAGTTGGACATAAAAAAATTTGGAGACTAATAAGAAACTGCAAGTCAATATACCTTTTCTTGATGCTATGAAACAAATTCCGAGTTTTGCATAGTTTTTGAAGAAAATGTGTACCCACAAGAGGAAATTCAAAGGAGGTGAAAAGGTCAACTTAGGGAGGAATGTTTCATCCATGATCCAGCATGCCTTGATTATCAAATGTAAAGACCCAAGATCCTTTACCATTACTTTGAACATTGGGAAATGTTAATTAAAGGGTGTTATGCTTGATTTAGGGGCCTCCATCAATTTTATTCCACATTATTTTTATTTATATCTTCATGTTGGAGAATTAAAACCCTCTGGTATCATCATTCAACTTGCTAACCGAAGTACCACCAAGCATACTGGAGTTATTGAGGATGTTATCATTAAGGTGAGAGACATGATTTTTCCTGTGGATTTATATTTCTTGGATATGGAAGATGATTGGTTTAGTACCCATGCACCTCTATTTCTAGGTAGACCACTTGTGAAAACTGCAAAAGAAATCATCAATGTCCTCAAGGGAACACTTTCACTAGAGTTTGGAGGAGATGTTGTTCATTTCAATAATTTTAAATCCATGAAACACCTAGTAGAGGATCATTCATATCCCAAAGTGAACATGATTGATTGGTTTTCCACCGATATGATCACTGATTTTTTCTTGTGATGAGAAAACAACTGCTATTTTCAATGATAGAAATTTGTTTGTTGATGAATCTGATCTACAAGAGAGGGAAAAGGAAGCTTAAGATGAGTCATGGAATGTTGAGACTACTTTGAAAGACTCTATTGATCTCAATATTGATGAATACGTGTCTCTATAAATCCATTGTGCTTCTAGTGGTCTCCTAAGAGAAATTGAAAATTTTCCAATAGAAATAAATTCTGAGAATATTTAAATTGATCATCATGGTGAATGTACTTTAAAATCTAGAACCCCAGTAAACAACCACACATGTCAAAAATGTTACTTGATCAATTATAAATACCCCAGTTGAGTTATAGTTGAAACCACATCCTAAGAATCTCAAATATGCTTTCCTATGTGAAAATGAATCATTCCCTGTTATAATTTCAAAATATTTGTCTAAGGACCAAGATAATAAACTATTAGGTGTCCTCAAAACCCACAAGAAAGCTATTGGGTGGACTCTATCTGATTTTACTGGAGTTATCCCCCCAGTGTGCATGCACGTAATTTTCATGGAGGAAAATGTTAAACTGGTGAAACAATTTCAAAGGAGGTTTAATCCAACACTTTTAGAGGTTATTAAGAAGGAAGTTACCACCCTTTTAGCTATTGGAATTATTTTTCCCATCTATGATAGTCAATGTGTGAGTCGAATCCCTGTAGTTTCCAAAAAAGGTCGCTTCACAATCTCAATGAATGAATTTGGTGAGCTTGTTCCTGTTAGGATTCCAAATTAATAGAGAATGTGCATTGATTATAGGAAGCTCAATTTTTATACAAGGAAATACTACTTCCTACTGCTATTTCTTGATCAGGTCCTTGAAAGTCTAGCTGGAAAACCCCATTATTGTTTTCTAGTTGGATTCCCTGGTTATTCCCAAATTCATATCACACCAGAGGATCAAGAAAAAACTACATTCACATGCCCATTTGGAACATTTTCTTATAGGCGTATGCCCTTTGGTTTGTGCAATGATCCTGTAACATTTCAAAGGTGTATGATGAGAATTTTCATTGATTTTCATGAAAAATGAATGGATGTTTTTATGGATAACTTCACTATTTATGGATCATCATTTGAAAGATGTTTGGAAGGTTTTCCTCATGTTCTTGAAACATGAATTGATAAGAACCTTGTTCTTAATTATGAAAAATTTCATTTCATGGTGGGTAAGATAATTGTTCTTGGACATGTTGTGTCTCTGTATTGAATTCAAGTTGATAAGTCCAAAGTTGAGGTAAATTCATCATTTCCATACCCAAAACAGTCAGAGATGTGAGATCTTTTCTTGGTCATGCTAGTTTTTAAATGAGATTAATTAAGGATTTTAGTAAGGTTGCACTTCCATTGTATATATTTCTTCAGAAAGACACCCCATTTGTCTTTGATGATAATTTTAAACAGGCCTTTGGGGAGCTGAAACAATAATTGATAACTCCTCCCATTATTCAACCTCCCAAATGGGACTTTCCCTTTGAAATCATGACTGATGCATATGACATTTCTCTTAGGGAAGTTTTAAGTAAAATATTGGAATGGAAATCACATGTGATTGACTATACCTCTAGAACATTATATCTGGCCCAATAAAACTACACAACAACTGAGAAAGAACTGTTTTATATGGTCTTTAATTTTGAAAATTTTTAGATGTTATCTTTTGGGCTCTAAGGTGATTGTTTTCACTGATCATTCTGCAATCAAAATTTTTATGAAGAAACACGATGCAAAACCAAGACTTTTGAGATGGATTTTGTTGTTACATGTGATTGATGTTGAAATAAAGGACATGAATGGATGTGAGAACCTTTTTTTTATCATTTGAGTAGGATCCCATCTCTTTTGAATGGAGATCCTTAGATCTATCCACCAATTAAGGAAACTTTTCCAGATGCAGAGTTGTATGCTTGTCAAACTGAAAGGCCATGGTTTGCTGATCTGTTGAATTATTTAGTTTCTGATGATGTTCCACACTAGTTTTCCAGGAATAAAATTTATACACTTTTGAGTGATTTAATGCATTATATTCGGGATGATCCTTACTTTTGGCATGTTGGTAGTGATCAAATGATTAGGCAATGCATTCCAAATTTTAAATTTCAATCTGACCTAAATTTTTTTCACACATTGATCTGTGGAGGAAGCTTTTGTCCTCAAAGAACTACAAAAAATTTTCTTGATTCTGTTTTTTATTAGCCCATTATTTTTAGATATGTTTTTTATTTCTACAAGACATATTGAAATTGTCAATTTCAAGGGAGCATTTCCTAAAGGAATGAGATTCCACAACAACCTCTGTTGTTTTATGATGTATTTGATGTTTGGGGTATGGATTTAATGGAACCATTTCCCAATTATTTTGGATATCATTACATTTTGATTTCTATTGATTATGTATCCATGTGGGTAGAAGCTATTCCAACAAGAGCTGATGATGCCAAAACTGTGTCCATGTTTGTGAAAGGAAATATATTTTCAAGGTTTGGATTTTCAAAGTTCTTTATTAGGGATCACGGTACTCATTTCTATAGCAAGACATTGGAATCACTATTAAATAAGTATGTAGTTCATCATAGGGTCCCAACACCCTATCACCCCCAAAAAAATGGAATCGTCGAGTTATCCAACAGAGAAATCAAACAAATTATGGAGAAATCTGTGAACCCGAAAAGAAAATATTGGTGTTTGAGACTTAATGATGCATTATAGGCTTATAGGACTGCATTCAAAACCTCAATTGGCATGTCACCATTTAGATTAGTCTATGGAAGGGCTTCTCAACTTTGAGTTGAGTTAGGACACAAATCTTTTTGGGCTATTAGAACATGTAACATGAATCTTTTTTCTGCAAGAAAAAAAAAGAAAATATTGTTTGCAAGAGATATAGGATATCATAAAGAATGAATATGAATGTTCTAGGATGTATAAGAAACTTACCAAATCATTTCATGATGATATGATTCTCAACAAAAACTTTAAGGAAGGAGACAAATTATTGTTTTTTTTTCAGATTGAAGCTATTCCCTGGTAAATTTCATTCCAAATGGTCTGGTCTATTTATTGTTACATGTGTTTTTCCATTTGGTGCAATCCAGATTAGAGAACCATGAAAAGGGACACCATTCATAGTCAATGGGAATAGGTTGAAGCTGTTTAGAGAGAATGTCTAAGTTCCTTTAGGGGATGAGATCCATCTACATGATGTAGAATACAATTGATGTCAGATTTTGTTTTTCCTTCTCACTTTTCTTTATTTTGTAATTTATTTGCTTTCATGAATTTCATATTCATATATATTTTTTAAAACAATGAGTACATTTCATAAAATTACTGTGGGGGGAGGAGCATGCTGGATAGATTAGGATTTTTTGTGCTTTCATTTCAATTTTTTCCTTTTTTCCTTTCCTCTTATCTCCCTTTCAATATTTGGTGTGTTCTTTTTTTTCAAAATTTTTGTGTTTTATTTAAAATTTTGAAAAAACAACTTGTGATCTTACATGATGATCTTTTTAATTTTTTAAACCCAATCAATGAGTGAAAAAAATTATCCCTTTAATCTGGTTATAAATGAATGCTGTAAAAGACACTGTTTCAAGTTCAAAATTTTTGAAATAACCATTGAATTTTGAATTCCATGCCATGAATGCTATCTAATAATGAAAATCACTTGCATGTGAGTATTCTGAACCCATTTTTCATTATCTTCACATTTATCCTACTTCTTGAGTGAACCAAATAATACATGTTTGATTGAACCAAAACTTGATCTATTTCTATCAAAACTTGAGGGCTAAGGTGAGTGTGATTTAATTGGTGGAGGAAATTTGTTTGTGATTGAAAGCCCCCTTTTTCATGATTATCTTTTTTATTCTGGCCCATCATGTACATTTTATCTTTCTTGAGCCCTTAATAGCCATGTACTGCCTTCTAGATAGCCACATTACAAGCCATTTTTTCGTTTCCAACCTACTTTGGATGTATAAATGCGTGATCTAGTTGAACATAAATGTGGGGGAGATGACTTGTGGTGTGATACTTCATCTGGTGTTGCTTTGGGTGGTTATCAAAACTCTAAAGAGATGTTTTCGCCGCTGAAAAATGTATTTCTGGGAGTTGTACCTATCTGGAGCTCTCATTCGATGAGAGTTGTGCCTATCTGGAGCACTCAATAGAAGAGAGATTTCCTATCTGGAGCTCTCAATGGAAGAGAGCTATGCCTATCTGAAGCTCTTAATGGAAGAAAGTTGTGCCCAATCTGGAGCTTTTGAAAAAAAAGATAAATGTCACTTTTTCTGGTAAAATATTGATCGAATGAGGTGAAAATTATACTCTCAGATATGGTCAAATCTGAATTTCATTGGAATAGAGTAAAGAGGATTCCCCGCATGAGTGACGATTAGATTCGTGCATTTTTTGCTTCCAAAATGAGTCAAAACCTTTTTATTCGGCATTAGAATATTGGAAATTTGAAACGTAACCACCTTTAGCTACAGAAGAACCATTAAAATCCCTCATGATAGTCACATTTTTCTTGGCTCACATCGGGTTGAGTTTTAGAAAATTTTCAAGCCTATGATGATTCTTGCATGTTTTGATGAGAGAAGCTTTTTTGAAAATCAATATTTGTGTTGAGAGAAAAGTTTTGTGAGGTAATTGTGTTGTGTGAATGAGAGGAGAATAAGAGTATAAATGGATTGAATGAACTGAATTTAAAACTTAAATCATTTTTTATGAGGCATGATATCATTTGATAATTGGTTGTTGATTGGTGAACCTCATTGTTTTGTGTTTTGAATATGCATTGATTTGGTTTTGATGATCACTTGTCCTGAAGACCCAATTCTATGTGTGGGTGAATTGATAGAGATGATATTTTCAATATATATTTTCTACATTTCAATTATGTGATCCTCACCAATGTCTCATTACATGTTAAATTGCAAAATTTCTTAATTTTTTCGTATTTTGAGAAAAATTGTGAAAATGCCCTAATTATAGACTTTTAACAATTTTTTCACTAGTTGTATGTTTCATGAATATCATTTTACATATTGATCCATTTAGAATGATTCCTTTTTTAGGAACACCATGATTATATTCTTCACATTTTTCAACTAGACCATGTTCTAAATCGTCCATCTATGGACCCAAATAAATCATGCTTTGGGAAAAGTTATTATGTTCAGATGTGTAGAGCCCACCAAAATCAATGAATCATAACTTCGGCTACAAGTTCTCAAAGTAATTAATTCCAACTGGGAATGCAAGAATACTCCAAGGAACGCCTTCAATATTAGTTTAATGATCAATGTTGATCATTAGGGATCTATGTGAGCGAAACATTTATGTGGGAGATGAAGAGACTCATTGGGCAGAGCAACATCTGTTGAGGAATTAATTTCTAACATTTACATCACATCTCCAAAAGGGCTGAAATTTTGAGGAACGATGTAGGATAAAATTTCGAACAACTCTTTCAAAGGTTCGAGTGGTTTATTCAGATGGGGAGGGTTTCAAACAGAAAACTACTTCATGAGGATAGAATCAGGACAGAATATTTTCCAGGCCTCCTCCCCTATTCTCCCTATCTCTTCTTTCATTTCAAGGGGGTTGTATTTGTATAATCCTTGATGAAGATGGTGTGCTCTCTTCCTGGAATTGTGATGACGTGGTCTTCTCAAATGATTCGGCTCTAATTCCCAGTGGTTGTGGACGATGACAACAGACAGACACTCCCATCCGAGTTTTGATCTTCATGTGTAATCACTATTACACCTCTCTTGAATGTATATTTCTTGGATCAAAATGGTTGTTTTGTTTCATGAATATATTTTCAATTTATTTTTTATGAATGTTTTCCAAATCTATGAAGTAAAATAGTCAATTTCAATATTTAAAATTCTTCAGTGAGGTCTTGTCATTGAGCATAGTGATTTCTATTAGGTTTGATTATTTGATGGTCTTCAAGTAATTGGATCACTTCTATATGAGGGGAAACAATCATATTTATGTTTTAATATGATATCCTTGCAAAATAAAGTGTTTATCCAGAGGTATTTGGGTAGGCATTTTGAGATTCATTAGGGAGATAATTTTAAACAATGAAGAGGGGAGTGTCTAGGAGGTTAAAGCTTGTCTGTAACCACTGTTTTGATTCTTCGTTCAGACCTATTTTATTTTATATCAATATTCCATTTCATTTGAAAATTTTCTTTCTATTTAGTTTTTATTTATTTTATGTTCTTGATTCATTAATCAAATCCCCAATTTTCCATTTTTTGTGAAAACAAACAAAAAAAAGTGACAGTTTTGCTACTCAAATTGCAACCTCCTCGAGATATAATCTAGGGAATTCTATATTGAATTGTTTTTGGGAAACAATTATTGAAATAGGATTTCACGAAAAATAATCCTCCATTTAATGTGTTGTATTTATAATTTGTATAATAAATGAAAAAAGTCCTACGTAAATCCTTTACATCTTGATAAAAAATTGAATCATGAGATACGTAAAAGAATAACACCAATTGAAACTTTTAGTACAATTAAATAAATGAAATTCATGATATAATATGTCATAGTGAAATATATATACTACAAAAAAAAATTGAGCTATGAATATAGAATAATTCATCCTGAAATAAATGTGAGACTACAAATCCCATTAACATATGTCTTCACTTCCTCCATATAGGTTCACCCTCCTCTTCTTCAGGTATCTCATCAGAGATTGAATCAATGGTCTATATTGGATGTATTTATTCCCAATTTAATTCTACAAGTATGTGGTTAGGGAAGCTGGGAAGACATTTGGACAGGTCTTTATTGATCCAAAGGGTGTGAGAGGTGTATAAAGAGGGGGAGAGGTGGTGGCCTCTTATAAGTGAGAGAGAGAACATGTATGGAATTTTTTGAAAACAAAATTTGCTATGCCAACATTTTTAACTAAATAAATGATTCAATAATTCAAAAAATTCTATTAATTAAGGGGAATGGTTTGGATATTCTGAGCTAAAGGGGTTTTTAGAAGTGTATAAGTTATTTTTTCCCTTATATTTAAATTTTAATCACTTGGTGAAGTCATTTTTTCTTAATCATCATGATTTACTTTTAATTGATTCCACTAATAATTTTACAAAAACATTATGTTAGATATATTATAAATTAGAAATTATTATTATTAAAAATATGGGACCCATTTATAAAAATTCCATTCAGAATAGTGGAATAAAAATATTTAAAATTATTCTTGTAGACATGTCGAGAAAGTGGGTTTTTGATGTAATGATGTTCAAAAGTGTGAAATGTTTTGATATAAATTTTAGAAGTTAAATTGATTAAAATGAATTAAAAAGGATTAATAGATGTATTATTTATCTCATTATACTATAAAAGTAATTTAAAATATAATTATCTATAAACATAAATATCAAAAACGTATTTTTCAATTAAAATTCAGTATTTTTACCTATTTATCTGAAAATGAAATATTTTAGAAAAAAACCAAAAAATTAAAACTAAGTTAATCATTACATTACAATTTAAAAATTCAAGTCATTTTTTACAAATAAAAATTATAAAACTATCAAAAATTAGTTTTAATATAAATGCTCCATTAAAAGGTTGTATAAATACCTTTTAGAAGAATAATTCTTTTTATGCATAAAATTGGATTTATTATTATATATTATCTATAAAAAACATTATATGGTTGTTAAAAAGTTTAATGAATAATATATATATATATATATCATTAAAATAATTCATCAAAATTGGTTTGTTTCATTTAATAAGACAAGGCATGTTTGTGAGAAAATAATAGTTTTTCAGAAAGGGAATTTACATATTTTAAAATTGTTCTTACCTTGATTTATTTTTAATTTGATAGATAAGAATTTATTTTATAAACATGAGTAAACCATATTTTCCTAATTTATTTGATACATTTAAAACCCACCATTCCAAATCTAAGTTATAACAATAATTATATTTTAATAAAAATCATGTTTATCTTAAACTAAATGTTGCATGTAATGTAAGATAAACTCAATGTTGTGTGTAATACAATATAAATTTGGTATTTCATGTAACAAAATGAATATATAGTGTTTTTATAATAAAATCTAATCTCAATGTTACATGTAGTTTAATCTTAACTAGGTGTTATGTTTAAATGAACTTTAACATAGTGTAGTGTGAAATGAAATCCATTAAATAATTATAATTTATTTGAAAAATAAAATTAAAAAAACCACTTGGTGTTAGTTATACCTCCCCCTTAAAATTAATTTCACCCTATAAATTCATCTGGATCACCAACTTTTTAAAACATTAAATTTACATTCATAAAAACCCACATCATCAAAATGAATACTAAATCTTTCATTAAAAGTGGATTTTGGAAACATAAGAGTTACAAAAAGTAACTCATAAATATGTTGAAATTTAGGATAAAATAGGTCAGATATGAATATTTGGAAGTGTAATAAAATCATAATTAAATATAGAGAGTTATAAATATTACTGATCACAAGAAATTT
This sequence comes from Viscum album, assembly GCA_963277665.1. Taxonomy (NCBI): domain Eukaryota; kingdom Viridiplantae; phylum Streptophyta; class Magnoliopsida; order Santalales; family Viscaceae; genus Viscum; species Viscum album. The sequence continues at coordinate 1,489,690,891 of OY728125.1, read as the reverse complement.
TCAAATCCAAATAAGTTTAGTGTCCATATCCAAATTAGTTGTGAAGAGGTTTTTGATATCATCAAAAACGTTTATAAAAAGATAATGTTTGATTTCAAAATATTTTTCCTAAATTTGAAGAATTATAAAAATGATATATACTTACTAGATTTAATTTTATTTAATATGGACAATATCACCATTTTTTTGTACTTTAAACAAACTCTACTTTGTCTCTTACTCTAAAAATTATGATGAATATGTTATTCCAGAAAACTAAAAGATCATTGGATCTATAAAGAATGATAATCCATTTAATTTATCTTTTGTAATCATCATATAAAATTAGTTTGAATAGGCTATCCAATATTAATAAATATTCCTATAGAGAAATAATACATTAATTTCTAACCAAAATCTGAAATTTAACATAAACCATTCCATAAATGGTTTTTCTTATAACCCTTTCAAAATATGAAAATCCAAAATGTTAGAAAGGAGGTCACTAAATATAAAAATGAGCATAAAATTTATCCCCCATATATCTTAAAGTATCTATTTATTTTCATAACCTAAATATGTGAATTCTTGAATCATGTATTCTCTTAAAGTATGGTATTAACTAGAATTACCACATCACCATAATGAAAACAAGAATGCTTCCTCATTCATTGAATAAGTCCATAAATTATATAATATATTCCATAGATCCAAAAATGTTGTAAAATCCATCAATTATGAAATAAACTACCTTTTCAAAAAAATCCTTTATCAGTTCTAAGGTCATTAACAATGTCAAACATACTTTATCTATATCTATCATCTCTTTATTAAAACATAACACCATTTTCAAAAAATAAGTAACATATTAGGGCTTAACTTACCATTTTTCAAAATATTACTATCCAGTTATATCACATTTCTAGGTCATTAGTACCTATCAACATATTATATCAAATCATAAATGAAAAACCAATACTAAACAGTCCTTATATATTTCATAGTCTATAATTCCTAAATCCGAATATGTTAAAAAAATTGATTATTCCACCTCATCCTTAATCCATTAACTTGGATTCCTCATATTCATCTTTAATACCTATTTCCTTTTATAAGTAATTTTTTCTCTTCATTGACAACATCAATACCATTACTCGTACCTATGTGCTAATTCTCATCACCAGGTTTCCCATTAGCACATTGATTTTCATAACACCCATACTTTACACATTAAAATCATTCAATAGTCAATAATATCATAGGGAGGCCACTATTCTCATTCAATGTGTTCATGGAACATTTTATTTTTCCTTCTTAATTTCAAACATTTTGTCCTCATTTTCTAGAGTCAAAACATTATCATGTTCCTCTAAGACATTATCTTGGTTGTTTATTTTCACATTATTGACAAAAAGAATATAAATAATCGACCTTCTATGGTCTATGTTACAAAAAATATCTGAGTACTCTTTCTTTATCATTTTGGTGAGCCTATGAGTTATATAAGGTACACGTTTTAAATCATATTCTATGAAAAGTGATTAGTCATAATCACAACATCTTTTAATCTAGTTATCATCCCATTTGGTTTCTCATAAGAAAATAGTCCATCACATTCATTGTAAACCCATTTCCTTCTTGTTCCTTCCATTGAATAAATCCTAGTAGAATAGAATGGGAAACAAAAATTATAATAGAAATTATATGAATTACAAAAAATAACTTATAGGATGTTAAAATAATGACACCTTCTTTAATTTTTTCAATAATTGGTTCATCATATGTCATTAATAATAATCTTCTATTTAAATATATCATGATGGTTAGTAAGGAGTGTTTTAATATCCCAAGAATCTCCCATAGGAGTGTCAAACCAGGTGTGCAGTAAGGAATATGGTCGTGCAACAGTTCATGATCATGTCTCGCTCAATATAGTGTTTAGGGTTTGTTTCTTCTATGTAAATTTATTCAATAGACACATACACTTGTATTATCCAAAAAAGGATATATTTATTGAAAGCCACTCACTCTCTCCTTTACCATGAATCCTAGATATCTTCATATTCATTGAATTGTTTTAATACGTATTCTTAGGGACATCACTAGAAACAGTCTTATAAATATCCTTAGGGATCTCACAAATATTTTCTCATCCAAGTTTCCTACCGTTTACTAATCCTTTCCTTTAATATAAAAAAACATGCAAGGCCTCTCCTATATGGATATTACATCATTTTAGATGAATATTCAACACATTATAAATGTACATGCCTAAGTACTATAATATTTTAGTGTTTTTAGAAAAATGGATCATAATTATCCAACTTTTGGAAATGCCTTCAATGTTTCCCCAAAGGCCTTTACATTTAGTAATCCTACATAAATCATTTCTTCATAACCTATGGAAATTAATCATAAGAATGTGTGATCTCCTATTCTCATTATGGTTAAATAAAGGAGATAGATAATCATAACTTGAATATAAGGGTATGTCAACATGATCAAAACCTTTAAAGATTATACCCAACATATAATAGATTATACACATGAGTCATGGAATAAATATTGGTAGATCATATTAAACGGTCCATAAAAGAATATTAGAACATGATCCATGAGGGTATCACATATTCATTTGTTTGACGTATACATATTCATTGAAAATCATATTCTTGTTAGTAAAATCTCACAACCATGGCCATCATAGAATAAATATTTTTTTACTAAACTGGATTCACACCCTGTTCCAGCCCTGTATTACAGAAAAGAGTTCACATCCCATTCTATACCTACATTATAAAATTTAGTTCACTTCCTATTCATCCATATATTACTGAACTGAGTTCACTTCCAAATATAGTCATTTCTATATCATAAGATCAAAATCATTACCCAACGCATTGGATATTTATCTTGTTGAACCCATAATGTAATATATAATGGGATCACATAATGTTATCTGGTCCACCCCATCATATAAGTTGTTACTAGATTACCAATCGATCTTTGGGCCACCCCATCATGTAATCTATAATGGGAATACCGAGCTTTATCAAGGCCATTCCATCATATAAGCTATTACGGGCTTACCCAACACTATTTGGTTGACCCTATCATATATGATATAATGATCTTACCATGTTCTATATAGTCTATCCAATCATATAAGATATAATGGGCGTACCCAATGCTATTTGGGCCACCCCACCATATAATCTATAATGGGATTTCTTGATCATACCTAGTCTACCCCATCATATAAGATATAATTGGATTACCATGTGTTATCTAGGCCACCCCATAATATATGTTATAATGGGATTACTCAATGATATTCATTTCACCCCATCATATATAAAATGTCCATGAACCACAACACGAATGAAGAAAAAATATATTTCATGTCGTTAGAACAATATTAATTTATATCCTAATTAAAGAATGGAAAATTAATTGGTTTCATGTTAGTATCTTCGAAACAGGATTAACCCATAGAAACGAAATGGGTTTCATAATAATCTTTTTAGAACCCGACTAGCCTATGAAAAGGGAATTGGTTCCATAAGCATTATTCCATCAAAAACAGACCATTCAGAGGAAAAATAAAAATAGTATCATTTGATCAAATCCATATTAAATCATAAATTTTATCAATGAATTTTATCTTATATTTATATGGATTTCAATGATCACAATGAAAATTTTATAAGGAAAATAGCCTTTCTATGAAAATAATTTTGTAAAAAATAAATCATTTTACAAATAAATTTTTTTTAATACAAAAAGTGTTTTAAAAATAATTTTCCAAAAAAATTATATCAAATAGAATTTTCAAAAAAATTGAAAACATTTTTCGAAAACATGGTTTTTGAATAAATAAAATTTCCTACCAAATTGAGAAATAAGGTTGGGGTTTCTTAAATCACTTTCCTAATTATCATTAGTACCAATGTGGGAAAATTGTACCATTACATTAAGATATCATGAATAATCAAAGGATGATAAATTTAATTATAATTATTGAATTTCAGATCATAGTATTTATCAATGGAATCATAATAACAAACAATCTTGATAAAAAATGAAATTGTATCAAAAAACACTTACCACTTTTGTAACATTGAATCAAACCATACCATAAAAGAAAAACATTCCACAAATGTTACAATATCATGAAAATAAAGATATTAATTATATAACATGTCAAAGGAGAAGTTTAACGACTTCCTAAAATAACATATGTTTATAACATAACATGTTTCTCAATGAAGGATAATTGAGATAATGTTATCTTACGGCTTTGATAGCGTTGAAACTGTAACCCTATGAAAGAGAGATCCTCAAATCGATGCGTAAAAACCAAAAAAGGTAACTAAATGAATCATAAATTAAATTAATGGTAATTATATTCACCACATAATGGAATTATATGTTGAATAAATCATGTTTCTTAAAAAGTAAAAAGTGAGAAGTAAATCCCTTACTACTTGAGTAATTTTTGAATCATGATATTTCTGAAAAAATAACATCGGTCGAAACATTCAATATCATAAAATAATTTATATTAAGGATATAACATTTAATAGGGAAGTATATACACCAAAAACACATGTGGTGAATATAGAATAAGGATCAAAGAAATAATAGGGAGAGTAGAAATCCCATTACCTTATGTCTTGACTTCCATCATATGCATTCCACCTCCTCTTCTTCAAGTATCTCCTTTTTTTGTACAAATATCAACCTTTTGTTTAGATTGATTACAAATGTAAGGATTTTAATACGAGGGGAGGGAATTTTGGAAGTTATTTGGATGGGTTTTGGCTGAGATGTATGCCTTTAGAGTTCAGTAAATATGGGAGATGTAGGGGCCTTTTTTAAGTGATGGAGAGGGAACACGTGAAATTTTTGAATAGAATGTTAGTTGTACCCATGTTTTTACATAAACAATGATTCAATAATTTACAGTGTTATATAAATTATGTTTTAAGGAAATATATTCCCATAAAATATGTTTTTGATAATTTTCTATGACATTTTTTCAATTATCATTAATGTTTAGTCTCTTGTTAAATTCATTTTCCTCTTAATCGCCACGATTAATAATAACTCATTTTACTAATAATTTTGTCAAAAAATTATTTTAGTCTTATTTGAAAAAAAATTATTTTTATTCAAAATATGGAATTAATTTTTCCCAATTCTGTTAACATAGATGGGAAAATAATAACTTAAAATTAATTCCAAAGATATGTCTCTAAAGTGGGGTTTTAAATTGAGAAAGTTAAAATGTTTTCAAGGTATTGATAAAACAATTTAGTGTTAAATTGATTCCATTGACCTAAATTGGTTTCATAGATGTATTATTGATATAATTATATCATAAAATAAATTTAAAATATAATTTAACAATATAAATAAATTATATTAAATGGTTGTTTTCAATTAAGATTCAGTATATTCATTATTCCTCTAGAATTGAAATATTTCGGAAAAATCCAAAAACTTCACTGGAAGAAAATTTTGACATTATATTTTTAAAAATAAATTTTATTTTTAAAAATAATATTTTCATATGGATATAAAAAATTTATAAGAATATTTACATTAATATGTAGTTAAACTGGATTTTAGAAAAATACATCTTTTTATGAGTAAAATTGGATTTATATTTATCTCTTGTATAGAAAACACTTAAGATGAATGTTAAATAGTTTATTTAATATATATTAAATAGATTTCATTAAAATAATCCATAAAAAGTGTTTTATTTAATTATATTAGAAAAAAAAATGTGTGTATATATTAAATTTTTTATCCAGAAAATGAATATATTTATTTTTAAATATTTCATACATTAATTTCTATTTAATTGGTAACTATATAATTAATTTTTTAGACATGCATAAAAAATTATATTATAATTTATACAACCCTTTAAATCCCCTCTATTATAATAGATATTTAATATCTATAATAATATTTTAATAATATTTTTGTTCTGTTTGAACTCAATATCTCTTGTAACACAATTTAAACATGGTGTTGCTTGTAACACAATCTAAACATTTCATTTAATATAACAGAATCCCAAATTAGTGTTTCTTGTACTCCAATATTAACTCAGTGTTGAATGTAGCATAATCTTAACTTGGTTTCTTGTTTAAATAAATCATAACTTTGTGTAGTGAGAATTGCAATCCATTAATGAATTTTAATTTATTTGAAAGAATAATAACTCACAGAGACTCAGGTTGTCACAATAATGGTATTACATTAATTTTTTTTTCTATATAAGTAAAATGAAAATATTCTTTGAATATTTTTTCTAACAAGAAAATAAGTACCTTTTTCATAAAATGACAAGATGATTCCTTTTAAACCATTTTTAGATGTCTAATAATTGGTAAATATGACTTTAATAATCATATGATAACAGTAAAAAACCTTCTCTAAAATGTTTTCACAAAACATTGATATGAAAGAAAATGTGTTCTTAACCAAAAAGATAAATGAAATAGATTTTTCTTAAAACCAATTTCTAATATATTGAGTACTTAAGAAGGTTATATTGAAACGAATACATGTATTCTCATAAAATATTTATATTATAATAAATATCATGAGTTTCTTGAGATTTAGTTCATATTTTATCATCCTTAGAAATATAGTCATAAATATTCATGATAAAATATGAGATTGTAACATAAAACTCATAACACATTGAAAACTTTTGAATCATATATTCCATGAAACAAAAAAAATATGGATATGTATATCCCATAATTTTAATGATAATGATCATAACATAAATTCATGGGAGGTATATTCTCAAGACAAAATAAATAAGTGATGTATAAGGCATGTGGTCGATATAAGTAAAAGTGAAATGAAAATATATTATTTTATATTTTCATTCCATAATAAACATTGGAACCACTTGTTAAGTAAATATATATATATTGTAAACCAATTATGTGTTTGACAGAAATAAAAGTGAAATAAAAATCCATTAGTTAATATTGGAATTCAATAATAAACATTAGAACCACTTGTATAATGAATATATATATTTTTTGTAACCTAATTATATGACCATACTCTTATATATCATTACATATATTATTTTCCTATTCCCATTTATCATTTTTTATAACACTTCTTTAGTAAAATATATGTTCCTGGTGATATCTACTTCATTTTTCATGTATGTTTAGTTTCGGTAGATTTGGTACTTGTATTTGTATCATCATTCCACCATTTAGAAAGTTTTAAAAAATATAAAAATATCATATATATTCAATATATACATTTTTATATTTTTTCATTAAATTATAGATAAAAATTGAATTGCTTCGTTTATGGAGACGGTAGGTTGTATATATGCATGTATTGTATATTATTTTTTCAAGAGATGAAATGAAAGAAACTAAATTATTAAATAATATTTCTAGTATAATTTGTATTTATTATATATCATATATTTTAATTAATCATTTCCTTATTTCCATCCATATACAACAGAAATGAGATACATGCCACGTGTCGTTGTGGTGGTGGTGGTCAACACATATGCATGAGTAATGTGATTATTTCACAAATGATTGAATGGTAATAAAGTATATATGGTATTATAATTGAATAAGTATAATTAATTCATAATTATCATATATAAATGTTAAAACCATAAAAATAACCATCCATAAAATATGGGGATGAAAAATTATTAGTTTCGCCATGTGGTGATAGTAACTCATACGTATGCACAAGTGATACATTCTCCTCCTACTTGATGAACAGAGGCAGAATAAATGGGGTTTCAAGATCATAATAGTATTTCAATGTATTTTTTATATTTATTATATTATTTTATGAATATTATAATGTATTTTTTGACAGTAAATGAATAGTTTAAAATGTAAGTGATCTGTAAAGGTGATTACTTCTTCTTTCAAACAACTCCTTTAGATATCATTTAATAGTTTTTAGGGATGGTATGGTAGTATTACCATAACCTTTATAATGTTTATAAGTGGTTTTAGAAGATAAATTGGAAGAGTTAATTCAACGTATAATGCTCAAAATTGTGTGAATACAAGATAGAAGGGGTGTTTTTTGATAATTGAGGGGAGGGGAAAATTTTGAATTTTATAAGAGATAACATATTAAATAAATTATTAATAAAAAATGTTACTAATGGAATAAAATTAGTTAATTTATATCTATAAAGAAAATATTTTATCCTCATTTTCCTATTTTAATATTTCATGATTTTTATTTAATTAAATATCATTTTCATAAAAAAAAATTTGCAATTTAAACATTATTTATTTTAACATTACATAAAATAAATATATAAAAAAATTTAATGAAAATATAATTTTTTAACATAAAACTTATAAATCATATTTATCTAATAAATTCATGATAATAATTAACTGTATCACCCTAAATATTCTAAAAGAGTATCTTGTATTTGATCGCGTGTATGATGCGCAACACCAAGCGCATCAGTGAATAAAATATCATGAGAGTTTATAAAATATTTAATATTTAAAATAAAATAAATCTACTATATTTCATTCAATTTACACAATTCTGAGTTATCATGTGTCACACATAACAACCATTTTCTTTGATAGCTTGCATTGCATGCAAGATCAAATTTTTCTAAGTGACAATAGATTGTTAAAATAATATTATTTAATATAATAAGATATACCATAGCTATAAAATTACTAGTTTTAAATATTTTTAATTATCTTGTGAAAATATATTACTTACAAAATTAAAATATAAATTCATCTCTTGAAAATTAATTAGAAATGTATAAAAATCAATTGAATATAAAGGAATTGTTTTTATGCTCAGAAAGCTGTTTTATCCTAATAAATTAAATTAATTCCGATTATCAAGTGATATTATTGAATTATATATAATATATATTCAATAAAATATTATTTATATTAATCCAATAGATTTCATATGTATAAGATAAGAGCAAAACCAATACTACACATAAAAATTTATATTTTTATAAATGCACTTTTACCACCTTTTAATGAAAAAACTATTTTAAATAAAAGTTTTGGAACTTTAAAAATCTTATATTTAAAAATAATTTTCATTTTTGAAATCTTAGCATCAAGATTATGTTATCGTGAATTTTTGGTATTTTTCTTTGATGTTTGGTTTTTTGATGTATAATGGAAAATACTGAATTTTAATTCAATACATCATATTATGTAATTTTTTTGGATAAATTATATTTCAAATTAATTTTAATGTTAAATTAAATAAATTTTATTTCATTTAATCCAATTATGTCATTTGAATCAACTTCAGTTTGAAATTGGACATAAAACCATAGAAAACTTAGGAACATTTTTACTTTACAAAATTGTCATTCCGTCTATAAGATTAAATTTAAATTATTTTCTGAAAATTATTTCATTAGAATTCCGAAAAATGGATTCCATATTTTTAATCAAAATTATTTCTAATTTATAATAATTTGAAATTATTTTTCTACCAGAGAATTAGTGATTGTTATTAAAATGAATTAAAGTAATTAAAAGGAAAATTTGCATAACAAGGTATTAAAACTTGAAATTAATAGCCAAAATGACATAGAATATTTTCCTAAATCCATTGGTTTTTAATATTTACATATTATAATAAATTTTACTAAATATTTTACACTATTCAAGCAATGTTTCTTGGAAAAACATGGGTTTAATTCAATTCTAAAAAATTAACAAGAGTGTCGCTTCTCCTCCATTAAAAAAATAAACTCAACCCTCCCACTTCATCACACATATAAAGGCACTTTGCATCCAATAAAATCTGAAAAATAGTCTCCCAAAATACCTCCCCTTATCCAAGAATCTTGATCTTGGGATGAATCCAACAAAGGATAGATTTTTCAATAAACCAAAAAGAGTTACCTGAAAACGTGGCAACACTCTTTAACGAACAAATTCATTTTATTTCATTCACCACTAATAAAATTAATGTTATCACATTTTTATAAAATAGAATAAGTATCCTAAATTATTGATATGTTTTTGTTATATGTTTTATATCTACAATTACACAGACATCCATCTAGTGGGAAATGAACTTATCATTCATGTACGGAGAACCATTGCCTCATGAAATGATGATTGTTTGTTTTTTATTCACCACTTATCATGGTTGAAATTATGATAGACATGATATTTATATATGATATATATTTTTTTTATTTTTCTTTTATTTTTAGGAAACAAATACCTTTATACATTTCATTTTTAGGGAATTTGTTATCTAATTTTTGAAAGTGTGGACTATCGCCTTCATCAAATCGATGTGATTCCTTCACTCAATACATTGAATTTATTATGGATGGTTTCAATAATACTAAGTGAAATATATGAACTAAATATTATTTTGGAATTATAATATTAATATATATATATATATCATTTTATTTTCATTCTTCTAAATACAGCAAAGAATTGAAAGTAGCATACATGTGTACATATGGCCTACTATCATTTTAAATGGTACATTTCATTTATTATTTCTAAACATTATAAATTAATATAAATAAATATATAATAATAATTTATGATAATTTCAACATGGTTTCAATTTCTCATATGATTAAATCATGATCAAAATAAGACAAAAACAAATAAAAAGTCAAAACAAACACAAAAAAATAGGCAATTAATAGTAGATATATTGAAAATAAGGAATGGTTATTAAAAAATGGTTAACAGGATATTATAATAAGATAATACATGATATTATAAATATAACTTTGATTTTGGTAACATTTTTTGAAATTTTTTAAACCACTATAAAGTAGGTTAATGGATGTTCACCCAAAAGTAAATGCAAGGTATGGGATTTTCATCTCACTTTTTACATCTGTGAGATAAATGTTATTGTTACCACATACATATTATGTGTGTTCTATCTACTTCCCATATTGATATATTATAACATGAATTATTTCATAGTTATGGTATTTTTACTTTTTATTCAAAATATTTCTTCTAATGGTATTCGAATTAAATTTTTTCCAGTTTTGATGAACTTCATACCCTGATTCCTTTTCATTGGTATATATTATATCTTACTTGTCATTAATATTATAATATAATGTTTTTTATCAAATTATAATACATAGTGTTTTGTTTAGACTTATTTTATTTGGATTTAAATTTTACACACATATTCTATTCATTTATTGATTCTCATATCAATGTTATGGTCTTGTAATGAGTTTTCATCACAACCTCATTTTGATTGAGATTATTTACACTTGAATTTAAATTTGAGGAAATTATGTTACCATTTTACCAAAAAAATTATTTTTCTTAAATTCTAACTATTCATGACATTTTCAATAATTAGTACCATTTTTCACTCTTTTTTAGTGAAAATATTTTAGACAAAGTTTTAAATAAAACTGAACTTCATTTCTCTCTTTATTCAGTGAACCAGTAATCTTCAAAAACCCATTTTTTCTAAACATGATTTCAAAAAACATTTTTCACATTTTCAGAATGATTTATTAAATACATTTTTATGTTTTTGTCTATTACAAATTTTTATATGTAATCTTCTTATCTCTTTCTGAACAAGTCATTTTTCTAACAATTTCATCTTGAAAAAGTAATGTTCTTTTTATCACCTATGATATATATGGATTTATATACTATCATTTATTTTAATCATCATTTCAATGTTTAAAATTTTAATTTTCAAAAAAAAAATTTCTAAATTTTATTCCCAATGAAAATTATTTGTAATACATGTTTTCAAAAAAAATATTTTATTCAATAATGTTCTTAACATATCTTTCTATAATAATTCCAGTAATCAATGATAACCACCATTTATTTTAAATTGTTTGGATATGATTTATGGATAAAACCATTATCCTTAATTAGGATGGATTATGATTTCTTTGACCAAGGTTAATATTGACATTCAATACCTTGATTACTTTTAGTCCCCATGAAATACTCAATTTACTATGATCAATTATCATTGAATTTCACCTAAATATCCATATCATTTTCATGGATATTATAATTTCTTAAATCATATATAAATTATACATATGGTGTCTAATTTGAAATTTATTTGATTATTTAGGGAAATATTTATAAAGTCATATATTTTAGTGGATGTGGATATTTGATACGGCACAATTTTTATGAATTAAATATATTTTTTATATTTGAATAATTATTTGGATAGGTACGAAATATGTGGGGATTGGTTATAGAAAGTCACTCGATTCATCAGTCGTCTCATGGTATGAAATCAATTGGTGAAAAAACCATTTATTTTTTTCAAAATTAGATTAGTTTATAATTTTCTTATGAAATGTATTAACATTATAGTTATTGTTGGACAATAAATTTTTTTAATAAACATTATGTTTAAACCATCTTGTGAATGGTCTTGATAGTAATGGTTCTATGTACCTTGGAAAAAAGGTATCTAATAATAAATAATTTCCTCAATTTTGATTCAGTTATTATTGGCCATTAGATTTTTTTTGTTTAAAATTATCTATGGATGCATTTAATTCTTAGTTCATTAATTTAATGGAATGTCTTTTTAGTTATTTACCATTCATACTATTTACTCACTCCCTTCAAAATTATTGACTATATGGAATCTGTTCTTGGTTATTTATCTTACCCTATTTAATATTCTCATTGACTAATTATTTCATCAATTGTACTTTACCCGTATTGATAATTTTATGTCACCCTTTTTATGATTCATTTCCACATGATTACGTAAAGTGTACTAATAAATATATTAAAGTATATGCTATATGAAATAAAGTGAATATCCTTAAATAATAAAATTATGTTGTAATTACTCTATTCATTCAAAAAACAAGACTCATTTATGTATCTAGTTTACAAATACTATAAAAATTGTATGTCCTTTAGCATGCGGTTTAATTGTATCTTATGCCCCTATAATTGTATTAGTCACTGGATCTGATATTTCTAGGGTAGGTTGGCCTCATTTGGTATCAAATAAATATTATTTTTAACCTTGGGATCAAGATTTATGAAGTCATAGATTAGAGAACATACACCTAAGGTAGAATTTGAAGATAAGTATAGAAGAACAACCTAAAATTTTGGTTAGATATGTATTTTTTGTCCTTAATATAATTACATCCCTTTCAAGGTACTATAGGTGGATTTTGTTTTAGAATAGATGTGCCTAATAATAGTAACTCTAACATATTGTGTCAGGCCTTACTTGAGTGTAAACTGGTTCCTGAAAAAATTCCTTACTATGCACATGGTTTGAAACACCCGGGGGATATACTTAGGATAATTCATATTTTATTTGCAAACCATTATAAATGATTTAAATATATAATGATAATGAATAACCTAGTTTAATCTATAGATAAAGGAATGTCTTGTGTTGAAATTAAATGAGTGTGTATTTACTTGGATTCTAGAATTAAATTATAGAAGTATTATTACTAATACTATTTTAGTTATAACAATCATGAAACATATAATGATTATCTAAAATTTTATAATCACATAGGTCATCATGAAATTAATATTAATGTATAATATCATGGTAATAATAGATTGAGGTTGATCATAATTTCTAAGTCTTAAACATCTCTTTTAGGTTTTATATAATGAGTGTCGACCAAGATTAAAGACATTTTGAAAAACACATTATTGAAATTATATGTTCTAGAGGATGGATAATTTGAAGAATAATGCCCTTTTAATAGATAATTGAGTTTAATGGTATTTATAACCATTAGTGTTATTATTATCAATATTGACATTTTTATAATAGTCAAATTACATTATTAGTTTTTAAAATATATATTTCTGTTTTATTGAAAACCTTCATCCAAAGATTATCTAGTGATGAAATTATATGAATGATTTCCATTGTATTTTGTAAATTATATTAATATTATTTTAGAGAAGAAGAAAAATTGTTTTTGGTGACAGCCCATCAATTACAACAGATATTTTGGAATTGAAAACATGACTGAAAGACAATATGGGATTAATGACAACCATTAATCTGCACAATGTCTTCATTAGTTGGCCATTGTTTTATTCTCAACATATTGATGAATAAATATTAATAATGAACCAATAGTTTAAATATTTAGTTTTATAGATCTATTTATTATTCATGTTGACATTATAATATAGTTAGAGGCAAACAGTTAGACGTGTAACGTTTTTTGAGCCTTAAGATCCTTAAAGTTGTATTTTAGTTCTTCGAGCATCAATGTTACTTTCTTGATGAATTATAAATTGATTTTATGATAAAAAAATTATCAAAATAGTGTCTATATTAATATATAATGTAATTATATTTTCGTATGTTCATAGGTAGTAAAATAATTACACAGTATTTGGATAATGACCTAGAAATAAAATATTATCTGAATACCTTAATTTTAATGAAACCTATGTCCATCTAAATAATCATGTATGTATGTATTTAAGGTGCTAAAATTTTTTATGATTATTAAATTGTTTGTGATTTATGAACTCAGTCCCCCTATAAATATTTACAATGTTTTTTCCTGTACCTATCTGTACTTTTCACCAATGTTCTTCTACTTAGAGAACTAGTTAAATGTTAGTTCATGTGACCATTGTACATCACATTCTCTCTTTCATCTGTTATTTTTTTACAAACAATTCTCATGATAGGGATTTTGACATAGTAATATCACAAAAATATTACTAAGATAAATTTTAAATTGTGAGGATAGAATTTAATTTTGGTGGGGAGAATGTAGCACCTCGAAAATTCTAAAAGAGTAACTTGTATTTGATAGTGTGTATGTCACGCAACACCAAGAGAGTAAAGTAATATAATATCCTGATACATTACAATATATTTACTATTTTAAATAAAATAAATCTATAATATCACTTTCAATTCACAATATACTGAGTTAGCATGTGTCGTACACAACAAACACTTTCTTCGATAGATTTCATTACATGCCAGACCGAGTTTTACTGAGAAACAATATATTATTAAAATATTATTATCTAATATAATAAAATATAACCTAGCATTTAAATTATCGATATTGAGTATAATTAAATAACTTATCAGAATATATGGTTTATAAAAATATAATATAAATTCATAGTTTACTAGTTAATTATGAATGAATATAAAAATAAAGTGAGTATAAAGGAAATATTAGTATGAACACAAAGTTTTTTTATATTAATAAATTTAGTTAATTACAATTATTGAGTGATATTAATGGAATATATATATATATATATTATATTAAAATAACTCTTTTTTATATTCATTCTACATATATGATAGGAATAAGATAAGAATAGACTAGCTATTATACATAAAAATATATTTTTTTTAACGGCACTTCTACCTCATTTTAATAGAGAAATATATTAAATACATTTATTTGAAATTTCATAAATTTTCTATTTTAAAATAATTTTTTTTATATCATATCATCAAAATTAGGTTAGGGTGAATTTTTTATATTTTTTATAACTTTTCATTTTTTGATGAGTAGTTAAAAATATTTAATTCTAATTTGAAACATATTTTCATCTTATATTTTTATATGGTTAAATTATATTTCATATTGGTTATAAAGTTTAATTATATAAATTTTATATCAATTAATCCATTTTAGGTCATTTTAATTTATATCAGTTTAAAATATGATATAAAAAGAAATCCAACCTACGAACATTTTACCTTTTAAAACCCTCCTTATCATCCTATATATGAGATTAAATTTAAATTAATTATTGCCACTTCTTTGATTGAAATTTGGAAAATGGATTTAGTATTTGTAATAGTAATAATTTACAATGTTTGATAATGTAGAATCTTTTATTGACATAAAATTTTACTGAAAGTAAAATAATCAATTAAAGTAATTAAAAGCAAAATTATCTTAACAAGGGAGTAAACCATAAAATTAAGATCCCAAAAAATATATAAACGTTTCAAAAATAGATTTAATAATAATATTTAGTTACTATACAAAGTTGTGTGTACTTTTATATATTATTGGTGCCACATTTCTTGGGAGAATGTGGGGGTAATCCCCTTTTCAAAAATATGTAAGTTCAACTCCTTCTGCACTACAGAAGGCCACTCAAACCTCCTACAACCTTACACCTCTCAAGAAACATTGGATATATATAAATAAAATATAATATTCTACCAACATACCTACCCTCATACTTTAGGCCTCACATTAGGTAGAAATACATTAAATGAGGGTTTTGGTATAAACCAAAAGGAGTTACCCAAAAATGAGGTAGCTCTCGTCAACAATCACTTTAAATTTATTTCTATCTCCAACAATTAAATTATGCTTATTACTTGTTTATATAATAACATAAATATAATAAATATAATTATGTGTTTTTATTGAATTTTTTATTACACTTACACACATGTTCATCTAATGGAAAACAAACTTACCCTTTGTGTACGGTGAACTATGGACCTGCAAAACGATGATTGTTCATTTTTCCTTTACTGCATCTCGTGGTGTGAGGTAAATGATGTTTATATATGATATATATATATATATATTTCTTAATTATTCTATATTTTTTATATAAAACATTTCTTTATGCTTTCCCTTTTCTGGGAATATGATATCATCGTTCGTAGAAGTGTGGACTACGACCTCCCCAAAAAGACGTGATTTATTCACGCAATACCTGGAATGTATAAAGGATTATTTTAAGAAAAATAAGTTACATATATGACATAAATATTATAATTGAGTTATTATTTACATATATATATATCATTTCATTTTTAATCTTTAAAATAAAAAATTGAAATGGAAGTAGCGTTCATGTGTACATACGACCCACCATCTCCACAAACGGCGCATTTAATTTCTTATCTCCAAAAAATATGGATCATTATAAATAATTATATATTTAATATATATGCTAATTATGTCATTATTTAAGTTCATTATATGATGAAATCATTATCTTTCATAGAAGAAGGAAATAACATGTCAAAACATATTCGAAAAACTATGCAATTTACACCTGAAACAGTGAAAAAAATACAGATTATTAAAATGCTGGTAATAATATATTATACAAAGATAATATATTATATTTTAAATAGTATTATGGTTTTGGTATATGTTTTTTAAATTATTAATCCAATATAGAGGATGATAATGTTTTTTTTACCCAAAAGGAAAAGAAAGGCAATCAATTTTCATCTCACTTTTTACATCTGTGAGATAAATGTCGTATTCACCACTTTATTATTTTTTGTGGTATATATATTGACTATATTGATATTTTATATCATGAATTATTTTATATTCATGGTATTTTTAGTTTCAATTTGAATTATTTATTCTAAGTGTATTTGTATTAAAAGGTTCCATGTGGTGAATAATTTCCTAACCCAATTCCTTTCGGTTGGGTTATGATACATCCTCGTTGCCACTAATATTATAAAAGCCTGTGTGTAATAATTTTTTACTATATATTTTTAATATAAACTTATTTTATGTAGATTTATTTTTAACACATAAAATATATTCACTGACTTATTCTGACATAAATTTTATGGTTTTCAAGGGATTACTTCATAATATCAATTTATTCAATATTGTTTACACATCAATTTCTGTTGGAGGAAATTATATATCCATTGTTCAAGAAACTCTTTAATTTTCTCCTCTAATATTTATTAATGACCTCTTTAATGTATTAGTATTTTTTTTTCACTCTTTGGTACTTGAATGTTTTTGGAGATATTTATTTGAAAACCCAACATCATTTCTCTCATTAGTCAGAGAATCGGTTTCCATTTTAAAAATACCGTGTTATAAAAAGGATTTCAAAAAATATTTGTAACCATTCCAAAATGATTTATTAATGATCTTTTAAACCATTTTTTCTTCTAGGAATCTTTTTAAATAAATCATATTATCTCTTTCGAACAAGTAATTTTTATCCTTTTTATGGTGAAAAATGAATGCTTTTTTCTCCATATATGACAGGTGTAGATTTACCCACCATCATTTCCTTGATGATTAATTTGATATTTTATAAGTTTTATATTTTAAAAAAATGTTTTTTAATGGTTATTTTTAAATAAAAGGTTCCTTTAAAGGGGTTTTCCCAAATAAAAAATTATTTTCCTCAATAATGATTTTAAATGATTTTTTATTGTATTTTCATTCATCAATGACAGTAACCCTTTATTTTAATACACTTGGAATATGTTGTGTTGATACAATACCTATAATTCCTTTGGAAGTTTTATGATTTACTTGAAAAATTATAGCATTGACATTCATTACCTTTATTCCTTTCAGTTTCATTGTAATATTAAATTTCTTTTGATCATTTTACATAGAATTTCCCCAAAATAACATTATCATATTTCATGGATATGATTATTGGTTAAACCATATACCATTTTTACATATAGAGTTTATATTGACATTTATTTGATCATTTTGTTATATATTTATAAATAAAAATGGTTTACTCAATGCGGATATTTGATAAAGTGCATTATTTTTGTGATAATTTATTGTTCGATATTAAAGGAATTATTTTGATAGGTAGAAATTGGGTGTGGCCTAGTTATAGATAGCCCCTTGATGCATCAATAGTCTCATGGCATGAAATCAGTTTGCAACAAACCCATTGACATTGTTTCAAAATTAGTGTAGTTTTAAACATTATTGTGAAAGTTCTTGATAGTGTAACTATGTTTTGAAAAACTATATTGGTTTTCCACCAACATGTTTGAACCCATATTTAGAATGTTATTGATAGTAATGTTTCCATATACATAGGAAACCTGGCATCCAATAATTAAGAAATTCCTTAATTTAGTCACGGTTATTATAATCGATGATATTTTTTATTGAAATTTAATATAGAAAAATTTCATTGTAAGTTCATTAATTAAGTGGAATGTTTTTTCTATTATTTACCATACCATATTATTTACTCACTTCCTTCTCAGTTACTGAATACATTTTATGTGTTCTCAGTTATTTACCTTACCATTATTGACTATTATCATTGATTCATTATTTATTCAGATGTACTTTACCATTGCTGATCATTTGAGCGCACCCATGTTATGAATCATTTCCCTAGGTTTCCCCAAAGTGTATTAAGAATGATATGAAAGGATATACCTTATGTACTAATTTTATTGTCCCTAATGAAAAAAATGTTTTGTAATTAGTGAATTCATTTGTATAACAAGACATGTGTATGTATCTAGTTTATCAAGACTAATAAACTATTCCTTACTTTGGGTCATGATTTGATTTTATCTTATTCTAATGTAATGGTAGTAGACCTTGGATTTGAGGTTTTTAGGTTGGGGTCTCTACATTAACTCACTCAATCTATATTAATTTTACTTTTTAAAAAATAATTTTTTGTAATATTTTATTTATTTTGGAAAAATTACTAATGTGTTTCATTAGATTTTAAGGTTAGTATATAATTTATATATATAATGAAAATAATTTCAAAAATATAAAAATAAACACATATATTCATTCATAAATTACTTTTTTCCCTATACGGACACATATGATATATTTAAAACTATGAGAGGGAATTTTTTTGACTTTATTTGATTTAAATATTATATAGTAATTTTCAGGGACAAGTGTCCCTTAAAAAACTCAATATTGTGCCTAATGTGATAAGGGTCAAATTTTCTTCATGTAATAATAATTGGGATGAAAAATTATACCCCCATCACATTGTTTTAACCATGATTTGAATGATTTATCCTTTACTAAGGTAATAATTGTTTCCATAGTTACTATTCATATAGGTAGAGAGTAAAATGTCATATTTATGAAATTCTATCCTCATAATACCAAAATATGGAATCAATTTTATAAAATTAAAATTTTAAAATTATATGAAATTAATTCTGAAAAAGGCATGCAACACGCGACAAAAAAAACACTTTTTAGAAACATACATTTTATACAAAAAACGTGGTCTATTATTATACCATGCCAAGAAAAATATTAAATCAATTTTCAAATACATTATAATATATATAATAAATTAATTTTTTTAAATTAATTGAAATATAGAAAATAATTTAATTTATTAAGATAAGAATACAATGTTCACATAAAACCAGTTTCCTAAACATGGCCCTTTACTTTTAAAAATGTACTTATACTAGATTCATACATAAAATTGATTCCAAATAAAATAATTGGATTACTTAAAATATAAGAGATATTATTTTACATTAAAATCATTTTAAATAATAATTGTACCTTTTGCATGTTTGAAACAAAATATAGTTTTATATAAAAAATAGTGTCATTCAATATTTACTGGAAAAAACACATTTTAGATAAATATTAGTGATTCACCCTAAGATAATTTTAATCTTATTATTTAAAAAATAATAATAAATTAAATAAAATTTTAAATGGTTTCAAAAAAATTATATAATATTTTAAGGAAATATATTTTTTAAATATAATATAAATTTGTTAAAGATTAGATTATAATTTCCTAATATTTTTATAAATATTTTTATATTCAGTAGGATATTTTTATATATTTTATAATTTATTTAATCTTATTCATAAACACCAATTTAATGACAATATTGTAATTTTAATATTTAAATAATAATATTTCATTGTTCGTTTAGTCTCTATATTTCATTCCATGCATGCTACTGAACATAGTGTTATTTTAAAAATATCAGGGTTTTATAATAACCCAAATCATGGTAATTATGAATAATATTTATAATTTATGATTAATTTAATGGTTTATTTTATTAATTTCTCACAAAATGTCCTGTATAGGGCCTTAAACATAAACAAAAAATCTTAATCTTTGTGGTAAAATACCCTCCCTTGAGTTAAACTATATTAATAAAATTATACACAAGGATTAATATAACATATAATTTTTTCTCATTTTCATATCAATGGAATAAAAATAATATATTTAAAATATAAAGTATTTATCTGGTCACATGCGAAATAAAAAATAAATGAACTAACTATTTAACCACTTCATAAAACATTGTTAAAAATATTTGAAGAATCTGATGAAATAATTCATTTTGTTAAATCATTAACATATTCACAGATTTTCATCATGAAAGGAATAATTCACTCAAATTGTTTTGGGAAAATATTTTTTATCTAATTCTCACAATCCCATTATCTCCCTTAATGATTCTCAAATATCTACATGCCATGAAAAAATTTTATCCTATAATCTTTATGGGTCTTCTACTACCAGTCCATGATTTCCACCATGCACTTTATAAAATTGGATTCAACCTCAATGTTTATCATGACCAAATTGATAATATATGATGAATCATTCTTATACATCCTCTCTATGACACATAGAAGATATATTTCACCATTTATAACTATGATGATAACACCAATCAATTAAAAACTTCTCAATCCCTATATGGGATATAGAATAAGACGATAAATATAAGGGATAACTTTCTTACTTGACCAAATGTCCATGAGATATTTCTAGGTGTGTCCTTCATGTAAAAATGACCAGTTTCTTCAATTTCTTTATGTCACTATATTTAGATTAAATAAGCATTTAGAAAGCTTTATATTTTATTAAAACACTCCTATATCATCTTAACTGCCTCCACCATCAACCACACTTTCTATTTTTCTAAATGAAATGACACACCGATATCTTTCAAGAAAATAATATATTTATAGGATATTATATTTATTCCAGTAATGGTTTCATATCAATAGCGTATTAATAGCTATTATTATATTAACATTACACTAATGATGAAAACTCTTTCCAATATCAACCAAAATTGATCACAAAAACCCAAAACATAACCGAAAAAACCTAAATAGTCTCCTCTATTTGAATGGTCATATAGGGGTGGTATTTTATACTCTACATAAACTAATTCATGGTAATATCTTAAAAGATACCCATCAATTAGAACATGAATCAAACAATAAAATCATAGTTGATATTCAATGAAAATTTGTAAAACCACGCAATTAAATTCATATAAGGGTCACAATAAATTCACTAGCCTCTAATCTTGTATAAAGAATAAGTAATTATACATTCTCATTCACTAATTGTTCACCAAACATGTACCATAAAATTTCATCAAACATGGAATGTCACTCATGGAATCCATAATATATTCTCCCACTTCCAATATGCAACCTCAAGAGGTTTCCTCAATCTAGTTATGATTAAATGAAAAATATTCACATACTGATTAGTGTGGAACCATGAAACAAACTCTACAAAACTCTTTTTCATACCTCACCACCAATACTGATGGATGAGATCAATGTACATCTTCATCATACTTGTATGCATCACCAATTGGGAGCTTTAAAACATTATCTACACATCACACTTGGCCAAACATGAACCATTATATATCATAATAGAAGGATGAAAATATTTCCCATCCATAGATTATTATAATATGATTATTATGATAATTTATAGACATACAATACCACATAATTGATGTCTCTCAGATTATCCTCCCTCAGTATGTAAATTAGGGTGGGGGAAACCCCCCACCGATCTGTTATATGCAATGCCTCCATCTTCCAAAAAAAAGTTACTTCAAAGATGGAAACTCAAGTTCCTCACAAACTAACTAAGTATAGTATTTTATATTGAGGGAATAAACCATAATATTAATAGGTAAACGAAGAATCTCTATGATCACAATGGGGGGTGAATCAGTGAACAATTTTTATTTTATTCTTTTTATATTTTGAAACAATTGTCTCCTCCTATTAAAGAGTTATTTTTTTTTGAAAAAACTAACTCACATGATAAAACCACTAGAACACAAGATTTTACATGGATAATAACTAGATAAATGTGGCACATCCCTAGCATGGTTTAGAAATAATCAAATACAAAAAAAACCCTCAATAAAAAAAATTCATTTTTCTAGTTACATAAATTAGGGAATATCCTTACACATATGTTTCGCATATTTCAAAATAACAATTCATGTAGTTCTCATAGAGATTAATAATGAAAAAAATATCATAACTAACATAACCATTGTAAACAAGATCTGACAATTTTCACTATTATTCATGTATAAACTTATCTTTTTTCTATTCTTGTCAAAATACTTATTATTTCACTTTATTACAAAGTTTTAGGTAATTAATTTCTTCATGGACATTGAAATAGAATCTATATCCATTCAAAATTCATTTGTTAATTTTATTTTTTAAATCCATAAATTTCATATTGTGAAAACTTTATTACACTTTTTTCATCTATTTCCACATGTAGTAATATTTTATCTAGTAAAAACTTTTTCATATATTAATTATTATTATAAAACATGATATCAAAACTAAACTCTTCTTGTTACTGTACAATATCTATGAAATTCTTTGTTTGGAAATATTCTACTCAAAATATGAACTTAGAATTTCATCTGGTAAGTTGATCTAAACCAAATTCTACAGTACTTAAAAATTTCCCACATTAACTATACACAATAAATATTGTACTTCCATCCAATTTATAGATGCATGGATCAATGAAATATCATAATTCAAACTTTATATTCTAAATTATTGAAATATAGAAATTAAAATCTTTCACTCAATACATTTTTCGAATTAAATCATTCCAAAACATCCTTAAAACTCATCAGTATTCAATGATATTCCTCCCATGAAAATTCAAACAATGAAATATTATCTTATATTCATTAAATTAATAACGTTATGAAAAAATCATAACAACATTTGGAACCAGCAAAGACATTATGCTTTTAAAACTGTGTATGTTTCTCCTCATATAATTATTTTATCTAGAATTTTTCATCCAATATTGATTCATCCAATGAATGCATGTGGATACCTTAATTCTTCTTCTTATTTATTTATATGATGACTTGCATTATAACTTTTCATATAGTTTCCTTTATATTCCATTTTCTCTTTGATTTTCTTTATATGAAGGATTATCTAATTATCTTTTACTAATGTTAACTTCAAAACATCATACATTTTTTTCCAATATGTATCTTACAAAAGTTTGTCCAATACACCTTATGTGAAGAATTTTTTTGATGGACATAATCCATAGAGTTTTTCTATTTCACCATCCCTTAGTATTTTCATTTTTTATATTTGACAACCTTTATTCTATCCTACATAATTATCAAAAAATAAATATAAACTAAATAGCTCTAAAAACATCATGTACCCAGCCATGAACTCTTTTTGGTGACCTTTCACATATCATTGTTTAATGAACTTATACCTCAGATTAAATTTGTCTGGTGGGATTTTTTCCCATAAAGAATCATCAGTGCCTCTATATTTGAACATCAAAAACATTTTATCCAATATTTGTACATATCCATTTGATGGAAAATTGTACACAATTTTTGTTAGATGGTTTTCATATATATAATGTTATTCCACTAACAATCATCACTTTTGATAAATGATAAAAACAAATATAGTTACAACATCCAAACTCTGAGGAACCTATATAATAAAAAAAACATTGTCTGGTAATGTCTCTCTGAAAAATTTAATCAATACTTAGTAGAATGATCTTTCAATATAAAAAGTATTTTCAACCCCTTTCCCCTTATTGAAATCACTCTATACCTTTATAGATTCAGAACATTTTTTAATAAATATTTTCTTGTAGAAATTGTCTTCTCTTCCTTCCTGTTTGAGAGAATTATTTCACTTTACAAATCAATATCTGTTCTAGTTATTTTATTTAGTATATTGAAATGAGATTAAAAAAACTCATGAAAATATGAATTTATGAATTGTAGATAAACTCTATATTTTATAATAAAAAATTCTATTTTAATTGTTCTTTTGAAACATCATGTGATGAAATTTCATCACCAAACTTCATCTGAAATCTTTAGATATAAATTTTTTTCAGATGTACTCAGGTTAGGTAACTACTATATAACCCTATATGTATGATAAATTCTTCTTCTGATTTCATTTTTTAACACTAATAAATAAGTGAAGTTATTTTTTTTTAAAACAAATCAACTGAATTTCAACAAAAAAACATATAATAACTTTAAAACAATTCGTTTGTCCAACATTTTTCTAAAAATATCAACCATTGTATATTATAGTCACATAATAAATAAAAATCAATAAAACATTTTAAATCAATCTGTGGATTATTTATCAATCAATTCTAAAACAACGTGAATGAAATCAATATAGTAAAAAATAGTCGTCGAATAAAAAAACTATGTTTTCCACTAGAATTTACATAAGTTAAATCTTCGTCGTACATAATACATTCAAAAAACCATTTTTTACTAAATGAAAAATATTTATTACATCTACTTCACAAAATATTTAAATAGTTTAAACATGCTAAAATGAAATCTTAACTCTTTTAAAAAACACCAATTAAATAACCTCTCTACATAATTTTTTGTAAGAACATATCAATGTATAGATTTATGTTACATCATTTTTCTACCCTTTCACAACACATTAAAAATCTAATATGATATTGGGTATGGGAATCACATACTATTTCCTTGATGTGTGGGTGGTAATACACTTTTGTCATCATTATTTTATAAAAAGTATCCTTTGGTGATGGTTTAATGAATACATCAGAAACATGTTCTGCTATTGGAACAGACTACAATTTTCAGTCATTCTTCTCCATATAATATATGCTAAAGTGAAGATTAATATCAATATAATTTGAGGGGTAATGTTTCACTATTTTTAGGGAGATTTATATATATTTTATTATCAAAACACCTGATTAAGGATAACTTAATTCTTAACAAAAATATTCCAATTGAGTTTTCAAACATATAAGTTTCATTGAAGCTCAAGTTATCGCCACATATTCTTCCAAAAATTTACTGTGTTTTATTAAATTGTGTTTCTTTATATTTTAACACAATATAATTTTCTCCCAAAATAAATAAACCACCATATATAGATATTCTATCATGTACACTTCCTATATAATCAATATTTTTTTATCTAAACAACAAATATTTTTAAGCTTTAATAATTGATACCAAAATTAGTTATTCATTTGATGTAGTTGAGAATTATTATTTCTCTAAATACATGGGTTTCTTTTATATTAATTTTAAATCAATTACAAAAATTAATTAAATAAATAATATATGGCCTTGAATCCATCTGATATAACAAACATCAAACCAAACTCTCAAACCCCTTGAGATCACCTTCATTTGTCCATATTTTGACAATTTGTTTCCATAGAAACTATTGTGCATACTATATTTTCATATCTGATTCCTAAATTTTGTATCTATTCCTTTGAATAATTCTCTTGATATGGGAAAATAAATTTCATCTTTTGTGGGATTTTTAAGATAGAAATTTACATCATTTCTCTGATCATGGAAATTTCAAGTAGTATCTTCATCTCTAATGTAAAATATTTACAAGTTTCTTCATCATGCCCAAAAAAGATAATATCATCAACATAAATAATAAAAATAAGGGAAACATAATTATTTTTATTGATGTAGTGGTTACTATCGACTCTTCCTTTTCTGATGTTTACCATAATAAAGACTCAAATTTGGAAGACAAATCTCTTATAAATTCTTCCACCCATAAAAATCATTATTCAACATAGACACATAACATTTATCTTTACTAACTATGTAACCATGTAGTATTTTCAATATGAACATCTTCATATAGATCTCTATTTAAAAAGGATGACATTAAATTCATCTATAAAAATTTATAACCTCAATATATTGTGATGGGAATAAATATTATGATATTTTATATTCTTTCCACATGAGAAATATTATCATAAAAATAAATCCCTTAAATTTGTGAGTGACCTTTATAGGCTAGTGGTTTTTTGTTTCTTAGGACATCACCATCATTAGTTAACAAATGTCTATTTACCCACTGTCTTCTGATCACCTTTTAATTATTTTTTTGATTTCCCAAATAAAATTCCTTTCAACATAGCCAAACTCATCATTCATAGAATCAATCTACCTCTGGCACTTACAAGATTCATCAATATATTTGGTATCAGCCATTGAATATAATGATTTATGTAAAATATGATTTCAATCTCTTATGTATTGAATCTATTTTCGTTTATCTCTAATGATGTTATGATGTTCATCCCATTTTCTCTTCCTAAGATGAGATGTATTGAATTTTTCCACATAAATTTAGGTAATTAATTTTGAAAACTCATTTTATGTTGTTTCAAAAAATTTCTTATATTTCAAAATTGTTTCATGTTCTTAAAAAACCTATGCTTCTTCCTCTTCTTCCATATATACATGCACTTGTGAATCTTCTCATCACATTGTTTAATAATATTTATATATAGATAATCAAATATATTTTTTGTTTCTTTATTAAAACATATGTGTCCTCTTCCATTAGATTCATGACCATGAATGATTCCCTCAACACCTATCTGACTAAACATCCCATGTTTTTCACTATTAAAATTTATAATTCATCAACTACCAAAAAACCATAGTTCCGTAAAAAAAATTCGTTCATTGTAAGGAAATTCATATGGATTCATATTATATTTTGGCCTATAGAAACATTAATTATAAATATGTACTTCAATATTGGTATTCTTCCTTCCCAAATAATGAGAAGTGTTGTTTTCCATGGACATCATTTGCCTCATTTCAACTATTATTCTTTTTGTTCTTTCGTAAAAACTTTTTTTCTATAATATGAATAGTGCACTAAACTCATGATAAATTCATTTTTTGTTGACATACTCTTTTGACATCCCATTTTTTATATTTTTAATAATTATATGTTCGAAAATTCTTTACATAATATCTATATCTTTTTATCTCTTCTTCATACTATTTTAAAAAAATTAGAGCCTCTAATTAATGTTATAAAAAAATAAAATGTTTAATGTGAGAAAAAAAATTAATTAATGAAATAAATTAATTATTTTTATTATTTTTATTTTTTACTCATTGTATCATAGATATCATAGTGAATCATCTCCAAGGGATGAGTTGAACATTCCTCATCTTTCTTGTTATAACAACCCTACTTTTTATTACACACTTAAACCTGATTTATTACGTAAAATATTCACTTGATAGAACATAGAAGATAGAGAGGTCTAGTTTCTTTAGGGCTTAGCAAAATTACATTAAATATTAGATCATAAAACACACAACATCTTTACTGATTAATTCCTTTTTATGACCACTACAATCCTCGTACTTAGCATTGCATGGGATAACCTGAGGACATGAATAAGAAAATGTTGAGCTATAAAGACTAGTAAGGGAATAAACATAGACTAACATGAGTAATAAAATATACGTTAGACAATAGGAATATCAATGGAGAACAAGGGAAACATGAACATAATGGAATGATAAAGAATGATAATCATAACATGGAAATGTCTCAAGAACACATAACATGGAATTAGCATGAGCCAAGGCTCATTGAACATGAATCATGAGTAAACCCTCATTTCACATGAAGCACGAGTAAACACACTTTTCACTTGAATTAGCTTGAGTAAAAACCCATTGCATGTGACGTATCATGATACTATACCTTAACCAATGCATTGGAGCGCTATCAGGGCGTACCCTTCTTAAACATTTCATTTCATGCATAAGTGTGCCACATGGATCATGTAACATGGAATAAGTCAACATAATAAGTTATTACACGATTATTTAATGTCGAATTAATACATAAAATTACTATTAAATAGGTATATGTTCAGAAAGTTGAATACCTTTGATAGAGACATGGGTATGGTATTCACTACACAATGATCGTGGCTTGGAAAAATGCGGTGCAATTTCGGAAGTAAAACAACATGAAATAAGGATTCATGAATATTGTTGATGAGATAGAAAAGGTTGTCTCATCATATTTACATGAAATTGAAAGTAATGGGGTCATATGGATACATTTCCCAACATAAGTAATGGAATTTAGATGCATAATATAAAAGAATTACTTGGATGTAAAATAGGAGAGGGAAATCCCTCACGGAATTTTCTCATGGTAACAGGTGTACATGGGAGGCTTTAATGAGAGATAAAGGGGTATAACATCATCCAAACATAAATATTATAGTATGGTGGAGGTGAGAAATCATACCACAACATTTTTTATTGAAAACAAAAGGTCATAACAACTTAATGAAAATTATACAAAAATGAGAAAGGAAGAAATCCTTTACTTAGAAGTGTGATCCCAAAGTCTTGGGAGAGGCTTGAGAGAGGATTCTTAGGAGAACAAGGCACCTTGTTAGGATTATATAGAGAGGATTGAATGGTTTGGGATAACTCCAAATTCATTGAATTTATAGGAAGTGGGATCTTGTGTGGGTTTATATAGGATAGAAGAGGAAATTATTTATTATTTAGCTTTGGTTCCCCACACATTAAAAAATCAATACCACAAACCAGCCCATGGTCTTTTCCCATGTTTTTCTCCAAAGGTGAGTTTAAAAAAATATTTTATAATTTTAATGGCCTAACTTCTTAAAATAATAGGGTTTCATATATAGAGGTGAGTCACACTCTGAAAGAAAACAATTTAAAAAGACAAAATGTTTCATAAGTCTTGGAGGGTCCACAAAAGATTTGTAAAATAAATAAATCAAATATTAAATAATATAATTTTAAATATAAAACATATATTGGCCAAACATAATGTTTATAGTATTTTATTACCTCACTGTTGGGTCATTATGATGTCATATAACACATTATATATTTAAACGGCTTTTAATTTTTACCCAAAAATTCGACTATCTCGAAAAATTATCAAAAAATCACTGTTGGATAATTTCGACATCCAAATTCCAAAAATAATATTCATTTTATCTAAATAATTTTATAAATATGTTTATTTTTTACTTTAAAAAAAAAACTGACATTTATCCAAACTTCATGGGTTTTGAAAAAAAATACTTTTCAAACCTTAATAAAAATTACTATTGCATTCATAAAATTATATGATCATTGATATTTAATGAAAATTAATTTAAATATAATATTTAATTAAAATATTATTTAATTCAAAAATCCATTAGTTCATCAAAATAGATTTCTCAGTTGAATATTAACTAAAAATACTATTTGTGCTTTAAAAACTATTTACGAAGTGATAATAATAAAATAAATGTTTATTCATTATTATATACGAAAATAATGCAAATAATCATAATTCCATGGTCTTGCTACAAAACCCCTTATAATACCTACATAAGACCGAAGGGTAAGGTGTGTGATGGTGACAAACTCTTCGGGTGGCTCAGATAACATCGCTCGGGTGGTAATCTCTATTAACTTTCACATCTCCTATAGTCAGTTCCCCTCAAGCTTAATGTGTTAAATCTCGGCTTGGGATTGGTCAAGAGTGAATTCCAATGATGCCACCTCCTTTTCAAGCTCTGAAAAATGGGCTTCGTGTGGGTCAAGTCTACTGGATGAGGTCATCACTTCCTTTGTCTTAGTAAAATGGATTTGTTAAAGCCCTATATTTATAATAATCATGTGATAACTATTCAACAGCTATGTTAGAAATGGTCACAATTCATAATGTTATTTTAAAATCCAGAATCATAAAACCAATGATGTTCACATTTTATATAACCATAATAAGACATTTAATTAGATCAATAAGAATTTTTATTAATGAATGTTTGGGTTGTTAAAATATTCCCACCTTAAGAAATTTCACCCTCAAAATTTCATTTTTCTACTCTAAATCAAATGAGGGTAACTCTTCTTCAAAACAACCTCCAATTCCCACATCACTTCTTCAAACCTATGGTTTCACAATAGCACCTTGACGAGGGGAATTTTCTAATTTTGTATAACTTTTTCTCTACAATCTAAGATCTTTATTGGTTGTTCCCTGTAAGAAATATCATCCTCTAGATGTATTACCTCTAAAAAGTGTACATGTGAAGGGTCTGGTATGTACGTCCTCAAGAGGGATACATGAAAGACATCATGTAATTTGGCCATGGTAGGTGGAATATCTAATTGATAGTCCACAACCCCAACATGATCAAGAATCTCGAAGGGGCCAATGTACCTAGGACTTAACTTCCATTTCATTCCAAACCCCATGACCTTATTCCATAGAGATATGCATAGAAATACCATGTCTCCATTTTTAAACTCAAGGTCTATTTGACATTAATATGCATTACTCTTCTGTCAACTCTGGGCTACCTTGATATGACGTTGAATGTTTTCACCTTCTCCGCCATTTCATTTACCATTTCTGGTTCTATTAGATAACACTCACCGACTTCATCCAAACATATCGTTGTTCTGCACTGCTTCCCATACAAGGCTTCATAAGGTTCCATTCAGATGCTTGAGTGGAAAATATTATTGTAGGATAATTCTACCAGTGGAAGATATTGGTCCCAGCCTCATTTGAAGTCCATAAAACACACTCTCAACATGTACCCAAGTGTTTGGAATGTTTTCTCAGATTGGCCCTCAGTTTGAGGATGATAAGTTGTACTAAAGATCAACTCAGTATCTAGAGCATGTTGGAGACTCTTCCGAAACATAGAGGTGAATCTTGGATCTTGATCAGATACAATATATTGTGGTACTCCATGCAGCCTTACCACTTCCCAGATATATATCTTTGCCAATTGATCCAATGAAAAATACTCTCGAATTACAATGAAGTGTGAAGACTTTGTAAGATGATCTAGAACAACCCAGATTGAATTATTTCATTTGGATGTCTTCAGAAGTCCGGTGAAAAATTCCATGGTGATGTCCTCCCATTTCCATTATGGTATGCGAAATGGTTTTATCATACCCTTAGACTTCTACCTACCTTCCTTCACTTGTGGACACACCAGGCACTTTGATGTATAATCAAAGATCTCCTTCTTTATATTATCCCAAAAATAATGCTCTCAGAGATCTCGATTCATCTTTTTGTTTCCTAGGTGAATAGAGAAATTTGAACTATGTGCATCATCTAAATGTTCCTTCTTTAGATCTGGACATGATGGAACACATAGACTTATCCCCAATCTCATAATTCCTTCTTTATTAATATTGAACTCTGAGGATTTCCCTTTTTGATAGCTTCCACTCCCTTTTGATTTCCCACATCATCCTTTTTAGCATTGTTTATCCTTTCCAAAAGAGATGGTTGAGCAATCATTTGTGAACATATTGATCATGTTCCCTTCATTATGATTTCCTTGCCCATCATCATCAAATCTATGAAGATTTGGTCCTTCTCAATTCTCATCAATGAGATAATCTCTTGGTCCTTTCTACGTAGTTCATCTGCCACCTTGTTCACTTTCTCATGGTGTTAATGGATTGAGCAGTCATAGTATTTGATCAGCTCTAACCATCTTCATTGGCGCATGTTCAACACTTTCTATGTGAATATATAATTGATGATTTTGTGGTCTTTATATATTTCACACTTCTCCCAAAAGATATAATGCCGCTAAATTTTTAAAGGGAAGATCACAGTATCCAACTCTAAATCATGTGTTGGATAATTCTACTCATGAACTTTCAATTTACTTGATGCATAGGAAATGACATTATCATTTTTCATCAACACACAGCCCATGCCCTTCTTCAATGCATCACTAAATACCACAAAAATTTCTCCACTTGTGGGTAAAGTGAGAATGGGAACAGTGATAAGCCTCCTTTTAACTTCTTGAATCTTTCTTTGCATTCATCACTCCAATTAAAATTTACTCCCTTTCGAGTTAGTGTGGTAATAGGGTTGGAAAATCGTGATAAATTTATCACAAATCATTGATAATGTCCATTTGACCCCAAGAAGCCACATATATCCGTTACCGATGTCGGCCTCGGTCATCCCTCAATTGCATCTGTTTTGGAGGGATACATAGATATCTAATTTCATGTGATGATATGGCCCCTGAATGATACCTCCTTCAACCAGAACACACACTTGATGTACTTTTCATAGATATTCTCCTTCCAAAAGGTCTCTAATACAGTTCTTAGATGCTCCTCATGATCCTCTTGGTTTTGGAGTATATCAAAATATCATCTATAATGACTACCACAAATTTGTCGAGGTAATATTTAAAGACTCTATCCATCATATCCATGAAGATTTTTGGAGCATTAGTAAGTCTGAAAGGCATTATTATGACTTCATAGTGCCCGTATCTATTACGAAAAGTAGTCTTTGGGATATCTTCCTTCTTCACCCTTATTTGATAATATCCCGACCACAAATCCACCTTGGAGAAGTATTGTGCTCCATATATCCAATCAAACAAGGCATCAATTCGTGGGAGAGGATAATTTTTCTTTATCGTGATTTTGTTAAGCTCACAATAATCTATGAAAAGGCTCATTGACCCATCTTTCTTCTTGACGAAGAGGACTGGTTCACCCCATGGTGAAGCACTTGGGAATATAAAGGTTTTATCAATATTCTCATGTAGTTGTTTTTTTATCTTCTCAATCTCCACAACAACCATTCTATACGGAGTCTTGGATATTTGAAACACCCTGGTATAAGATCAATTGAGAATTAAACATCTCTTCTTGTAGGAACACTAGGAAAATCCTCGGGAAATACTTTAGCAAATTCCCTCACAATAGGCGTGTCTTAAAGGATGGTTTCCTACATAGACCCAATCATCTAATCCAGATACGCATGCTTATAGGGTAGTAATATCCATTCTTGAGATGATAGAGCTAAAAAATATTCATCTTCCTCATTGCACTTATATTGAATGGGGGTGGATTCTTCACTAGGATAGTGATTTTCATCTAATAGCAATTTATGTTGGATCTATATATGGAAATCCAATCCATGCCAAGAAATGGCATCAAATTCCACCATAGGGTGTATGAAAAGGTTCTATGGGAAATTCAATCCACAGATTATGACAGGGGAGGAGTTATATTCATGGGATGCAATTATTTCCCCATTTGTGATACTCACTGACATCTTTACATCAAGGATTTGTGGTGGTGCTGAGATTTTTATACTAATATTTTGGGATATAAAAGAATGCATAGAACCTGAATACAAAAGAACATTCGCTATTATTAAATGAATATCTGGTGTACCTATCACCACATCATTATCAGGGTTAACTTTGTCAGTAGTGATGGAAAAATCTCACCCTTTCTACCTTGGAGGATTATTGTTGCCTCCAAAATTCCAAGGCTTAGGGAACTGATTTGCAAGATTCCCATGTTTTTTGCAATTGTACCAATGAACAACACATTACAGTTCAAATAAAGCATTCCTATACTCCGTTTCAGCCATGGGTTTTTCTTTTTGGTAGATAACAGCTAGGTACCCTTCTCTTCCACACATAAAGCATTTCCTCATCCCCTTCAGGAAATTTTTGGTGTGCTTATTTCCACATCTTTGGAAAGTGGGTTGCTGGATCTTCTTAGCACCATTGGATTTATCCTTCGGACTGCTAGCATTCAATTACACCTAACACTTTTTATCCCTATGATACCCCTAGTGTTATCTGATCTTCATTTCGACCATGAGGGAACATCGGAAAAATTCCTCATAGCTGTCGAAGTCCCGGATCACCAACGCTTTTCGTAGCCTAGGTTTCATCCCACCAAATAAGCGGTAAACCTTTCATTCTGGGGTAACGACACAGCCATAGGAATATCATCCAACCCATGAGAAGTTTTCCTTGTACGCTCCAACAGATTCATCATCTTTTTTCTTGAGGTCAAGGAAGTCCCTTTCCATCTTAAGTCGGAGGGTGTGTGGAAAATATTTATTGAAAAACATGTTCTGGAAATCCTTCTATTCCAATGCCTCGATCTCTTCCTCAGGCTTCATATTTTTTAACAATGTCCACCATTGATCGGATTCACCTTCCATACGATAAGCATCTAGAAGAACCTTCTCCTGTTCAGAATATTGAAGGATGGAGAAGATCTTTTCAATGGAGTTGATCCATTGTTCGGTGATTGAGGGATCAGACGATCCATCAAAAGTAGGAGGCATTTGTCTCTTGAAACTCTCGGTAGTGAATTATTCATTCTTTGGTGGGGTTTAATGTTACTCTTGACCCATGTTTCTATTCAAATCATGAGTTAACTGTGAGAGAATCATGACAAAGTTCGTGATTCCCGCTCTCATTGGATTGTGCAGCTTTTTTTCATAGTCCTCACATTGATCTTTACATCTATTATTATCCCAATTCCTCCTATTACTGGCCATTGGTTGGAATAAAAGGAAAGTTATGGGTAACAAATAAAGTGTAATCTAAGGAAAAAAACTGATGACTTATAATTAACTTTCATTTCCTTAACTTTTGAATCTATAGGCTTCAATCTATGTTGTCCATGATCTACTTTCTAAAATATATTCTTATGTGGGGATTTTAATTACCTTAATAAGGGTTCATACTATGCTTATGAATTTACCAAATCATATCCCTCGGGAGTGTCATATCTAGGAGTGCAATAAGGCTCGTTTTCATGCACTAGTTCCCATTTGAGTCTTTCTCAAAGTTATGTTTTCGAGTTTTACCCCAAGGATACATTTGTTCTAGAGTGGCCTCTACGTGCTCATATGCAGACAGGGATGTATTTTCTTGATAAACCACATAATCAATACTCACCAATAATTAGGGATTTTTCATTATACATATTATTTTCCGTAAGTCTTATCTAGGGTTTTCTAATACTAATCCCAATAATAACTAAACCTATCCTCTAATACCAACTATAACAACCCTGCTTTTTATTACACACATAAACCTAATTTATTACATAAAATATTCACATGATACAATATAGAAGATCAAGAGGTCTAGTTTCTTTGGGTCTTAGGAACATTACAAAACATCTTAGAACATAAAACACACAATATCTTTATTTAAAACTTTCTTTATATGACTACTACAATCCCTTGTACTTAGCATTGCATACGATAACCTGAGGACATGCATAATAAAAGGGTGAGCTATGAAGCACAGTAAGGGAATAAACATAGAATAACATGAGGAATACAATACACATTATAAAATAGGCATATCAATGGAGCAGAAGAAAAATATGAATAAAAAGGCATGATAATACCTGATAATCATAACAAGGATATGTGGAAACAACACTTAACATGGAATTAGATGAGCTAAAGCTCGTTGCACATGAAGCATGTATAAACCCTCATTCCACATGAAGCATGATTAATAACTCATTGAACTGGAATTATCATGAGTCAACACCCATTTCACGTGACGTATCCTGATATTATTCTTTACCCAATGCATTGGAGCGCTATCATGACGCACCCTTCTTAAACATTAAATTTCATGCATAATTGTGCCATATAGATCTTAAAACATGGAATCAATAATCATATTAAGTTATTACACGATTAATTAATATTTAATTAATACATTAAAGTACCATTAAATAGGTTTATCTATATAAATGTGAAAACCATTGATAGAAACATGGGTATGGTATTCACTACACAATGATCTTGTCTTAGAAAAACGCGGTGCAATTTCGGCAGCATAACGGCGTGGCATAAGGATTCATGCAAATAGTTTATGAGATAGAAAAGGGTGTTGCATCATATGTACATGAAATGGATAGTAAGGGTGTCATAAGGATACATGTCCCAATAAACGTAATGGAATTTAAATGCATAATACAAAAAGAATTACTTGGATGTAAAAGAGGAGAGAGAAATCCCTCATGGAATTTCAGCATGGTAACGGCTATACATTAGAGGTTGTAATGAGAGAGAAAGGGGTCTACCATCATCTAAACATAAAGTGGATTTTATGGGAGAGAGGAAAAATCATACCCCAACATTTTTAATTGAAAAAAAGGGAAAAACAACTTGATGAAAATTAGACAAAAATGAGAAAGGTAGAAATCCTTGCATGGAAGTGTGCTCCCAATGGCTTGTGAGAGGCTTGATAGAGGCTTCTTGGGATCTTGGGGCACCGTGGGGGGATTCTAGGGAGAGGAGGGAAGGTTTGTGTCAAATGGAAAAGTCTTTTAGTGAAGAGGAAGTGGGATTTTGGGTGGGTTTATATCAGAAAGGATAGGGAATTCATTAAAATTTAGGGTTTGGTCACCACACATTAACTAACCATTACCACAAACCAGCCCATGGTTTGTGCCCATGGTTTTTTAAAAAGGGGAGTGGAAAACAATATTTAATAATTCCAATGGACTAACTTCTTAATATAATAGGGTTTCTTATGTGGAGGTGTGTCACGCTCTCAAGGAAAATAATTAAAAAATACAAAATGTTATATAAGTCATGGTGGGTCCACAAAATCTTTGTAAAATAAAACAACCAAATCTAAAATCATATTATTTTAATTATAAAACATATATTGGCAGAAAATAATGTTTATAGTAATTTATTACCTCACTATTGTGTCATTAGGAAGTCATAAAACAAATTATATATTTAAATGGTATTTAATTTTTACCCAAAAATTCGAATGTCTCATAAAATTATAAAAACATTAACTGTTGGATAATTACAACATCATAATTCCAAAAATAATATTAATTTTATATAAATAATTTTATAAATGTGTGAATTTTTACTTCTAATATAAAAACCGACATTTATAGAAAATTATTGGGTTTTGACAAAAATAATTTTCAAACCATAATAAAAATTACAATTGCATTCAAAAAATTATATGATCATTTATATTTAATATAAATTAATTTAACAATAATATTTTATTAAAATAATATTTGATTAAAAAATCAATTAATTCATCAAAATAGATTTTATAGTTGAATATTAACTAAAAATAATATTTGTGATTTAAAAACAATTTACGATGTGACAATAATAAAATGAATGTATATTAATTATTATATACAAAAATAATGCACATAATCATAGTTCAAAGATCTTGCTACATAACCCTTTATAGCACTCACATAAGACCGAATGGTAAGGTGTGCTATGGTGACAGACTATTGCGGTGGCTTAGATAACATTGCTTGGCTGGTAATCTCTATTAACTTCCACTTCTCTCGTAGTCAGTTCCGATCAAGCTTAACGTGTTCAATATCAGCTTGGGCTATGTCAAGAGTGAATCCCAATGATGCCGCCTCATTTCCCAGATCTGAAAAATGGGATTCGTATGGGGAAAGTATATTGGTTGCAGCCATCACTTCCTTTGTCTGAGTAAATTGGATTTGTTAAAGCCCTATATTTATACTAATCATGTGATCACTGTTAAATGGCTATATTTGAAACGGTCACAATTAATAATGGTATTTAAAAATCCAAAAACATAAAACCAGTGAAATTCACATTTTATATAACCATAATAAGACATTTAATTAGATTAATAGGAATTTTCATTCATGAACGTTTGGGTCATTACACTTATGATCTGATTTAGCTGTATTGCCTTTCTAGAAAATGGAACAACACTAATCTATTTGTTTTTCATTTAAATAATATAACAGAGACTATCCATATTTTTATAAATTTTCATATTAATCTAACACATGTTCCCCAAACTTCAATTACATATATGATTTTCATCTATCATGCTTATATAGCATGAACTTTATGCTTTTATAACTTCAAGAAAGTTTCTCTTTATTCATTGGTCATTCATAACAACACTCTCATATTAAAAATTTAAAAAAACAATATCATTGTATAAAAAAATTATTAAATTCATGAGGATGTTATAAATTTCTTCAAAATTTCTATTTCTTTCCATCAACAAACAAGGATCTTTTGGATTTCAACTTTTCTTCTCCAATAAGGGTGGAACGAACACCTTTGATTCAGAGTGAATCATTATTTACAAACATCAATTAAAATTATTTAAAATATTCAACATTATTTAAATTGCAAAAATCTGTTATCATATGTGAAAATCTTCCATTATCTAAAATTTAGGGTCATTATCCTTTTATAGTATTGAAAATAGTTTCATCAATAAGATCAATTTCATTACCTTTTCCTTTCTTCACAATTAATTTATTATTTTTGATATAAAAACATTTTATTATAATAATCATCACCAAAAATACTTGTTCATGATTTATAAGATGTTCACATATTTCAAAAAAATATGGGATGGAATCATTTCTCAATTTTTACACCAATGTACTCAGGTTTCCATCATTGAGCGGGTTGACTCCCCCCAAAGTCTATAGTCAGTTTCAAATGGAATTTTTATAATGTTTATTTGAGAACCATTGAATATTTTCAATATGAAAAAATCTCCCACAACAACAAAAGTAACACATGAATGATTATTTTCCCCTTTAACTTTCATACTATCTAGAGTTTTATACTAGGTTGTTAATAAATTTCTTATTTTCAACTTTAGGAACACTAGTTTTTTCAACTCTGTTGTTTTTTTCCACAAACATCATTTTCTTTTCGTTATTATTCAACTAAATATATTAATTTTTCTTATCAAACTTTTAGGATACCATTTTTTAATCCTTATCTAGTTTTCAAAATTAATAAATTTCACCATCTTCTATAATTGGGTTTTGGAAATTATAAATTCCTTACATAACATTAAAACGTTTTTAAAGATCCATTTCTAACACTTCCTCATTTACCCTGAACTTCTCTCCAATACTAATATTGAGGTTCTTCTCTTTATAAAGTTCATTTTTAGAACCTATAACTCTTTAATAATCTTGTATTATTCATCAATAACAATTTCTTGATTGTTTTTTGAAAGATAATATTTATTTAACTTCTATATCCAATTAATGTATATGAATATTTTAAATACATTATTTAAAATGTCTTTCCATATAGACTCAATTTTATTATCTCAATATTCATAAAATATTCTTTTAAAAAAACATAAATTTTTATTATTCAATTTTGTAATAAACGGTTTTTTAGTAGCATTATCATCGAATGTCTCATATTCCTCATCATTATGTTATCTTTATCATCTTTAGATAATAATTTTATCATTTTAGAATTGAGAAAATTTTATATGTTACATTGGAATAGTATTTAGATTTTTATTCAATCATCTTAAACATTCTTATTGAATTTATATTATCTCAATCAGTTTCTTCATCTTCCATCTATCGAGGGAAATTTTTCAAAATGTGCACAATTGAACCAAATATAACTCATTTAAATGGTAACTTTACTTTTTTTACTTGGTTCATCCTTTTTTTAATTTTATATTTTGAGAAAACAAATAAATAAATTCTATAAATGTTTTAATAACCGAACCTTCAGTGTCAAAGTAACTTAATTATTCATCTTTAGTAACATTATTATATTTTCCATAATTAGCAAATTTGAAGTGAAATTTTTGATTATCCTTCTCTATAATCGTCATAAATTTCTTTGTTATTATTCCATATGTGTTGAGGGCGCTATGTAGATCATCTATATATGTAGTTTAGTATCGTTATTTTATAATGATGAAATATTAGACTTAAAATTATCAAGAATATTTTCTGATGATTTATTCAAAAATAGTTGAACCTTAAAAATTCTCACTGAGGAATAATATTGGGCATAAAATGTCATTAACATTTGAATGGAAGTCACCAACACATCCATAATAACACATATTAATATCTTAATAATTTGGACATTATATTTATAAATTATATTTCAAATAATTTATATTCCTTTCCTTGATGATCTCTAACATCTCAAAAAAAAATTCAGTTCAACTCCATTGTCTCTAAGAGATACACACATTGAGAGTGAAAAAGTTATATCATTTCTAATGCACCCATCATTTTAAAAATTATTCTTATTAGGGGATATGAGGGGAAAATTATTATAATAAAGAGGAAACTCATCTCTAGAAATATCATTAAAATCATAACCAAGGTACAAAATATATGGTTAAATTATATATTTTTAAATATGATAGTTCTTCCCATCAAAAATAGGAATCCCATTATAGTTCATAGAATTATGAACACCTATATGAACATTACATTTCATCAAACATTAGTACAGATTTAATAATGGGAACCTTCACTCTGATACAAATTTGATTTCCCAAAAATGATCTATGATATCACTAATATAGGGAGGGGTGAATTAGTATTCTATTTCTCATTAATAGTTTTTTCTTAGGAAATAGAATTTCCTTCCAGTGAAACAGTTGTAACATTTCTGAAAAAAAAACTCAGAAGTTCAACCCTAGAAACACATGAGTTTCAAGGTTCACTACTCGAATAGAGTATATGGTCCTAGAAAAGGATTAGAAATACTCTAATAACATAAAATTCATAGATTTTTGTTGTTGATACAGTATGCAGGAAATATCCTTACACATAGTTGGAACATTTATAAAAAATGGACATTCTTTTTTCACAAATCAATGATGTAACAAATATTTTTCAATAAAATAAGAAACATTTACCAATAGGCTCATAATGTTTTCACTGTGATTATTTTACAAACATTTTTTTTACACTTCTTGAAAAAATTATTCTTTTTTCAATTTCTATCCCAAAAATATGTAAAAACATATTTCTTATAAATTTTTATGAAAATTCTATCTTTTAATTATTTATAAATATTTTGTTTTTATTTTTTATTCTGAAAATTCATCCAGTTAACACTTTCTTGCACATTTGGTCATTTGATTCCACCTTCTATGAAGGGGTTTGTAGTGGAAATATTGTTCTTTTGTTTTTTCATACTACAAATCATCCAATGAGAACTAAATTTTTATTCATATTTATGTTCTTCTTTGATAAGATATTTATTTATTGGAAACATTCTTTAAAAAATACATCATTATATGTAACCCTGGTGACGTTTTATAAAACCAATTCTATAGCACATCAACATTATCATACACGAATTATACACCCCAAATTTTCTACATTCATCATTATTATTGATGAATGAATCATATAAAAGTAAGGATTTAAAATCAACATTACTTCATAATTAAATATTGAAATTAGAATCACCAACTCAAAATATTTTCCAAATTCAAACATTTACATCGTTCCTTCAAACTTTTAATGAATCATCGATATTCCTCCCATAATATTTGGAACATTGAACGACCAAATCGTCATCACCACATTAGTATCATTAAAAAATTCTTACTGAACATTTTTACATGGCACGATGTTAAACTTTTATATAGTTTTTAGACCTCCCTATCTGATTCTCCCATCAAAAAAATCCATAAGATATTAATTCATCAAGTTAGATTTCATCCATACTCTTATTCTCATTTCTCATTCTTCATTTTATGACTTATATTATGAAATTTTTTATAGTTTTTTTACATTACATTTTTTGTATGATAATATTTATACCAAATTATCTTCATATAATTCTTTATAAATATCAACTTTAAAACATCATTCATGTATGTCTAATAAAAATTGGAAGAAAAATTAAATGGACTTTATATGAAGACTGCTTTTGATGGAATTCATCAATAAAATTTGTTTACTTCACCATTCCCCATCATTTTTCATATTTATATTTGAAAACATTTCATCTATAC
This sequence comes from Viscum album, assembly GCA_963277665.1. Lineage (NCBI taxonomy): Eukaryota > Viridiplantae > Streptophyta > Magnoliopsida > Santalales > Viscaceae > Viscum > Viscum album. The sequence goes on along the minus strand of OY728125.1, from coordinate 1,489,648,283 downwards.
ACATGATTTTTCAAAATATCATCATAGCCATTGTAGCTCTAAAAAATATTACAGTCATTTATTATCTCATTTCTATGATCATTCATAGATCTTTGTTTAAGAAACTTTTTACATCCAAACGCATTTATCCAATGGTATTTTTTTAGTTGAATAATCTTTAGCAAATACACATTTTAATATAATCACAATTTCTTCATATCATTATGAATATATATTTTATGAAACATTATTACAATTTTTGTTCAAATAATTTCATATTTCCAATGTTATTCCTCAAAAAATGTTCACATTTTATATGTGAAGACAATTTTTATAGTTAAAACATCCAAAAATCAAAAACAATCATAGATAACAAAAATTAGATCCAAATGAGTTGTTCTAAAACATTTTCTTAGGACTTTATAGATAGAACTTTGCAAATAAAAATGTTTTCTCACTATTTCTACTTACTGAAAACACTTAGACCCTATATAGATTAAAAAAATTATTGAATAAATCATAGTATGTATAAACACTTTTCTATAACCTTCTATATAAGAAAATTATTTCACATTCCATCTCAAGATCAACTGTCTTTATTTTATTCAATTTAGTAACATGAGATTTCCATAACTCATGAATGTAGGAACCTAATATTGGAAAATTGTCTGTAGATTATATAATCAAACATTCTAACTAATTAGAAAATTAGAAACAACGCATAATTATTATTCAACACCAAACTTTTTCTGAATCCCTTTGATAAAAAATTTCATCCCATGGATTCTAGTTAGAAAATATCTTTCTAATCCTCTCTATTTGAGGTCATATTCATTTAATTAATATTATTAGAAATGTTTAAAATGTGTATATATTTTCTGATAAAAAAATTAAATACAATGAAATTTCTTCAAAGAACCGTAAAACATAATCAAAACACCCAGTCATCCACCTCTGACCTAACAAAATATTCCCTTTTCTATGTATAGATTATCTTAAATTCATAATCCTAAAGGAACTCTAAACATGTCCCTTTCCACATATTGATATCTTAATAAGAGCAAATATAGCTAAGACTCTTTTTATCCATGTAGACCATAAATTATTCATGGATAAGATAATTCCTTAATGAATTCAAGTTAAAAAAAATTAATAGTTACCTAAATTCATGGGTAACGTAGTTCTATACATAAGTTATTTGAAACCATAACCTAAATTTATCACTATATATCTCCACAACAGGTATGAACGAACACCATGTACTTGACTCATTCCTATAAAAGATAAAAAAGAGAGATAACCAATGATCCCTTTCTTCATTTTCATTAAATCCCTATATAATTAATCAATAAATATAAATGGGTACTCATTTTTGGAAATACCAATTATGGGAGCTTAAATCAAAGAGAATAATGAAAAAAATATTGACTAATATCCCATAATCCTAAGAAGGATGAGAACCATGAAAAGTTTTTTAGTGGATAGAGATCCATCACTACCTCTATATTCATGGGTTTAATTATTAATCCATAACATGAGAAGATATGAACTATGAAATGGTCTTCCAAAATCCAAAAAAACCATTTTCATATTTTACCAAATAATTGGTTTTATTAATGAAAATCCATGAAAATCCTAAAATGGTTAGCTCCCTTATCCTATAAATTATAATATATGAGGCTTTCATCAATTAAATTTATTATGAACTAGTTTATGAATTGTTGTATGATTAATTTTAGGAATCCCATGAATATGAAATATGTATTGTTTACTCCAAATGATATCACTAGGAACATGTAAAACCATTAATTACTCCTGAACACTAATTTTAGAATTTTCTCCATGAAAACATGAATCTAATGATATAATGGCCTAAATCCAATAATCAAGAACCAATTAAGTACCTTAAAATTAATGAATATGTCATTTATCCTTAAAAGATCATCGTTTTTCTAGAATATCACCAAATTTTAGAATAAATTGTCAATAAAAAATCACTTGACTCATCCACTATAATTGAAAATGGAATAAGATCTTCCAATAGGGATAAAATATGACTAATAAAATAAATCCCCAAAATTTATTATAACTACACCTCTAGCCTCCTATGATTTTTATTCACCATATGATAAGCTATATAAAAAATTGACATATTATTCCGGAGCTACTTGATTAAAAAGTTAAAATATTTACATCAATGAAACACTGGGATATGTTCTATAGAAACAACCATGTACTATTTTACAATAACAATATGATAACTAATATAAGCATCCATAGTGAAAAAATATATTGGAAATGGATGATGGGAAATTGGTTTAATCATACTAAGGGTTCCCATACTCATACCACATAAATGTCCCCCTCACTGATAAAGGTGACCCTAGACCTATCTTCTTGACATAGTTTCACCCTTGGATAATTGATAACCATATAATACAACACTTAGGATTACTATTGGGAACTATGGATGATGCCATGGGATCTCATCTTTTCCATGATGATAGCTGAATAAAGACCCTCTATACTTATATTAATCTCACACTAATGGAGAGTGTGGCTGAGGGGTGATCACCTCTTGTTTGAGTCTACTTACAAAGAGTTCAAGCTATGTGCCCTATTTTGATTCCTAAATCCCAAACTATTTATTGTGTAATGAAGAATGGATCACATAAATGTTAATAAGTCTGATTTTAAAAGTAGAAGTCATATGGATTGTACCTTAACAATGTTAAGAAATTCATAGTTGTAGGCTTTAATTCCTTTAAATATTCTACAGACCAAATCGCCAAATCCCTTAGCCAAAAAAGGACCACCTAGAGGTAGTGATGGTGGAATTTAATTTGTGATCCATCTTAATATAGTTCCTCCTACAATCCCTCAACATTCACTATTAAATGATCCCACGGGAATTCCACATAGTCCATTATAGAGATTCTTGTTATCCTAATGCATCCTCTTGTGTGAATACCCATACACAAAACCATCATTACTACCATTAGCATATCATATTGTTAGATAATATATATAAATATGTTTTCTACCTATTAAAACATAGAGTTACTTGTATCATTTATGATTTTACACCATACAAGATCCATTTATTACCAATCCCCTTTACCAGTATCATGAATATTCTCACCTCTAATGATAGTATCTCAATGATATTCATTGATTGGATTATTTTTATGACCCTAATGTATGGAATCCCTAACCGAACAAAATCTATGGGTACATCACTAATATGAAACTCTTTAACATATAGGATATGTCAAGAACATTTTCATAGGTGGGTATGTATTGTGTTTCATCTCAATCTCAAATATATTTCTAGATTCATCACTCAAACTATTGAGTATATAAAAATCCATCTGCACCATATTATGGGATTATCTCACAAGGCCGTTGAAAATATTCCTTGCTTAGTATTGAATTTATGGTTTTAATGATCCCAAAATCCTGTATTTAATACTAATAATGAATTTCATGTTTATTTGTATGAAATTTGTATTATGAGAAATAATGATAAATCGGTATGTATAAGACTCCATTCGTCATTACACACAATTAGTAAAAAATTATTTACATATGAGATACTTCTAGGATGTCACACCATTAAAATTTTATACCCCTAAACTAAATAATTGACAAAGTATGAGAGAACATTAAGTCAAACAATGTTGATTGACACACCAAAAGTATTTCATGAAGTCAGGATGAAAAAAATTGAAAATAATGAGATAACTCTATTTGAGACACCATTAATATCATACCATTATATTCATACCACTAACACTAAAATATTTACTATTCCTAATACACTTTCAAAACATACACTGTTGAATCTTACGCTATTACCTCTAACACCTCCAGTGTCACACTGCTTTGTTCTTGAAATATTTTCTAAGTCTGAGACACCTCCAGAACAACATATGGCTAATGAAATGTTCCATCAATATCATACCACTAGTATCACACTACAATAACATGAGACACAACTTGATATAAATACACTATCACTGTTTATATTACATTACTTGTTTTTTTGAAATAAATAATTATAATGGATATATTTATCAAAGTTAATTATATTTACTATTTTAATGATTATGACTTAAATTTTCGATATAAATCATTTTAGGATGATGAGTATGAGGAAGTAGAAACAAATATTCTCCTTTATTTTATTGTTGATGAAAATCACAATACACTTGAACATTGATTAGTGGACATAAGAAATAACACCTCTAAGCAATAGTAGAGGAGACAAAAACTACCAAAAGTATAAATATAATATTGATAAAAATCTGAAGATCTGACATGTTGTTAAATATTGAAGAGGAAGCTTAACCACATCATCTCATTCTATTATTTATTCCAGTCAGAAAAAAGAGTTTTTAATGCTCTATTTTTCTGATGATTTCAAGGAAAACTCAACTCAATAATTATTAATAAACAAAATCAAGATTCAAAAGCTAAATTTCAACAAACTGAGCATTTCTAAACTCTCTAATCCTAGATTTATTATTTATATTTATATTTTATTACATTTGAGAAGTTTTTTATGTACTCTATTCTATATATGTACATTGTGTCCTGATGTAAACTATAAGATACTCAATATCATCTCAAACAATAATTTTATTTGTTTTTTCCATGAAATGGAGTGGTAGAAGTCCCTGAGTTGCATGTTTATCTTTTTTCCATGAATAATTGTGGAGGAGGTCATGTTTGAACTAAATAATATTATCTATTATAAAACTTTATCCAAGTTATGGATCATCTTTTTATTTTATAAAAACATCTTTATTGTGGGTGATTACCAAGTGTATGGGACCAGGTCTCTACCTAAGACTGAAACTCTTGTATTAATTTTTCTCCTCCTGCTATTTTCAAAATTGATTTACAATAAAATTTAAAACTTTTTTAACTATAAAAAAATTATGCTTTGATATTTTATATTAATTTTTGATCATATAGTATTTTGATCAAGTAAATTTATTTCAAAGGATTAAATAATATTATCCATATTATTCATATGAGACCTAATCAATCTTTAGGGAAATATTTACAAAAATTGTGATATATATCTACTAATTATTTTGATAAGATGGGGTATTTTTGAATATTTGGGGGATTTCAAAATAATATATTTTAGACATATATTTTATTGGGTACTCAATTCACCCCCTAGAGATACTCACTCTGACCTACATTTAGTATTAGAGGAGTTAAAATCTATTTCAAATAATTTTTATATGGTATTTTAGTTGAGAAATTAATACCTTAAATTTTATATTAATTCTAAATTTTCAGTTATATATATATATATATATTCTAGTCTTTTATTATGGATAATATTAAAGAAGGTTCTTCTAAAAAAATACATCTTCTTCAATGCGACTAATTATACCCAATCGAAAATAAAAATAAAAAATAAATTTTGAATGTGTGGGATTTTATATTTGGTATTCCATATTAAATGAGTATAAAATTACTAATAATGATATAAATACATGAGATGATGAATCTAAGGTGGGTTATAATAATAACTTCAAATACATTAATGACTTAGACTATGCCTTAAGTGATTAAAAGTTTAATGGAATTTTTGTATGTAAAAAAGAATTTGAGATTTGGGATACTCTAGATGTCTCACATGAAGGAACTACAAATGATAGTGAAATAAGGCTTAAAATATACAATATTAAATACAGGAATTATAAAATTATTCCTGATAAGCCTATTTCTGATACACATACTATGTTTACTAAGATTGTTAATACTATGAGCTTTTTGGGAAATCCCGTAATGGACAAGGACGAGATAATGTGATTGTTGAGATGTATACCTGAATGATAGTGAGTAACTTTTTTTAAAATTATAGAATCCTATGATATCAGTGAGTTTCTAGTCATCGAACCAATAGGTATGTTTACTACGTATAATGAATCAAAAAATTATAACTTGTGGAGGATGAGGAGCCAAAAAACTATTAGCTTTTTAAAACTACTACCACTAGAAAATAGAAGGAATAAGAAAAATAAAAGGAACATGACATTAATTTAAGTGATAATGAATATGATTATGATTTAATAATAAAATCGTTCACCTACCTAAAATATTTAAAAAGTTCTACAAGAATAATAATATTTTCAGCAATCTAAAATATAGAGGAAAATATGACAACATAGGGAATTGTAAGAAAAGAGATGAAGCTTCAATGGAAATTATATGTTATGACTGAAAAATTAAATTTCATATAAATTCTCACTATCCTAAATTGAAATATAAAAATACATATAGAGATAATGAAAATAGATATATATATCACATGAGATTCACTTGGAGTGCATATAAAGATTGTTCAAGTGACTCACATTCTGCAATTTATGAAAAGTTGGATAGATAAATTATGTTCATTATGAATAAAGTAAGTGAGGTATCTTATTTACCCACTATTTCTGATATTCTTCAAATACATGAGTGTGATGATTCTGATAAGTTTGATAATTAAAATCACAATGATTAAAATATGGAAAATGATGAATTATTTGATAACAGAAATATGTTGAAAGACACCATTAATGATTTAAAAGATAAGTAAAATGTATTGAAAGGACTTCTTCCTCTATCAATAAACTGTAAGTCTAAGATTTCTATAGAAAAAGGCAAGAATATTTACCTGGTCAAATAAAATATTGAATATAATCATTCAAATTAGAAACTGAATAAAGACGTTGAAAAGTTTAGAGATTGTATAGAGACATTAACTTAAATCATGGGAATGAATGTGACCACTATATATGTTACTAGAATGGGATATAATCATGGAAAAATAATGATTTCTAAAAGTATAGTTTTTCCAAAATCTATAAGTAAAACTCTCTTTCCTATCACTTTTCCAAGGGATCAAACAAAGTGTTTATTTATAAGAGTATGCATTCTTTTTATAAGAAAACCATGAGGGAAATATGGGTTCTCTAATTTTTTATTACAAACAATTAATGTCCCAAAAATATTTGGGTAAAAAATCATTACTTATTTAAAACCTATTTTATAGGGAAAATTCTCGAAGATCTTTAATATAAGTCTATGGTACTTGGACTGTGGTTTTTCAAGAAACATAACCAGATAGTATTCCTGATTCAAGAGTTTTATCATGGTTTATGGTGGCAATATCACCTTTGATGATAATGAAAAAGTAAAAATCATTGGCCTTGTCCATATTGGAATAAAAAAATTAGTTTTAATTTCTATGTTTTTATATTTTGATGGTTTAAAATATAACCTCCTTATCATTTATTGGTTTTGTGATGATGGTTTCCATGTTATGTTTGAGAACGATTTGTGTCATGTTTTTAATTCTAAAAATACATTAATATTTAATACATTAATAAATGACAATATTTATGATATATATATAATCTTTAGTTTCTTATAATGTTTCATAGTTGAGTGTTTTTTATATGTAATCTTGGATTTTACATAAGAGACAAGTTTATTGCAACATTAACTTAACTATAATGATAAATAAAGAAGAGTATGTTAGCGATCTTCCTAAAATTGAGATCCTAATTTATAATTCTATATCCCCTGGAAAAAGGGGAAAACAAAATATCTCTTTTAAACTAAAGAAAGAAGTGTCAACTTCTCAACATCTCGAGTTTGCTTATATGGATTTGTTTGGGCTTTCTATAGTTTCTAGACATAATGGGAAGAACTATGTTTATGTTCTTATATATAGGTATTCTAGGTATACTTGGGTATATTTTCTAGCTCATATTAGTGACACCTATTTTTATTTTACCAAGTATCTTAATTCTATAGAAAATTGTTGTGGACATAGGATTTAAACATAATAAGTGGCCACAACCGTGAGTTTGAAAATAATGATTTTGAGTATTTTTTCACAAACAATTGTTACACTCATAAATTACCAACTTTAAAGACCCCTTAGAATAATAGAGTCGTTGAATGAATAAATTTATAATTACAAAAGATAACATGGACTATGCTAATTTAGTATGACCTGGATATATATTTTTGGGAATAAGCTATAAATACAGCATGTTACATCATAAAAAGTGTTTTTATTGGACGTATTATTAATATGAACCAATATTAGTTGTGTAATATTAAGAAACCTAAGGTTAATTACTTTATATTCTTTCATTTTAAATTAATTATTCTTCAAACTAAGGATAATCTTAAAATAAATTCTCTAAGAGTGGTGAAGAAATTTTATTGGTTACTCAGTTTGTAGTAATGCCTTTAGTGTGTTAAATAAAAAGACCAAGATTACAGAAGCATAAATCTATGTAAAATGTGATTAAATTGATCCACATGAGGCTAAAACTCCTTTAGAAAACCTTGAGAATGACCTATATTCTCCAAACATAAATTCCACCCCATTGTTTTTTTTGTGAATCAAGTAGAAAAATCATCTACATCTGAGGAATTTATAGAACATACACCTAAAAATATTGGAGTTATTAGTACTAACCTATTTATATATATTATAACTCTCGAGAACTATTGTTTAGATTTTTTTGTTGGAGATCTATATTGAGAAATGAAAACTATAGATTCTATTAGAAATCAGGTTGAACATTATTTTTTCATATCTCACCTTTAACCTAAAAAAAATCATTGTATAAATTGATGATTAATAATAGTTTAATATAAATTAATGAAGTGTTGAATAAATTTTAATAAAACATTGTGTTGGAACATGAAGATAGTCCCCAGGACACTAGGACTATTTTCACTAAATGGGTATTTATGAATAAATTAGATGAGTCAAGTAATATAGTTATAAACCAAAATAGATTAGTTTAATATGGTTATAATAAGGAAGAATTAATTGACTATGAGGAAATGTTTTCAAATATTTCAAAACTTAAATCCATAAGAATATTTATTTCCTATACAAATTTTCATGATTTTTATGTTTATCAAATGAATTTCTAGAAGGATTTTTAAATGGTTTTCTAGTTGAAGATGATTTTGTAGAATAAACCCTAGGTTATTAGAATCCTCATTTTCCTAATCTTGTTTTTAAATTAAATAAATATTTTTATGGTTTAAAAGTATATCCTAGTTCTTGATATGATGGGACAAATAATTTTCTAGTTTCAAAAGGTTTTTCAAATGGAATTAATGATCCTAATATTTTAATATAATTCATTTCAAAACATATACGAGTTGTGATAATATTTTTGATGATATTATTATTGGATCATAAAAAAATATTTTTGTACTAATTTTTATAGAAAGATAAAAATTAAAATTGAAATGAGAATAATGGGTGAACTTGTGTTCATTCTTTGATTTTATATTTTTTTAAATAATGAAGTAATTATTTTTGAACCAAAGTAAATATACAGAATATATTTTAAAACATTGTAATTTGGATATCACTAAATGTTGGGATACTCCTATGAGTACCAGATATAAATTGGATCTTAATGAAACTAGGAAATTGGTAGATCAAACCAGTTATAGAGGTTTGATTGGAAGTCTTATCTACATAACTGCTAGACAACCAAATGTTATGTTTTGTTTGTGTATGTGTGCTTAATTTCAATAAAATCAAAAGGATTCACACATGTTGTTAAACAAATTTTCAAATACCTTTAATATAAAACTAATTTAGGATTGTTTTACCCTTGAAGACAATAATTTTATTTACTAAGTTACTTTGATACTGATTTTTGTGGATGCAAGTTAGATAGAAAAATAACCTCTAGAACATGTCATTTTTTGGGAATGTCTCTATTTTGATAGTGTAGTAACAAGAAATTTTTTGTTTCATTATCTACTACCAAATAGGAATTCATATATTTAGGTAGGTGTTGTGCAAATACTTTGTGGATGAAACATAATCTACTATACTACGGCTATCAATTACAACATGTACCTATAAACTGTGACGATATAAGTGTGATAAACATATCTAAAAATCATGTTTCTCTTTCTAGAAAAAAAACATATTGATATAACAAATAACCTTTTGAGAGATAATTTTCAAAAACGAGATATCACTCTTGAATTTATTGCTACTGATCGTTAACTTGATGATAAATTAACCAATCCATTGAATTTAGAGATAATGAATTATATTTAACCTTAATTTTGAATGATAAACTTTTGTTAGGATTTATGTTGGTTTTCATTCTATTGGTTGTCATACTATTTCTTGTCATACCATTGGTTGTCATACTATAGAGTTGTTATGTAGTTGATTCTATGACTTTTCAAAATTGTTCTATCTTTTGATATTGAAAACTATCGGTTTATTTCTCTATAGAGTTTTTTTACTAAAACCAAATGTGTTTTTCCTGTCTCGATTTTAATTTTCATTTCATGTATAATTTCAATTTTATTATACCATTTATCCAAAATGATATTAATTTGGATTACATCTAATACCAACTTATATTGATCGTCACATAATATTTTTCATATCTTTTTCATTTTGAGCACATATATTTACCTTATTCATTTCAAACCATCATCTTACCTTCGCCCAAGTCTTCTGAGATGATCTGGATGCCATGAATGAAGTGATATTTGGTGTCTTTTTCATTTTGATACAATATGTTCAATGAAATGGAAGAAATAACCAAAAGTAGCTACTCTAATTTCTCCAGTTAACCCAGAGTGGGCTAGATGAGTTTTTTTACATAAAAGGAATTAGATTTAATGTGGTTGTTATTAATTAATTATCTACTAATTAAGGTTTTCCTAACCAAATTATGGTTGGAATGTTTTCACCAAATGAGAGACCTTTTTACCCAATAATAGTATATGAGTTCCATTATTATTCTCAATTTAAATTCAATCAAGTTGGTTTTTTTGGTTGAAAAGTTTTGTATGAGGTCAGGTATTTGGTTTCTCATCAAGAAAATGTTCTAATTGTTTTAATAGAACCCATGATGGAGTTTATTTATTATCAAATATGTATCATTCCTGAAGCTTGTGACCTATTCATTTACGAGGAATCTATTACTGTGTTTACAGGGGATAGTTCTAAAAGAATACCTATTTCATCTGAGCTTTTTGGAGAATATAGTTTTCTTTTCTTGTTTTTGTAATATATTCTTTGTCCAAGGAAGTGACATTTTTTTAAATTGAGATACCAAGATGTATATCTTTTATCCCCAATGAAATAACATCCTATGATTAATATTTATATATATCTAATGGTAAATATGTGGGATATGACCAAATCATCTTCTAGATATAATTCATTGATCTACCCAATTATTATATCTTCTATGTTGAGGGTTAAGGGCCTAGTTCATAATGATGATGAATCAGTTATTGATTGTGGTGGTTCTATATAAAAAGTTTCACTTGATCAAGAATAATGATGAGATGGAATTCATGTAAGATAAAATGGGTTAAATATTCTAAAAAAGTTTATATAGATTTCAATCTAGTTGATCAAACTAAAAGATGTAAGGATGATGTTGATCCATGTTTCGAATATGATGAGGTTTTGATCTATTCAGATTAAGATAAATGAGATGTTGTTGTTGTGGAAGAAATATATCTATCTATTGATGAAGGGAGTGATCATGATCAATATCATACAGCTTCTCCCATCACCTACAGAGCTCCTTGTCCACCTAAAAGGATTCCTGAAAGGGAAAAATCCATCAAATGTTATGAGGAAAAGACTGAGGACTATTAAGAAGATCAATATAAACATTCAAATTCAACTGATGATGATGATGATATTGAGAGAGAAGAAAGATAAAAAATATGGTAATGAAAAGGATGATATATATGACTTATGTGACTCAAAATTAGAAAATTATTGTGGTAGAATTAAGAAGAAATATGTTGATATTCTTTCTAAGATGGAAGATTCATTTATTGAGGGGAAGCATTCCCCCTAATCTGATATTATTCATGAGACATTATCTAGTGATGCTAGTGATTTTAGTTCAATTTCCATTGGTTAATATGTTTTAGATTCTATAGTGGTCGAGTAGTTGAGAGTTATTGTTTTTTTGAACAACTTGTTTCTAAGAAAGACAAAAAGTAGATAATAAATTAAGATCTTGGGAATGAACAGTTGGTTGATGTTCATGAATCCTCTTTGGAAGAACATTTGGAATGTGGGTCCACTTCTATTGATGCTCATAGATATGTTGAGATGCAAGGTGCACCCACAATTAATACATAATTAGAAGCTGAACCTCCCAATGTTGGACACACTATGGCTGCTCAGAGTTTATAAAATCTGAGAAATTAGGTCAATTCGTTTATTCCTTCTTGTGTGGGGCCTTATACCACAGTTTTTGTTTCTAAGAGATGAGTTGACCCTATGGAAGATGAGTGGGTAAAATTCTCTATTGTTTCATGATTCCCTCCAAGTTTTGACAAACCAGAAGCTAGTTTGGAAGGTGATCCTAAAAGATCCTTGAGAGCCAGGGCTGATTTTGATGGTCTACATAGGGTGTTTATTTCTATGTGACATAATATTCATGAACCTTCTCCAGTTGTTCCTTTGGATATTGTCACTCAATATGATTTAAATGTTTTTTGAAAGCATGTTGGCTGAGTTTTGTAACTCTTTTCAAAACATAATAGATCTTTTTACAATGCTTTGTGAAATATATGTAAGTTATTTATTTGAGTTGGTTATCTAGTATATCCAAAAAAAGGATGCATCAAATTATTGAGGTTTAAATTGAAATTATGTTTATTTTAAATGAGATATTTTATTTAAAATCATTTGTCGTGGTAATGAAATATGAGTATCGAGATTCTTTGGATGGTTTTATTAAAAGTCAGGGGGAATCCTCCTTAGATATATCTTTTTTGTTTTCCCTCCTCCAATGGTTAACGGAGATATAATCCATTCAATTGATAGAGATGAATTTACAGCAACGTCTAGGGGCCCCCCTAGTGGAGAAGAAATAATTCCTTTAGTAATTACATGGAAATTTGAATAGGGAACTGAGTATGAAATTTTGATGATCTGAAAGTATTCCAAGGATATAAATGCTGATAGGAATAATATTAATATGTCTATGAATATCTATCCTTATCAGATCTATACCAAACATTCTATTTATTGTCATTTTAAATACATGTTTGGGAATCTGATATTTCCTTCAATGACTTAAGATTTCAAAGAGAAATCAAGTAAACTCAAGGAACACACCCATGCTTTTCAAAAATTCATGGAGAATAAGGGTGATTTCAACAAGCCTATGGAAAAAGAATGTAACAATATTATGGACTTTATCAATCTCTAGAATCCATATTTGTATGTTTAGACTTCTGTAATTATATATCCAAATTCCATTCTTATTCCTTCCACCTTAATTAGACTACTGTACCCTTCTCCACATCCACTATATCATTCTTCCGTAGTCACCTATATTTTGTACCCTTTACCTCCTGGCTATCAAACTTTTACAATGTAACCTACTGAATCTCTCAGACATCTCAGGTCATATATATTTATTGAAGGCCATTTGAAAACAATTTAGGGACATTACTCTAGTGTCCCATCTATTTTACCTCGGGCCGATCCATGTACCTTCACTCAAGAGAAAGGGAATGAACTGTCTAAAGGAAATGAACTGATGGACCCTTCAACCAACCCTTGATCTTTTTATTTTTTTGGACTATACTTTTATTTATTTTATGGGATCTATATTTTAATATAATGTTTTTTTAATTCATCTACATATATTTCTTTCCCTTTATTTGGAGTATTTGACTATTATCTACCTCTTAATGTATTGATTATAATCTCCTTTACCTTTTTGATAATCCTTGAAGGGGGAGAGTTTTTATGGATTAATTAATATTTATCTATGATATTAAATTCCTTACATATTTCTATATTTTCAATACTTTATTGTCATATCTCTGATACCATCTCCCCATATTATGAAGGATATGTCTTTTTTTTATTGAATATCATGTTTACTCATCTCCAATACCTGTGATGACTTATTTTTACTTTTGTATTATTATTTTCTTACGATTATTTGTGATCATAAAAAGGGGGCGAATGTAGACCTTATTGTTTTAATGATCATAAAATCATATATTTAATACTACAAATGAATTTCATGTTTATATGTAAGTAATTTGTACTCTGAGAATAGTTGGTAAACTTATAAGTATGATACACCTTTGGTCAGCAAACACTACTCGTAAAAAAATTATCGATGTTAGAGACACTACTAGGACATCACACCATCAGACAAATATATCGCTTGACTGAAGACCTGACAAAGTATGAGACACCATTGAGGCATACACCATTGATCGAAAAAACTTTTAAGATGTCATGATATCAAGAGAAGGAAATGGTAAAGTATGATATACTATCAGATGATACACCATCAACATCATACCTCCAGACTCAAACCGCTAACAAGGAAATATTAATTACATCTGAGAGACTTTTAGAGAATACACCATCAGACCATACATCATTACTTATAAAGCAACCAGTATCACACCACCAGATTTATAATAAATTTACAATGTATGAGAGACTACTAGAACAATATAGTGCCAGAGCAATATACTGTCAATATAACACCGCCAGAACTTGAGAAACCACCAGATCTTAAGACTCTGTCACTATTTATATTTCATTAATTATTTTATTTTGAATGATATCATTTTAAAGGCTATATTTATTTAAGTTAATTAAATTTAATCATTTAATGATTGTATGTTAAATTTATGGCAGAAAGAAGGTCAGAATGAGGATTATGAGGAATCAGATCTGTATATTCCCCTAATTAATATTGTTGATAAAAAGTATATCACACATCATTATTGGTTAGTGGAAATAGATATAACACAGTCATGCAATATTATAGGAGCTTGAAACTAACAAAAGTATCATGATAACCCAATTGAAAATAAAAATATATGACTTGTTGTGAAATATTGATGTGGAATATGAAATGCATCATCTCATTCAATGATTTATTCCTGTAAGAAAAAAATTGTTTACGACACTCTGTTTTTCTAAATATTTCAAGGAAAACATTACTCAATCTTTATTTCTAAACCAAATAAAGAGTCAAAAGTTACATTGAATTGGAATGAGAATTTATAAAATCTCTACTCCTATCTTATATGTTTTTTTAAATTTTATTACATATAGGTCATGTATGATATACTTTCTTTTATGTGCACACACTATCTCTTAGGCTAAACTAGAAGATATATGATACCTTCTATAACTTTGTTGTTATTTTTTCCCATGTATTAGAGTGGAATAGTTCCCTATGTTGCCTTTTTATCTATTCTCCCATGAATAACTATAGAAAAGGGCATGTGTGACCTAGACAGTGTTATTTGTTGTAAAACCGGATCCAGGTTGTAGATCATCTGTTTACATTATATGAAATTGTTGGTGGTGGGTGATCTCCAAGTGGAGAGGACTAATTCTCGTATTGTGACTAAACCTTTTGTATTCATTTTCCCTATTTTTTGTTTTCAAATTTGTTTTACATGAAAAATAAAAACTTTTTTAACAATAAAAAATTATACATTGATAGTTTATCCTAATTTGTGTTCATATTTTATTTTGATCAAGTAAATTGATTTAAAAAGATTCAATAATTTTGAATATATTACCCATCAATGGCATGATTAATATTTACAGAAATATTTAGAATAATTAAGATATGTATTATACTAATTATTTTGATATGCTGGGTAGTTTTGAATATTTGGCAGATCTTAAAATAATCCATTTTAGAGAAAAAATATATTGGGTGCTCAATTTATCCCCCACTTGAGATACTCACTCTGAAAAACATTTAGTTATGGTAATGATTCTCTAGTAAATTTATAATTTCTTTTAAACCAATATTATCATAAAAAATTTAAGAAAACACTATTCTATGAAAATGTTTTCAAACTCTAATAATAGAAACATAGCATTATTATGATTATATAGCCTATAACCTGAACTCCCAGATTTGGTGATTAAATTATAAAAATTACATATCTTTATTTAATTCTAATAATTGTGACTCAATTTTTTCATATAAACCTTACAACATCAAATGGAAAATTGTATCACTTACTGTATCAATGACCATTAATTTTTATAGTATTAGTGAATTAGAAAAAACTACTTCATTAAAATTGACAGGATATTAAAAGATCATTTCAACCAATTAACCCAGAATTTCATTTTCAAATTAGTACATCCTCATCCTTCATATGAAATCCCTTCAAGATATAACTCCTTTAACACCATTCTTTAATATTGGGGGAAAATGAAACATAAGAATTGTGATATAAAATTCTAAAAATGGGTAAACATAACCATTATCAATTTCATGTCACTAATAAAAATAAGAAATGTCTAAGGATGTGATAACATAATCAGAGTGAATGTGTGAATCAAAAAATAACTCATACCCATAGATATCAACATCATCAAATATGAAAACATGGAAAAGTAAAGAGTCGCAATAAACAATATCATTTGCAGGTTGAATATGGTAAAAAACTTCATTATATTAACATCCCATGAATAATAATCATGATATAAATATCATAATTGTTGAACAATTATAATCTTAAAACCTATCATGAAATATGGTTATAATAAATTAACTAACATGATCATGGAAATGGTATGATGTACGCACACATGAGTAACAATTCCATTTTTCAATGATCATTATGGAAATAAGGTAAGTAATATATTATATTATTAGGATGATAATTAAATCATAAATAATATGATATTTAATTTTATATAATTTTATATATCATTCTTTATATGTGTAAGGAATCATATGAATTCAAGGAGCCATTAGTCCATGCATCCATGAATGATGTTATCACATTTTTAGTGTGTGAAACTATAAAATGAAAATGATATATTATATTAAAAAAATATAATTATGTTATTAATATCATTATTATTTATTGTATATAATATATATTCCTTATATCTTCCCATATTACCTTCCATGTAACATGTTAGTGAAAACGCTTCACATTTCTTCGTGAGGTGGTAGTCTGTCATACAAACAAGTGACATTTTCATGTCCCCTATAGTATTAAATATAAACATGGTTTTTATAATATACTGAATAAAGTGGTATAATTATGTTTTTATATATCAAAAATATCATATATAAATAGTATATCCATCATTATTCCCAACCCCGAATGGTGGTACTTGAAAATTGAATGACATCATTTTACAAGGCGGTAGTCCACTATACTAATGAATGATGATTTCATTACCTATTTGATGGAAGTGTGTATATTTTTAGGTAGTAACCATAAAATAAAAATATTTTACTATATTTGGGATATTATGGTTATTATATAATCATTTTATAAGTATAAATTTATTTGATGGAGAGAGAAGTAAAATTGAAATGCTCATTGGATAACATTAACTCTTATTTGGGTAACTACTTTTGGTTTTCACAAAAAGACTTCCTTGTTTGAATATTTTTGTGACATAAGGATTATAAGATAATAGGAATAATGTTTTAAGTGAATTTGAAAAAATTTAGATTATCTAAATTGTTTTATATTATTGAATAATTAAATGGAGTGAGTTTTCTTTTTTATATGAGGAGGAGTGACATTCTTGTAAAAACATAAAATTATTTACTATTTGGGGGTCTAGAATTCCTAATTTACCTCAAAATTGAATAATAATGGATGTAAGTGGTTATTTGGCCTAAAAATTCCTCCATAATACAAAATAAATACATCTTTTAAACATTTTTTCCCTTAACTTCAAGGTTTATTTAATTTTTTATTTTTGGATTCTCATTAAGGTAACAAGTTTTCCAACTTAATTAATTTTTCCATTAAGATAAATTTAAACGAAGAATTATTAGAAAATTTATACCTAATTATTAAAAATATGAAATCTAAATTATAAGATAAAATCTAAATCCTAACACCGTGATATTTTTTAAAATAATTTATCTTTTTCATATTTTTCAATTCCCAGTAGACTGTAAATAGTTTCTTATATATATAAATATTAAAAAACTAAGTAAAAAAATTCCTTTCACATGGAAAAAACATTTAATACAAAAAAAGAAATAAATACATTCTTTAAATTATAGGGAACATTAACTTGGATTACATTACACAGAACATCGACTTGGAGAATGTGATCCGCAACCAAGATGTATCTATAAAACATCATTTTGTTGTAATAATTATTTAAACAAGACAATTATAATATATCCATTAAAATTTTTAATATGATAAAAAATAACTACTTTTAAAATAATTTTTATAATTATTTATATAAATGATACATTTTGATAATGAATGATATGAGTTTTGATAAAGTCAATTTGTGTTTAAAAATAATGTTTTCTCTAATAAACTGATTTTAATGTCCATAAGTGAAAAATAATAAAATTAATTTTATAAATATTTAAAAATATAATTTGAAAAAATAAAATTTCTTTTGGAAATTATAATTCCAAAATTTTATTTTGGGGAATTTTTTGTTTTTTCTGAGAAGAAAAATTTGTTGATGAATTGTAAAAAATACAACTTTTATTTGATAACAACATTTTAGTTTAAATAATTATTAATGTTGAATTATAATTTAAATTTTTTAAGGTAAAATTAGATCAATTATAAATATATTTATACAATTTAGGTCATTATAAACAATTTCTCTTTCAAAATTAATATAAAAACGTAACAAACATCTGAATATTTTTTTACGTTAAAAACCTGTTCTTTCATTCTGTCTATCGGATTAACATCAATCTTAATTTTTCCACTTCTGTGAATTGAATTTATGAAAACCAATATAAAACATTTTAATCCATATAGTATTTACATTCTAATGATAACAACATTATTTTTCCCAAAAATATTAGTAAAAGTGGTTAAAATTAATCACAGTGATTAATGTCAAATTAAGCTTAATTAGTGACTAAACCTTAATCTTAGGGACCCAATAACATATTTACTTGTCCAAAACCCATTATATTTCTATTATTCAGACATAATAATTCAATTATAGATTTATTTTGGTTTTCTATTAATTTTTTAGGCAATAGAATGTATACACCTATCTTGTTTTCAAAAATTCCATGTGAGTGTTTTTCCTTCCCCATAAAGGGGCACCACATCTTCCACATCATTAAACCAATAAAAACACTTATATTTGAACATTATATGACCTATATGATTCCTAAAACCCCTAAATTACTCTTATAATCTATCGCTTTTGATGAAGGCAGTCATAGGAATCCTTTTGGCACAAACGAAATGGAGTTAACCGGTTAAGAGGTAATGTCTTCTCTCAAGTCCTTTATTTTATTTTATTTCTCCACCCCTATACTATATTTATTCCATTAAAGTATAAATAACCTACTATATTCAATATAATGGTACTTTTTATTCTAATTAGTTAACCTTCATTTACACAAACCTCAATAATATGGTTAATGATCATAATAATTACATGTACGTCCAACTACCGCCTCACTAAACGACGATTGTTCAATTTTACTTACCGCTTATCATGGTGGAAATTATAATTTTATATATTTTTTAATATATAATATAATATATTTATTATGTTATTAATCATCTTTATTCCTTATAGAAAACATATCTTTTTTCTTTCCATTTTGTATTTGTATAATAATTTCGTTTGAGGAAGTGTGGACTACTGCCCTCTCAAAGCGATGTTATTCATTCACACACTTCATGGAACGTATTAAGGATAATTTTAGTGAAATTATATTATATATATGATATAATAATTCTATTGGGTTAATTATATATATATATATACATATTTTGTTTCAATAGGATGATAAAAAATGAAAATAGTGATCATGTGTTTGTATAGCTTATCGTCAACATGAATATTGTATTCCATTTCTTATATTAATATTCAATAAAATATTTGAATACCATTATACTGGTTAAAATTGTTATTTATATCATGATTTACATTTTTTAATCGTGATATATGTATGAGTAATAACAATATAACAAATTAAGACACATACGAAGAGCAAATCGAATATTACCTGAAGTCAACCCTTCACATAAGATGGTTAACGAACGGGTAATATAAAGTCATAATCAAAAAATATATGGTAGTATATATAATAATATAGTTCTTTAAAACATATATAATTAATTTATATTTTTTATATAGGTGTTTTGAAAAGGTATTATAAGAGTAAAGACACAAGGTAAGGGGATTTCATCTCGCTTTTTATTTCTGTGAGATACATGATATGTTTTCCACACTTTTCTTCTGTGTGGTTTATATAATACCCATTATTTTGTTATATGTATATTTTAAATATATTTATGGGTATTTACAAATACATTTTATGATATCCCTTTCATGAGGTATAATTTTAAAATGTTACCAAATCAGAAAAATAGTTTTGTCTGAATTTTTCTTCTTAGAGACTAATGTTTTGTTATGTGGATAAATTTATTTTCAGGTATATACTTCCATTTTATATGATAAATAATGAATATAAAAATTTCCATGATATTAAAAGATTTATTTCATTTTATTTTCGTTCATGTTGATTATTATCCCAAGTTTCCATGTGAATAGGGTTTATTGACACCATCTCATCGGTTTTCAAGATTATTTATATTTATTCTTTCATTGATGAAATCTTATTACCCATATCTCAAGATATTCATGAATTTTATTCAATTCTTATTACTCATACTATATTCATGTATTGGTACCATTTTTCTACTCTTTTGATCCTAATATAGTCAAGAACGCATTTTTTAAAAATCCCGACATTACAATCTCTTCATTTATAATTATATGTTTCGTAAAATGGGTTTTTGAATATTATACCATTATTCATTAATCATTAAAAGACATTTTTCCCTTTTAAACAACCAATATCTTCAAAGTAATATTCTTTTCACTTTCCAAATAAGTAGTTTTGATAAATATTTTACCATGAAATATGAATGTTTTTCACCTCATACAATATGTTCAGATTTACCCACCTCCATTTCATTGATGCTTATTTTTCATTTTTAAAATGTTAATTTTTAAAAAAATGTATTTGAGGTAATTTTCATTGAAATTGGTTTTAAAAATGTTTTGAATATTTATTTATAGGGTTCAAAATTATTTACAAATAAATTATTTTAATACATTTTTAATATATCGTTATATTTTTTTCAAAGTATTTTCAAATATATAGTGTTAAAAAATTAGATTTCATTATAATTTGTGAAATAATTTTTAATAAAATGGTTTTTCTATAATTTTAATGGAATATTTATATGTTTTATATCCACTCTCAATGAAATGGTTTTCAAAATATTTTCAATATTTCTTTATATATATTAAAATTATTTTCAATAAAATTGTTTTCAAAATGTTTACAAGCTTTCTAATAAGTTTTTAATTATTTTTAAAAGAAAAAGGTTTTTAAAATTTTTTGATTCTTATTATATAAGATATAAAGGAAAAAGTTTTTCAAAATGATTTTATGTCTTCCTTATATTTTTTCATGGTATTTTTTATGAAAATGATTTTCAAATGGTTTTATGTATTAAAAAAAATTTCTCGAAGAAAAAATGTTATTTCCCTCAAGATATTTTTTCGAATGATATTTCAAAATTATTTTCCATCTAAGTTTACATACATTATTGTTACTCATAACCATCTAGGAAATTATCTAAATGTTTCATTCATATTCATTTTTTGAATGTTTTATTCTTAATTTCATGGTGTTTATGAATGTTTTTCTTTTTTAAGAGTTATATGTTTGTGAAGGTTGTTTCTCCTTCACAGGTTTTCTTTTTATGAAATCCATTTCTCTTTCATGGGTTATTATTTTAATTAATTGATTACAAAAAGTATATATTTTTCCACATATTATGATATGTTTACATATTTATGATACACATTTAATTTCATGGGTTTTGATATGATAATTTATGATACTATGGAATATGTATGTATGATTTCATTATGAGATGGGTGGAACCTCTATTTCCCTCAAATGAATTGGGAATGATTTATATCTCATGAGATAGACATGACTAAAATGAGAAATGAGCTGAGTTCAGTATTATAAGGCTCAAATGTGAAAATAAATCTATTTAATAATATAGGGATGGAATGATCAGTGAACTCAATTCTGCAATATAGGTTTAGAATGAGGAGTGAACTCGTTTTAAAAATACGGGCCTGGAAATAGGATTTATAACGACCCAAAATTTTATCAATGGAATTACTTTCTTATAATTATTCATTATAGTATAATCACATTGGTAAGCACAATTAAATTTAATGATACTAAATAATATGTTACCATTAAATCAAAATTTTCAACTTCTATGTTTTGAATTTCCAAAAAAATCTAATATACATGGTTTTGTTTAGGGTGATTTTTGCAGTCTAAAAGATAAAACTTAATTTTTGGTGAATAATAACCTACCCTTATAAATATTAATTGTACTACTATTAATAGTGACACACCCTTATGAATAGTATCCTCACCAATGATTTTATATATTTAGGATTTAAGTGAAACTATGATGATCCTATATATTGGAATAAGAAAATAAATGTTTTAAAAATTATATTTTTCAAGTAAATTATGATTTTAATTAATAATTAAATGAATAATATTTAAAAAAATATTTTTGAAAAATTTAGTTCATTTTGGAATCCACACATCAAAAAATGGTTAGGGTGAAATTTTGGGATTTTTCTAAAATACATGAATTTTTGTGAATTGTAAATTATGATAATTTAAGATAAATGTGAAATACATTAATTATAATGTCATCAACTAATTTATACATGATGTAATTCAATTATCTTGAACCCACATTCCCTTATTACTATTCTTGGTCATCTGATCATCATTATTACTTATCCTGTGGAGAAATAAAAAATTAATGAATATAATATTTAGAAAACCCCACTCCCCTTCACTATAAATACCACCCCTCACACCCTCATTTCATCTCACCTATCAAGCTTCAAGACTCATCCAAATTGTGCCCAAATCTCTTCAATATCCCCTCCCACAGGTCCAAGATCTTCTAGTCTCATCAAAATTCCAATCCCTATATCTTTAAAGAGGATTCAAGAGGTAATTCCCCCCTCTCTCTTTCCTATAATTTCCTTTCAATTTCATGTTCTTTTCTTAATCTCTCCCAACCTATCCTCATCCACATGGTATGGTAATTAACAAATCATACATATAATATAATTTTATTATATTAATGGTATAATATATCATCCAAACCCCTTATAATCATCTTTTTATTTTAGAAAGGGATGCATTGTTCATGGGGTGTTAATGTATCACCTTCAAGAACGACGTATTTTCATTTTCTTTTACCTCCTTTATATCTGGTCATGAAACCATTTTTATTGTTGAAACAAATTATTTTATATGAATTATATATTATTCAATGATCTTTAACTAACTTATGTACATGTTGCCAAATGATAGAACAAAACCAGATTGTTGTGATCTAAAAACCGCCAAATTAAACTAAAACAGTCATCATTAAATTTTAACTAATGAATAATAAACATGGTATATAAAATAATTCATTACAATATAATTTAAACTTTTTTAATATCATTAATAACATTTAATATCAGTTTTTTATGATGATCCATGTCATAGACAAACTTCCATTCATGTGTTCAAGTAGACAGTACATGAAAACAAAGAAAAAACACTCCTAAACAGTGGATTTAAACTCTATAACTCATCCAATGGACCATAAAAGAACATAATGAAACCAAAATGAAACATATAAAATTGTAAAAAAAAAATTTATTTTCTAGTTAAATATTATAATGTCATTATACAGGACATTAATGCAAAGAATGTGTTCGGATACAAGGTAAGGGGATTTCTCAAACCCAACCCTCATTCTTTGGAGTTTCACTCTTTCAACCCAATTTTCAGTATTTTTTTCCTTACAACTAATTTAATCATCATTATATTATCCTTTCTTGGATATACATGTTTTCACTTAAGATAATGGAAAACCCAATATTTCAAAAAGAACTGTTCTTTCAAATAAACACACACTTTTTACTTCTCAAAGATTGTTTCCTCTTCACTAATCGTTGATTATTCTATGTCAAAAATGTTATTCCCTATTTATTTTGGGAGACCAATTTTGATTAATGTGTTCTTTCTTATTTGAAACCCATTCTTTTCCATGGGTTATTTTATGTTCAATTTTAACATATGTTCTATGTGGCATGCATGATAATGAAAATGTTATGATGAGATGGGAGCACCTAGAATTATATAAGGAAAAATGAATGTTATGATGTGATGGGTGAACCTAGAATTATAAAACACTCCAATGAATTGGGTAAAGTGATGAATCACTTGGATTAATGGGAAATTATGCATGAATATTATGGTATCATTATTCAGAACTATGTGTGGTTGTTACCCTCTAAGGCATGATGTTTTATTTTGTATGCATTGACACATTCCAAGTCTTATGTTAATGTTTCCACTCATGATTATGATCATATTCCTATATTATGATGATAATGAGTATTATGATCCAATGTTATGTTCTTTAATTTTATTATTTATCCATTTACTGGGATTTCAGCTCATCTATTTTATGCTGTATATCCTCATCTGATTCTTTATACTATACAGTTTTCACGGGACAATAATAAGCTGGAGAAGAATATATTAAATAAATTTTTACATTTTATGTCGTAAATTTTATGTATGGTCCATGTTTTCCCAAGAAATTAATCTTGTATATCCTTGTGGTGTAATACTATTTTTTTATTTATTTTTTAATGATTTAATATTAATTTGAGAAAAGGTAGGGTTGATATAGGCTATATTAGAGGCGTGGTTTAGTTTATTTGGGAATTAGGATTAGTTAACCCTAGAGAAAACCTTTAGTTTGAGACTAAGTACAGTTATGAACACAAGATTCTTTTATGAACATATGGATCCCATAAGTTATTAATTTATTGAAACTTTTACTAATGAATAAGTTAATCATGACTTATTAACTTATGTTTTTTTCTAACCTATTATATTTTAGAAAATGGTTGGAACTAGGAGAAACCAGGCCAGCAACCTATGCAAAGGGATAATGCAGTGATTTCCCAAATGACATCACAAATTCATTGGGAGGGGGAGTTTAGAACTTCATAGAGATGCTTCCCAAGCTATATTTGGTTATGAATAATAACCTGAATAATGGGGGATTTCCTCCTTAACCTAATAGGGAGAATATGGATATCAACTATTTTATGCGGCAACGACCACCAATGTTTAGTGGATCTTTTGATACACTAGTTGTGGAACAGTGGGTCAACTCTATATAGAATATATTTTTTGTGCTTTACTGATCTAAGACTAAGATGGTGAAATTAGTCATTTATTTTCTATATGAAGAGACCGATAATTGTTGGGATTTGATTAAGAACACCAAACCAAGAGACAAAATTGAATAGATTTAATGGGATGACATTAAGATCATATTTCTTCATATGACTTTCCCAAGAACTCTTTATACAAATATGGAGAGAGAATTCATAGAGATAATGAAAAAGGAAGTATAATCTATCAAAACATACGAAGTGATTTTCACAAGGCGTTCAATCTACTCTTTGGGATTTGTTTTCAACAATGATATATAAAATTTATAGATTGTTTAGTTGATTAAAACCACACATTTGAAATGCTCTTGAAATTTGAGACATAGCGAGTTATATAGAAGTTGGCCTATGTGCCCTCAAAGTGGAGATAGAGTTTGGAGAATGGTACCATGTCTATGGTGATAAGATAGAAATATGGAGTTTCAAGCTTGGAGATGAAATGATAAATGGGGGAAGAAAACACAACAATCCACATGCCAAAAATGAGGGAAGATGCATCGTGGGAATTTCCTAAAAGGGATAGAGAAATGTTTAAAGTGTGGGAAAGAATTCCACCTTGTTCAAGAGTTTCAAAAATATAGTAAAAGGGAGGATAATGTATTTGAAGAAGGGATAGAACCACCCATGGTCCAATGCTATAATTTTAGGGAGCAAGGTTACTATGAAAGATAGTGCACTAAACCTCGAGTCCTCAAGGGTAATTAGCATCAGCAGCCACCAAATCCCAAGGAATAAGGGAAGGCTTGTGCTATCACTACTACAGAAGTGGAGAAAGATAATATAGTCATACAAGGTAAACTTTATTTTCATTCAAGAACTGAAGAAATATTATTTGATTCTGGTTCTATGCATTCATTTTTATCATTAAAGTTTGCGATAACTATAGAATCTATGCCCCAAAATCTTTATGTATAGATATCTATAAAAACAAAAAGTGGAGAAATCATTGCAAACCAAGTGTTTGACTATTATCCTATTGAAGTATATTGGAATATACATCCAGTGAATCCCTTAATACATCACAAGGTGGAATTAGATGATATAATGGGAATGTATTGTCTCTTTTTATACAGATCAAATAAAAATTTTCGGGAAAAAAAAATATCTTTTCATATTCCAAACTATCCAATGAACCTCATCAAATTAAAGGAATATCATTAATCTCTTTTGAAAAATCCTTCAATAGTGTGGGTGTTGATTCCCTATGAATAGTAATACCTCACTCAAATGGTTGGGTCAAAGGAAAGTGTCAACCTAGTAAAAATTCCCATCATGTGTGAATATGGTGATATATTTCCAGAAGAGTTACCCAGACTTCCCCCATAACGTGATGTAGATTTCTCCATATAACTTATACATAGAGATACTCCTATCTCAGTGCATCCCTATAGGCTGGATCCTATCGAACTATAGGATTTAAAGAATTAGCTACAAGAGCATTTGGAAAAAGGATCCATACACCCTAGTGCACCACCATGGGGTGTGCCAGTCCTCTTTGTGAAGAATAAGGATTGATGAATGCTATTGTCTATTGATTATAAAAAACTCAGCAAGATCACAATAAAGAAAAAGTATCATCTTCCAAGTATTGAATACTTTTCAATCATTTAAGAGGAGATAAATACTTCTCAAAGCTGGATGTTCATTCTAAATATCATCAAAAAAAATTATGAAAGAAGATATTTAGAAGATTGCCTCTTGTACATGGTATGGGCACTATGAGATTCTGGATATGCCTTTAAAACATACTAATTCCCCTGTAATCATCATGGATTGTATGAATAGAGTCTTTATACATTACCTTGAAAAACCTGTGGTTTTTTTAATTGATGATATTATCATCTACTCAAATAATAAGGAGGCACATGAAGAACATCTAAGAGTTATGTAGGGAACACTGAAGAAAGAGATGTTTTTCACCAAGTTTAGTAAGTGAGAATTTTGGATGAAACATTTAAAATTCTTGGGACATGAGATCACATGTGAGGTAATTATTGTGGACCCTTCAAAATTAAAGGTGATTAAAGAATGGCCCATACCATCTAGTGTCACAGAAATCTATAGTTCTCTTGGATTAGTTTGGTACTATGGATGTTTTATGGGAAAGTTCTCATGATTGTCATGCCTTCTTACTATGTTATAATTGAATGGGGTAGAGTATGTCTCGATAAAAGAATGTGAAGAAAGAATCAAGGAGATAAAGATAAGAATGGTCACAACACCTTTACTCAAATTACCAAATAGTGGAGAATATTTTGTGATATATGGTGATGCTTTAAAGAAAGGCATGGGTTGTGTACTCATGGAAAAGGATAATGTGATTGGCTACACCTTATGGTAGTTGAAGATCCTTGAGAAAAACTACCCATCACATGATCTAGATCTGGAAGCTGTGATTTTTCCCTTGAAAATCTAGAATCACTACCTTTATGGTGAGAAGTGTGACATATACACCACCACAATACCCTAAAGTATATATTAACAAAAAATTATCTCAACATGCATCAAATTATATGGTTATAGCTAATCAAGTACAATTATTTTCTATATTCACTATCATCCTAGAAAGGAGAACAATGTATCTGATGCTCTATGTAGAAAATAACTTGCTACATTATCCATGTTGCGGATTGAGAAAGGCCCTATATTCTTGGATATGCAAAGGATGGATTTGGAAATCAAGAGGGAATGGGATAAATCATACCTCTTCAAAAGGATTGTGCAAACATAAATCCAAGTGATGATTAAGGAGGCACAAAGCGATGATCTAGAGTTACAAAAGAAGGTAAACTCATTAATGTAAGGGAAGATGCATTCGTTCTATATCGATGGAGATGGAGTTATTTGGTTTGGAATGCAGATTTGTGTGCCGTCATCACCAATGATAGATAAGGATCTATTGGATAATACACATAGATCTACATGATCTATCCATTATGGTCACACCAAGATATATCGAGATCCTCGAGAACACTTCTAGTGGGATAACATGAATTAGAAGATAGTGAAATAAATCTCAAGGTGATTGGTATGTCAAAATATTAATGTAGAGAGAGAAAAGTGAAAAGGGACGACATAACCATTGCCAATACCCGTGTGCAAATTGCAGAATATCAGTATAGAATTTTTCATGGGTATCTTGAAGATGTCGAAGTGAAATAGTGTGATATGGGTGGTGGTTGACCGACTCACCAAGACTACCCATTTTATCTCTATTCAAGAAGATATCTCTCTTGAAAAATGTGTAATGATATATGTGAAGATATGTGTGAGACTGCATCATGTTCTACTATTGATTGCCTCTGATCATGATCCAAGGTTCACATATAAATTCTAGAGGATCCTTCAACATTATTTGAGTACTGAATTATATTTTATCATGGCCTATCACCCGCAAACCGATGGTCAATCTGAAAGGATTATTCATATGCTTTAATACATGATAAGAGACTAATCTTTAGTATTCAATGGTGAATGAGATTAGAATCTCCCATTGGTTGAGTTATCATAAAACAATATCTTCTAATCGAGTATTCAGATGGCTCCATATAAACCTCTATATGGAAAGTGATTTAGAAATCCAACCTTTTGGGATGAAGAAGGGGAAGTAAAACTACAAGGACCTGATCTTGTGCAAGAGATGACAGAGAAGGATTTAGTCATCCAGAAACACATCATAGCTTCTCAGAGTTGAAAAAAATAGCTATGCCGCAAACTGTCAAAGGGACTTGGAGTTTTAAATTTTAGATAAAGTGTTCCTTTGAATATAACCATGAAAGAGAGTCATGTGGTTTGGAAAAATAGGGAAGCTAAGTCAAAGGTACATTGTCCCCTTTTAGATTATTCACTGCATAAGAGTTGTGGCCTATTGGTATTCACTTCCACCTAATATGGCCCTTGTTTATGATGTTTTTCATGTATCACTCTTGAGGAAGTACATACCATATCCTTCACGTGTACTAAACTTAGAGGTGGTACTACTGGAAGGTGATCTCTCTTGTGAGGTGCAGCCAATGATGATTCCATACCAGAGAGATAAGGTTCTACGGAACAAGACACCCCACCTTGTCAAAGTGTTTGGTAGGAACCATAAGTTTTAAGAAGAAACCTAGGAACTAGAAGAGGTTATGAAGGAGAAGTACCCTCACCTGTTTATGTAAAACAAAATTTCAAGCATGAAATTTCATAAGAAAGGAAGAATATAATAACCAAATATTTTATCAATGGAATTACCTTCTTATAATAACGACTTATAGTATAATCACTTTAGTTATCACAATGATATATCATGATACTAAACACTATGTGACCATTAATCATAATTTTTCCACTTCTGTGTTTAGAATTTTAAAAAAAAATCTTTCATATGCGGTTGTGTTTATGGTGATTTTTTTAGTATAATGGAACAAACATAATTTTTGGTGAATATAAAGATACCCTAATGAATAGTAACATTACCCTTATGAATAGTGATATACCCTTATCAATAGTAACCTCACCTATGGTAGTATCTTTAAAGGATTTAAGTGAAATTATGATGTACCTATATTTGGTAATATGTAAATAAATGTTTCAAAAACTATATTTTAAAAGTAAGTTATGATTTTAATTAAAAATTAAATTAATCATATTTATAAAATTATTTTTGAAACATGGAGATCATTTTTTGATTCATTACATCAAAAAATGGTTTTGGTGATTTGTTTGGGTCTTTCTAAAATACGTGAATATTTTGTGAATAGTAAAATATGATAATGTATGATAAATGATAAATACATGAATTATGATGTCATCAAATGATGTCTGGATGATTTATGGCCATTATCACGAACTCAAATGCACTTATTAATATTCTTGTCCAAGAAATCATCACTATTACCTGTATTTTTGAGAAATAATTTACTAATGAATATAATACTGAGAAAACCCCACTCTCATCCACTATAAATAACATCCCTCACAACCTCATTCCATCACACCACTCATACTTCAGTACTTGTACTTATTCCACCCAAATATCTTCTCTATCTACTCCCCCATGTCTAGGATCTTTTGGTCTCATCAAAAGACCAATACAATTTTCCTTAGGGAGGAATCAAGAGGTAATTCCCACTCTCCCTCTTTTCCTTTAACTTCATTTCAATTTCAATTTCTTTTCTTAATATCTCCCAAATTATCATCATCCACATACTATAGT
This sequence comes from Viscum album, assembly GCA_963277665.1. Classification (NCBI taxonomy): domain Eukaryota; kingdom Viridiplantae; phylum Streptophyta; class Magnoliopsida; order Santalales; family Viscaceae; genus Viscum; species Viscum album. The sequence goes on along the minus strand of OY728125.1, from coordinate 1,489,617,678 downwards.
AAATCCAGTATCATAAATATATGGTCATATTACTATAATAATGGGAAAATATATCATCCAAACCCCTTCTCTATTTCTTTTTATTTTAGAAATGAAAACGTTGTTCGTGGGGTGTAAATTTATCACCTTCAGTAACGACATGTTTTCATTTTCATTTACTGCATTCAGATCTAGTAATGAACCCATATTTAGGGTTGAAATAAATTATTTTATATTTATTATATCCTATTTAATGTTATACAACTAACTTATTTACATATTACTAAATGATAAAATAAACCATGTTCGGTGTGATCCAAAACCCACCTAAATAACCTAAAATAGTTATCATTAAATTTTAATTAAAGATTAATCCACATGGTATATAACATAATTAATTATAAGATCATTTAAACTACTTTAAAATCCTTAATATCTTGAAATATCATTTCTATTTGTTTATCCATGTCCTATACGAACTTCCATTCATGAGTAAAAGTGGACAGTTCATTGAAACTACGAAAATGAACACTCTTGAACAATGGATTTAAACTCTATAACTCAACCAAATGACCATAAAAGAAATTATTTGAACCATAATGAACCATATTAACATATAAATGGTTTTGTAATTTTTAATTAGATAATATAATGTCATTATACATAACATTAGAGTGAATAAATCCTTCGGATACAAGGGTAGGGGAATTCTCAAACACAATCCTCTTTCATTGGGATTTCACACATTCAACCAAATTTTCAATATAGGTATACCTTAAAAATCATTTCTTCATAATTATATTAATTTTTATTGGATATACATTCTTTCTACTTGAGTTCATGTGAAACCCAATGTTTTCAAAAAGAACTTTCTTTCAAATAAACACACTCTTTTTTACTTCTAAAAGGTTGTTTCTTCTTCACACATCATTGATTGTTCTATGTAAATAATGTTATTCCCTAATTATTTTGGGAGAAAAAATTTTATGAATGTATTAATTTTTATGTTAAACACATTAATTTACATGGATTAATTTTTGATCATGTTTGACATATGTTCTATGTGGCATGAATGATAATGTAAATGTTATGATCAAACAGGTGCGCCCAGAATTATATAGTGCAATTTTAATGTTATAAAGTGACAGGTGAATGTAAAATTATGCTACACTCCAAAGAATTGGGTAAAGTAATGAATCTCATGAGTTAAGGGAAATTATTCATGAATATGATTCTAGCACTGTTCGCAACTATGTGTGGTAGTTAACCACTAAGACATGATGTTGCATTGTTTATGCATTGCAACATTCAAAGTCTTATAATAATGTATCCTCTCATGATTATGATCATATGCCTATTTTATGTTGATAATGACTATGCTCATCCAATTTTAAGTTGTTTCTTATTTTTTTTTATCCGCTTACTGGGCTTTTAGATCACCCCATTTTGATGTATATCCTTAGGTGATTATGTGTACTAAGGATTTTTCAAGAGACAATAAGAAGATGAAGAAGAATATATTAAATAAATGTTTATGCTTTATGTTGTAAATGAAATGTATAATCCTAATTTTCCTAAGTCACCAAAACTCATGATCCTCATGATGTAATACTATTATGTTTTTATCATTATAATGATGTAATAGAAATGTTAGAAAAGGCTGGGTCACTATAGGAGTGATCTCGGTTCAATAATATAGTGCTGGAACGAGGAGTGATCATGGTTCAGTAATTAATGGCTGCATTGGGGTCTAAGCCTAGTTTAGTGAAGGAATGTTTTCCTCAAGATTGACTTGGATGTGATTCCCTGACTACTATGAATATCATATTATAGTCTAATGTCTTTCCAAAATTCCATGTTTTATTCATATGTTATTATTTATGGCTTATATTCTTTATTTCCTTATGATTCATGTCTCATGAACTTCCAATAATTGTTAAGATATATAATATAAAGGGTTTGATCTTCGAATTTAATGATCAAGTTCCATACCCTCTTGGTCATGTTATGCTTACAAATTTACTTTACTAAACTTAATGAGCATCAGAACTCAACACATTATTTTTTTCATTCCATAGATTGTGAAGATACAATTTATGTATTATAAATTAATGTGGGGATATTTATCAAGGATGTTTAAGATCATTAACTAGGGTGGAATATTTTGTCTCTATGTTTCCAAATACACTGAACTATTATGGCCCTCAGGCATGTATTTTTTTAATGTACCAAATATTTATCTAAAATGATTTAATATCCATGTATGTTAATCCTGGGTTGTTATAGTTGGTATCAAAACAAAGGTTTAGTCTACATTTGGAAACAAAGAAGATAAAGCATTAGTGATATCACTAGGTATATTTTTATACATATATCTTTTAGAGACCCAAATCTTGACGTACATGGACATTACTTTACTTTTGCAGAATACTTAATACATAACAAAAATAGACCCACAAAGACCATAATATTTTAGTGTCATCTAAAACTCGGAAAATAATCTACTAATCGTGGTGAAATATCTTCAACATATTCCATAAAGATCTTCCCCATTTTGATTTCTTACCTAAAACATTTCTTTATATCCTGGGGAAAATAAAACATATAAAGGGTGAGCTCAAATGCTCAGTAAGGGTAATCATGGAGAAAATAAATAAAATCATATACATTTGAACATAAAAACATGAACATAATGTTTGAACATCAAGATCTTGAGCAATGACTTAAAACATGGGAGTACGTAAGGCATAGATTATAAAGAAACATTAATCCTGATAAAATAGCATGGAAATAAAACATGTAATTATGGCAACCATTATGCATATGTTATGATTTCAATAGTAGCCAAGGCATTTCTGCCAAGACCATCTTAGTGGACAAAGTCCCATTCTGAATCGAGTTAACACCTCGTTCCAGTCTTGTAACACTGAACCGGATTAACTTACCATTCTAGCCATGTCTATCTCATGAGATATAAATCTTTACCTAATGCATTGGAGGGAGATATAGGTCCCACCCATCTCATAATGAAATCATTCATACCTGGGCCACAAAATAAACATAAAAAATTCATCATATCCCAAAGAATAATATGGGTTTCATAAACATCATTCCATCATCACATAATCCATATAAAACAAATGGATATTTCATCATAATAAAAGTGAGACCATATAAATCATAGATACATTATACATGAAACATTCACATATGAAATAATGTCATCATAGATGGAAATGGTTATGATAAAACACATGGAATGAATTCTTGATGAAAATATCCTTTCTTCTTCAAAATCATTTTCTTTTCACAAAATTCCAAGCAATTTTAAAATAAAAGTATTTCATTGAAAATATTCATAAAATACTGTAGAGTACGATTCATGAAAATGAGCCGTTATAAAACTGTAAAAATCCGTTCACGCCGTATAAGTTAAAAATAACATTTTTCTCGTACTTTTGTCGGAAAAGTCAAAAAGTACCTCGTATGGTAAACAAAAGAGAGATTCCTTCCATACGATGTGGTAAAAGTAAAAAAATTGGTAAGAATGATTTTAAACATACATGGAAGAAAATTAAAAATTTTATAAAAACATTTTGAGATCATATGGACATGGATAATAAACATAACCCCAGTAAATACTTACGACTAAACAACCTCGGATAAGAATGAGATTGGAATAATTATCCCTTACCTTAGGTCTGATATGCTTCGTACATATATAAACCTCTTATATAATGATTTAAATAATTTCATTGAAATATTATTGAATCATATTCATTGTTATGATGTCATAAATTGTTCACTTATAACTTTATATTACCCGTTATTTTGTAAATTCCATGTTAATGCAGCGTTTTGGGTAAAATTGTTTTATTTATCGTACGTGTTTGGACTTGTTGTTCTTGATATTATAACTTATATCCTGATTTACTTAATTCCAAAATGTAAAACATGAGTTATATATAATATATATTCAGAATATACATATATATATGATAGATCGATAAATGGAATGAAATACATCGTTCATGGAGACGGTAGGTCGTGCGTACGCATGAATGCTATTTTCGTTTCCTTATTGAATTGAATGGAATTAAGTTGATGAAATACATATATATATATATACATAAATGCAGTATTATCATGTCATATATTTCATGATTACTTATTTTATATACTTTATAATCATTCATGCATGGTTAACATGGAGAATGAATCTCATCGCATCATGGAGACGGTAGTATGCACGAGCGATGATACCATTCCCATGATCGTGGAGATTTATTTAAGTATATGTATAATATTTCAGAATCAATATCAAATTACAATAATCATATATATTTATCTATTTACACCATTATACCCATCTCAGTAAGGTGGTGGTCGAAAACAGATTACACCACAGCGTGGAGACGGTATTCCGTATGTACGCACGCGCGGTGATTTTATTTTTCGTAGGATGGATAGAAGGTGAAATATGGTTGTTTAATATTTATAATAACATATCAGTATATAATTAATACTTATGTTATAACTTTATAATGAGACAACTAAAGAATAAGAAGTATAAGAAGAAAGAAACTTGAAAGAATCGGATGAAGAGATTACCTCTTCTTCGACGCACCTCCTTTAAGCTTCCTCTTAAGAAAGTAGAGTTGGTCTTTTAAGAAGAGAATAACCTCCAGAATGTTTCAAGTAAAGTGTAAAAGATAAATGGGTAGGGGTTGTCCAAGCTTCAAGTCTCAAAAGGGTGTGAACAGAAGAGGGAAGGGATGCCCTTTTTATAAGGGAGGAGAGGGGCACCTTTGGAAAAACTTAAAATATTATTTTATAATAAAGTCATATTCGGTTTATAATAGCTCCAAATTGATTTATTTAGAAGCTAAAGTGGGGATGGGTCGAAATCCTCTCATCCATCAGATTTTAGACAAGTTTAGGATACAATTTTAACCTTATCATTTAGATTTAACTCTAAGTTAAATAATTTAACTTTTACCATGTTTTCTTGTTTTCTTACACTATATGATTAATAAACTTACTATAACAAGACAAACGAACCCCAAGTGGTTTATAATTAATATATATATATTTTTCTAAGTCATTTGGCTGATCCTTAGATTTTTAGGAATAACATAAAAATTAATAATATAATATTTGTTTTTAAAAACTATTTTATGTCAATTTTGACACTATTTGGTAATTGTTTTTTCTGAAAATAATAATACCATGATTAGTTCAAAAAAAGTTAATTAAATCAATACTAACATGTCATATTAACCTAGAAAATTAGTGTAATTTATAAAAAATCTCAGATTACATTTATTTGGTTATTTATAATATCAATTATTTTAATATTTCATTATATAGGTAATTACTGCATGACTATTGTGTCATAAATAACATGAATTATTTAATTTTTAAAATTTATAAATAAAATATCATTAGGTATGAAATTTTTTTATCTTTATAATTAATATTTATAGTCTAATTTATCTTATGAAAAACCCTATATTAAAAATGAATGAGGTATTAAACTTTGATTTTAACTATTTTAACCCTTCTTTAAATAAATTAATAATAAAGGTCCTAATCTAATCCAAGTGGACCTAAATGGTCATATTTTATTCCTAAGGTTGTTGTATTTCCAATTACACTTATCCAATAGAATTATTTCATGTGTTAGGGTAATAATTATATCATTTTTACCCTTAATTCCCCTATTTACTTTTAATCGTGGTAAATAAAAGTAAAAAAGTTACTATTCACCAAAAATTATTTTCATCTCATTGAACCACATTTTAGTCCTTGATATTAACTGTGTCTCTCAGATTTTTGAAATTCCACTCACAGAAGCGGTGAAATTAAGTTTTCTGTGAATTTCCAAATTCTCCTAGGAGGTGGGTAAAAGACGGTGAAAAGTTCAATAAAATTTTTATATATCTAAAATTATTATAAAATGTCTCCAATAAATTACATTGATCATATATAGGTATTATGTATCAATTTTGACCTAAAAATAAATTTAAATAAAATAAATAATTATTTAAATAAAAAGTCGGTTTTTAAATTGTAACCCAGTGTTTTCACTATTCATCAAAAATTGAATGTTTTCAGAAAAATACCAAAAATTCACCCCAGGATAATTTCGATATTCCGAATCCAAAAAATGAAGTCCATTTTGAAATATAAAATTTATAAAATTTTAAAAAGTGGTTATTACTATTCATAACGGCTAGTTTATATAACATATCGTTGTTTAGTGAAACTCAGTATTGCGTACAACACACGCTGTCATGGAAGGTCGTGATTGCGTGTAATGCAAGTCAGGTTAGGGATGCATGTAGTGCAAGATAATTTTGGTGTAGCGTACAATACAATACATCAATAAAATTAAAAATAATATTTTCCTAAAATCTAGGGGTTTTACATTCTACCCCCCTTAAAATGAATTTCACCGTCATAATTCATCGAGATATAAATGGTTTACTACTCAAAATTTTATTTAATAGAAACCCACATCATAAAAAGGAATACCAAAACCAATATTTAAAAACTAAAGTATGAAACTTAACGGTTACCCAAATTAAATAATCACTGGGTTTCGACAAAGAAGAACATAGGTGAAAATATGGATATGGAAGAGAAATCTAACCATCATGTTTTGATATAGAGTGGTAGAGAACATGGCTATGAAAAAGCCAACAATCACAAAGCCATAGATTTTTGATGATCTAAGGTACCATCTGATTCATCGGATAAAAGGGCACCAGGACAACATTTTTTGTTTTCAAGATCATTTCCCTAATGTTGAAGAAATTGGAATTAGAAGAAATACTTTCTTGATTTTGGTACAGTCTCACCATTATTCATTCCTTGGTCATTTTCCACTTCATATCATAAATAAATGAAGTTGAATTTGTCATTCGTGAAGTGTTAGCATATCATGTGATAAAATGATGGGTCATTCCATCTGTCCCAAACAAAAGGTTAGAAAAAGTTATCAAAAATACATAAGTCCACCTATATTTAGATTAATCATATATGGTTCCTAAAATGGACTTATAATTCATATATCATACTGTTTAATATAACAAAACTGGTTTCTACTAAACAGGGACTTTTTGTAGGCCAGTGGTATGTGATAAAGGCATGTCGCACTTCAGTTGTGGGTTCGATTCCCACAGCCTTGTCCGACGCGATGGGTGGTCACCGATCCTACAGGTTGTCCTTTTTCTAAAACTACATTATTATACAATTCCATAAATAACATAGAAAAAATAATTCTAGCCTTAAACAATTCTATATTATGTCCAACTTATTCCATTCCAACCTTTAAGCTTATCGAAAATACTTCTGTCCAATCTCATAGTGTAATGAAAATGATTACTTGAGTGGTCACATAACAAGTACATGAATACCATCATTAATCCCCCATATATCATACGATATATCATGTTGGTCACATTCAAAACATTCGAATGATTTAATCCTGTATTATCTTGAAAAATGAATACCCATTGAACCTTAGTGAAAACATGAATGCAGTTAAAAGTTAACACTTTCCACATACCAAAATCCCCAAAATTCTATATACTCAATCCATGATATCACATAGTCCTTATATCAATCATGAGCTCATGAATACTATCAAACAATTAATTTTCTCCTTATCCCTTCATTATGCACACATCATCTGCTTTCCAAAATATTTTAATCATGTTTCATCGTTACGAGTACCATATTCTTATAGAAAACTACAATGGACCAATACACAAATATTTCAAAATTCCACGATACTATAAATGAGATTCCAAGATACTCATTTGAAATCCCATTACATAAACACTTAATCATTACACAACATCATTGTCATACTCAACATCACAAATAGTTATCGCATGTGACTTCCCTTTATCGTTTGCATTAAGAGGTTTCTCACATTGATCATCATTAATCCTTGGATTAGGTCATTGATTAGCATAATGCCTCATTTCGTTACACTTTAATCATTGAAGTGTTGGTGGTGCATTATCTTCAGTCTTTTCTTTATTCACATCATTAGCAACCCTTTTTCCATTACTTTGACACTCAGCTACTCGATGACCTTCTTTTCCATACATAAAACATTTTCTAGTCCCTTTAAGACAATATCCACCATGTTTCTTTCCACACTTTGAGCATAATGAAACATTCATCTTCTTTTCACCATTATTCTGAGATTTCTCCTTGAACACCATCTTTCGTTTCTTGTCAAAACCATTAAATGGATATGTTACACTAACTTCTAGTTCTACCTTGATAGCACAATGCTCAATTTCTTCATAGCTACTTAAGTCTCTTATAGCTAATGCCCTTAGATGACTTGGTTTTAAACCACTGAAAAATTGATCAACTTTACTTTCAGGTTGGATGATAAAGCCATATGCATACCATGCAATTCTTGTAAAATTCGCTTTGTCTATACCAACAGATTTATCATCCTTCTACTTAAGCTCATGAAACTCCTTTTCCATCTTTGTTCGAAGAATACGAGGGAAGTAATTACTAAGAAACTAGTTCTTGAACTCGTCCCATTCCAGGGATTCAATTTCATCTTGGGGCCTTGTATTCTTAATTAGAGTCCACCACTGGTCTGCTTCACCTTCTAAACAGTAAATAGCTAAAATTAATTTTTCATGTACTGAACAGCGAAGTATGGAAAATATCTTTTCAATGGTATTGATCAATTTTTCAGAAACAAGTGGATCAGAAGACCCATTGAAAGACGGTGGACTTTGCCTCATGAAGGACTCTATGGAATATTGCCCCCTTCTATGATCATTTGGAAATCGAAAATGATTCATAGCTTGTGTAAGTATAGAAATTAGATTTTTCACTCCATCTCCCATCACATTTGGTTTCTCATGAGGACAATAATTTCATTTTCCATTACATTGATCAACACGGTTCCTTTGGGTTCCAGCCATCATCTAAAACACAAAAAGAACAGTGTGACAGGAAAAAATAATGCTACAAAAACAACATAATAAAGGGGGAGTACCTTCAATATCTAACATCTTAGGTTTAATTATAATATTTTTACCATAATTATAGGACTATAACCTATACTTATACTTAACCTTCGATACATCCCTATACATACCTTATATATATCTCTAGGGATCTCACTAAAGTTTTCGCATCCTAGTTTCCAAAGGTTAACTAAACCTTTCCTCTTATACCAACTGCAGAGACCCAAAGCATGGCGTACAAGTACATTACATTAATTTTGCGGAATACTTAATACATAACAAAAACAGACACCAAATGACCACAATAGTTTAGTTCCTTTGGAAACATGGAACATAATATTCTAATCTTGGTGAAAGATCCTCAACATCTCCCATTAAGATATTCCCCTTTTTGTTTTCTTACCTAAAACCTTTCATTATATCCCGTGGAAAATAAAACATATAAAGGGTGAGCTCAAATGCTCAGTAAGGGTAAGCATGGAGAAAATAAAACAAGTCATATACATATGAACCTAAAAACATGAACATAATGTTTAAACATCAAGATCTTGAACAATGACATAAAACATGGAAGTACGTAAGGCATAGATCATAAAGAAACATTAATCCTGATAAAATAGCATGGGAATAAAACATGTAATTTTGGTTACCATTAATCACATGTTATGATTTCCATAGTAGCCAAGACCTTACTGCCAAGACCATCTTCGTGGACAAAGTCCCATTTTTAATCGATTTCACTCCTTGTTCCAGTCCTGTAACACTGAACTGGATTGATTTACCATTCCCGCCATGTCTATATCATGAGATACAAATCATTACCCAATGCATTGGAGTGAGATATAAGTCCCACCCATCTCATAATGAAATCATTCTTACTCGTGCCACAAAATAATCTTAAAACATTCATCAAACCCAAAGAATAAAATGGGTTTCATAAACATCATCCCACCTTCACATAATCCATATAAAACAAATGGATATTTCATCATAAGAGAAGTGAAACCATGTAAATCTTAGAGAAATTATAAATGAAACATACAGATATAAAATAATGTCATCTAATATGGAAAATGGTTTTGATAAAACACTTTAAATGAATTCTTGAGAAAAATATCATTTCTTCTTCAAAATCATTTTCTTTTCACAATATTCCATGCAATTTTAAAAGAAAAGTGTTTTTTTGAAAATAGTCATAAAATATTGTAGAGTATTCTTCATGAATATGAGGCGTTGTGAAACCGTAAAATCCGTTCATGATATATAAGTTAAAAATAACATTCTTCTTGTACTTTTTTCAGAAAAGTCAAAAAGTACCTCGTTTGGTAAAAAAAGAGAGATTCCTTCCATATGATGTGGTAAAAGTAAGAAAATGGGTAAGAATGACATTAAAAATACATGGATGAAAAGTATAAATTTTATGAAAACATTTTGAGAACATATGGACATGGATAATAAACATAACCCCAGTAAATACTTACAAATAAACAATCTTGGATAAGAGTGAGATTGGAATAATTATCCCTTACCTTAGGTCCGATATGCTTCGTACGTATCCGGACCTCCTGTATAATGATTTAAATAATTTCATTGACTTATTACATAATCATATTCATTGTTATGATGTCATAAATGGTTCACTTATGACTTTATATTACCCATTATTTTGTAAATTCCATGTTAAAGCAGAGTTTTGGGTAAAATCATTTTATTTATCGTACATGTTTGGACTTGTTGTTTTTTATATTATTACTTATATCCTGATTTACTTAATTACAGAATGTAAAACATGATTTATATATAATATATATTCAGAATATACATATATATATATATATATATTATAGATCGATAAATGGAATGAAATACACCGTTCATGGAGACGGTAGGTCGTACGTACGCATGAACGATGTTTTCGTTTCCTTATTGAATTTATGGAATTAAGTAGATGAAATAAATATATATATACATAAATACCGTCTTATTATGTCATATATTTCATGATTACTTATTATATATACTTTATAATCTTTCATTAATGGTTAACATGGAGAATGAATCTCATGGCGTCGTGGAGACGGTAGTCCGCACGAGCGATGATACCATTCCCATGATCATAGAGTTGTATTGAAGTGTATGTATAATATTTCAGAATAAATATCACATTAAAATAATCATATATAGTTATCTATTTACAACATTATACACATCTATGTAAGGTGGTGGTCAAAAACAGATTACACCACTGCGTGGAGACGGTATTCCGTACGTACGCACGCGCGGTGATTTTGTTTTCCGTAGGACGTATAGATGGTGAAATAGGGTTGTTTCATATTTATAATAACATATCAGTATATAATTATTACTGATGTTATTACTTTATAATGATACAACTAAAGAAGACGAAGTAGAAGAAAAAGGAAACTTGAATGAATCGGAAGAAGAGATTACCTCTTCTTCGACGCACCACTTTTAAGCTTCCTCTTAAGGAAGTAGAGATGGTATTTTGAGAAGACCAGAACCTCCTGAATGTTTCTAGGGAAGTGGAGAAGAGAAATGGGATGTTGTTTTCCGAGATTCAAGGCTCAAAAGGGTGTTAAGAGAATGGGGAATGGATTCCCTTTTTATAAGGGAGGAGAGGGGCACCTTTGGAAAAACATAAAATATTATTTTATAATAAAGTCATATTCGGTTTATAATAGCTCAAAATTTATTTACATCGAAGATAAAGTGGGGATGGGTCGAAATACTCTCAACCAATAGATTTTATAAAAGTTTAGGTTACAATTTTAACCTTATCATTTAGATTTAACTCTAAGTTAAATAATTTAACTTTTACCGTGTCTTCTTGTTTTCTTACACTATATGGTTAATAAGCTTACTATAACAAGACAAAAGAACCACAAGTGGTTTATTATTAATATATATATCTTTATCTAAGTCATTTGGAATAACCTTAGATTTTTAGGAATAAAATAACAATTAATAATATAATATTTGTTTTAAAAACTATTTTATGTCAATTTTGACACTATTTGGTAATTGATTTTTTTGAAACTCATAACAGCATTATTAGTTCAACAAATGTTAATTAAATCAATAATAACATGTAATATTAACCTATAAAATTATATTAATTCATAAATAGTCTCAAATTACATTTATTTTTGTATTTAAAATATCAATTATTTTAATATTTCAATATTTAGGTAATTACTGTATCACCATTGTGTCATAAATAACTTGAATTATTTAATGTATAAATATTATAAATAAAATATCATTAGGTAGGAAATATATATTTATTTCTAATTAATATTTATAGTAGAATTTATCTTATGAATAACCCTATATTAAAAATGAATTAGTTATTAAACTTTGATTTTAATTATTTTAACCCTTCTTTAAATAAATTAATAATAAATGTACTAATCAAATACAAGTGGACCTAAATGGTCATATTTTATTCCAAAGGTTTTTTTTGGTCGAATTACACATATCAAATAAAATTAGGACATATTTTAGGGTAATAATAATATAATTTTTACCCTTAATTACCTTATTTACTTTTAGCCGTGGTAAATAAAAGTAAAAAAATATTATTCACCAAAAATTATTTTTATCTCATTGAACCACATTTTAGTCCATTATATTAACCGTGTCTCTTGGATTTTCGAAATTCCACTCATGGAAGTGGTGAAATTATGTTTTATTTGAATTTCCAAATTCTCCTAGGAGGTGGGTAAAAGACGGTGAAAATTTCAATTAAATTTTTATATATCTAAAATTATTATAAAATGACTCCAATAAATTACATTGAAATTATATCGGTATTATATATCAATTTTTAAATAAAATAAATTTAAATAAAATAAATAATTATTTAAATAAAAAGTCGGGTTTTAAATAGTAACCCAGTGTCTTCACTATTCATCAAAAATTGAAAGTTTTCAGAAAAATACCAAAAATTCCCCCTAGGATAAGTTCGATATTCCAAATCAAAAAATGAAGTCCATTTCGAAAGATAAAATTTATAAAATTTTAAAAAGTGGGTATTACTATTCATAATGGCTAGTTTATATAACATATCATTGTTTAGTGAAACTCGGTATTGCGTACAACACACGCTATCGTGGAAGGTCGTGATTGCATGTAATGCAAGCCAAGTCAGGGATGCGTGTAGTGAAATATCCTTTTGGTGTAGCGTACAACACAAGACATCAATAAAATTTAAAAGAATATTTTTCATAAAATCTCAGGGTGTTACATATCTAGGGATGTCTCTAAGGATAATTATAAGCATTTTTTATCATATAGTAAAATTTACTGAAATTTTGGTAAGGAATAGAGTAAGTGGTTTCCTAGAAATACATCAATGTATATATAATACTAGTAGATGTTTCTCTATCAAAAATATACCTAGGGGTGACAACTTTTATAGGATGTTCTAATCCTAACTCTTGGTAATCTGGTAGATAACAACAGGCCTTTCTCCACACCCAGTTTGACACTCTTAGGGGATATACTTTGGGAATTCCCGAACTCCTCACAAACCATCATGACTAATTTAAATATAAGTTGGTTAAGAATAGGATAGGATGAACCTAGTGTGTTGTAGATTAAATTTAGTGTTATTTTTTAGACTTAATATATGTAAATATTTTCATGACTATGTGGTTTTCTACTATGATAAGTATTTCTCACAAAATGCATCTACTTTAGTTAAGAGTGAGGATCGAATGAAATTGTATTAATGTTGAATGTGATGGATGATTTTCGAATGAGGAGTCATGTGGGATGATCAAAAGAGTGAAAGATGTTTTGATCATGCATAATCAATTTTTATAGAACATGATTAACAATATTTACAATAACCAAATTGTAGACTCACTGTAGAATAGAAAGAAGACGTTCACTGAGTGTTTGGGTAATAGAGACCATGGAAGAAAGAATATTTAGTTTTTTTTTGTGTCAATAATGTGGTAATTATTACATAAATGAATGTTTTAGAGGAGCAAGAAGATGTTTTGACTATAGAAAATAATGACACAAAGTAAGTTACTATAAGGAAAAATTATGAGTTTGGTTAATGAAATTGATGAGAATGTGGGCCTCTAAAAGAAATTATCAAAGGTAAAGAGTTTTAAGTGTGTAGTAAATAGTAATTATGAAACTCAATGTCCCATGATAAAATATCCTAAATGGAACAAAAAAGGATGTGTGAATAATGGTTACATTGCTGATGGTGAAGAGTCTATAGATGCAATGTGAAAGGAAGAAGGTGTTGTGTAATAGGATGAGGTAGCCTTATTAATGTCCTAAGGATGAAGTGGAATAACAAATGTTTCTATGTGTTTGGAATAAAAAATTATGTTATATGAATGATGAAATATAAATGTATTGTTCTACATATGTCTTTCAATAAGTGTTTACAAGTTAATGATGAATGTTCCCAATGGACATGTGAAGTAATTTAATGATAGGATAATATTTTGACTAAGCTAAGGTAAACCTTAATATGTTCTATATGTTAAGATAATTATGTTATGAATGAGTAAATTGGATGGTATTTATTACCTTTGATCTGATTAAGGACATGTTGAAAAGTAGTAAATGCTATCATGGGTGAAGTTTAAAACGTCTTGGATTTAAGGAATATATCTAGTAATCCATATAATAAGGAAGCATTAATGTTTTCCAAAAGTATTTATGGTAATATATGTTGTTACCATGTTCCAATAAAATTTACCATGAGGATATTCACATATTTGGAATGTGACAACCAAGAGATACTTTATGATATATGGGATATCAATATTAAAATAGATTAATGAATATATTTATATGGTTTTATATTTTCATATTTAATAAGGATTATAAGTTTATCCCTTCATGAAAATTTTATGTTAATATTTTAAGCAACTGTTTATGTATTGATATTGTATTAAAAACATTGGTTAAAAGGATATTTTGTATTTAATTTTTTTTAAAGGATGTCCATCATATTTTGAAATTATATTACTATGGTTTTATAAAAGGAAACCATCAATATCGGGTGACAACTAATGTTTTCTAACAAGGTATTGGGTCTTAAACCCATGTATGATGGATGATAATGGTTTCACACCGACCACTGGCCTACGCGATGTCCTGGTTAATGTATAATTATTATTTATGAATAATTATTTATGATGAAACAATTGTGTTGCTTTTTATGTATATAGATTAATGAAATAACCATATTCATTTTTAAGAATATTTCTTGATAAATAGTTATACATTTTATTCTTTTATGAGACTTAAGATCAGCTAATAGTGTATTTTCACTTCACACATAAAATCTAATTTTTGGATGTATATTATAAGTAGTAATGGTTGAATTATAAATTGATTAAAGAACAAATAAAGAAATATTTTTTTTTATAGAAATATGTCAAGTAACTAAAATTTCTTATATTCCTAGTCAATAAAATAAGTACTCAACATTTGGCTATTGATCAAGAGAAAACGTGTGGTCATAATACCTTAATTTTATTGAACTGGTGGACTTTTAAATCATTATAGATTTATGAATTCAAGGATCTCAAATTTTCATTGATCAATAAATTGTTTGTGATTGATGACCTCAACCAATCCCTGTAAATATTTACTCTTTTCCTCCCTGTCCAATCTCCACTCTCAACCTATGTCCTCTTATACGGAAACCTATTTATATGTTAGCTTGGGTAACTATTATGGTCCAAACATTCCCTTTTAAGGGACATTTCTGTATTATTTTTTACATTGGGAATTTTTATGAATTAAAAATTCATGTATTAAACCTGTGATAACCCAGATATATTTAGAGGGAGAAATTAATTTTATGTTGGGTAAAATGTAACACCCCAATATTTTGTGAATTAATTTTTTTTGAATTAATTTATCTTTCTGATATTTTTTAATTCACATAACACTAGAAATACCTCATATATATATATATATATATCTGTGTGTGTGTATTAAAACACTAAGTCAAAAAATCATTTCACATTACATGGATAAGGAATACAAAACATGGAACAATAACTTAGAATACATTTCACAAAACATCAACTTGGCATAAGTCACATGGGACATCAACTTGGTGTTTGTCAAATGCAACAATGATGTTTCCACAAAATATATTTTATTTTTATAATAATTTAAATGAGTAGTTATAACCTAGAAATTAAAATTAGTTTTATGAATAGTAATAAATACTTTTCAAGTACTTTTTTTAATTCTTTTATATTAATAAAACATATTGATAATGATGGATATGATATTTGGTTAATTTCTTTTTTGTTTAAAAATAATGTTTTTTCGAATAATCTTTTGTTAATGTATTTCTGTGAAAAATAATAAAATTAATTTTAGAAAAATTTATATTTTTAATTTGATAAAATAAACATCAATTTTTTAATTAGAATTTTGAAATTATCTTAGGGTGAATGTTTTGGATTTTTCTATGAATCTTCATTTTTTGATGAATAAAGAAAAATACTACATTTAATTAATAATGAAATTTTAGTTTAAATATTTATTAATGTTAAATTATAATTTAATATTTTTTAAGGTAACATTATATAAAATATAAATCTATTAACAAAAATTATGTAATTATAAATAAAATTCACTTCAAAATTTAATATAAAAACGTAACAGACTTTTCAACATTTGTCTACTTTAAAAACCTGTTATTTCATCACGTCTGTAGGATTAACATTAATCTCAATATTTACACTTCTATTAATTAAATTTTGAAAAACCAAAATAAAAAATTTTAATAATTATAATATTTAGATTCTACTTATATAAATGTAATTTTTACTAGAAAGATTAGTAAAAGTGCTTAAAATTAATCATTGTGATTAAGGTCAAATTAATCAGATTTAGGAACTAAACCTTAATCTTAGGGGAAAATGACCTACCCACTTGTCCAAAACCCATTATATATATATATTATTTAGCTATAAAACTTATATTATTTTTTTATTTTTGTTATGTATGACTTCTATTAGGTAAGAACTTGTGTACACCAAATGTGATTTCAAAAAATCTAAGATGGTCATTTTACTTCAACATAAAAGTCCCCCACCTCTACACTTCATCACACCTATAAAAAATTTTAATTTTCTCCAATATATTACAAATATATTCATCAAAATCCATCTATTTCTCTTAGAAACCTTCCTTTGGTAATAATATAATCCAAATAATCCTTTTTCTGCAAACCCAAAGGAGTTACCTGATTAAGAGGTAATGTCTTCTCTGAAGTCCTTTATTTTTTTATCCACCGCAACCAGTATTATTATATCATTAATGAATAAAAAAATTATCCTAAATATAATAGGAATTTTTTAGTCTATGTTTTCAACATACACATACAAACATCTCAATCTAATGGGTACCAAACAAACTATTTATGTGTACAGCGAACTACAACCTCACTAAATGATGATTGTTCAATTTTCCCTACCACCTCTCATTGTGGATATTGTGATGGTTAATATATTTATATATATTATATAATATATGTTTTATTTATTTAATATTATGTATTCATTTGACAAAACATATCTTTATAATTTCAATTTGGTGTTAATATGATAATTTTGTTTGAGAAAGCGTGGATTACTACCACCTCAAAGCGATGTGATTTGTTCACACACTACCTGGAATGTTTTAAGGATAGATTTAGTGAAATTATATGGTATATGTGATATATGAATGAAACTGGAATTATGATATATATATATATACATAGATACATCATTTAACTTCTTTCTTTCAATACGAAAATAAAAACAGAAACTGTGTTCATGTGTACGTACGGCTTACGGTCTACATGAACGGTGTATTCCATTTAATAATTATATATTATATATAATTTTATAATACACATATAATGGATATATGTGCTATTTATGTCATGTTTTATATTTTTTTAATCCTTATATAAGTATGAGGATCAAATATATAACAAATTAAGACACATACAGAGAATAAAGTGAATGATACCCAAAGAGAAACCTTTACATCATACAGTTAATAAACAGGTACTATAATGTACTAATAAAACTATATATGGTATTACATAAGATAATATGTTTCTTTAAAATATTTATAATAAATTTATATTTATTATATAGGAGTTTTTAATGATTACGATGATATTCAAGACACTATGTAAGGAGATTTCATCTCACTTTTTTATTTCTATGAGGTACATGTTATGTTCGCCACTTTATCATTTATGTGTTGTATGTGCTTATGATGATTTTATTCTATGTATATTATAAATAAATTTATGGGTATTCACAAATACATTTTATGATCTTTATCTCATGGGGTATATGTTTAAAAAGATACCAAATCGGTAAAATAGTTTTGTATCAATTTTAATTATTTGAGACTAATGTTTTTTATGTACTTAAATTCTTTTTTAGGTGAATAAAATTCCATTTTATATGATATATCCGGAAGATAAATATTTTCATGATATTATAAGCTTCATGTAATTTCTTTTTCTTAAATTTAGAGCATTGTCCCAAGATACCAAGTGATAATTGTTTATTGAAACAATCTCATCGCTTTTCAAGATTTTTTATTTTCATGCTTCCTTTGATTAATTCTTAGAACCCATATCTCAATAATTTCATGAATTTTTTCCACCTATAATTAATCATTCTATATTCTTGTATTGTTACTATACTTATAATGTTTTTTAAATAATATAGTTAATAAAGTGTTTTTTAAAAAATCACCACATTACCATCTTTGAATTCGGAAATCTATGTTTTATAAAAAGGGTTACATAAATATTGTACCATTCTCCTATCATTCTAAGAAGATATTTTTACCAATTTCTTTTCCTTACCAATTCCTTCAAAGGAACCTTCATGTAAATTTCTGAATAACGAAATTTTTAAAAACATTTTACCATAAAAAAAGGTATTTTCTATTCACCTCATATGACATGTATGGATTTAACCACCTCCATTTCTTTAAAGCTTCAATTTCATTTTAAAAGGTTATTTTTAAGGAATTTTTTTTAAAAGAAATTTTCAAGTATAATGGTTTTCAAAAAAATTTCAACATTTCTTTATAAGTTTTCAATGTCTTATCTAGGAAATTATTTTCACGAAATTTTCATGATTTATATTTATGTTTTCAAATTATTTTCAAAGAAATAATTTTCAGAACATTTTCCCGATTACATTATATTATTCCAAAGTATTTTTAATGAAATGAATTTAAAAATATATTAAATATTTCATTATCGTATTTCAATTTATTTTTAATTAAATAACTTTCAAAACTTTTTCAAGATATCTTTATAATTATTCAACTTATTATAAATAAAATTGTTTCCAAAACTTCTTTATGAATTATTTTATGTTTCTTAAGTGTTTTCAATGAATTTTTTTTCTAAAATGTTCTGAATCATATTCTATAATTTTTCAAGGAAAAATGTTTTTAAATGGATTTCAATAATTCCTTACAATTTTTAGTGTATTTTCCTAGAAAACTATTTTATATTTTTTTATGTATTAAAAACATTATTTCAAATATGAAAGGATATTTTCCTCAAGAAAAGATTTTGAAAGATGATTCAAAATTATTTTGCATATAACAAAAAATCCTTTGAAGTTACTCATGACCTTATATGAAATGACCACTAAGTTTCATTGATATTCCTTCTTTGAATGGATTTTTTTTAATGTTAGGGCCTTTTTGAAACTCGTTCTCATTCACGGGTTATATTTTTATGAAGTCTATATCTCTTACATAGGATATATGTTTAGGAAATATATTTCTCTGACATGGCTTATGATTTTGATGAAATGATTAGGAAATATGTATATTTTTCTACATGTCATTATATTTTTACATTTTTATGATACCCATTTCATTGCATGGGTTATGATATGATTTTTTATGATATTCTAGAACATGTATGTATGATTTCATTATGAGATGGGTGAGAACTATATCTACCTTTAATGAATTGGGTATAGATTTATATCACATGAGATAGACATGGTGGAAGGAGAAATGAACTCAGTTCAGTATTACATGGTTATAATGGGAAGTTAACTCGTTTCAATAATACAAGGATGGGATGAGAAGTGAAATCGATTCGTTTATACAGGTTTACAAAGAGGGTGAACTCGGTTCAATAATACCGGGCGAGAATGTGGAGTGAACTAAGTTTAGTAATATAGGGCAGGATGAGGAGTGAACTCTGTCTAGTAATACAGGGCAACAACAGGTTGTGAAATCAGTTCAGTAAAGAACTTTTTCCATCATGATGGCCCTGGCAGTGATAGATTGACTACTATGGAAATCATGTTATATGCATATGTGTTTACCACAATTCCATGTTTTATTCCTAGGTTATTTTTGCAGTGTTTATGTTTTTATTTTATTATTATTCATGTTTCATGAATAGATAATCTTCATTATGATCTCTAATATATAGGGTATGATCTTCCAATGTTATTATCGTGTTCCATACCCTTCTCTTAATGTTATTCTTACGATTTACCTTAATTTAACTTACTGAGCATCTGAGATCATCTATTTCTTATGTTTCCTTTCCCCATGTTAAGAAAAATGATTTTGGGTAGAAGTTCTAATGGTGGAGATCTTTATGGGAGATTTTGAAGATATTTCACCCGAATATAATATTTTGTTTCCATGTTTTCAAAGACACTAAACAATTACAGTCCGCATGCATATATTTTTTCTGTGGTATAGAATATTCATCTAAAATGATTTAATATCCATGTATGTTAATCCTGAGTTGTTAAATCCTTTTTTTAAAAAAAATTTAATAGAATCGCATATAGTGCAAAAACATTGTAAGGTCCTAGATCCACATGGATCAGACCTTTGTGTGTTTTCAAAATCAATGTTCTTGGAGGAGGCCCGAAAAATATTGGAGAATATTATTTATGTAAAAAACATGATGTAGTGGGGTTACGTGTCATGTAACAAAATTTCAGGGTGTGATGTTTGGTTTTTTAGCTTTTCCTAGAAAGCTTAATGATGTGTACACTTTTAAATAGTGTGAAAAAAGGATTCATGATGTGAAATACTTTAGGATGTAAAAAAATAAAATAACATCAAGAGGTAACAAGTTTTTTGAAAAAAACTGAACCCAAGGCATTACACGATGTGAACAGGTATTTCACATCTTTTAATCCTCAAATAATGTATGTTTTCAAAACATTTTAGCCTCTCAAGTTTCACAAACCCAATGGCTATAGTGCTCTCTTTCAACTCCAGATGGCTTGACAGACCCCCTCTTCAACATTTGGGAATTCCTTCATCATCGATTGATTCCCCACTTCCCTCCTTCGATCCATCATAGATATAAGGTATGATCTAACTCTGTTCTTGTGGTCTCTTCAATAAGTTTCCTCACATTTATCCATTCCATGTGATGGTGTATGATCACGATGTTTCTAATGGAGATTCATCAGTTGTTTGTTGGTGCGGTGGTGTCGTGACATCCTCTAGTGGATATAGTTGTTATAAGAGAGGGGAGTGTGATATGATACATTGATCTGTTCTTGTGCGAAGAATTCCAATTACCATTTAAGCTATAGGATTAAATTATTCTCTATATATTTATGTTCATTCTTAGATCAAGAATATTTTTACCCATTGGATCGCTGTGAAATTGACCTAATTAAATAATTGAACCGGATTAGAGACTTGGTATTGATCGCATAGTAATGTTATTTCTTTATATGACGATAATGGTTTTCCCCTTGATTTTATAGATAGTTTGATATTTATTCATTGCTTTCTTTTTCCTCCTATTCATGATAAAAATTCATAAAGATTATAAAGCTGAAATTATTTTATAATTAATTGGATAATTGTTTAAAGACTCATGTTTAATAAATCCAATTTTTATTATTATAATTTGATGTTAAAAAAATTGATGTAGATATGTATATTTAATATATTTGGTTAATGAACATAAATCATGTTGAAGCTTGTTGATAAAATAAATAGAGGCATGTTAAATTAATTAAATTTATTTACGATAGATTTTGATATCATGTTTCTTAGGTTTCCTATTGTTGGAACCTATGAATAATGAATTGGAGCACTCAAGATAGAATAAGAACCAGTTTTGTGATGAAAGATAATAAATTTTTAGGGACTAGTCTCCCACTTTCTTATAAAGGCCTAGTGCCTTATACTTTGTAGCTATGAGTGATCATTGTGTGTGAAGGTTTAATTCCTTTCTTGGGGATGAGAGCTCATTGCTTTGTGTTTTCCTACTTCTTTTGAGGTTCTCTAGATACATGACTTGTGGTATGTGGGGTAGGGAGGCTCAGATGTGACATGATCCTCGGATGGATGAGCCTCGAGGGCTCTTGTGGTATGTGGGGTAAAGAGGCCTAGTTTTTGTGGAAGCAGTAGACTCCTGGAGTGCCACGATACATCAGTTTAGGAATGTGGTGTCGGGTAGAACACCAGAGATGATAGAATGGGTTGAATCTAGGCTTACCCATTGATATAAAATTTAGATTCTTGTTGAATATCTTTTTTGTTTATCTTGTTTACTTTCCCCACTACTTGTGGCATATGGTTTTTCATACTCTCCTTCTTATATAATTGAATAAACATAGGGTATTATATGTGGTTTCTAGGTTTATCTTCTCATTGATGGATGATTCTATGCTTCTATTATCGGTGGAATAGACATGACGGGTTGTTCAGCTACTCACCTTGTTAAGCTATTTGTTTTTGGTAGAATAAAATGTTTTCCTAGAATACCTAGAAATTATGGAAAGTGTTAATGCTGTTAAATAATGGAAGAAATGTATTTCTCATGGGGTTGGAACTTGCTGGGATGAAATATTGAGCTTATATTTCAATGAAACCATGGACTCTATTCACTTATGCCTAGAGGGAATTGATCATTGTTGTGATGCTGATGTAATGAAATATGGAAATGGATAATTGTTACTTAATTGTTAAGAATTATTTAATGTAATGTGATACTAATAAAAATGGATAATGTGACTTAATGTATCTCTTTAAATGGTTGTGTGCTTATACAATATCCAGTCTTAATAGTTTCAGTTAGGGGTCCTAGAGATGTTAGCTGTAGTTGAGTCTAAGACGAGGTTATTCTCACAGTTTGGATTTGTGCAATATTATATCTTGTAATTTTGTGTTTCTATATTCTACCTCACTCTATCAGTTAGAGTAACTGACACACATGGGATTCAGAGCCCTAGGAGTGTGTTCCCCAACTTCTTGGTGGGAGAATTGATGACTGACTACCCCATGTCCCTTCTCTCTTCTCTTGGTAGTTAATTGTTCTAGTATGCACAGTGGGTAGTTATCCCAATATATGTGTGTGGGTTTACAATGGCTTGAAGTTATTTAACACACATGTATTCTCAATATAGTTTCCTAAGGACTACTATAGGTATAATGTGTATAGGTTGTGATGGATCAAGGATCTTACTCAATGTATTGGATATGATGGCTTGATATATAATTCCCAGCATTTAATATATGTTATAAGAGATATGGTGGATCCCAAAAACTACATGGTTACTTTTGGTTATGTGGACATCGAGGTATATTACATGAGGTTCTTTTTTTGGTGCTTCACCTAGGTTTCTGTGGGCTATCTTTTTTGGAGAGAGATGCACAGGATTTGAGACAGTGGGGAAAATAGAAAACCAGTGGGGAAATGGTAATGGGGTACCATTGATATTATTTATTATATAATATGATCTTGTTTGAGATACTTCGTGAGAGTTTCCACAATGATCCAGGAAACATAGTATACATTTTTAGGTGATGAGTTAGTTTCATTTTTTCACTTTTATTTATCATGATTTCATTAACTTTTCATGGGAATATTTAGGGAGGATCATATTGAGTATACTATTATAATCACTCTAAATATATTTGAACTGTTTTCAGGTCAGTTGGAGAAGGTTGGAGATAAGGTTGGTTACTATTAGCTTGTGGATTGCAAGAGCTTTTTAGGATTTGTGGTCGCTACCGTCTATAGATTCTTTTGGTACTTGTAGATTTTTTATTTCAGTTATTGTAGTTATTGTGTGAAGTTAAATTAATATAAGAGGGTTTATTTTATATTTTTGACTGAGCAGGGGTTGGTTTGTGTGTATCTTATCTCACTCTTCTGCATGTTTTTCTCTTATATGGTAATACGTTCGATCTATATGTTTATTATACCCACCATAATAGTCACCAACCTAGGGCCTAATGGATATGGTACTCATGGGTCACTATCTTTCTTATTCCATTTCCATTCCAAAATGGGTTCAAATTGTGGTGAGGGGGGTCGTGACGGAGTGGTATCAGAGCTCTGGTTGAGGGATGTGATGGATTATTGAGTTATAAATATGTTAGGTTGCATGTGATGGTAGGTAAATGGTTCCAAATACGTTTATCAAGTGTTTTAAATAAAGGATATTGTCTAAGAAATAGGTATTTGCACCCCCGTTTATCTGATTCATGGACCTTGAATCTTATAGAAACTACTAAACGAGATGATACTGGTTGCGGGGTAGAAACCTAGGAAATAATCACGAATCATTCTCCTTTTCTCTTATTTTTGAATGGATAGAATGTGGGATAGGTTAACCTAAAATTAAAAAAGGAAGTCAGTTAATTAATATTAAGTATTCCATATTCCATGATTATGAGCTCTAACTATTTTTTATTTTCTAGGTATGTTTCCATGTTGACATCCTTGTCAGGTTCAATAGAATATGTTTAGAAGGTTCTTCCAGCTGATCTTCATAAGGTAGAGGTTGATAACGATTACACATGGATGAGGACACTCCAAGAGTTTCGTTGCCAATGTCTACATGAGTATGATGGCTCTGTTTTAGATGCAATCACAGAAGACTGGTTAGAGGAGGTTGAGATAGACTTTAGTTTGATCAATGCTTGGCAGGATCACTAAGTATCATTAGTTGTTCCAATGTTGTGTGGGAAGCAAGGGAGTGGTGGTTCTTGTTCTCTAGAGATCACAAGGTGCGAGAAGTATTATATGAGAAGATCTGATTCTACATTAGAGATGAGTTTCTTTCTTCGACTGTGAAGATGGCTAGTCACCCAGAGCTACATACCCATCGATAGGGGAACTCCAATGTGAGATATTTTGGAATCTATTTTAGGATCCTTTTATGATATTCTTCATACCTATTCCCTAATGCGGAGTCTAGGTTAAGGCATTTAGAGGAGTCTGTGTTTATAGAAATCAAGCATTAGGTCATGCCATTTACGCTGAAGTTGTATCTTAGGGTGCTATAAAGATCATGTGATATCGATAAGGCATTGGAAAGAAAAATTTCATCACAAGAGGGGAATATTTAGGATTCCTCATGAAGTAGAGCTATAGTCTGGGGTTCCTGATTTTTAGGTAAGAAGAGTTTCTGATCATCCAAGGGTAGTTCCCAACCCTAAAAGTCTTGGTTCTCTGGGGGAAGAAGCTGTCAGACCTATTCCTAGGGATAATATTCTTTTTTTCTTATGTAGGCTAAGGTAATAAGTGGTTAGAGTGCCCAATGTTTTAGAGAAGGTAGAATGTTCTAGTCATTTCGCTTCATGTTCCTCTACTAAGGCAGTTCTAGCTGAGGTAGCAACAATAGGTTGCTTCAGTTTTGGATTAGCAGAGAGTAGATGTAGCAGACAAACGATTACCCCCAGGATGCTACCCATCCTCAAAGAGAAGTGTTAATGAATTGAGGTGGTCATCAGTAGGGATATAGAGGTTGTGGAGTAGGTCATCTTCAGCTTCATGCTTTATAATTGCCCGCGCCAAGCAGAACAGACATTGTTTGAGGTACCCTTTTCTTATTTTCGACTTGGGTGTGTGCCTTTTTTGATTCAGGAGGGATGCACTACATCATATCACCTTCCATTTTCCATGCATTGGGACTTGTGATGGATAATATTCTAGTTCCATTGGTGTTGAATGTGAAAGTTTTGGGTTGAGCTGACTTGATCGAAGTATGTAGATATTGTGATATAGTTCTAGGGAAACACTTCTCTTGGGGAGATTTCCTATATTTACAGAAATAACTATATGAATTTATCCTAAGCTAGGATTAGATGCATTAGATATAGGATCATGTGGATTTATTCAGGTGTAATTTCTTATTATTTGTTGATGATGGAGATCCAGCAGTGTTTTTTGTCAATCTGGACCCTTGCATGGGTCAGAAGCGCATTCCTTCCTTGTCATACTTTCTGGCTGAGTAGTTGTTGAGATCATCATAGGTTTACTAGTTGGTGTTTCCTAGGGTCATATAAGAGAACCCTGATGTCTTTCCAAAGGAATTTGTAGCATTACCCCCTTGATGAGAGATCGAGTTCAGGATCAAACAACTTCCAGACGTGTCTCCTAATTAGATATCTCCATATAGGATGGCACCTTCTGAGTTGCGGGAGCTATGAATACCACTCGATGGGCTGTTTTGATGTAGTTTTGTTCATCCAAGTGTGTCTCCATGTGGTGACCCAATTTTTTTCATGAATAATCTTAATGGTAGTTTGTTTTTCGGTATCAATTATTATCTCTTCAACCAAGTGATAGTGAAGATCCACTATCCTCTTCTTCATTTTTGTGATTTATTTGATCAACAAAAGGGTCAAAGTTGTTTCTAAAAGTTTTATTTTTGGTCAGAATATCATCAGATGCTTTTTACAGATGATGATATTCCAAAGACTACATTCTATTGTTGTAATGGGTACTACAATATCATTGTGATGTCGTTTAGTCTGGTTAATGCTCCAGTTATGTTCATGAGATTAATGGACGTTGTGTTCCATGAGTTCCTAGATATGTTCATGGTTGTTTTCATCGATAAAATCCTTGTGACCATCATGACAAGTACGATCATTGAAGTCTTTCAATGATTAATTACTTATATTATTACTAATTACTATATATGTGGAAAGAAGGGTTGAACCCAAAGAGAAGGAAATTATGACCAATAATATTATAAAAACTTCCAGAAGGCCCCTTTGTTGTCAGCAGTGGGTAGATATTCTATTTTTTTTAATTTTTATGTTTTTTTTAATTTTTTTATTATGTACTAGACTGAAAAAACATTTCCAAACATGTATCTAAACTAAATTGAAGCAAGAAACTATTGAAAACATAGAGAAAAAGAGATATAGAACACTGATAAATGAATGATCAAGTAAAATGATAAGGGAAAAGAAATATATATTATACTTGTTTTAAAATTATTTCAATTCACAAAATAGTTATTGCAGAGTACCACCATAAAGAGTATGAAATACATACCTCTCCAAGAGTTAAGTCTGATAGGTTGATCAAGTTCAGAGTTCGCCACTCTAAAATAGATCAACTGTGATTGTCATTATTTGAAAACGACAACAGGATGAACTCGCCATAAGACATGAGGACTTTTGAAATTATTAATTTCTTAAATATGTTTTCACAAAAAATCTCACCAATTGACTATGAAATATAGAAATTATGTTTTGGTGGAACAAGAAATTGATTGACTTCAGTACTGATCATGACGATCAATATTGAATACATCAAATCATAAAGTGAAAAAATAATATTAAAAGATAACCATTGGAACTCCACTTTCTCCCCAAACTGGAATATTTGACTAGAAAAAATGTTCATTATCATTTAAAAAATTTGTAATATAAAAAACAGAGTACTAATACTAGAATTAAGATGGAAGATAATCTCCTGAGATGATGCGATATTCTTGAACTCCTCCAGCTCTAGGAAGTGGTTCCCGAGTCGCCCTATGATCTACCTCTGCTCGAAACTGGATCATTCTCTCCAACGAATGAATTTCTGAATGTATATAATGAATGTCCCTCCATTAAAAATTCATATTTCTCTGCTTTTTTATCCTCCATCAACTACCTCGTATCTCTGAATTATTCCACCGACATCAAAATTCCATCACTTGTGCACCGCACACGTGTGTTTTTTAGTAACCCGCACGTTGTGCTATCTTTTCCCATGTAACTAACTCTTGGTGAGTTAGTTAACTAAATCTGGATGTTTTACCATCTCTTGAATGAACCTACATAGCTAAAAAAGATAAATAAATAAATGAATATAAAAATAACGTAAAATATTTATTTTTTACATTAATGTTATATTGCTTATTAAAAATTTAATTAATATATATCTAAATCGATAATATTTATTTACATTAATATTATTTATAAATTTATTCACTTAATAATATTGTGGTAAAACTTATATTTATCAAAAGTTATAACTTTAATTACATTAATTATTATGATTATTAATATTTTATGTTATTTAATTTTCAACTAGATTATAAAAATTATAATTAAACATCATAAGTAATTTAGTAATAAAATTACATTGAATTAATTAATTTTATTCAATTAGTTTTACTACTATAATTATAATTATTTAATTATTTAAAAAGTTAAATTATTATATTTTGTTAATTAATTTATTAGTAAATTGTTACTACACTAGTTTTGAATATTTATTTTTTAAAATTAATATATATTTTGATACTATATTTTATTGTTATTATTAACTATTTAGTTAAATTATTAATACTAAATATATTTATTTTTCTTATTTATTATTTATTTAATTTAGTTAATTTTTTATTAGTTTTTAGTTTGTTCTTTTAATTCATTAACTCTCCCCCCCCCAAATTCGGCGCATAGGGGGGTAGGGTTTCGGTTCCCTCTCCAGGAAGTAGAAGTAGCTTCATCTCAGTATTGGATCTCCTCAACTCCAGTGGTACCATCGGTATCCTCCTCAGCTTCCACTCCATCGCAGCTCACCCCCTAGTGGCGGTGGCCGATGTAGTATAGTTCTTATAGGTATGGCCGACGAGTCTCCAGCCATATTCATCATTCAAAATCAGTGGAACGAGTCTTGAATCCATGATCTTATGCTGATACATCAGATGATTGGGTGGAGATGGTAGATCTGCATATAGAGAGTTTGATGGTGGATAATTGGTTCATCAATTGTGGCAGGATCAGGGGACAACACCTCACGGTGTGGTGTTATTAATCAATAGTGGAAGAATATAATACAGAGAGGTGTGTTGGTAAGATTTGATGGTGATCTAACCCTGGATTGAGAATTACTCGTAGATCGAATTAGTAATGGTTGAATGGAGACTAGAAGATCTGCAATAGAGGGTCCAGTAGTGGAGGTGCTACTTTGAGGTTGTGACAGTACCAGCATAGTGAATTGTGGTGGCAGATGATAGTATGGTGTCGGTTAAACCAGTGGTGGATGCAGGTGGTAGCAGAAGGCATGGGATGACCTATATCAATCCTATTGGTAGCTAATCCTAATGGTGGATATGTGAAAGGAGACGGGCATTCGGTGGCAGCGTAAAAGGGAGTCTTTATTTATGAGGAAGAGGGCAGGATCAGTGACATAAGAAATGAGTAGGGGAGCAACATCGGTTGAAGATGCCTAATAGTGAGGTGTAGGGGAGAACAGTGAGATGGTGCAGCAATGCAGAGGTCACCGATAGACTAAAAAAATAGGTCACTATTAGTTTAAAATAAAAGGTCATAGATTATAATTTAAAAAAGTAAAGATTAATGAGAAACAGAGTATCGTTGTTGATTAAAATAAAAGGTTACCAATATAAAGAGGTCATTGATGGCCATAATAAGGAAAAGGTCACCATTAGTCTTAAAAAAATTTAGATTATCGAATGGTATAAAATAATATATGGTTAATGATATTTTAAATAATAGAGTAAATGTCACTGTTTCAATTAAAATAGAAGGCCACCGATGAAAAATGTCACCGATGCTAAACATAATCCACAAATGGTGACATTCAAAAAAGAATAACTAATAGTAAGACAAAAATTTTAAACTACATAAATTAAACTCAAAATTATAACTAAAGTTAATTGAAAATAATAATTCACACAAGACTAAACAACATGTATTAAAAAAATTGTTACAAAATGTTATAAATAAAAATTACAATTCATGTTTTTAATTGATAACTCGTATATTAAAACCATTATTAATATTAAACTATGTTTATAAAATACTAAAGCTAAAATTTATTAAAGGGACTACAACGAATGAAAAAGGACAGAATCAATGACTAAATATGTTACCGATAGTTCGTGTCTGCCTCACAGGTAGACTAAAAACAAAAGAAAGTGACTTTATAATTTAACTTCATTATTAGGATTTAATAATTAATGTTTTAAAACTCTTAATTAATTAATTAATTAACTAAGTGAATACTCAAAGTTAAAATTGTGCTATTTCATTAATTTAAACAAAATTTCTTAACTTAATTAATTATCAAGATTATTAAACAAATTAATTAATGAAGTTAATAAATATTAATATATATATATTAAAGGATAAAATATTAAAACAAATTCTATGTTAATTAGACAGAAATACAATGATTAAATAATTTTTTAAAATATAAGATAATTTAATAAAAAGTGAAGCATATTTATATTAACAAAACTAATTAAGAAATAATTAAATTATAAAAGTAATGTAATATTAAAATAATTAATTTAATGAATAAAAATATTAGATAATTATAAAAATTTATCAATTTACAAATTTAATTATAAAAAATACAAAAGTACAATTATTTAGTAAAATGTTCTTAAATAATTAATTGAATCATTAACAATTACGTAAACATATGTAGCAAAACTATGTAAAAATATAGCCCCATCAACCCCCCCCCCCCCCCCCCAAGCATTTCTTGTCCTCAAAAAATTTATTGTTTTGTTATCTTTTTTAAAGAAGATTTTTGTATTTATGATTTATCTCAAACAATAACATGTCCCACACTTAATAAAAGAGGACATAACATCAAAACAGGCTTTTTAAAAGATATTTTAAAATCAAGTCTTGCCTTGAATGAGTACTCAGTTGGTAATCAAGATATCAAAGGTTTTTCAATAAATAAAGTGTCATTTCTCATATGAAACTCTTCTTAGTGATCATTTAATCCAAATTCAAAATCTAATTTCAAGAGTGACAAGAGATAAAAATCGGTAGAGTTAAGAACATAATAGTGGGAACTACGTATAATGAATCATTCCTATGTTCCAGGAAAAATTAATTTTTTTGTGAATCACATTATTGAAACAACCTAAATGAATTCTATATAAACCAAATGATCTTTTCTTCATCAAGCATTCATCATTCCCGTCACATTAATGTACTCATTTTTGACCCTAGAAACATTATTTTATTTTTCCCAAACCATTTATCATGTGTTAAAAACTATCCATTGAACTTATTGAAGTTGTATAGAGGGTTTATATAAACAGAAACACACCCATCATCTAGGGTCTTAGAGACTCACTCTGGGATCCAAGATGCCCATACTACTCCATTTTCAAATGTTTTTTTATGAAAATCATTTACATTGTCTCATTAAAGAAAATTGCATAAATAATTAAAAGGAAATGAGTTCCCTAGAATCAAAACCAAAATTCTAGTACCAAATATTATGATCATAACTCCAATAACAGGTCACCCATATCACTCTAAAAAATAGTCCCTAAACCAAAATTCTATAAAACCACTAAGCAGGACTACTCAACAATCATCTATCCTCAATAATTTCTGACTCAAAGCATAACTTAACTACTAATGAAAATTTGATCCTAAGTATGACCCAAATGAGAAATAGTGAACAACCTAAAATTATGAATTAATTTTGAAATCATTTAACAATTTTTTACAAAACGTTTTAAGCAATGTGGGAATTGAAGGGCTTACAATTAAACATAGTTTTTCACATACAATAATTGACCCCCTTCCCCACACATAAAACCATTATTTGTCCCCAAAGATGAATTCTAAACATGGAGAAAAACAATTAAACAATTATGGTTCAAAACAAAATTTCAATTAAGTAGATTGATAACATGTATCAATGGTCTCTTTTATGTTAAAATATATTGTTGTCCACATTGAATAAATTAAAATCAGGTTCATTATCAAGTACACACATTGATATTTATGTCCAGTGAAAAATATTTCCCATAAAGTTCAAAACGTTGCATGAAACTTATAAGTGCACAATGAGTAGGGTTTAAGAAAATTTAGAATATATGATTCAATTGGATATTAAATAATGCATAAATCAAGCATTCCTAACACCCCTCGGAAAAGAACACTAAAACAGACACAACAACGAACAATCATGTCTCCCACCACACTTAGTTTCAAGTAGTGAGAAGATTTTAATAACAATGAAATTTAGTTTTCTGAAGTGAAGTACATACAGAATCATTATTTACCAACAAAGTGACATTAAATAGAATTTTTCTAAATCATTAAAGAGTATAAAAATGAACCAAATTTAATTGTAAGTTACTTTCCTAACTTATGTTTCTTCATTAAAGCTTTAATAATGGAATTCCACTCCTTAAATGACAAAACAACAGCTTCTTGAAAACTGTGAAATAGAACAAAAAAACCATGAACAACCAGTAACAGGAATTTCACCAAAACAGAGAATAGAAGCAGTACTTTGTGAAAGGTTATAAATGAAACATAGTAAATCCAAAAAAAACCCTGTGATGCCCCCATGTAGCACAATTTTTTAAATCCATTAGCTAGACTTTATTCAAGATCAGTTCTTAAACATAGTGAAGGTATCCAATCCCTTTGGTTGTCCCTCAAAATAAAGGGTTACAGTACCCATTAACTAAAAAGGGTTTGTTCTCATCACCTATAATTTATACATATATATTGTTCATCACTCTCACTATAGTAAAGTGTCCAGACCACTTGGACTTTAGTTTTCTAGGAAAGATTCTTTGTCTAGCGTTAAAGAGAAGGACCTTCTATCACGGTTTGAATTCTTTGGTTTGAATAATTGAATCATGAATGATTTTAGTCCTCTCATTATAAATCCTAGAATTATCATAACTCTATCTCCTAATCTCATCTTGTTCACTTATCTCAAGTAATCTCCTCTCACCAGCACTCTTAAAATAAATGTTCAGATCCTTAACTGCCCAATAAGACTTGTGTTTTTACCCCACAGGTAAATGACAACATTTCCCAAATAACAGCCTATATGTAGACATACCTATTGGGGTCTTGAAATAAGTTCTATATACCAATAAATCTTCATCAAATTTAATATCCCATTCTTTCCTAGAGGTGGAAACCTTTTTATCCAGTATATGTTTTATTTTACTATATGAAATATCCACCAGTCCACTTGATTGTTGATGATAAGGAGTACTAGTTTTATGAAAACAACAATATTTGTCCATCAAAGCATTAAACATTATGTTCATAAAGTTTGTTCCTTTATCAGTTATAAAGGCCTTGGGAACTCCAAATATTGTAAAGATGTTATTTTTCACAAGATTGATTATAGATTTGTCTTATTTGGTGGGCAGTGCAACTACCATAAACCACATTGTCACATAATCAACAAAAAAGTGTGTACTCATTCCAATGAGATGATGGAAGTAGACCCATGAAATCTATACACCCGACATCAAAAAATTTAACTTCTAAAATCCATTTTTGGGGTAACTCATACATCGTACCAACATTACCTGGCCTCTGACATCTATCACAGCCATCCACAAATCTCTTTTCATATTTAAAAAGAGTAGGCCTATAGAAACCAGATTGTAGGCCTTTTTGAGTAGTCCTTTAACCACCATAGTGACCTCCCCAAGTTGAGGAGTAAAAACTTTGTAAGATAGGAAATATCTCATCCTCACGCACACATCTTCTAAGTATATCATCATTACATCTCCTAAAAATAGAGGATCATCCCAAAAGTATTATTTAAGCTCAAAAATGAATTTATTTATTTCATAATTGGACAGATTTTTTGGAATGAAATGTACTGCGAGAAAGTTGACAAAATCATCATACCATAAAAATTTCTTAATAGAAAGAGTGAGCATCTTTTCATCATGAAAGGCAGAGTTTACCTCCCTATGATCTAAATATTGAGTATGATGATACCTAGATAGGTTGTCAGCAACTTGATTTTCAACTCCCTACATATCCCTAATATATAAATCTAACATTTATAACAATATAATCCGTCTAATCAGCCTAGGTTTTGATTTTTTCTTAGAAAATATGTAATTTAAATAATAATGATCAGTGAAAATGATAACTTTAGAGCCTAAGAGATACTGTCTAAACTTCTCTAGAGAAAACAGAATAGCTAACAATTCTTTTTCAGTGGTGGTGTAATTATTTAGGGCTTAATATAGTAGTCTACTAGAAAAATACACTATATGTAATTTCATATCATCCCTCTTTACAGGGACAACACCTACATTCATGTCACTATAATCAGACATAAGTTCAAAAGGTAACATCTAATTAGGTACTGTGATAATGGGTGATGTAGTGTGTTTTTCTTTAAGAAGATTAAATGATTTGAAATAGTATTCATCAAAATTGAACGGTTTATCCTTTCCCAAAAAAGAACACAGGGGCTTAGTTATTTTGGAAATGTCTTTTATGAATATCTGGTAGAAACCGGCCTTCCCTAAGAAATATTTAATACCTTTAAAATTTTAAGGAAGTGGGAGTTTTTGAATTACATAAATCATAGCAGTATCAACTTCCAAACCTCACTTTGACACTTTATGACCAAGTACTATACATTATGTGACCATGAATTGACACCTAACCAAATTAAGAACAAGTTTGGTTTCAATGAATCTCTCTAATACTAATTGAAGATTTCCTAGAAAAGTGTTTAAAGTACTACCAAAAATGGAAAATTCATCCATGAAAACCCCAAGGATTCCTTCAATCATATTAGAAAAGACAGCAATCATACACCTTTTAAAGGTGTATGGAGCTCAACACAACCCAACGGGAATTTCCCTGTAAGCAAATGTTCCAAAGTGGCATGTGAAAGTGGTATTTTCCTGATACTATGGAGCAATAGGAATATGGTTTAACTAGAATACCCATCCAAGAAATAGAAAATTTTATTTCCATCAAGCCTCTCAAGAATTTGATCAATGAAGGGTATTGGAAAATTTTCCTTCCTCGTGGATGCATTCAGCTTCCTATAAACTATACTAACTCTCCATTTCGGGGTTTTCCCAACATGGATTTCTTTTTTTCATTTTTTTACTAAAGTGAAACCTCCCTTCTAGGGGAAAACCTGGATAGGGCTAACCCATGCACTATCAGAGATGGGATATATAATTCAAATATCTAGTAATTGAATCAATTTTTCTCTCAGAACTTCTATCATTTTTCAATTCAATCTTCTTTGACACTCTACCCTGGGCTTATGGTCATGCTATATATGTTTTGTATTCATGTATAATGATGGAATAATACCATTGATATCAGTTATTTTTTAGACTATGTATGATTTAAACTTCTTCAAAACACTTATAAAACATTGTTGTAGGTTCTCATTAATCTCAGTAGAAATTATGACAGACCACATGGAATTCTCATCCAAAAATGAATATTTATGATTAGCAAGGATTGGTTTCACTTCATGAGTGGGTGGTTCTATACTATATGGAAGACTCATAGGCCTATGAGGTCCACAATAATCCACATATATTTTGTATGGGGTTTGAAATGATGAATTATTTTCAATTTCATGTTCAGTTTTTGGATTAACAGTGAAGTTGTACAGATTGGCTCTCATACTGTCCAAATTCTCTAGATCAGAATTATACAAGTTAATAAAATATGAATAATCAAGTTTTATTTTTAAAGTCTCCCTCAACATCATCAAAGTGTTCTGAAAGGTTGGTTTTAAAAGAAACAACATCAAATTCATTGGAAACTCACTTATTCTGAGAAATAGAGAAATTTTATACAGTAGAAACTGAACAGTTTTCCAGTTCTAGAAATTTTTCAAGATTCAGTATTCGAGCATAATTTTTAACTTTTAGGACAGATTCAACAAGATTTTCAGCTTATAAATTATTTTTTTCAGTAGAGGATCGATTTTCAGAATTTTCAATGATTTTAATTGAGTTCTAATCTTCTAAGGACTATACCATTGAACAGTTTTTAGAAATAGATGGTCCATTAACATTTTTAAAAACATTGAAATCTTCTTGTTGTTCTCTAATTTTAAAAATTAACTAACCCTTAGAGACATCAATAACAGCACCACCTATGGCCAATAAGGGCCTACCGAAGATCATGGGCACCTTTGGATCACACTCAATGTATAATACTTAAAAGTATGTAGGAAGAAATAGCTTCCCTACTCCAACAAGCAGATCATCTATCCTACACACAGTAGGAGTGAATGATCTATCATCCAACTAAAGTATGATTGTGTTGGGCTAATGATCACCCAAACTTAACTGTCGAACTAGTTATTATGGGAGAAGATTAATGCTAGCACCTAAATAACACAAATAGTTGAGCTGATTAGAATTTCTTAAGGTACTGGGAATGAAAAAGCAACCTGGGTCATTCATTTTAGGTGGAATTTTCTTTTGATGTACAGCACTGCACTCTTCCTAAGGACAGTAAGTAGCAAATTCTTTCAGTGACTTTTTGTTTGAAACAAAATTTTTATGATATTTCATGTAATATTTGATTTGAATTATGGTTTTAATGAATGGAAAGTTTACATGATGTTTTGTAATGTGACCATGGAACTGAAGAATTTCAGCCCTGGTTTTACTTTGAGGTTCATGCTTCTCAGGAAAAGGGAGGGGTGGGGAAATGTTTTAAGAACAATAGGTATATCCGACACTTATTCCTAAAAAATTTCTTTTCATTTATTCTTTTGATTTTTAGATGAATTTCAAGCTTGATATTTAGATGATAAATACTGATTTTGATCATTTTCATGATTTTTCTGTGAATTTCCAGTATGTGAATAAAGCAGATTATTGTTACCAGATTGAAGCAGATTTTCATTTTCGGCATTTTCATGGTCTTTTCAGCCACAATTTGATTATTAAGCCCACGTCTAGTTACAACATACCTGGAATTCTCCCTAGGGTTATGTTCAGTGGTACTTGGAAGTCTGTCTATTCCATAGATGAAAATTCTCTATCATATTGTCCAAGTTGTGTTTCCATGTTCTGCATTATCCCATCAGTTTTCATTTTATCTAACTCATATTGACATTGATTTATGGTTAGCTGAGTCGTGTATCTTTCCTCTTGAGAGTAAATGTTTTTCAAAATTAGATCAATATTAGAATACATTTGATTATCATTGATTCCATGTGCTTTTGACGACTCAAACCATTGCGGATATGAATGTTGGTTCTTTGTTAATTAGAGTAATTATGGGTAGTGGATTGATTAATTAGGCCTTGATCTTTCCAAGAAAGATTTGGATGGTTCCTATAGCCTTTATTTTAATTGTTTGAAAATGGTTCTTATTTAGGAGGCATTCTCGGACCATAATAAACAATGATGGAAATTACTTATTGTTGGACTGGCATATCAATGTTAGGAAAATGTGTTCATTATACCCAAACATACAACACTAGACACACTGTTCCCTTAAATATTGGTTTGTTTTTTGATAGCCATGTGGATTAATAGTTTTCTTAGAGTACTATTTCATTAATGATTGAAATTTTTAGGTGATTTCAAGTAGTTGAACTTGAGTTTCATTCATTGAACTATTTTTTGAATTAACATTTCTATTGACTCTTTTTATTCTTTTGTTTTTATGTTGAGTGTTCAGTGAAATATTATTAAAAACTTTTCTCAATTATTCATCTTTTTTATCAGTGTAGTTACCCCCAACATCCTGATCAACAAGATTCTGTATATAGGATGACAACCCTTTATTGAAGGTTTCAATTAGAAGGTGAG
Source organism: Viscum album (assembly GCA_963277665.1). Classification (NCBI taxonomy): domain Eukaryota; kingdom Viridiplantae; phylum Streptophyta; class Magnoliopsida; order Santalales; family Viscaceae; genus Viscum; species Viscum album. The sequence continues at coordinate 1,489,579,805 of OY728125.1, read as the reverse complement.
ATGGGAGTTTACGATGGAGAAACTTCCTAAGTATATCCCTGAATCTATCCCATGATTCGTGAAAAGATTCTCCATCCTCTTGTTAAAAAGTAGTTATTTTTTCTATGTTCACCTTTATTTGTTTGGGGATAAAATTTCATTTGGAAAATATTATACACAAGATCCCAGTTTTCCAAAATATTCTCATCTAGAATCAAAAACCAATTCCTAGAAGTCCCTTTAAGGAAAACGGGAAAGTCTCTCATTCTAATTTCATTCTCTGTGAGTCCTAGAAGAGGTAACTAATGCATAGTATTATAGAAGTCTCTAATGAATAAATGTGAGTCCTCCTTGGAGATCCCATTAAATGAAGGCGGTATTAAAATGTGTGACTGTTTATGTCCACAATTTATAGCTCTACAACAATGTCTAACGGACGATGGATTTCTTGAAACTTGAGGGATTTGGAATTCCCTCATCATAAGCCTTTAATTTTATTCAAAGTGTTCTAGATGATTTTGGTAGTAGTTATTTGGAACTCTATTATCTTTTTTCTTCGTTTCAATCTTTTTTTTCTTTCAAGTGCAGTGAGATGTTTGTCAAGTTCATGATTTAACGGCTCTAAACTACTAGAAGAGTTTCTTGTTCTGATGAAAATTATGGTAACAGTTTAAAATAGCACTATAGTATAACTAAAAAATATCTAGAAATACAGATAACAATAGAAATTCAATGGAAAATGAAGAAGATTTTTTTAATAGTTTTCTTACTTTTTCCAATTTTTTTGAGGTTTTCTATAACATTTTTTAGTTTTCATAGAAGTAATGGCTCATTCCTTCCCCAAAAATGGTGCCAAAAACATAACATGTACTATCATTAAATCTGGTCAAATATTAATTATTTATATTCCTACTTACTACTATATATGTGGCAAGTAGGGTCAAACCCACAGAGAAGGAAATTATGACCACTAATCTTCTAAAAACATTCAAAAGGCCCCACTGTTGTCAGTAACTGTGTAGATATTCTTTTTTTAATTTTATATTTTTTTTCTTTTTTTTATTTATAAGTATCGAAAAATAACATTTCAGAAAATGTATCTATACTAAATTAAATCTAGAAACAGTTGAAAACATAGAGAAAAAGAGATATAGAACGCTGATAAATGAATGATCAAGTAAAACACTCAGGAAAACAAAATATACATTATAATTTGTTTTAAAAGTATTTCAATTCACTTAATAGTTATTTCATAATACCACCATAAAGAGCATGAATTACTTACCTCTCTTGGAGTTAAGTCTGACAGGTTTATCATGTTTAGAGTTCGCCACTCTAAAATAGATCAACTGTGATTGTTATTATTTGAAAACGACTACATGAAGAACTCGCCATAAGACCTGATGTATTTTGAAATTATTATCTTTTGAAATATGTTTTAAGAATAAATGTCTCCATTTAATTGTGAAATATAAAAATTACGTTTTGGTGGAACAAGCAATTGAATGAATTTAGTATTGATCTCACCGATCAATACGGAATACATCAAAGGATGAAGTGAAAAAGAACATTAAAATATAACTAGTGGAACAACACTTTATCCTTGAACTAGAAGAATTAACAAGAAACCATGTTCATTATAATTTTAGAAATTTGTAACCTACTAAATAGAGTACTAATACTAGAATTAAGGTGGAAGATAAACTCTCGAGATGATGTTCTATTCATGAACTCACCATATCCAGGAAGTGGTTCCAGATTCCCCCTCTAATATTCATCTGCTCGGACTTGGATCATTCCCTCTAGTGAATGAATGTCTGAATGTATCAAATGAATGTATCTTCCTTAAAGATTTATTTTTCTCTGCTTTTGTATCCTCTATCAACTACTGCATGTCACTAAACAATGCCACCGACTTCAAAATTCTATCACATGTGCACCATAGACGTGTCTTTTTTCGAGACCGACATGTTGTGCTTTATTTTCCCATGTAACTAACTCCCAATTAGTAAGTTAAGAGAATCTAGACATTTTCTCATCTCTTGAAAGAACCTTCACAGTTAGAACAGAAAAATAAATAAATGAAAATGAAAAGAAAGTAAAATAGTTATAATTTAGTTTAATGTTATTTTACTTTTAAAAAACATAATTAATGTTAATCAATAAATATCTAAATTGATAATATTTTTACCATTGATATTATTTATAAAGTTATTCACTTAATAATATTATGGAAGAACTTAAATTTATCAAAATTTGATAGTTTAATTAGTTAATTTTTATAATAATTAATTTGTTAAGTTATTTAATTTTCAACTAGATTATTAAAATTATAATTAAAGATCTTAAGTAATTTAGTAAAAAAATATATTTAATTAAATAATTTTATTCAATTAAATTTACTATTATAATTAAAATTATTTCATTATTTAAAATGATAAATTATTATATAATATAAATTAATTTATATGTAAATTGTTATTACTCTAGTTTTAAATACTTGTTTTTTTAATTAGTATATATTTTTATAGTTTAATTTATTATTATTACCTATTTAGTTAAATTATTAATACTATATTTAGTTATTTTTATTATTTATTATTAATTTAGGTAAGTTAGTTTTTTATGAGTTTTTAGATTGTTTTTTTAATTCATTAACTCCCCCCCCCCAATTCGGTGCACTAGGGGTGTAGGATTTCAGTTCCTTCTCTAGGAAGGAGAAGCAGCTTTAGCTCGGTAGTAGATCTCCCCAAATCCAGCGGTACCAGTGACATCATCCTCTACTTCACCTCCTTCGTAGCACATCTCCCCCAGTAGTGGTGGCTAATGTGGCTTGGTTCATACAGGTATGGATGACGAGTCTCGAGTCATCTTCACCGTTGAAAATCAGTGGAACAAGTCTTGAATCGATGATCTTATGCTAATACATCATATTATTGGGTGGAGATAGTAGATCTGCAGAAAGAAAGATAGAAGGTGGATAATTGGCTGATCAATGGTTGTTAGATCGGTGACTGACACCTCACGGTTTTGTGTTCATCAGCAATTGTGGAAGAAGATAATGCATCGAGGTGTGTGTCTATGATTTGATGGTGAAATACCCCTGGATTGATATTTACTTGTAGATCGAATTAGTAATGGTTAAATGGAGACAATTAGATCTGTCATATATGGGTCAGTAGTGGAGGTCCTACTTCGAAGCTATGAGAGTACCAGCGGAGGGAGTTGTGGTAGAAGATTAAAGTATGGTGTTGGTTCAACTAGTGGTGGATACAGGTGGTAGACGAAGGTAGGGGAGGACCTGTATTAATATCATCTATAGTTAATACTAATGGTCGATATATGAAAGGAGATGATATTTTAGTGGAATCGTAAAAGGAAGATTTTCGGTAATAGGAAAAGGGTAGGATCGGTGACATAGTAAAGAAGTAGGGAGCGACATCAGTCAAAGATTCCTAATGGTGAGGTGCAGGAGAGAACGTTGAGATGGTGCAGTGGCGTGGAGGTCACTGATAGAAAACAAAATTGGTCACCATTAGTTTAAAATAAAAGGTCACTGATACAAATAAAAAAAGTAAATATTGCTGAAAATGGAGAGTCATCGTTGCTTAAAATAAAAGGTTACCGATAGAAATAGGTCACCAATGGGCATAACAAGGAAAAGGTCACCGATAGCCATTAGAAATATAAGGTTACTAAAAGGTATAAAAAAATATAAGGTTTTTGATTGTTTAAAAAAATGATTAAAGGACATCGTTTTCAAATAGAAGGTCCCTGATTCTAAACATAATCTATAATGGTGAAATTCAAAAAAAAACTAACGGTACGACAAAAAATTAAAAATGCATAAATTAAACAAAAAATTGAAACTAATGTTAATTAAAATTAAAATTTAGAACAAGACTAAACAAAATTTATTAAAAATAGAATTATTGTTAAACATTAAATTTAAAAATTACAATTCAAGATTTTAATTGTTAATAATTAAATTAAAAACATGATAAATATTAAACTAAGTTGATAAAAGACAAAAATTAAAATTTATTATATGGTCTATAGAGAGTGAAAAAGGACTACATCAGTGACTAAATAACTTACAGATAGGTCATGTCTGCCTCACTAGTAGACTAAAAACTAAATTTAGTGACTTAATAAATTAACTGCAATCTGAAGATTAAATAATTAATGTTTTAAAACTCTTAATTAATTAATTAATTAACAATGTGAATACTTAAAGTTAAAATTGTGCTATTTTATTTAATTTAAACTAAAATTATCAACTTAATTTATTATCAAGATGAATAAACAAATTAATTAATGAATATTATATATTATAATAAATCAATATTAATGGATAAAATATTAAAATAAAGTCTATGTTAATTAGATATAAATTCTATGATTAAATAATTTTTTAAAATACAAAATAATTTATTAAAAATTCAAGATAATTTTAACTAAAAAACTAATTATGAAATAATTTAATTATAAAAGTAAAGTTACATTAAAATAATTAATTTAATGTCTAGAAATACATAATTAATTAAAAAATTTATTAATTAAAAAATTTAATTATTTAAAATTCAAAAGAACAATTATTTAGTAAAATGTTCTTAAATAATTAATTGAATCATTAAAAATTAAAATGTGGTGAAACTATATAAAAAATAGAGCCACACCACTCTGCATCCACGGAGGTGCATGCCGAGCATCTTCGGGCTATTTCTGGGAGTTCTTTTCCATTAGTAGTTGTTTGGATGTTTTTGAAGTGTGAGATTTGGGCCTGAGAATTTAGTTTCATGGGTTTTATTGTGTCCTAGTAGGGATTAGTTGTGGATATATTGAAGGTAGTACCATTTTTTCTTGGGTACCCGCTATAAAATTGGAAGAGGTGCAATGTTTCCTTGTTCTTAAAGGATATTACAGGATGTTCATAGATGATTTATCTTGGATTATAACTCCTCTGACAGTGTTGACCAGATGTGATCAGGTGTTCTAGTGGAATGATCGGTGTTAGGAAGATTTTGAGTATCTGAATGTGTAGTTAGTGAGTTCTTCCATTCTTTTTCTACTAAGAGAAATAGTTCATTTTGAGGTTTTCTATGATGCTCTACGTTATGTGTTGGGTTGTGTTCTTATTTATGAGTGATCAGTCATTTTTTATTGGTATCAATAGTTATTTCCCCATAGCTGTAACTATTCCATACATGATCTCAAGTTGGTAGTGGTGGTGTTTTCCATGATGTTGTGGAGACATTACATCATCGGTGAGGGTTCTGTGTTCTTCCCTAATCATAAGATCTTGAGATATGTTTTCTCCAATCATGAATTAAAATTGCTTCAACGTTGTTGGATGTATTTTTTACTGGATTTTGACTTCTATATTTCATATACACCTAGGAAGGGCAATGTTGTGTCTAATTAGTTGAGAAGTAATTCGTGCAGTGTTTTAGTATGGTAATGTGGTTCTTCATGAATAGTTATGGAATAACATTTAGAAATGCACCTAGATAGGTGAGAATTTGAGGATGAGTTTGGGTTTTATAGATGATGGGGCATTCATCATTGGAGCAGTAGGTAGAAGAGTCCCAGTTGGAGGATCTTCAGATAGTGGTCTAGACAGTCCAAGTTTTTTTTGTGAGGCTCTTGATGGTTGGTATGAAGTTGTACAACATGGATTGTTGTTACAAGGATGGATTTTCATTCCAATAGCGATGTTTGAGATGTTTCTCAAAGAGTTTCATAGTTATCCCATAGGGTTACATCCTGATGTGATGAACATCTACTGAGCCCTGAGAGGTCATTTTTAGTGATGTATTCTGAAGCATTGATTTGTACAGTTTGTGTCATGATGTTTAGTCTTCCATAAGGTGAAGTCCAAGCACAATGCTCTAGGTGGTTTCCTCTAGCCATTATATGATCCTTAGTAGACGTGGGAGAAAATATTGATTGACTTTTTTTATTGATTTTCCTTGATCTCATTGATGAAATGATGCCATATGGGTGGTAGTTTTTCATTTAATAAAATTATCCTACATTATAGAAATCAGGATTCGAGCTCAGTATAGGTTTTATCGATGCAGTATCTGGAGGAGGTTTTGAGACTTCACAGAGTCTCGAGGATGATAGTTTTAGATCGATATCCAATTTTTACCTCTAGAGCGTGGAGAGGTCTCAAAATGCTTTTGGATTTTAGTTATGCCTTAGCACTTCTTTTTATCCACATTTGGATGGTCATACAGAGCGGAACATCCAGGCTCTTGAAGACGTTTTGTGTACTTGTGTTTGGGATTTTAGAGGATTTCAGACGAGTCAATATCCATTGGTAGAGTTCTCATACAACAATATTTTTCACTGCACCATTGTTATAGAGTCATTTGATGCCTTGTATTTCAGATCATCTCATTCTCAATTATTCTTCACTAGGGTTGGAGAGTCAGCAATTATCAGGCAGTAACTGGTATAAAATATGATAGAGATGGTTCATGTGATTCATGAGAGCATAAAGGTAGCACAAGATCATCAAAAATATTATTTTTATCATAGGATTAAACCTCTAGGTTTTGGTGTTGGGGACCACATGTTTCTGATGGTGACTCCCCATTGAGGGAATTGATGACTTTGTCTTGTGAGTATGCTTTCTCCAAGTTTTATGGGAACTTTCAAGATGTTTTATATTTTAGATGTGGCTTATCAGGTAGCACTTCCCCCACCAATGATTCTGATACACAATGTTTTCCATTTGTTATATCTTCTTTGTTATCTTCATGACAACTCTCATGTCATTAATTGGGGCTAGATCGATGCTGACGATGACGCAACCATTGAGGAGTTTTTGATAGAGATCCTAGACCACAAGGAGATGGTGTCTCATGGTCATGTTATCCCCTTGGTCTATGTCTTGTGGTTGGAAATTGGTTTGGGGGACAGTACCTAGGAATGTGAGTCGCAAATACATGCTCAGTACACCAAGTTGTTTCATTTTTAGGTCATATCTTGTAACATTGTTCATTTGGTGGTTGTATAACTTTTAGGGTTATGAGATTTCTTTATCTTGTTTTTTATTGTGGAATTCTATCTTTTGATAGGTATCTCCCCAAATATAGTGTTTAGGAGCTATTTTTGGTTGTTTTGGGGTTTTCCACTTGTTCTTCTAGGGAGGTGGTGAGATCCTATGGTCGAAAAAACAATAATAGTTATCTTTCAAGGTAGATGTCCATATGACCCATTTTTATTTCCCATGTAGGTTATATGTGGATTATTGAGTACCATAATATCTTGATAATATCTGATTTAAGGGTTTTTATCCACATGGATCAACCATTTTTCTGTTTTCAAAGATCTAAGTGCTCCAAGGAGGCTTGAAGATGTTTAGAGAAGCTTAGTTATTTAAAAAAACTGTATTTAGTGAGGTTACATGCCATTTAACTTAATTTCATGATGTGAAGTTTGGTTGTGTGTAATTCCATGGAAATATTCACAATGGGATGGATTTTACATGGTGTGAAAGAGGGATTCATGGTGTGAAGTAATTCGAGGTCTGAAAAATAAAATAAAATCGACCGGCAATGTGTTTTTCAGTGAAAATCGACCCAAAGGTATTACATGATGTGAAAGGGGAATTCAGGTCATGTTATACCCCACTATTTTAGGGTTTTAAAAATATTCATCCACTCAGGTTTTCACAAAACCTATGGCTGTAATTCTCTCTATTAACATTAGACGACTTAGTAGCCCCCCTCTTAAACTATTTTGGATTCCTTCATCCCGGATCAATTCCCTGTTTTCCTCCTTTGATCCTTCATTGATATAAGTTACTATATACATCTATTGTTATGGATTATTTGATCTTCAAACTCCAATTTCTCCTTCCTGGTGATCAAATGTGATCTCTATGTTTCAAATAGATATTTTTTAGTTTTTGGTAGATGTGGTTGTCTTGTGGTGTCCTTGGGTTGATGCAGTTGATGCAGGAGAGGTGATTGTGATTCGTTTCATTGATTTGTTCTCGTGTGATGAACGTTAATGGCCATTTGAGGTTGTGGATTCATTGATTCTATATTTATTTACATGAAATTTTAGAGTTGTCATTTTTATCCCATTGTATTGCAATGATATTGAACTAATCAAATACTTGAACAAGATTAAAGAGTTGTTATCGACTGTATATCAATATTGTTTCCTTATACAATGATAATGTTTCTCCTCTTGACTTGCTAGATAGTGTTATATATATGCATTTATTATTTTATCATATTTTTCTTGATGGAAATTGGTAAAGAATATAAATCCATAATTAATTTAAAATTAATTGGATAATTGGTTAAAGAGTCATGTTTAAAAAATTTGGTTGTTATTGTTATATTTTTTTGTTAATAAAATTGATACCGAAATGCATATTTAATGGAATTGGTTAATGAACCTAAATCATGTTGATTCATGTGGGTAAAGGAATTAAATTAATTTTAAATTACTTTTTAAATAATTTTTGATAGCTTGTGATAGCTCGTTTCGTAGGATTCATGTCATTGGAACTAGTGAATCATGAATAAGATAATTCAAGATGGAATAATAATCGATTGTGTGATAAAAGATAATGCCTTTATAGGGCTTCAGTTTCATGCATTCTGGTATGGATCAAGTGAATTATCATTTGGACCCACGCGAGCTTGTTTAATGTGAAGGATGAATGTCTTTCTTGGGAATGATAGCCTATTGTTATTTATTTTCTTAGTTCTTTTGATGTGCTTTGGATATAAGTTTTCTGGTGTATGGGAAAGGAGGCCTAAATATGACGTGATCCTGGGATGGAAAAACTTGGAAAGATGTTTTGGTACGTGGGACATGGAGGCTTGGTTTCTATGGCATTATTTGATGGCTAGAGTGGTGAGATGCATCCATTAATGAAAGTGGGGTTGAGGAGGACACCATAATGGGTTGAAGTTGGGATCACCCATTGATATGAAAGTTGGATATTAATTGAGTCTTTTGTTTTTTATCGGCTTTACTTTCCCCACAATTTGATAAATATATTTTTTATTAATATCATTATAGGATAAGAAATGACACATAGGGTGTTCCACATGATTTATGTGTCTATATTCTCATGGTTTGATGGGACTACACACATTTTATAGGTTCAAAATACTCAACTGTAGTTCATATACTCACCATGTTGATCCCCTTTTGTTTGTTAGCTTATAATTTCTTCTTAAAATAAATGTAAATTATGGAATAGGGTAATTTTGTTAAATAAGTTAATTATTTTCTAACCAATGGGGATAGATCTTGTTGGGATGTAATGTTGAGCTTATATTTATAAGAAACCGTGGACTCAGTTTGGTTATTCCTAGAGGGCATGTAACTTTTAAGTGATGCTATTATAATGAAATTTTTAAATTGTTAATTGTTAATTAATGGTTAAAAATTAATTAACTTAAAGTGAAACTGGTAAAAAGTCCTAAATTAACATAATTTTACTCTTTAAATGGTTGTGTTCATATAGGATATCTAGTCTTAGCAGTTGTAGTTGGGAGTCCGAGTGATGTTAGCTACAGATTAGTCTAAGACTAGGTTATTCCCATAGTGTGGTTGTGAGCTGTGTTATATCTATTACTATTGTGTTTATATATGCTACTCTACCCTATCGGTTATAAAAATAACTCCCCATGGTTTTTGAGCCCTAGGGGGTGCTTTTCCCAACATCCTGGTGTAAGGAAGGATGACTGACTAACCCCTTTGGCCCCAATCTCTTCTCTTTGTAGTTACTTGTACTAGTATGCAAGATGGATAGTTTTTCCAATATAAGTGTGTAGAGGGCTATAATGTATTTTTTTTTATTTCATACACATGCATTCTAGATAAATTTTCCTAAGGATTACTATAGGTATAAGATGTATATGTTGTGATAGCATGAGGATCCTTACTCGGTGTATGGGATATGATGGATTAAGGTATAATACTTGATGTTTACCATACATTATACTATATAATGTGTCTCTCATAAACTAACTTGTTAATTTTAGTTATGTGGACATGGTCGTGTGTTGAACGAGGTGCATTTTATGGTGCATCACTATAGAATCTGCAGGCTAGACTTTTTTTAGAGAGATGCTTATGACATGCAACGTTGGGGTAAAGAGGAAAACCAGTGGGGAAGTGGTAGTAGGGTAACCTTGATATTAATTATTATATAATATTATCTTATACGCAGTAATTGGTGAGAGTATCCATAGTGAGGTTGGGAACATAGTATACATATTTTGGTAATGAGTTAGTTTCAGTTGTTCTTCACTGTGATGTTTTTAATATTTATTTATATTTTTATAATAGGATCTAGGGAGGATCTAACTATTTGTATTGTTATACTATCTCTGCGTATATATAAACTCTTTTTTAGGTTATTTGGAATAGGTTGGAGACCAGAATGGTAACTAATATATTTTGGGTTGTAAGAGTTGTATGGGATTCATGGTCTCTTACATCATTACTTTATTTTGGTACTTGAAGTTTTTTCCATTCATGTGTTGTAGTTCATGCATTAAATTACATTTGTGTAATTGGGTTTATTTTATATTTTATTCTTAGTAGGGGGTTGGTTGGTGTCTATCTTATCTCTCTCTACTACATATGTTTCTCTTAGAGGGTAATGAATCACATGTACATGTTTAATATAACCTCGGTGCTAGTGACCAACCTAGAGCCTACTAAAGGCCGGACTCGGGGTGTCTCTATCTCTATTCTTCCATTGATGTCCTAGGATGAGCACACTTTTTTGGGAGGGGGTCATGACAAAACACTACCTTAATCCTAACAGTGCCAATAATATTTTTAATATTTAAGGGTCAACATGGTCAATATAAAAGATCAATTTTTGTTCCATTAATTTATCATGTTTGATATTTACTAAAATTTAAAGATAACATTGTATAATATATATTTTAAATAAATTTAAATCATTTAGTAAAAAATCATTTATTATAAAATAACATTAATATCAATTTAGATATTATTAATTTAAATTAAATTAAAATATATCAATACAATAATAGAATTTGAATATATTTATCACAAACATATTTAACATGATATATTAATATATGTAATTAATTTAAGATAATAATCCATTCAATTTACTTCAATTTTAATATTTTTAGTGTCATTTAATTTCGTTAATTCCTAACTAAATAATTACTACTTTGGCATTTCTTAAGAATTTTAAGTAATTATTTAATGTATAAAAATTAATGATAAATTATAAGGATAAAAAACTGATTTATATTTCCAAATTTTATATATAACCTAAAATATTTTGTTTTGTCCCTATCCCAAGGATTTATATATTTTAAAAGGAAAAGGTGTTCAATTTTTTTTCCTGTACTTAACATAAATATGGGTCACTTTCATGGACTAGTGACCCAAAAAACAATTATGACCTATGATAGGGTCATAGGGGTTAAAATATGTCTATAAAATGGGTTCTGGACATGTTTCTATGTCATTGTTTTCCTCTAAAAATACAGTTTAATCTATTGGTAAACTCGTTCTTTCGAGAATTATTGTAATTAAATTTCAATTTTTGAACTAATAACTTTAGTAAAAAATTATTTTTATATTATTATACATTATAAATTATTCTTATTATTAATATCAAATCAATTTTTCCCAATTCAATTCACAAAAGTGGAAAATTTAATTTTGAAATTAATCCCACAAATGGGATGAGAAAGTAAGTTTTTTTAAAGTGATAATGTTTAATATTTTAATATGTTTATATACATAAATTCAAAAATAAAGTTTAAAAGGACCTAAATTGATTATGAGATGCATTCATTAACTATTTTTACTTTAAAACAAATAAAAATATTATTTACTAATATAATTTATTTTGTTGAAAATTATGTTTCCAATTAAAACATGGTATTTTTCACTATTCATAACAAATTACTATTCTCATTAAAGTGCCAAGAATTGATCCAAATCTAATTTTAAAACTCAATTTTCAAAAATGATATTTATGATTTTTTAAAAAATATATAATATAATCAAATTATAGTTTTAAAATAAATTTTCCATTAAAAGGTGGCAAAACTACCTTTTAGAGAATGCAATTTTTATGAGTAAAATTGGATTAATTATTATGATTTTTTTACAACACACATAGGATTGATGTAAATGATTATATTTATTATAAAAATATATATTACATTTATATAATCCAAAAAGAGTTATTTTTAATTCTCATTGTGCCATGTAACACAAGCTAAACTCGATATTTCATACAACACAAGAAATAATTTTCTTATTTTAAAATATCAGGGTGTTATAAAGATCGTGTATCTAAAGGGCAGTAGAAATTCATATCATCATGAATAAGAATTGATGAAATAATCCCTATCTAGTCAGAGTGTGTTTAAACTATAGAGAATACATGTGTCATCTACCATAACCAATCCTTTAAAATTTTTGGATTACGGTCACCATAAAAACTAAGAGAGCATCAATACTAAAATACATGTAGTACACTGAAACAATGATTGGGGCCATACAACATGGTTCAAACTACTATCAACTCAATGAGTCGAGGTTATATACAATTGGTGCATGAACATCCTTTTACTCGTAGGGAATAGATACATCATGACTGGATCCCTGAATCCAATCCTCTTTTACCAACTAATTAGTGGCTAGAGGTTATAACACTGGCATGGTATTCTCACTACCATACCATTAAACCCTATCATACTACCTATGATTTATCATCCTATAGTTAATAGGATATAACCATGTTTTAGTAATAAAATCTTATTGATCAAATTCAGTTACAACATTTATAAAATCACATATAAACCTTTATATGAGGTGTGTGTTGACTTTTTTTCTCACACTAAATGATTCATAAGAAATTTAAGTTGACAAGAATATTATCAGAGTCTTGGTGAAACCAAATCTCAACCACACAAAATTGTACATAGTTCCCTGATTCTAATAAATTAACTCAAAAAAAATTGACACGTTTTAACCTATGTTTTCCATAACAATCCTAATAAGACACCACAATTCAAACTCATTCCCAAATTAAAACACTCTATGATACTACTCAAACATGATCTATCTAATTAGACCAAACATGGGATAATATATAGGCTAAAAGTACCTCTATATACCAATTAGTAAAATGCTAGGGTAGTGATTAGTATAGAGAGGGTGTATAACACACTGGATCCCTTAGCCTAATGAAAACATGCAACCTATAAAAAAACCTAAATACATAATATTTCAAATAACTTCAAAAATCATAGAGATTACATGAAATTTGGTATAATATTCATGCATTAGGTATCAAAAAATAATGAAAAACACACATGGGTTGACTCTAAGATAAAATAATACATAATAAATATATATCAAGTAAGTTGAATTTTTTATAATGTGAAAACAGCACATTGTTTTAATGAATTTTAGTAAATTTATCTAATAGAAATTATCCCTCTAATGTTTCATCATTAACCACTACATACATTATACACATTATATCTATCCAAAATGGTCATCTCTAAACTATTTAACATTTTTATATACACAATACATCTTAACAATAAGTCCTGTATAGGGTTGATTATGAAATATGTCGTAAAAAATTTTAAAAAACAAAAACTAGGATGAAATAATACTTCATTTAAAACACATGATAGTGGGATCAGATATAATTTTATAAGAAAAAATATATATATGATTTATGTATTAAAAAACAAATACCATGATGAATACACAGGTTGACAACCCAATTATTATTCATATCTCCAAAGTAACCAAAAGTGTTAACCCAATGAATGACTTATAATACCTAAATTATCAGAATATAAATTATTTTACATCTCCTATATGAAATAATAGTGGAGGACCCACTCAATGTTTAGTTATGAATATAATTCAATAGGATTATAAATCCTAATAGGGAACTATGCCTTATTGTGGGGAATTTATATAAACCAGCATGAAAACTGAATCCATGGATGGATGACCCTCACCCCATATTGAAGTGGATTACCTACTCCATAATTTATATGGGGTAACTATAATTTATTATAGACAATGGGGTATTGGGAACATTCTTGAAATAGATAAACCACATCCTATATCTATTAAGATGTTATATTGTCTATAATGTTGTTGGTAGATCCTCACTATGCCATCAATATATCATGTCGGGGTTACTGACCATGCACCTTCTCTAAACATCTTAGTTGAACACTATAATAGTTATTATAGAGATAAGATAACCAAACTATCCAAAATAACATTGAAATTAACTCAAATAGAAAATAGGTCTCCATTTTCATAATCTATGTGTAGAATCAGTCAGAATACACTACTCATTTATCAGATTCTAAAACCCTAACAAGAAGATATAAAAGACAGAAGAAATAGGGAAAGTACATGAAATATTATTTATTGTACATGGTATGTGAATAACATCGGGTTACTATGTATCTATGGTTTTTCCGAATTTCATCATTTACTATTTAGATGGAATTTATTTTTAATTATAATAGTGTGTGGCTCTCAATTGTAGTTGGTGTGTATTTTCAAAACTCGGGTCAAACCATTTATTTTACATAGAATGATCTTAGTAGATACACAAAATGAGTTTAAAATGGTGTTGCTAAGTGTATACATTTCCAAATTATTGTCCATGTATTCCATAAAAAATAATGATGTTATTTTTGAAAAATGAATGCCATGTTTTATTTTTATCCTCTATAGAAACCATAGCTACATGCCAATGTGAAGACATGTAATGCGCTTTAGTGGTTATGTTCCATGTATAAAAATTTCCTATTATAGGTACCCTATATATTAGATCTAATATTCCAACCATAAACCCACGAACCCAATCATTATAATTTCACATCCAACTAATATATTGACCCCAACATGCTATCTCAAAACCACCATATCATAGTTTCCTTCTCCCTCAATTTTATTGATGATCATCCAAATATAATCAATTTTAGTTATTACCCCCCAAAAAAATATCACATCCTCATGATCCAGAGGCTTCACAGGTTCCCTTATTGATGGGACACTCCATCTTTGTACCATTACTTTACATGAGTCATATTATTGATTTTGATTATAATGATATAAATAGATATAATAATAGAGGATTAAAAAATAAATCGACGATGACTTGAGAGTGTCCATTCACCCTCTTGAAAATTATTATAATCCATTTCTAATGGTATTAACAAATTTCAAGGCATTTGGTTCATAGGTTAATAGGTGGTACTATTTGGATCTTTATCCAACTACCCACTCCTCATTTTTTGAGTAATATTTCATTTTTTGTTTCATAACATCAAAAACTCAATATAAACATAATGTAAAATATTCATGAAATTATCGAAGCAATGAATAATAAATAATAAGAATATAAGTAATAAAATATCATAATATAATTTAATTATAATTATCTAAATGAATAAAAAGTCATGAAAAATAATAAATACATGCATTTATGGTGAATAAAAAAAGCGTTGAAGATTCATCCCAATCAAGAATCTGATAGTTTCTCTTTAAAGAATGGCTAATTTACCTCTAGTCTAGCTAGATTTAACAAAATTAATAGGGGTTAAATCTATTTAGGGGGATTGAGGCTGATATTTATATTAGATAATTTGGTTAACTACATATTTTATTAATGTCTTGAAATGGTTCCATCTCAGGGAAAGAAACCAGAAACAATGTATACCTCCCTTTGTAAAACCCCCTTGTCTTAAGTCGAACTAAAATGATATATTTTCCATTACAGTAATATTTTAAGTGATATTTGGGATTTATTTCACTTATTCATTCAAGGAATAAAAAATAAATTTAATATATTAAATATTTATAAGACCTACCAGTATGAAAATATAAATGAACTAACTACATGACCACATCATATTATATTATAAAAAATATATATAAGGTCCAAAAAAAAGAATCTAAGTTGATAAACTCCATATAAATTCTATTACTGTTCTCTTAAAATCCATCTTCACATTCATCATTAGAAAAACATGTTATTCCCTTCAATTTTGACATAGTTAGTGGGATAGGAAATCATGGGCAATTTCTCAAAATATATTGATATTACCCAGGTATTTTAACAAAACTATAGATCACTGCTCCACTTGTTCATCTAGGATATTACTGAATCATCTTCATGTTTTATATGATCCTTAAATATATGATAATAAAATAAAAAACACCAAAAATATATCATGGTTTTCTCTAAAGATAGTATTTATCAATCCTATAAATAACATTACGGTATGTGAAAGTACAAAAGATGCCTCTATGGATTCTTAGGGATCATATCGTTTCTAGAAAGACAACTATTTATTATCACATATCTTCACATCTATTTGAAGATATATTGAATAATGATTAACTTTTGATATGTATTATGCTACTTAAAGTTGACTGATGAAGTCATCAAATCATGATAGTGGATACTTGTTGTTTTGGATAGTCTTATTGAGATCTTAGAAAATAATACAAAGGAATATTGAACCATACTTATTTTTGGTAAAGAGAAATACTTTTTTAATAATCCTAATTTGAGTCCCTAGAAGAATTCCTGGATCAAGCCACCATATGGCATCAAATTCACCTTCCAACCATTAGAGGCTGGTGACTAGCACTATGGAACTAATAAACATTGGAAGAAGTTTTTTTCCAACCTTTTGACAAATATAACTAAGAGTAAAGAAGTAATTATTTATCTTAATAAAATGAATATCATACAAGTGATACTAATTGAAAGCCAAATAAAAAAAAGATATAAATTAGTTCCCAGCTATCCCTAGATAAGTTCCAATATTATCTCCACCCTTAAACTATAACACCTAGTGGAGCTTGACACATACTAGTGAAATCCATGCAGTAAATGAAAACAATCATCTAATGCACTAAAAATACTTTTGGATACCAATAAATAAAACCATGAAGATTCATTTCCACCAAATTGAAAATATAGGGGTTGATCATATCATAAATGTAGGGAACCATCAGAATTCCACCATATAAGAAACATACTGAAGTATTTTATTCCAATGAAACAAGTATTTTAAAAAAATTATACATAAAAATAGAATTATAAGTGATTTTAAATCAATGAATATAAGAAGTATGTAGTGATTTATTTTTTCTTATAATTATCCATAAATGATAACTCCATATACTAGTTATAACTATACATATCATACTTTTATTGATCCTCAATAGGGGATCTAAGACAAGTAGGACAAGTAAATCATGAAGTGGTTCCTATTAAATAAACATAAATTTTCAAGGGTTTAATACTCGCCCTATAGAGAATAAGTGATTATATATACATTATTTAGAGATATCTCATATTATGTACCTATAGGAGTTGAATAATTGGTATAATAGAATTTGGGAAATCATGTATATTTTAAAATATATTAAAATTAGACACCACTTATTGATTATCTATCTATTGTTTATATAGTTATAATACCAACAAAAGGTACATTTGGAACCCTTTTAAAAAAATATGTAATATAACCCTTATATACATACACTATCTATACTAGATATCCGATAATGATAAATTTTCTTGGGATATTACAAGTTAAAAAATTAACATTCTTGATAAAAAAAATTATTCATTATAAACCCAACAATGTATCAATCCAGATCATGTAACAATTCAATTAAAACTAATTTAATGCTTGACATAGGGTAATATAGTCATACATTCATAATACACACTAACTATCATACAAACTAAAAATATTTTAAATGTAGTCAAGATCTTCATCATACTATGGGTAACACATTAACAAAAAAATATTGAAACCAAGAAGCTATACGACATTAATCCAAACAAAGAATAAATTAAATGATGTAATTATTTTCATTCCATTTTAAATGTTTGTTGTAAAAATTCATGAATTAGAGTAAAAAAGAAATTCAAGTTTTTTAATGTCTTATCCAAATAGGGATTTACTCATAGATATATGGTAACTAAGTTTTTTTATTTGATCACTATGTGATAGAACAAGTGTGGTTTTCGCGAGTATAATGAAAACGAAAATCATTCCATTTTAAAAGTAAAATAAGGTGTGTAGATTGAATATAAAACTATTTTTGAAATATTATTCTTCCAAAAATAATCTTATCATATATAGAGTTTATATAATTGAAATCTTATGTTTTAATTTTAGTGATATCAGAGCTATAAATTAATCATTATAACATATAGAAAATATTATTGTCGATTTCTTAGAGAAGATATGGGTTTTTTCAAATTGAATAATTTTGAATGGTTTCACTTAAAACCTAGAATATGTATTTAACTCAATGTAAAAAAATAATTCTTTTGAAAAATTGGATAATTTAATTTGGGTTGGAACAAAGTTGATTAAATCATTTTTAGTTATATATCACCTAATTCAATACTACTTAATGTCAATAGAGAAATCACCATGCCATTGATATAACTCTTAACTAGGTTTATGATTGGATACATACTTGTAACTCAAGTAGGATAAATAGGGAAGGAATTATATCTTTAATAAATTTTGTTTAAGTCAAAATAAGGCAAAATTTTAGAATATTGTTAAAAACCCTTATTTATTATCATAATCAATCAAGTAGGTTATACTAATATTCATTATATGTCTTAGAGTGTTCAGTTGGATCAGTTGAAGGTTTCTGGGAAAGTCAACACCACTTATAATGGTTTATTTATTAATATATAATAAGTTAATTTTTCTCAACCATGGTGTATAAGATATGTTCTCTAGAGATGAATTAATTTATCTTTTTTATTAAAAAAAACAGAGTCGGTGAAAAACTATTATACCTAATGGTAACCTCACTAGTTCCATATTGGAAAAAAGATACCCCTAATTACATAAGTTTATGTAATTAGTTATATAGTGAAATTATTTTTCGATTTTTAAATTTTATTTTTTATCATCAAGGGAAGTGAATGACATCAATTCAAGTAATCCAACATGAAGATCCCACAATTAATGGTTGTATTTGATATCAAAAAGTAATTTTACCTTAGTGTGAATAATAGAATCCAAAAATGTGGAAGAATAGAGAAATAAATGTAAATAGGTTCAGTTGAGAGTTATATATTATGCACAGATGAGTTTGAGAAAAATTATAAATATTGTAGGGTTGT
The DNA here is from genome assembly GCA_963277665.1 of Viscum album. Classification (NCBI taxonomy): domain Eukaryota; kingdom Viridiplantae; phylum Streptophyta; class Magnoliopsida; order Santalales; family Viscaceae; genus Viscum; species Viscum album. The sequence goes on along the minus strand of OY728125.1, from coordinate 1,489,560,616 downwards.
GTAAGGTATTTGAAGTATTAATGATTAAAGGAAAAATTTGGTGACACTTGGTGGATCCATGTCTTTTGAAAGATCCTAATGGAAGAAGACTTGAAAAAGTGGTGGATAATGAAACTCATATATTGTGAATAGGTTTTATCAACAAAATTGTTTTGGATAAAATTTAACAGATATAGGAATACAAATAAATCAGTTAGAAAAAGGGTTCAATAGGGAGTCTACTAGATGAAGAGTGTGTGTAAGAATTGATAAAAGTTTTCTGAAATATCAAAGTTCACTAAGAAGAAAAATTATTTAAGGTTTTTTATATATAAACATTAATAGTCTTCCAAAAAAATGGTGATAGGAAAAAAGAATAATCTGTTGAGGATATTAGATTGAGAAGTTATTATGAAGTTGAACTAAATGATGTCTCATATTTTTTTATAGTGTTTTTTGTAAACACATTAATTGTGAAATTTTGAGTTACCCATTAAATGATTTAATAATCAAGAAATAAAAATTGTTATTGAAAACATGATTTCTGGAGGTTTGAATAGTTCATTGATATATAGTATTAAGGAATGATTTCAATGATGTTTTGTTTAATACTATCTTTTATGAGGTTTAAAGAAGTCCAACAATGGAATGGAATAAGCAATATATTCAAAGTTCAAGTGAGAACTTTCAATTTAATTTTTGAACAATTTCCTTATCATTTAGAGAGGCGATACCTATATAAAGAGTGAGAAAGTGATATTTGGGAAGTTTGTTTTTTTGGGTGAATTTTAAAAAAATTAATGTTCCGAATAAAGGGATTTAGAGATATTTTCCTTAAAGCGTCAGATTCATTGGAACTGGACAACATGGTACTGGACCAAGTGTAATTAATAGTTGGTATCAAACAAATAGTCTGAAAAGTCTACTAGAAACAAGGTAATAGATAGAGTACTATAAAAAAATCAACTGATATCAAATGAATAGGGTATTAGATAGATTAGTGGGACATATGCTACCTGAAAAATTGATATATGATGGAGAAGTCATGTGAAGGACATGTTCATATAGAAGAGTTTAATAATAATTTATTGATCACTATTATGAAAGAAACTGAAGAGAAAGAAGAATGATTTATAGTAAAGAAAGTGTGAATAAATATCAAGATGCATAGTTAAAATATACAAAATCCTATTAGTGAATGATCTTGTTTTTGTTTTAAAAAAAATTATATCATTTGATTTGTGTGTGGATCGCATTCTCTATTGAAGGAATATAGTGAAATTAAAGTTATGAATATTACATATAAATTTTAAACCACGGAAGGATTTTTTTTCTAGTGGTAGTGTGTTCATAGATTACATTAAATCAATACCAAAGACTAGATACTCTTATTGAGTAGTAAACCCTCTAAATACCTAGGGTTCTATGGATGTTCTTATTTATTATTTTCTAGAAATGTTTATTCTCACTAACTAAATGTGAAGGTGTTTCTAAAGTAAAAAAATGTCATTGATTCACCCCTCCCCCTTTTAGTGATCACACATATCCTTATTGTCCCTTTAAATTGGTCTTATATAAAAAAACATTCAATAACTCTCATATTAAACATAGAGATAATAATGGTTTCCATGTATTTTAAAAATTATATAAATTGTTACAAGATTCAAATCCTCTGTTACATAAGTAATCATATCATTACGGATAAAATGATACCCTATCATTTATCTATTTTCTATGAGGCTCTAGAATTTATTACATATGGATTCCCTCTTCTTGATGATTTGTTCCCTTAATAAACAATAATAAAGAGTAGTTGTTGAATGATGGGAGAACATGAAATTATATACATTCCCCGCTATCTGAATGTGAATTTATAATGGTTAATGGTATTGGAATATTTATATCTACATTGTCAATGTTATATAACATTTATAAAGGGAATATGAAAGTGAATAGATTAAAATCATATATTTTAATATTGAATTATGAAGATATTAAAAGGGGATATAATTAATATTTTGGGGAGTTATATACAAGGGAAAATGGAATTGAATGAACCATGATATTTTTGAGTGATATATTTGAAGATTCGTATACTATTGAAAATAATATAAGAATTATTCGGGATAAATTATATTTCAAGTTTTCATCTTTAGAAGTGAGATATCATGAAAATTTATGTGTGGATAATCTATATAAAATTCTCATCATATATGGATTTTTAAGATAAAATTATATCAAATAATGGAAAAAACGGATCTAGGAATTTATTTCATTGATATTGAAGAATGAATGTATGTTAATGTTGTTAAGGAAGAAGGCATTGGATCAGACAATGAATGGGTTGTAATTAATAAATTTTATAAATTTATATATTTGTTTTCAATGAAGGTGGGAAAATGTGTAGAAAAATATAAAGGAAAATTTCCATGGAATTATTTTAGTTTTAGAGACCCTAGATAATTCATTAAAAATATCCGTGGCTAAAAGAAGATGAATATAGTGATGAATAAGATATAAATTCAAGAAGATATCTAAATAAGATGGAATAAAATAGAAAATTGTATTCAAAGTAAAATCAAAATATGTTCTCTATATGTAAAAAGAGATACTTTTTTCAATAGTGTATAAGATAATGATTGTGAATGGGAAACTAATGTCTCTAATGATGCTAAGGTTGAAATGTGTCTTATTGAAAACTGAATAATAATAACTTTACCATTAATGAAAATAGATTCTCTAAAGAATATGAAGTGGATACCCATAAGAAGTACGCTCAAAATATAATTGATTTATTTTTTTAGAAATATCTTTCAATATTGAAAAAGAATAAAATAAGATGAAAAAAATATGATCAGTAAAAAATATACAATTAGTTCTTGAAGAAAAATAGATACTATTAAAAGTGATTGATGTTCTGAATTATATAATCAATGAGGATAAAAACCTTAGTATCATAATTTTATAAATTATAATGGTTGATGAGAAATAATTTGACCATGTTCAACAGAAACATATCGAAGCTGATCAAGGAATCAAAAAATTCCAAAACATGGTTACAGATGTTGGTGAATGGTTTATGAAATGGGAACCTCATACGAATAAAAGGAGATTATCCTCGAAGTTAAACAAGAATTTTGAATATTCATAGAAGAAAAATTAATTTAGTAAGACAATGTATATATACAAAACTAGCTAATACATAAATTAATAAATTTTAGAGAAATCGATAGTTGATGAAAAAATCACCACAACTAAGGAAGTATGATTTAAATAAATATGACAGTAAGTAATATTATATAAAATGGACAGAATTTTAAGAACAACATAAATGTTATATAAAAATATTCTTTTCAGTGATATTACCTATACTATATAGTTTTTTAGAAAACAAAAAAATTTGTTGGTTTATTAATCAATATTATAATTAATCTATATTGTAATGGATATAGAGTTTAAGTAAGAGTAAAACCACTCAAAACAATAAACCCAAAGGGTCCAGTTTAATGAATAAAATTCTATTTCAATCCCTATAAACTATTTATGAATGATGTGATCAGCTTATAAATCTTTATAATGGTTTTCTTATTCTGTTTCCATCTGAACAACTTTTTACCAAAAATCTAGGAATCCTCATGTGAAAGAAGAAAAAGGTATTTAAAATTACTTATATGATAATATTTTTCTCTAGGAAACAAAATTAAAATGATCATGGATATTTTAAAGTGTTTTTTCCTCATATAAGAAAAGATATTCGAAGTTTTTAAACAAAGTAAAAAATTTAAAAGAAGGGTAATTGACATTTGGAAATAATTAATTACTCAAAAAAACATTTAATCTACTATCATTGGAAAAAAATAATTAAAATATGAAATAAATTTTTATATTGATCTATTAAAACAAAAATCATTTTGTGTTTCATAAATTTTTGATGAATTTAAAAAAAATTAAATGATATGGATTTGTTGTTAAATGTATTAAATAAGGAAATATTGTAATAAGTTGAAAAAGAATCAAGGGAATCTTATTTAAAGTTATTCATTTATAGGGGTAATGATATCTAATAATTATATATAAAAATAAGTTATATTATAATATTCTTGGATATATTCTCCAAATAAATATAATCAAGAATATATATTGAGAAATTTTTAATTTTATTCCATACATGACATGAATAAGAGATTGGTGTTGACTGATATGTCTGAAAGGGAATATTAGAAATTTGATTCATAATAATTTTGAGACATACATAACTCATACCTTAGAGAATACTCATTCAGACAAATATAGGCCCATTATAAATTAATCAAAATATTTAGACCAATACTTTATTTCTTTTATTAATGAATTAACTCATATTGTGAATATTCTATTTTTGTAAAATATATCTGAGGCTCTAAAATTGTTTGAGAGTTTCAAGAGAATATGTAAATAGAAATAATGGTATTATTATAATAAAATATGAAATAAAAATGTTGTTGAATATTAAAATAGAAAGTTTAAATACTGTATTGAAAATAATCTCATTCATCATGTACTAAGATCACTATATATACCTTAGAAAAATCATGTTTTTGAAGGAATGAAATCACAATTGGTTGATATAGCTCAAAAAATTGATTAAAAATTATACTTCTTGTTTATTTTGGTGGAAAGATATTGGAGTATTTATTTTAATTCAAAACCACTATTTCTATAGGACAACATTTTACCCAACTCTATACGAGATGTTTTATAAAGAAACCCCATGTTTGAAATACCTATGGGTGTTTGGAAGTCCTTGATTTATCAATGTATAAAGTCATAATATTGGTATGTTCAATAAAAAGAGGTGTTAAAGGTATTTTCATTGGAAAACCACCTAATAATAAAGTATAAATTTGTTATAATAAAGAAACTAAAAAATTTATTGATTCTCTAGATGTGAAAGTGATGGAACATTATGATTGAAAATTTTCACTGACTACAATAGATATAAGAGATTACGAGGATGGTGATTTTAATATTAAACAACATAAAATAGTTTCTGATAGATTTTATTTCATAGAAAATGTTCATGTTAAAAAAATTTATTCATCTATATCAAGTAATGAGTAAAAAATTAAATTCATCTCATCCATGGCAGAGGAAGCAGGTGGTGGTCCAGAATATTGATTCTAATTAAATAAACCATGTTTAAACCAAATGATCTCTGAGAAGGTTATCAAATATCAATTTTTACTCCAAGGTTAATCTAATATATGTTGAATAATCTTTGGTTCATCAATATTTTTTTGGTAACATCGTATTTCCCGATTTTAGGTACTAATATTTTCTCATGTCACTTCATTCTTTATTTTGTATATTTTGGGACTCTCGAGGATAGATAGAATTTGTTATTGAAAATGAAAGAAATTTTAGGGATATATGATTTTTTGAACTAATGGAATCTAGGTTTCAATGTGTTAAAGGATTTATAGGGTTCTCCCTGAGTTCATAGAATGTTTGAGTTGTTTTGAGGATTTTAAGCTAATAATTGGACTTTTTGTAGTTGTTTAGGAGAAATACACACCATTTCATGGAATTACATGACATGAAGTTTATGTTGATAAGTATTCATGATTTTGATAGAAAACATGAGGGTTACACACTGTGTATTTGGTTTATGGTGTGTATAGGTGAAATATGGGTTTTTGTAAAAAAGGAATAAAATTCAACCTTAAGGGATTACACAATGTTTAAAGGGATTACACACCTTGTAAATCTCATAGTTTTTTATTTTAGGGAATTATACGAGTGGTTTGCGGTTTGATTCATCTAAAGGACCCTTTTCTCTTAATGAAGGACCTATCACATGTCATTTTTGGGACTACCACCCTATCTTAATAACATCATTTAGTGATTGATCCCTATTTTGGTTTCCCTGCATCACTACGGTTGTGTAATACCTTCTTATTCGTCATTTCATTTGATATCGGTACTGTCATTTCCTAGTATTATTAGATCCATTTAATTGTGATGATTATTATTCTTTATTCTTTTTAGATAAATTATGTGATATTCCTTTATAAGATAACATTTTTATTAGTTATCATGCAGCTTTTGGGTATCTAAAGGGTCTCCTTTGTCATGGTATTTGTGTTAATCCTTATTGGTGGATCCCATTGTGGTCATGTGTGACCTGAGATTGAGGAAGGTGGTTCTATCTCTACAATATTTTGAATGACATTCATATCTATTGTTTTATAAGTTATTTTATAAATTATATGGGATGATTAATTTATTTATGTTTGTGTGTGGAAAATAGTTTTTTCATAAAATATTATTTCCCCTTATTTTGGTAAAGGAAAAAGGTTATTTTTTATGAATTTTAAAATCGATTTACGAAATGGTTCTCGAGGCATGGTTTTGATGAGAGGGATTGGAAAATAGTTCATATTGGAATCCATGGGTGATTAGGTTGAAGGATTTACATAGGTTCATCATTCATTTGTTATTGGGGAATGACTCATGGGGTGTTACTCTATTCCATATGCCTATTATTCTAGTGAATAAATGTTGAAATTATTATGGGATTCACTCATCGAGTGTTTCTCTGGTTCTTAGGCTTGAGTTCTAAGTATTTTGTTATGTACTAGTTGATGATTGTGGTAGGAGTAGTCTATTAGCCAGACCTAGAGTGATCCTTGTGATAGTGTAACCTGTGATTTCATCATATAGTATTTTAGTTTTTTCTACCATTTTATCATTATAATTGATAGAAACATTTCATTGGATTGATATGACTGCGTTAATGAAACTGAATTTTCATCAAACTACATTACTTAGATTTATTTGGAAATGTTGAAAAAGGTAAAATAAAAATTTTATCCCCATGCTTTTCATATAAAAACAATAATTTTTCTCCATGCCTTGTTTTCTTTAATGTTTAAGATCTTCCAATTATTATATATAGAAATGTAATACAATAACTAGGTGGGATCCCACTAAGTTGGTTATTTCAAACCTTGTAGAACCCTTCAGTGGTGCATCGAACATTATTGTTATTTCAATTTATGAAATGGAAAGGTTTCACTATCGCGTGGTAATGTTTCTATCAGATTTTTTGGGTAGTTAGTTTTGAAATGGGGATATGTTTACCATACTATATCATGGTGTAACTAGATCCACTTTTTGTAGTTCTTAAATGTTGAACTTATACTTTTGGATGATCTAATTAATTTTTATATATATTATTTCTACTATATTAATTTTATTATGGAATATATTTTTCTCTTCCATTGTTTCTCTCTGTTATATATTTATATTCCATATTAAAATTTTAGTTTGAGTGAATTCATTCACTCTTGTGGTTATTTGATGCATGAGTTATAGTATTCCGCTAATAAGGATTAAGAATTCCCTTTGGGTATGTGGTAATTCAGGTTGAGTCCCATTTTGAGATAGTATCGAGGTTGATTCATCACAAGATTTATTCCATAAATGAATAATTGTGTTATATTGGGAAGAATAATATATATTAACATTCACACAAATGAGAATATAATAATGTGATTGAAAAAAATGTGTTTTCTGAAATAAGTTAATTGAAAATGGTTCAATGATAATAAATAATGTAAAACTAGATTGTAATGTGTATTACTAGGTTGAAATCATTAATTTTCATGAGACCTTTCTCCTATTATAAAGACATGAAACCATCAGAATATTTATTTCTATTGATGAAAAAAATAATATATTTGATATTCTAGATAGATGTGAAACCATCTTTTCATAATGTGGAGTTAGATATTGAATGTTATGTTTTGAAACCATTTGGTTTCTTTCTTTTTCAAAATATATTCTGTGAGGGAAGTTTGAAGAAAAACTTGCATGGGATGAATCAATATCAAAGAGTTTGGTATTATAAATTGGAAACTTGATTGAATAAGTTTAATTATAGGAAATGAACAATTAATAGAAAATTCTAGATAAAATACAATATAAAGGGTTCCCTCATTATAATTATTTATATTTGGGATATCATATTCACAGGTAATCATGAAGTTAAAATTTTCCAATTGAGATAAAGAAGTTATTTAGAATATCTATTCTACGAGAAATGAAACAAATTAGATTGAAAACCACTCAAACCAAAAATTACGTATTCCTTTCTCACGAGAGGAATATTAAGTAACTCCTGAAGAAATGTGGACTGGAAATATAAAATATTTTTTACAAACCTATTTTAGTGGGAAAAAGTCAAAATAATATGGTCATGTATAAGATTCTGATCCTAAAGAGTTTATAAAGTAGATTAGAAGCCTATTATATTTTACATGTTCAAAAACATATTTTTTGTATTTTGTTACACTTTCTTCATCAAATATAATGTGATCCTAAAGAGTCACATATTGTGGATGTAAATATAATTATGAAATATATTAAATACATAATTGATTTTGGTTTGGAATTTAAAATTATATGAATTATTGATATTAATATTCATAAACATGATGATTACGTATGATGTGTCCATCACTGGAGAACCATGTCTGGTGTAGAATTATTTTCAGAAGAGTTATATGTGATATTACACACACAAAAATAATTAATATCAGCATTATATAAGAATAGTATTTATATACCACTAAAATCACAGCATAGATAATATGGATTATGGATTAGTAGGAATATTTATTGTTTGATGTAAAGCTTCCCCTTCTCTTGGGTTTTTATATTAAATGTTCTATAAATATCACAAATAATAAAATAAAACATGCCCAATATAATAAAAATGGCATTGAGTATCACTTCATCATGGAATATGTGGAAGCAAACAAAATAAATCATGATTGTTTCCTACAAAATAGAAATTTATTTCTATTTTCACAATATTGTTCTTAAAATAAATTCATAAGATTAGGTTGGTCATGGGCATACAACCACACTCCCATCAAGGATAACATATGTTTTATCTATTACCATTATCATATTTTCATATTATAGTGTTTTCAAATATGTAACAAGTATATTATATAAACATATTCAATAGTATTATATTTATCATTCAATCAAGAGTGTATATTTATAGTGAGTTTTGAAAAGGGGTATGTTCTGATTTCAGTATACGTTACTTGTTTTAACGGTTTGTTGAAGTGGTTATGATAATTTTTTATAGTATTTTATTTTAAATATTAGTGAATAGAATATTTTGAGGAATTTTCTTAAATCATGTCTTTATAGACATCATAGTATTATTATTCAATAATTTTTTATTCCTACAGTGAGTTTTCTCACGTAGTCTTTGAATTGTTCATTGTAACCAATTTATTTATTATCATTATTTTCAGGATTTATGTTATTTATTTGAAAAAAATACAAATGGGGTACTTATAGGACCAAGATACCTTTATGTTTTTTTTTAAGAAGAAGATAGTTATGAAGGAAGCTTGATTTATTAAGTATTGTCTTTTCTTTACTAAAATAAATCACTTTACAATTTTGATCTTTCCTTGGAAATGTTTATGAATTAAGTCCAATAGATGAAGGTGTTCAAGGTGAATCGATAGAGTCCATAATATAGATTCACCTAAACTGATGTGATAAGATATAATATGGATAAAATTCTTATCTGATGGTTTTTATTATTCTACTATATGAACATGTTTGATAACGTAAAATCAAACAATACATTTTTTATCGTCAAATTATTAAAAATATATTTTATACAAATGTAATATTTATTCTATATAAATAATTTTTAAAGAAGAAGTTAGTAATTCTTAGTCAAGCAAGTTGTTCCAAGTGTTCCTAACAGAAGAAGACAAAAATAATTTTCAGATAAAGAATGTAAGTTGTTTTGAACAAGTTTAATGGGATGGTGTTTCCAATAATATTTTATGTATAAAGTATATTATAAGGCCCCATCCTTAAAAATTACATAATCTTGAGTTAATTAATTAATTCATATTTAGGATATTTTCATGTTTATATTTTTAGATAATTACTCCATAAATATTATATAACAACTCAAATATTACAATGTAGACACATCTACACACTATCCATGGTATCGCAAATTAAAACTTCTTAACAAAAAACATGGTTTTTTCTTGATAAATATCTTCATTACATTCATCTTTACTTCTTCAATTCCCTTACCCATCCTTATACCCAATAAAAAAAAATTTAAATCTTGGGATTAGCATAAAATCCCAATAAGGTATACAATATATTGAATGAAAAATGAGTCCATGAATATTTTGAACACATGAAAACATTTTTCAAAAATCATACTTTTCACCCATAGAACCTAAGCTCTTTAACATAACTCAAGAAATAATAAGATTCATGAAAAAATTCTTAGCAATAATAAAACATAATGTTAACTTTTAAAATCCATATCATACTTACATTGTATCTTTCATAGCTAAATAGGGAGTAACTTTCATGGTTACATTTGGAATACCCATCACCGTATATTCCTTAAATCTATTGGGGGAAACTAAACTGGTTAACCCCGTATCATTACCTAATGTGTAACACCCCAATATTTTATGAAAAATATTCTTTTAATTTCATTAATGTCTTGTTTTGTATGCTACACCAAGATTGCCTTGCGCTATACACAACACCGTATTAGCTTTCAGTATATGCAACACTATTCTTGGATTGTGTTACAAACAATTTTGATAATAGTTATTCTACGCAACATTGAGTGTATATATATATATATATATATATTCAATGTATAAATGAAATATGGTTGGATTCTATTATACTAAACAATGAAGGATTCTTGCACAACACGCAACCCTGACTTGGCTTGCATTACACGCAATCGCGACCTTCCTCGATAGCGTGTGTTGTACGCAATACTGAGTTTTACTAAACAATGATATATTATTATAATATTATTATGAACTAGTCGTTATGAATAGTATTAACTAAATTTTGATTTTTATAACATTATTATTCATCTTACACATTTTCTAGAACATGGTATAAGAACAAAATAAATTTTTCAGGTAAAATAAGTATTTTTTAAAAATGCAGTTTTGCCCCGTTTTGATGGCGCACCAAATTTAAATCTAGTTTTTTACATGTTTATAAGTTCAATTTTAAAAAATAAAATTCTTCTTTTTAATAATGAAATAAAAATTCACTTTGGATAAAATTTTCATATTATTTTGGTAACTTTCATATTTTGATGAATAGTAAAAACACGCTATATTTTAATTAAAAACAACTTTTTTCATCGTAATAATTTATATGTTTAAATTATAATATTCAGTGGTTTTAAATTATAAATAGAATATATTTTTACCATTAAATATAATGTATGTCATTAGCATTGATTTTACATTGAATTCGTAGGTTAAATCAATTCAATCTTTTGCAATGTTTTAAACAAAAAACCATTTTCATTCAACAACGGGGTTATTTTTAATTTAATTTCTGCAACTTCTGTGTATTTAATTTAAAAAAATTGATTCCATATTTGGAATTAGTGGGTCCAAATTATGTTAATAGGCTACTTTTTATTTTTGAGAATTATGAATAGTAACTACGGTAAATTTTATTTACCATAGTTAAAGGTAAATCGGGTAATTAAGGGTAAATATAATACTATAAAATTACCCAAACACATGTCAAAATTCTATTGGATGGCTAAAAGTATACCCATATAACTTAAGGGTCGGATTAGATTCAGTTTATGGACTTTTGACCATGAAAATAATTTAATTATTATTAAAACCAAAGAAAGTGACAACATGTCACTCTCTTAAATATTATAAGTATAATAATTTTAATTTAGTGATAAACATCATAAAAATGGAACATGAATAGTCTCCAGAAAGATAATAGAATTATCTACATCATGATAATTTATTTATTATTTTTAGGGATTAAATAATTGTCATTAATGGTAATACATTAATGATGCAGAAATTATTTATTAAGTGAAAAATCAGTAATATAGTTTTTATTGAAATAATAATACCCATTAAAATACCCACAAACCTGACCAAAACTTATTGGTAGTGTATATCTACACCATAATCATCCAATAACCTAATATACAACCGTTTTGAGTCTTATAAAAGGGATTATGACACTTATATTATTTTATTTTAAATGATTCCAAAGTTGTCACCTTCATAATTTAATAAATATAACAATTTAAATATTGTGATTTTAAGATGATAAATTTGAGTAAAAGTATTATTTTTAAAGTTAATAGATTTATCTTCATCATATGATTTTATTTTTAATTTTTATTCAACAAATAAGTATATTAAATAAATATACAAAAATGTTGTAGTAATTATTTTATTAAGAGATAAACCAAATAAATGGTTTTTAAAAAATAATAAAATAACTATTATATGAACTATTTAATGTGATCCACTAATTTTATAGATACATATGACCTTTTATGAATCTATTAAAGATTTTAGTTCGAACATATCTTCTGTATATATTTTATTTAAATTCAAATAAATGAATAGTGTCAAAATTGACACTATTGTTATTTTATAAAAATAACATATTATAAAATTGTTTAAAAATAACAGAAAATTTTAAAAATTATAAATTTAAATTTATATGGTATAAAATTTTGTAAAGTATCCAATTATGAACAATTCACAACAAATAAGTAATTTTTTGTTACAATTTAAAATTTAAAATGTTATTACCATAAATAAAATAAAATTGATTAAATAAGGATAAATCAAGTTGATAATGTTTAAAATAAATTCCTAACATGTATAAATTTTATTGGTTGATGAGATTACAACCCTATACAATCTAATCTTCAGATATGAGTCATTTTTAGAGTTTTTTAAGTGGGGTTAGATTTATTATAAATTAATATTTTTAAGAATTCCAAAGGTGCCCTTATCCTCCCTTATAAAAGGGCACCTCCTCCATCTCCTCCTCACACCAATTTGAGCCTTCAAGCATGGCCAACCCCTGCCCATTTCACTTCCCCAGTGCCCTATAATCATCCTATATGTCTTGTTCTTCTTCAAAGACCAATTTTAGTGCCCTAAGAGGAGGTCTCAAAGATGCGCTTCAAATAAGAGGAGGTTCGGACACTTACGAAGAAAATCGGACCTAAGGTAAGGAATAATTTTGAAAATCTTATTTTTATCCGAGATTGCTTATTCATAAGTATTTACTGGGGTTATTTCTATCATCCATGTCCATGTTTTATAAACGTGTTTTCATGTATGTTTAAAGTCCTTTTTACCCATTTTTTACTTTTACTACATGGTATGTAAGGAATCTTTCTTTTGTTTACGTTATGAGGTTCTTTTTGACTTTTCCGGCAAAAGTACGAAAAGAATACTTTTTTAACTAATACGGCGTGAATGGAATTTAACGGTTTTATAAATCCTTGTTTTCAAGAAGCCTCCTACAAAATATTTCATGACTATTTTCAACAAAATCCTTTTATTTTAAAATTTCATGACATTTTGTGAAAAGAAAATGATTTTGAAGAAAAAACGATATTTTCCTCTAGAATTCATTTCAAGTGTTTTACCAAAACCATTTTCATCTAAGATGACTTTTTTTCACATGTGTATGTTTCAAGTATCATGTCTCTATGATTTACATGGTTTCAATTTTCTTATTATGAAATTATATCCATTTCTTTTATATGGATTATGTGATGATGGGATGATGTTTATGAAACCCATTTTATTTGTGGGTTATTATGAATGATGTATGTTTATTTTGTGGCATAAGTAAGAATGATTTCATTATGAGATGGGTGGGACCTATATCTCCCTCCAATTCATTAGGTAAATATTTATATCTCATGAGATAGACACGGCTGGAACGGTAAGTTAATCTGGTTCAGTATTACAGGACTGGAATGAGGAGTGAACTCGATTCTGAAAGGGACTTTGTCCACTAAGATGGTCTTGGCAGCAATTCCTTGGCTACTATGGAAATCATTACATGTGCTTAATGGATGCCACAATTACAAGTTTTATTCCCATGCTATTTTATCATGATTTATGTTCCATTATGATCTATGTGTTATGTACATCCATGTTTTATATCGTTTCTCTAGATTTTTAATGTTCATGTTTTTTTTAAGTTCAAATGTATATGATATGTTTTATTTTATCCATGATTACCCTTACTGAGCATTTGAGCTCACCATTTTTATATTTTATTTTCCCCCAGGATTAAAAGAAAGATTTTAGGTAAGAAAACAAAAATGGAAAGATCTTTATGGGAGATGTTGAAGATCTTTCACCACGATTAGAAGAGTATGTTCCAAGTTTCCAAAGACACTAAACTATTACAGTCCTTGTGTGTATGTTTTTGTTATGTACTAAGTATTCTGCAAAAGTAATGTAATGTCTATGTACATCAATCTTTGGGTCTCTACAGTTGGTATCAAAGGAAAGGTTTAGTCAACCTTTGGAAACTATGATGTGAAAACGTTAGTGAGATCCCTAGAGATATTTCTATGGTATGTCAAGGGATGTCCCTAAGGATAAGTATATGTTTAGGATATAGTCCTAGAACTACGGTAACGATCTTAGAATTTAACCTAAGATGTTAGATATTCATGGTGCTTCCCCTTTACTATGTTATTTTCCCTAGCATGATTTTTGCCTCTCACACTTTTCTTTTTGGGTTTTAGAAAATGGCTGGAAATAGAAAGATTCATGATAATGGAGGATATGAAGGACAATGGAATGATATTCTTCATGAGAAAACAATGAAATGGGATTTGGAAGTCCAAACATCGTTATTATGCCTAATCAGAAATCTCATAATATGATCAATAATCTCAACTTTGGTAAGTTTCATGGCTCGTCTAATAAGAGAAAGATGGAGTTTCATGATGATCATAGAGGAAAGAAAATTTAATTTCCCCTATGTAAATCATGTGGGAAGAGGCATCAAGGAGAATGTTTCAAAGGAACTGGAAGAAGCTTTGTGTGTGGAAAAGGACACAAATCCAGTAAGTGTAAAGCAAAAGGTTCAATTAACACCAGGGATGAGGATAATGGTATATCTATGACATCAACAATGGTTAAATGTTTTAAATGTGGAATGTATGGGAATTATGAAAACCAATTCCCTAAGAGAATGTCTCATGAAGAGAATCAGTACGGTCGTATGGGTAGTATTTATGTTGATGATGCTGAAGAGACTACAAATGATATGTAAGATGAAAGAATTGTTGAAGTTTAGTCAATGGTTTAAGAATGTAGTGGAATGATTACATGTTCATCAAGTGTAATGTTGTATAAGTAATCTCATAGTACTATGGAATAAAGAGACATATAAGGATTGTTACACTGTTGTCTTTCCTTATGTTTTGAAAGTGTATGATTAATGGTACCAGTAACCATGAATGGTTTTTCAGATATTTTTGGAATGTAGATGATATGCGCATAATGAAGGGATAATGAGTAAATTAAATGTTTGGTAGTATTCATGAGCTCATGACTGATATAAGTAGAAGGTTATATCATGGTTTGAGTATATAGAATTTTTGGATTTTGGTATTTGGAAAGAGTTAAATTTTGACAACATTTATGTTTTCACTACGGTTTAATGGGTATTCATTTTTCAAGAGAATACATGATTAAGGTATTCGCATGATTGGAATGTGACCAACACGATATATGGGGGATAAATGATGGTATTCACATGCTTGGTTGATGATATTTTAAGTAATTGTTTTCTTTATACCATGAGCTTGGACCGAAGTATTGTAGATAAGCCTAAAGATTGGAATGGATTATGTTGGACATAAGTTAGTATTTTTTAAGGATAGAACTTTTTTCGATATTATTGATCGAATGTTATAGTAATGTAGTTTTAGAAAAAGGACAACCTGCAGGACGGGCGACAGCCCATCGTGTCGGACAAGGTTGTGGGAATCGAACCCACAACTAAAGTGTGACTAGCCTTTATAGCCTACCACTGGCCTACAAGAAGTCCTTCTTTAGTAGAAACTAGTTTTATTATATTAAGCAGTATGATATATGAAGTATAAGTCCATTTTAGGAACCATATATGATTAATCTCACTATAGATGGACTTATGTATTTTTGATAACTTTTATAACCTTTTGTCTGAGATAGATGGAATGACCCATCATTCTATCACATGAGCTGCTAACACTTCACGAATGACAAATTCAACTTCATTTATTTAAGAGATGAAGTGGAAATTGTCCAAAGAACGAACACTGGTGAGACTGTACCAAAATCACGAAAGTATTTCATCTATTTTTAATTTCATCAACTTTAGGGAAATGATCTTGAAAACCAAAAATGTTGTCCTAGTGCCCTTATATCTGATGAATCAGATGGTAACTTAGATCATCACAAATCTATGGCTTTGTGATTGATGGATTTTTCATAGCAATGTTCTCTACCACTCTCCATCCGAACTTGATGGTTAGATTTTTCTTCCATATCCATTCTTTCACCTATGTTCTCCTACATAGAAACCTAGTGATGAGTTAATTTGGGTAACCGTTACATTTCATACTTTGTTTTTTAAAGCCATGTTTTGGTATTCCTTTTTACGATGTGGGTTTCTACTAAACAAACTTTCGAGTAGTAAACCATTTATAACCCCGACGAATTTCGAGGGTGAAATTCATTTTAAGGGGGGTAGAATGTAACACCCTGAGATTTTATGAAAAATATTATTTTAATTTCATTAATGTCTTGTGTTTTATGCTACACCAAGATTACCTTGCGCTATACGCAACACCGTATTAGCTTGTAGTATACGCAACACTATTCTTGGATCGTGTTACACACAATTTTGATAATAGTTATTCTACGCAACATTGAGTATATATATATATATATTCAATGTATAAATGAAATATAGTTGGATTCTGTTATATGAAACAACAAATGATTATTGCACAACACGCAACCCTGACTTGGCTTGCATTACACACAATCGCGACCTTCCTCGATAGCGTGTGTTGTACGCCATATTGGGTTTTACTAAACAACTATATATTATTATAATATTATTATGAACTAGCCGTTATGAATATTATTAAGTAAATTTTTAATTTTATAACATTATTATACATCTTACACATTTTCTAGAACATGGTATAAAAACAAAATAAATTTTTCGGGTAAAATAAGTATTTTTCAAAAATGCAGTTTTGCCGCCTTTTGATAGAGCACCAACTTTAAATCTAGTTTTTTACATGTTTATAAGTTCAATTTGAAAAAATAAAATTCTTCTTTGGAATAAAGAAATAACATTTTACTTTGGATAAATTTTTCATATTATTCTGGTAACTTTCAAATTTTTATGAATAGTAAAAGCACGCTATATTTTAATTAAAAACAACTTTTTTCATCGTAATAATTTATATGGTTAAATTATAATATTGAGTGGTTTTAAAGTACAAATATAATATATTTTTACCATTAAATATAATTTATGTCATTATCATTGATTTTACATTGAATTCGTAGGTTAAATCAATTCAATCTTTTGCAATGTTTTAAACAAAAACCCGTTTTCATTCAACAACAAGATTAAATTTAATTTAATTTCTGCAACTTCTGTGTATTGAATTTAAAAAAAATTGATTCTATGTTTGGAATCAGTGGGTCCAAATTATGTTAATAGGCTACTTTTTATTTTTGGAAATTATGAATAGTAACTATGGTAAATTTTATTTACCATAGTTAAAGGTAAATCGAGTAATTAAGGGTAAATATAATATTATAAAATTACCCTAACACATATCAAAGTTCTATTGGATGGCTAAAAGTAGACCCATATAACCTAAGGGTCGTATTAGATTCATTTTATGGACTTTTGACCATGAAAATAATTTAATTATTATTAAAACCAAAGAAAGTGACAACATGTCACTCTCTTAAATCTTATAGGTATAATAAGTTTAATTTAGTGATAAACATCATAAAAATGGAACATGAATAGTATAAGGAAATATAATAAAATTATATACATCATGATAATTTATTTGGAATTTTGAGGGATTAAATAATTGTCATTAATAGTAATACATTAATGATGCGGAAATTATTTATTAAGTGAAAAATCAGTAATATAGTTTTTATTGAAATAATAATACCCATTAAAAGACCCACAAACCTGACCAAAACTTATTTGTAGTGTATATCTACACCATAATCATCCAATGACCTAATATACAACCGTTTGGAGTCTTATAAAAGTGATTATGACACTTATATTATTTTATTTTAAATGATGCCAAAGTTTTCACCTTCATAATTTAATAAATATAACAATTTAAATATTGTGATTTTAAGATGATAAATTCGAGTAAAAGTATTATTTTGAAAGTTAATAGATTTATCTTCATCATAGGATTTTATTTTTAATTTTTATGCAACAAATAAGTATATTAAATAATTATACAAAAATGATGTAGTAATTATTTTATTAAGAGATAAACCCAATAAATGGTTTTTAAAAAATAATAAAATAACTATTATATGAAATATTTAATGTGTTCCACTAATTTTCTAGATACATATGACCTTTTATGAATCTATTAAAGATTTTAGTTTGAACATATCTTCTGTATATATTTTATTTAAATTCAAATAAATGAATAGTGTCAAAATTGACACTATTGTTATTTTATAAAAATAACATATTATAAAATTGTTTAAAAATCACAAAAATATTTAGAAATTATAAATTTAAATTTATATGGTAGAAAATGTTGTAAAGTATCCAATTATGGAAAATTCACAAAAAAATAAGTAATTTTTTGTTATAATATAATAATTAAAATGTTATTACCATAAATAAAATTAAATTGATTAAATAAGGATAAATCAAGTTGATAATGTTTAAAATAAATTCCTAACATGTCTAAATTTTATTTTTTGATGATAATACAACCCTATACAATCTAATATTCATATATGAGTCATTTTTGGACTTTTTTAAGTGGGGTTAGATTTATTATAAATTAATATTTTTAAGAATTCCAAAGGCGCCCCTCTCCTCCATTATAAAAGGGCGCATCCTCCCTCTCCTCCTCACACCAATCTAAGCCTTCAAGCTCGGCCAACCCCTGCCCATTTCACTTCCCCACTTCTCTATAAACGTCTTAGAGGTCCTGGTCTTCTTCAAAGACCAATTTTAGTTCCCTAAGAGGAGGTCTGAAAGAGGCGCTTCAAAGAAGAGGAAGTTCGGACACTTACGAAGAAAATCGGACCTAAGGTAAGGGATAATTTTGCAAATATCATTTTTATCTGAGATTGCTTATTCGTAAGTATTTACTGGGGTTATTTCTATCATCCATGTCCATGTTTTATAAAAGTGTTTTCATGTATGTTTAAAGTCCTTTTTACCCATTTTTGACTTTTACTACATGGTATGTAAGGAATCTTTCTTTTGTTTACATTACGAGGTACTTTTTGACTTTTCCGGCAAAATTACGAAAAGAATGTTTTTTTAACTTGTATGGCATGAATGGATTTTTACGGTTTTATATAGCCTTGTTTTCATGAAGCCTCCTCCAAAATATTTCATGACTATTTTCATCAAAATCCTTTTATTTTAACATTGCATGACATTTTGTGAAAAGAAAATGATTTTGAAGAAAAAAGGATATTTTCCTCAATAATTCATTTCAAGTGTTTTATCAAAACCATTTTCATCTAAGATGACTTTATTTCAGATGTGTATGTTTCAAGTATCATGTCTCTATGATTTACATGGTTTCAATTTTCTTATTATGAAATTATATCCATTTCTTTTATATGGATTATGTGATGATGGAATGATGTTTATGAAACCCATTTTGTTTGTTGGGTTATTATGAATGATGTATGTTTATTTTGTGGAAAAATAAGAATTATTTCATTATGAGATGGGTGGGACCTATATCTCCCTCCAATTCATTAGGTAAAGATTTATATGTCATGAGATAGACATGGCTGGAATGGTATGTTAATCTGGTTCAGTATTACAGGACTGGAACGAGGAGTGAACTCGATTCAGAAAGGGACTTTGTCTGCTAAGATGGTCTTGGAAGCAATGCCTTGGTTACTATGGAAATAATTACATGTGCTTAATGAATGCCACATTTACATGTTTTATTCCCCAAGCTATTTTATCATGATTTATGTTCCATTATGATCTATGTGTTATGTACATCCATGTTTTATGTCGTTTCTCAAGATTTTTAATGTTCATGTTTTTTTAAGTTCAAATGTATATGGTATGTTTTATTTTATCCATGCTTACCCTTACTGAGCATTTTAGCTCACCCTTTTTATGTTTTCTTTTCCCCCAGGATTAAAAGAAATATTTTAGGTAAGGAAACAAAAATGGGAAGATCTTTATGGGAGATGTTGAAGATCTTTCATCACGATTAGAAGATTACATTGCAAGTTTCCTAAGACACTAAACTATTACGGTCCTTGTGTGTATGTTTTTTTTATGTACTAAGTATTCTGAAAAAGTAATGTAATGTCTATGTACGTCAATCTTCGGGTCTCTACAGTTGGTATCAAAGGAAAGGTTTAGTCAACCTTTGGAAACTAGGATGCGAAAACGTTAGTGAGATCCCTAAAGATATTTCTAAGGTATGTCTAGGGATGTCCCTAAGGATAAGTATACGTATAGGATATAGTCCTAGAACTATGGTAACGATCTTATAATTTAACCTAAGATGTTAGATATTCAGGGTGATTCCCCTTTACTATGTTATTTTCCCTAGCATGATTTTTTCCTCTCACACTTTTCTTTTTGGGTTTTAGAAAATGGGTGGAAACAAGAAGATTCATGATAATGGAGGATATGACGGAAAATGGAATGATATTCTTCATGAAAACACAATGAAATGGGATTTGGAAGTCCAAATATTGTTATTATGCCTAATCAGCAATCTCATAATATGATAAATAATCTCAACATTAGTAAGTTTCCTAACTCGGCTAATAAGAGAAAGATGGAGTTTCATGATGATCATAGAGGAAAGAAAATTCAATTTCCCCTATGTAAATCATGTGGGAAGAGGCATCAAGGATAACGTTTCAAATGAACTGAAAGATTCTTTGGGTGTGGAAAAGAGGGACACAAATCCAGTAAGTGCAAAGGAAAAGGTACAGTTAACACCCGAGATAAGGATAATGGTATTGCTACGACATCAACAATGGTTAAATGTTTTAAATGTGGAATGTATGGGAATTATGCAAACCAATGCCCTAAGGGAAAGTCTCATGAATAGAATCAGTACAGTCGTATGGGTAGTATTTATGTTGATGATGATGAAGAGACTACAAATGATATGTAAGATGAAAGAATTTTTGAAGTTTAGTCAATGGTTTAAGAAGGTAGTGGAATGATTACATATTTATCAAGTGTAATGTTGTATAAGTAATCTCATGGTACTATGGAATAAAGATACATCTAAGGATTGTTACACTGTTGCCTTTCCTTACGTTTTGAAAGTGTATGATTAATGGTACCAGTAACCATGAAAGGTTTTTCAGATATTTTTGGAATGTAGATGATATGCGCATAATGAAGGGATAAGGAGAAAATTAAATATTTGATAGTATTCATGAGCTCATGACTGATATAAGGAGAAGGTTATATCATGGTTTGAGTATATAGAATTTTTGGATTTTGGTATGTGGAAAGAGTTAACTTTTGACATCATTTATGTTTTCACTAAGGTTTAATGGGTATTCATTTTTCAAGAGAATACATGATTAAGGTATTCGCATGATTGGAATGTGACCAACAAGATATTTGGGGGATAAATAATGGTATTCACATGCTTGGTTGATGATATTTTAAGTAATCGTTTTCTTTATACATGAGCTTGGACCAAAGTATTGTAGATAAGCCTAAAGATTGGAATGGATTATGTTGGACATAAGTTAGTATTGTTTAAGGATAGAACTTTTTTTAATATTATTGATCAGATGTTATAGTAATGTAGTTTTAGAAAAAGGAAAACCTGCAGGACGGTCGACAGCCCATCGCGTCAGACAAGGTTGTGGGAATCAAACCCACAACTGATGTGCGACTGGCCTTTATCGCCTACCACTGGCCTACAGGAAGTCCTTGTTTAGTAGAAACGAGTTTTATTATATTAAGCAGTATGATATATGAAGTATAAGTCCATTTTAGGAACCATATATGATTAATCTCACTGTAGATGGACTTATGTATTTTTGATAACTTTTATAACCTTTTGTTTGAGATATATGGAATGACCCATCATTCTATCACATGATCTGCTAACACTTCACGAATGACAAATTCAACTTCATTTATTTAAGAGATGAAGTGGAAATTGTCCAAAGAATGAACAACGGTGAGACTATACCAAAATCACGAAAGTATTTCTTCTATTTCCAATTTCATCAGCTTTAGGGAAATGATCTTGAAAACCAAAAATGTTTTCCTAGTGCCCTTATATCTGATGAATCAGATGGTACTTTAGATCATCACAAATCTATGGCTTTGTGATTGATGGATTTTTCATAGCCATGTTCTCTACCACTCTCCATCAGAACTTGATGGTTATATTTTTCTTCTATATCCATACTTTCACCTATGTTCTCCTACATGGAAACCCAGTGATGAGTTAATTTGGGTAACCGTTACATTTCATAATTTGGTTTTTAAAGCCATGTTTTGGTATTCCTTTTTAATATGTGGGTTTCTATTAAAAAAAATTTCGAGTAGTAAACCATTTATAACCCCGACGAATTTCGAGGGCGAAATTCATTTTAAGGGGGGTAGAATGTAACACCCCGATATTTTATGAAAAATATTCTTTTAATTTCATTAATGTCTTGTGTTGTATGCAACACCAAGATTACCTTGCACTATACGAAACACCATATTAGCTTGCAGTATACGCAACACTATTCTTGGATCGTGTTACACACAATTTTGATAATAGTTATTCTACGCAACATTGAGTATATATATATATATATTCAATGTATAAATTAAATATGGTTGGATTCTGTTATATGAAACAACGAAGGATTCTTGCACAACATGCAACCCTGACTTGGCTTGCATTACACACAATCGCGACCTTCCTCGATAGCGTGTGTTGTATGAAATACTGGGTTTTACTAAACAACGATATATTATTATAATATTACTATGAACTAGCCTTTATGAATATTATTAACTAAATTTTGAATTTTATAACATTATTATACATCTTACACATTTTCTAGAACATGTTATAAGAACAAAATAAATTTTTCGGGTAAAATAAGTATTTTTCAAGAATGCAGTTTTTCCGCCTTTTGATGGCGCACCAACTTTAAATCTAGTTCTTGACATGTTTATAAGTTCAATTTGAAAAAATAAAATTCTTCTTTGGAATAAAGAAATAACAATTTACTTTGGATAAATTTTTCATATTATTCTGGTAACTTTCGTATTTTGATGAATAGTAAAAACACGCTATATTTTAATTAAAAACAACTTTTTTCATTGTAATAATTTATATGGTTAAATTATAATATTTAGTGTTTTTAAAGTATAAAAAGGATATATTTTTACCATTATATATAATGTATTTCATTAGCATTGATTTTACATTGAATTCGTAGGTTAAATCAATTCAATCTTTTGCAATGTTTTAAACAAAAACCCGTTTTCCATCGACAAGGGATTAATTTTAATTTAATTTATGGAACTTCTGTGTGTTGAATTTAAAAAACTGGATTCCATATTTGGAATAAGTGGGTCCAAATTATTTTAATAGGCTAATTTTTATTTTTGGGATTATGAATAGTAACTACGGTAAATTTTATTTACCATAGTTAAAGGTAAATCGGGTAATTAAGGGTAAATATAATATTATAAAATTACCCTAACACATGTAAAAATTATATTGGATGGCTAAAGGTAGACCCATATAACCTAAGGGTCGGATTACATTCATTTTATGGACTTTCGACCATGGAAATAATTTAATTATTATTAAAACCAAATAAAGTGACAGCATGTCACTCTCTTAAATCTTATAAGTATAATAATTTTAATTTAGTGATAAACATCATCAAAATCGAACATGAATAGTCTCCAGAAAGCTAATAAAATTATCTACATCATGATAATTTATTTATAATTTTTAGGGATTAAATAGTTGTCATTAATGGTAATACATTAATGATGCAGAAATTATTTATTAAGTGAAAAAAAAGTAATATAGTTTTTATTGAAATAATAATACCCATTAAAAGGCCCACAAACCCGACCATAACATATTGGTAGTGTATATATACATCGTAATCATCTAATTACCAAATATATAACCGTTTGGAGCCTTATAAAAGCGATTATGACACTTATATTATTTTATTTTAAATGATGCCAAAGTTGTCACCTTCATAATTTAATAAATATAACAATTTCAATATTGTGATTTTAAGATGATAAATTGGAGTAAAAGTATTATTGGGAAAGGTAATAGATTTATCTTCATCATAGGATTTTATTTTTAATTTTTATGCATCAAATAATTATATTAAATAATTATACAAAAATGTTGTAATAATTATTTTATAAAGAGATAAACCAAATAAATGGTTTTTTAAAAAAAATAACTATTATATGAACTATTTAATATGCTCCACTAATTTTCTAGATACATATGACCTTTTATGAATCTATTAAAGATTTTAGTTTGAACATATCTTCTGTGTATATTTTATTTAAATTCAAATAAATGAATAGTGTCAAAATTGACACTATTGTTATTTTATAAAAATAACATATTATAAAATTGTTTAAAAATCACAAAAATATTTAAAAATTATAAATTTAAATTTATATGGTAGAAAATGTTGTAATGTATCCAATTATGGAAAATTCACAACAAATAAGTAAATTTTTTTTATAATTTAAAATTTAAAATGTTATTACCATAAATAAAATTAAATTGATTAAATAAGGATAAATCAAGTTGATAATGTTTAAAATAAATTCCTAACATGTCAAAATTTGATTGTTTGATGAGATTACAACCCTCTACAATCTAACCGTTGGATATGAGTCATTTTTGGAGTTTTTTAAGTGGGGTTAGATTTATTATAAATTAATATTTTTAAGAATTCCAAAGGGGCCCCTCTCCTCCCTTATAAAAGGGCACCTCCTCCATCTCCTCCTCACACCAATTTGAGCCTTCAAGCATGGCCAACCCCTGCCCATTTCACTTCCCCAGTTCCCTATAATCATCCTAGATGTCTTGTTCTTCTTCAAATACCAATTTTAGTGCCCTAAGAGGAGGTCTCAAAGATGCGCTTCAAATAAGAGGAGGTTCAGACACTTACGAAGAAAATCAGACCTAAGGTAAGGGATAATTTGGAAAATCTCATTTTTATCCGAGATTTCTTATTCATAAGTATTTACTGCGGTTATTTCTATCATCCATGTCCAATTTTTATAAAAGTGTTTTCATGTTTGTTTAACGTCCTTTTCACCCCTTTTTGACTTTTACTACATGGTATGTAAGGAATCATTCTTTTGTTTACGTTAGGAGGTACTTTTTGACTTTTCCAGAAAAAGTACGAAAATAATGTTCTTTTAACTTATACGGCATGAATGGATTTTTACGGTTTTATAAATCCCTGTTTTCATGAAGCCTCCTCGAAAAGATTTCATGACTATTTTCAACAAAATCCTTTTCTTTTAAAATTGCATGACATTTTGTGAAAAGAAAATGATTTTGAAGAAAAAAGGATATTTTCCTCAAAATTCATTTCAAGTGTTTTATCAAAACCATTTTCATCTAAGGTTACATTATTTCACATGTGTTTGTTTCAAGTATCATGTCTCTATGATTTACATGGTTTCAATTTTCTTATTATGAAATTATATCCATTTCTTTTATATGGATTATGTGATGATGGGATGATGTTTATGAAACCCATTTTATTTATTGGGTTATTATTAATGATGTATGTTTATTTTGTGGCATAAGTAAGAATGATTTCATTATGATATGGGTGGGACTTATATCTCCCTCCAATTCATTGGGTAAAGATTTATATCTCATGAGATAAACATGGCTGGAATGATATGTTAATCTGGTTCAGTATTACAGGACTGGAATGAGGAGTGAACTCGATTCAGAAAGGGACTTTGTCCACTAAGATGGTCTTGGCAGCAATGCCTTGGCTACTATGGAAATCATTACATGTGCTTAATGGATGCCAAAATTACATGTTTTATTCCAATGCTATTTTATCATGATTTATGTTCCATTATGATCTATGCCTTATGTACTTCCATGTTTTATGTCGTTGCTCAAGATTTTTAATGTTAAAGTTTTTTTAAGTTCAAATGTATATGGTATTTTTTATTTTATCCATTCTTACCCTTACTGAGCATTTGAGCTCACCCTTTTTATGTTTTCTTTTCCCCCTGGATTAAGAGAAAGATTTTATGTAACGAAACAAAAATTGGAAGATCTTTATGGGAGATGTTGAAGATCTTTCACCATGATTAAAAGATTACGTTCCAAGTTTCCAAAGACACTAAACTATTACGGTCCTTGTGTGTCTGTTTTTTTATGTACTAAGTATTCCGCAAAAGTTATGTAATGTCTATATATGTCAAGCTTCAGGTCTCTACATAATGCATTAGAGAGATATCAAGGGATCATCCGCCCTTGGTTTATCATGGAACTAACTATATAGAAAAAAAAATCCATGAACCTTAACATAACCAGAACACATAAAACAAGCATAATAGAAAATAACTTCTCCACTTTGATAAAAAAAGTACATCTTTAGATGTTATGCACTCATAAATGAAAAAACATTATTAAAAAATAAAATAGTAAACTGTTAATGTAAAAAAAATACATAATAGTTAAATGAAAGATAGAAATTGTATTAAGTGTATATATGTCAAAAAACATTCCAAGTTATTGAAATAATTATTCCATTCATAGAAAAAAATAAGAAAATTTAAAAATAAATTAATCAAAGTGTCCCATACATATTTGAAACATTATAAAGGAATTAAAATTTGATAAAATTAATTTCCATATAAATAAACCCTTAAAACCAATTTTTAAATCCTGGAAATTAATGAGAAAGATTTATAATAATATATATTCAAGACATTTAAAAAGTTGTTTAAATAATAGAGTCCCTTTCCATTGAAAATTTAAATTATAATCTACATGACATTATAACATTTTTAAAAATATTAAATAACATAATTATTGATATAATATGGATGTGGAATGTAAAAGGGGTTGTATATACTCATTATAAATTAATAAAGGTGCATATCATCAAGATATGTCTTAATGAAAGGAGATTGAGATGAAATCCCTTACAACGAGTCCACTTTGTCTCATACCTTACTTATATTACTGAATAATAAAAATAAGTTAATTTATACTTCCTAGAGAAAAATTTTAAATTTTGTTATTCCCTTTATATCAAAATTTATAAAGTTATACAAATTACATAATTATTAAAGTTCATGTCAAATGTTTTTTAAATATTTGGTACTTGTGTTTAAAAATGAAAGTGGTATGACGTAAATTGTCCATGTGGTAATAATTACATCATCTATAAAATAATATTTATAAAATAATTATAAAATTCATACATTAATTATACTTTTAAATCAAACCATTACATAAAGTTATGAAAAATGTTTAATGTTATAATCATGAAGATGGTAGGTCGTACGTACGCATGACTAATGTTTCCATTTTTCATTGATCATGATTGAAATAATGTAATAATTATTTTTTTCTTTCCAAATTTATATTATTATCATTAATATCATATTAATCATTTAAATTTACTTATATATATATATATATCACACAAGTGATGTATTAAAAAATAATCACATCTCATCATGGAAGTGATAGTTCCCAAGTACGTATGATCAATGGTGTCATTTTTATGTGCATGGAATGTAAGAAGAAAATTATATTATTATCTAATAATGGTTAATATATCAGTAATATAAAATTTTAATAGAAATTACTTCATTATAACTATTCATATGTGAAAGTTAGGTAATATGAATTATATCGGTTCGTGGAGGCGATAGTTCACACGTATGAGCGAATGATTAATTCATTCCCCATTTGATGACGGTGCAGATGAATTTAGGTGAAACTTTTCACATAATAACATCTAATTATTTTTAGGATATTGGATTTATTATATTCTCATGGTTGTAGTATATATGAAGGATGTTGAAGAATAAATAAAATAGCAACACTTAAAAAAACAGATTACATTTACTTTTGATAATTTCCCTTCATAACACCTTAACACCTAAAATAAAGGTGTTGAACCTAAAATAAGGATAAAATAATGTTGTTAGGTAATATTGTAAGTGTTTGGGGATGAGATTATATGATCCAAAATGTTTTTAATGTTTAAGGAATAGAGAAGAAGAGTTTCTTTTATAGAAGAGGGGAGGGGCACACTTAGAATTATTAAAAGTATTAAATTAATATAAATTAATTTTCTACACTAAATGGGTAAAATTTGATTTATTTAAAATATAGGACGAGTATGGGTCTAAATCAATTCATTTAATAAAAATTAGACATGTTGTGGATTTTCATTAATCCTTATCTGTATGTTTTATCCCATTTAACTCTTGTTGTTCCATTATATAATTTAAAATATGAGAGTAAAAATAATTAAAATAACATATAAAACTACTAATGAATGGGTAATTAATGAAATATTTATACATATATCAACAAGATGGATGAACTTTGTTATTTCAAACTTTTATAACATTTAATAAAATATTTTATATTTTAAAATATAATGGAGTCAATTTTGATATTATTCATTATTTGACTATTTAAAAAATCATAAAAACAAGATACATTCAAAAACATAAATTAAATTATCAATAACATGTCAAAGTAATCCAAAATATTCATTTATTGTATCATATATTTTAATTTTTATTTATTTTAATATTATTAATGTCATTTATTGGATTCCTCCTTTAATAAATATATTATTTTATCATCATTCTTTCATAATTAAATAAAATAATTTAATGTATAAAAATTATGAATAAATAAGCAAGATGTATATAATATCTTTTTATTTCTATGTACTATTTATAGTCGAACATATTAATTATATTTCCCCATATTAAAATTGTTTTATTAATAATATATATCTTTATAAAATAATTGTTTTTTTCTTGAAAAAAATGTTATTACTGTCATACCCACATGAAAGTGGCTTCCAAAACCCACAATTTCGTCCTAAAATCATCCCATAAGATTAGTACTAGTGTTAGGACAGTTTTATATTATTATAATATTATTTTTACCTTTAATTACCCTATTTACCGTTAACCATTGAAAATAAAATACAGAACTTATTATTCACAAAAACTTATGTTGATCCTGTTAGATCTCATTTTTCAAACTCATTCATACTATGTATGTCCTTTTTATAAAATTTTATTCATAGAAATTATTAAATTAATTTAAAAATAATCCTGTTGAAAGATTGAGGGAAAATGTTTTTAAAATAACCACATTGAAATGCTCATAAAGTTTTTATATCCAATATTAGTTTGAAATTTATTTAAATCACCAAAATTGGATTAAATCATATAATACTAATCTAATTAATCTATAAAACCTTTTAAAATTGTAATCTATCAATAGAAATTGGTTATAAGAGAAAAAAAATTGAATAAAAATGCATTATTTTTCATTATTCAATAAAATAGAAATTTTATCAAAACAAATACTAGAAATTCAGCCAAAGTAAATTTTGATATCTCACTTCTAAAGAAGAAATTTATTTTGTTGTATATAACTTACAAAATTGTTCAAACCAGATTTTTAATGGGTTCACCATTGAAAGATGGTAAAAATGCATTTTTTTTAAAAATAACACATTAATCTGTAAAATTGAATTTCTTATTATATTATGTCTAGAATATACATATGATTAATTTTAGACAATATATTGAATTTATATTTCATTAATTCAATCTATCAAGAGTGATTTTATTGTTTTATAAAAAAAATTATTCATATTTAAATACTTTTTCATAAAAATACATCCTTCATATTTAATTAGTTTTGAGTTTCATTTCATGTGAATTTGGTAACAAATGACTCATTATATGAACATGTGTAAACCATATTTTCATAATTTTTTTAACACTATTCATTCGCTCCAATCAATAAGTTAGTCGATAACTACCATATAATAATATTTTTTTTGTTCGTTTAAGCTCGATGTGGCATATCATGTATGTTATCGAACAGTGTTTTTATTTTTGAAAACATGTGATATACATTCCTTGCCCTCCATTTTTGAAATTGTGTCCTCACAATTTTGAACTCCGTATAAATAACTAAGGTTTGAATTTTCAAAATACCATTTTTGAAATACCACATCATAATAATGTTCAATAAAACCTTCACTTTAGAAAATTATAGGGAAATACAATAGTCACCTGAGATAACACATACAAGGGTTCCATGTATAAAAACATGGATATGGAAGAGAAAACTAACTATCATGTTTTGATAGAGATTGATAAAAAAACATTGTTATGAGAAAGTTAACTATCAAAAAACCATACATTTGTGATTAGTTAAATGCTAATTGATTTTTGAGTAAGAAAATAAACAGATAAAAAAAATTTGATCTTTTTTATCATGCTCTGGAGTTCATTTAATTCAATTACATATAACATAAGGAAATATATTTACCTGAGAAGTATAGTTTCTTCCTTTACTTGATTTCCACTATAAAATAATTTTTTTCTTCTCTAAATGATGATTATTTAGGATGAATTTTTCACACCAGAATCAACATCTAGGGAATCACACAATCCATAAAAGATTGTCTATCCATTTATCCTATCATGAAACGTTATCAAAAACCAAAATGGTTAGGATAAAATAAGATAATTTCCCCAAAATAATTAACCATATTTGAATAAATACTACATCAATCTCCAAAATTCAATAGTAATACCCAAAATTAAACATATATAATTCAATAAATAACTATCCATAAAATTCCATAAAATAATAAAAACTAAGATTGAATCCTAAAATTCAGAAATATTTGACCACATTGTCTTCCAAGATAAATATTAACATTTATCTCCAAATTACATAAATCTCTTTTATTTTCTCAATCCAAAAAATAAATAACTAAATCACATATTCCACAAGACATGTAATCATTTCCGTAAAATGACCAAGTCGCCATAAATTCAAAATAAAATCTTAGATTCTTCCAAACTAAAATTCAACCATTAGTAATCAAATAAAATCTTATGGTATTCTATTTACCTTAATTATATAAAGTTCCCAAAATAGTGAGCATCATCCAAAATAGCATTTCTCACATATTCCGAAAATCATTTTCCAATACAAATGATATCCATTTGATACAACATACATTCCCAAAATAAAATTATTCTTATTCTATCAACTGATTTAACTATAAAGAAAAATTCATACTAATAATGGACTTCATGTAGGCCAGTGGTAAGAGACAAAGCCACGTTGCCCCTCAGTTGTGGGTTTGATTATTACGACGTTGTCCGACGAGATGGGGTTGTCACTCTTCATGTGGGTTGTAATTTTTTTAAAACTATATAATTATTATAACAATCCCAAAATGAGATAAAATCCTCAAAAGTAATCATAACATGTTTGAACCTCAATTTTTATCTCCTATCATTCATTTGACATCCCAAAAAGTAATAACCCATAATTACCTCAAGACAAATATCATATAAAACCAAAAGTATATCCATAATTGTTTCCACAAATGGAAATATAATTAATCATAAAATAAAATTTTCATTTAAAAAACATTAAGGTTACACACACTAAAAAAAATCTTCCAAAATAATCCTATCATCAAAAGAGCATTAATATTTAAAAAATTTCATCATCCATATATCTAACATAACTCTTGAATTACTAAAATGTATACATCTTAATCATCCACCATTAATAATGCTATTTTAACCATGATTTTCCATTTTATCCTTTAAAAATTATGTCCTACAAATTAAAACATGAATCTTATTCTATGATTCAATAATGTCAAAACTTGTGTCAACAAATAATTGATACCTTTCCTAAGCTATTTTTAGTTTCCTTATCTTCAATAGTAATGGAATTAGGCATTGTTAAAAATATATTGGTATTATCCTGGAGATCCAATTCTATAAATAACTTCATATGACATTGATTTTCATAATTAACATACTCCCCACATTCAAAAAATCAATTGACAACATGGGAAGAATATATTTCCCTTACATTGAGTAAACTGAATACTTCCATTTTCCATGAGAGGCTATTGCTTTATGACCTTCATTACAAAATCTATTGCATCTTCCTAGTGCTTTAAAACATTTTCCTAGGTTTTTCTTTTCACATCCATGAAACATATGTCATTTAATATACTTAACATTATGATAATTATTACCCAAACATTCACAATTATTCATTTCTCTCATATATGATGCATGAGAAAAATCAATAAGGTTCAATTAGTTAACCATTACTCCTGATAGTTGGTATATAATAAACATGCGAGTTCTCATTGTATATCACATTTCATTTGGAATCATATTCAATGATCCAAAAAAATTCTCTTCACATCCACTGTTACTTTGGTGCTTTCTATATCCAACCATTTACTAAAACCAAAAAGGTTTGTGTGAGTATATTAAAAATTCATAGTATACTATCATCAGAGGAAAAAAAACTAAGATATAATTTTTCATGTTATCTCAAACTCATTCAATTTTTATAAAATAACACAGACTCTTTCTAATATTCTAATCATTGTGGTTATATACAACTTGTCACTTATGCTTAAATAACACCCTAACATCTAAATTTATCTAAACAAACCTATGGTACTAAATTTAAGGCTCTATCCTTAAACATTACATAATCTTGAGTTAATTAAAGAATTAAAATAGAGGATATTTTTAGGTTTATAGTTTCATAGAAATAGGCCATAACTATTTCAAGAAAACTCAAATATTACGAAGTAGACACTTCTAGTATCTATCCATTTTTTCAAAAAATAAATCACATTAAAATAAAACATGGTTTTTTTCATGATAAACATATTCATAAAATTCACCTTGACTTCTTCCTTTCTATTATGCAAAATTATACTCTAGTATACACATTTTAAAACTTGGTAAGAGAATAAAATTCATATAAATTGATATAAAATAAGGAATTGACCTGTCAGTCCATGAATATTTAAAACTCGTGATTTTTTTTTTACAAAATCACGCTTTTAACCCATAAAAAATAAGAAATTCAACATATATTATAAAAGAATATGATTCTTGAAAAACTTAATAGATTTCATAAATCATAAATGTAACTTGTGGGATCAATATCATACATAAATTTTAGATTTCGTAGCTACATAGGGAGTAACCTTCATGGTTAAATTGGGAATACCCATCATAGTATATTGCCTAAATCTCTTAGGAGAAACCCAACTGGTTGACCCTGTCTCATTGCCCACTGCATTGGATTGATATCATAGGCTCACGAGCACTTATTTTATCATGTAACCACCTATATAAGAAAACAATGTCCAAGAACCTTAACATTTCAAGAGCATATAAAACAAGCATAAAGGAAAAATATTATTTCCAATTTAAAATCACATTTCATCATTACTTATTGAACACTCATAAAAGAAGGCATGTTATTATAGAATGAAATGGTAATATTTTATTGTAAAAAAATACATAATAGAGACATAAAATATATAAATTCCTTTCATGGAATATATTTTAAAAAACATTCCAAGTTACTGAAATAATAAATCTATTTTAAAAACACAATTACAAAATTTAAAAAGGGTATTTTTTTCATCAATGTGTCCCATATCACATTGAAACATTTTATATAAATTAGAATTTTATAAAATTAATTTCCACATAAATAAATCATTAAAATATATTTTGAAGTCATGCAAATTAATGGGAAATATTTAGAAGTATAAATATTTAAAACTATTAAAATTATGTTTTAAATAATGAGTTTCATACAATTTTTAACATTTAAATTATAAGAAAAATTTAATTATAAAATTTAAAAAAGATTGAATAACATGATTATAGATATAATATGGTTACAGAATGTCAAAGGTTATTTATATACACCTTATAAAAAATTAAGGTGTGTATCATCAAGAAATGCCTCAGTTAATGGATATTGAGATGAAATACCTTACCTAGAGTTTGACATGTCTCATATATTCTTTATATTACTGAATAATAAACTTAGATAAATTTACAATTCCATGATATCCTTTTTCATTTTTATTATTTCCTTTTTGTCACTTATTTATACTTTTATAATAATTACTTAATTATTTCTGTTCCCATCATACGTTTTCAAAATATTTGGTTCTTGAGTTCAAAAATAAACTTTGTATGATGTAAATTTAAAATGTAGTCAGAAGTAAATAATCTGTAGAATATTATTCAAAAAATAACTACCACTTTTATAATGACTTATACTTTTAAATCAAACCATTAAAACAAATTATGATAAATGAACATTGTTTTAATCATGGAGACAGTACGTTGTACATACGCATGAGTAACATTTTCATTTTTCATTTATCATTAGGGAAATAAGGTAATTTTTATTTTGTCATTAAATATTTATCATGTTATAATTAATATAATATTAATCATTTAAATATACTTATATATATCATGAACGTGATGTAGTGAATAAAAACATACAACTTTTCTTCGTAGAGATGATAATCCACACATACGCACGAACTATGTTATCATTTTTATATGCATGGAATGTATAAAATTATTATATTATTATACTTTAAAGATTATTATTTTATTAAATTCACATATTAACTTTAATTCTATCATTATAACCAATAATAAGAGGTATTTATGGAAAACTGATTATATTAGTTCATGGAGGTCATAGTTCACACCTACGCAAGAATGATTAATTCCTTTACCATTTAATGAAATTGGAGATGGATTTATTTTATAAAATGAACAAAATATAAACATATTATATTGAGGATACTTTATTTATTATCTCATCGTTTTTTGAGGATATTTTATGGACGTTGATGAAGAATTAAAATAAAAACACTTAAATAAAAAAAAATTCATTTCGTTTGGATGATCACATGTCCTAAAACCTTAACACATCTAATAAGGGTGTTCTTCCTAAAATAAGTATTCAAGAATGTGCTTATGGAATCTATTAAAGAGTTTGGGAAAATATGTTTTGAACAAAAATGTTTTTTAATTTTAAGTAATGGAGAAGAAGAGTGACTTTTTATAGGAGAGAGAGGGGCACTCTTGAAATTTTTGAAATTATTAAATTAATATAAATTAATTTTTACTTCAAATGGGTAAAAATGATTTTTTTATAATATATAATTATTATGCGTTGAAATAAATTCATATAATAAAAAATAGACTACCTTTTGATACTCTTTAAGCCTTATCTTTATGTTTTAACCCTTTTAACTCTTATTATTTTATTATGTAATTTAAAATGTGAGAGTTAAAATAATTACCATAAAATTACAAAAGACCAATTAATGAGTAATTCATGAAATTTTTAGAATTATCTCAACTATTTGGATGAATATTTAATTTCTATAAATTTTATAACATTTAATAAAATATTTTATATTCTAAAATATGAATTATTTTAATTTTGAAAATAATCATTATTTTATATTTTTGAAAAATCATAACAAACGTAATTACATAAAAACTACTTGAAAATATCAATGAAATTTCAAAGTAATCGTGAAAATTTATTTATGTAATAAATGATTTCTTTTTGTATTCATTTTTATATTATGGATATTATTTATTTGATTCTTCTTTTAATAAATCTATTACTCCATCATTATTGTGTCATAATTAAATTTATTTATTTAATTTCTAAAAATTAAAAATAAATTTTCATGATATATAAAATAATTTTATATTTATTTTTTATATTTACAGTTGGATTTATGACTAATATAACCCCATATTTAATTTTTTTTAATAAAAAGAGACATGCTTATGACATCATAGTTTTTACTTTAAATAAAATGTTATTAGTGTCATAATCGCATGAAAGTGGCTTAAAAAGGCCAAAAATTAAGCCCATGTATTTCTTTAGTCTCCAATAACTAATAAAATAACATTATTTCAACTTTTAGGGTAGTTTTATGTTATTATAAAATTATTTTTACCTTTAATTACTTGATTTAACTTTAACTGTAGAAAATAAAATAAAAAAAAGTCGTCATTCACCAAAAATTATGTTTATACAATTAGATAAAATTTTCATACTAATTAAAATGATTTATTTCCATTTTTTAAAATATAATTCCCTCATGTGGCTAATGATAAATTAAAATTAATCTCATTGACGGATCAAGGAATCATGTTTTTAGAGTAAAAACATTCAAAAGTTCAAAATGTTTTTATATCCAATTTCAATTTGAAATTGATTGAAATGACCTATATTGAATTAAATTATATAAAATATTTTCAACATATTTTAAAAATAAATAAACAAATAATCTAAATATATAAATAAATTACGCAAATAAGCTGTTTTGAAAATAAACACTGTATTTTTCACTATTAATTAAAATGTGAATTCTATTTGAAAAATACAAAAAATATAACCAATGTAAATTTTTTGTCCTTATTTTAGATAATAAGTTCATTTCATCAAATATAACATATAAAAGTGTCAAAAAACTATATTTAAAATGGGTTCGCCAACAAAAGGTGATAAAACTATATTTTTTAAAAAAATACTCATTTTATTGGAAAATTTGATTTTTTGTTTATAAATTGTCTATAAAACACATAATATGAATTTTAATCATTTTATTGAATTAATATTTCATTTATTTAGTCCAAAAATAGTGATTATATTGTTTTATAAACACAATTATTCACATTTAAATAGATTTTCTTAAAAATACATCATTTATATTCAATTGGTTTTTATTTTTATTTCACGTTAATTTAGTAACCAATGAAAAATTATATAAACATGTTTAAACCATATTTTCATAATTTAGTTAAAATTTTTCATTTCCTCCATTCTAACGGCTAGGTGTTAACTACCATGTAATAATATTTAGTGTTTCTTTTAAAAATGATGTTGTGTATCATGTATGATATCAAACAAAGTATTTCTTTTTAAACAATTAGGATGCTACAAATATTGAATTAATCCATCAGATGGAGGATTTCATATATAGGCTAACGGAAAATGGGTTTAATAGGAGTCATAAAAATGGTTTATATAACTCAATGAATTTCAATAAAAATAAATTGACAAGTGTTACTTGAATGATGAATACGAATTCTACCAGAAATAGTGGAAATAGATGAGAAAAGTATTTTTTAGCGTTATTAGAAAAACATTTTCCGCTACAGTTGAAATGAAAGCTTTATTGTGAGTGTTTGCTATGTTTTTTTGTAAATAGAGTTAATATTCCACTATTGAGATGGGTGTTCAATGGTCCAATAATCAGAAATAAAAAAATCATGATACAAGATGAGATTTTAGGAGGTATTAATTTTTTGTTGATGTCATGGTTTAAGGAAATATTTTTATGAAATATGTTGACTCTAATATTTTAGGAGGTTTAAAGGTTGTCAAATATGGAAATGTTTAATCAGGATGTTCAAATTTTAAGTAAGAACATTGAATTGGAATTTTTTGATCCTCTCATAATTTTTAGAGAGTAAATTTATATATTATAGGGGTGAAGGTTTTCTTTTAAATGGATTTTGATTCTGGGAATGTAAATATTTAATTGAGGTGTAGACTAATGTATTGAGAAATGTGGCGTCAAATAATCAGACATAGTTTCAACAAATGAAGAGGTATTAGGGAAAGTATACAAAATTATTTTATCAGATGAATAATTTGAATCAACTATTGGATGTAGGATAATTGATATAGTGTTTTTAGAGTATTATTTGTTATTAGATGACCAGGTAATCTGATAGAGTGACTAGTCTGAGGGTACCAGAAGGACTTTTACCAGAAAAAGAAGTTACCAATCTTAAAAGATTGGATAAAGGAGTTTCAAAAAATCTCTTGCTCAAATTTTTTGAGAAATTGAAGAGAAAGGAGAAGAAAATTCAGGAAAGAATATGTGAATATTATTAGAGTGTCACAGTTTCAAAATAAATAATCTTATTGGTGAAGGTTTGTATTATTTTTGTAGATAATTGTTATATCATTTGATCTATGTGAGGAGCACACACACTATCCAGGGATTATATTGACTTGCATATGATCATTATTCCATATTTTCTATAAACCATGTATGGATTTTTTTTTTCCAAGTGTTTATGTGTCCTTTGATTAGTGTCAAACCATGCCAATGATTATATACTAATATTGAGTAGTAAACATTGTAAATACATAATTTAATGTGGGTTGGATTGTTTCTAATTTTTCAGAAGAATTTATTCTCACAAATCAGAGACAATATTTGTTAATAAAGTAAGGAAACAATAAAAATAATAGTATCATTGATTCACCCCCTCACCCTCTCAGTTATCACATAAGCCTTGATTAAACCTATCATCCATGAATTAAAATTCTAATTCTTTTGAAAATTATTATATGAATTGATAGTTTGTGACATTGTTATATCAATATGTTATTTTTGAGTTTGTAAGTAATTTATAATACATGTAGAATAATTTAAATCTCTATAAGAGAATCTTTATATGACTATGATAATCATCGTATATGTAAGAGTACTAAATTTTGTGTAATCCATTTCATCATAAAATAATTTCACATAAGATAATTTCATATAGAGAATTTTGAAAATAAAATATGAAATGAATTATGATGTTACTAAGGATATTTTCAATAATATAAATAGAAATCTCTAAGAAATATGCATTTTTATACACCAACATAGATCAATATAATGAATTGGAGAATTCCGAATATGATATCATGATATTTTAAGATAACATGAATATGAAAATACTTGATATTTAGGTCTTTTTTTAAAGAATATGATGAATCACATTAAAATAAAATATTTTTAGATTTTATGAAATACAAATAATAATAGAGATTTAATGAGGAATCCATACTACTTCCAAATAATCTGAAGAAGGAAATTTCAATCTTATAGGATAATTAAAAAAAGGATCAAATACCATGATTTCAATGGTTTTAA
This sequence comes from Viscum album, assembly GCA_963277665.1. NCBI lineage: Eukaryota > Viridiplantae > Streptophyta > Magnoliopsida > Santalales > Viscaceae > Viscum > Viscum album. The sequence continues at coordinate 1,489,521,377 of OY728125.1, read as the reverse complement.
AATTAGGGATTACAGAAAATTATATTCATGAACCACTTTGAATATATAGGTGAGAATATAAAGAAAATATCATTTTTATTCAAATATACTACACCTGTTAAACATATTTTGGTTCAAAAAATAGATAAGTGAGACCCTTTGACAAGCGTACAACCATAAATAATTTCTTTAATTCAATGAGGAAATATATATATATATTAAAATAGGTGTAACTTATAAAAACTAGTATACTAAAGAATAAAATATAATAAGAGTGTTTGATACCACTATTACATTGCTGGTATTGATGTTTAAGAATTAAATTTAGGAGAAGATACCAGTGCTGGGCTAGATGTCAATATTGTGCATCAAGACTCCTGAATAACCATTGATGTTAAATAATCAAAATGTGTCTGAGTTGATAAAATTTGTATCATGTAAGTGTTTTTGTTGATTATTCATTATTTTTAAAAGACCAGTTCATTAGATCTTGGAGGGGCTTAAAAAAATAATGGTACCAATATAAATATAATCATTGCAGAATTGGTGGTACCATAATAAATAACAATATATTATGGTGGTGGATGATACCTATCGTACCATTGTATGCTGATTGAACAACAATTATGATAATGACAAATTTTATAGTTTAAATTAGATTTATGAACACTATATGAACAGACGTGGAAAGTATTAGGCACTCTAACATAGACCTAACATTGAAAAAAAAATTATTATAGAATATTTTGGAATTTCATGATTAAGTGGTGGGTTATTTCATATAAATTTATTTATTCCTCTTAACCATGTTAGAAATTGTAGTTTTATAATAAATAATTAGATATAAATGAAAACCTAAAAATTTTGGGTACACCCATTCACCCCCCACCCTATGTCACTTCTTAATTTACCAGTCTCTATAAAAAGTATCAATGCTATCCATGTTTTCCTATGACTGTATATATAATTTTTTCCTAGTTTTTTTTAATAGCATATTTGAGTTGTATGTCCCAGTAATGTTTGAGTTACCTCAAATTATTAAACAATAAGTATCTTCTATTGATGATAACATGGAAGTTTCACCAATGATTCTAATAAATATAAGGAAATGAGATTAATGGAAAAGTGGAAAGTTATAATAGGATAATAAGGATCAAACACTGCATAAATCAAATCAAAATGGAAAATTCTTTTCTACCAAATCATTTAAAATTATATATTTTAAGTTATTTGGTTATGTTGTGGGGAGTATGATGTAGATGAGCCTATAATTTTTTTCTGAATATTAACATTATCAGTAATAAATGTATGTGAAGAATGATATTGTTAAAGTACTCCCATAAATACTTCTCTTTTCTATGAAGCTTCTAGAGGACAAAGAAAAACTACAAAATAATGTTAAATAATAAGAAGATTCAATACTTATAAAAGTAAAAATATGAAATAGTCGCATAGATCTTATGGAAGCTAAAGAAAAATCAGTATTAATTTTCTATAAAAATATTTCCTAGATTGAATTAATATTCTGATGTAATGGATACAATAAATAAGTAAAACTTATTATTCAAGTGTAAGTGATTCGTGAATAGAAGAAAATTCATAACACCTCAATAAATGTCAAATATTCCAAATTATAGGTTAAAATAAGGAAAGAAAAGTGATTTACAATTCATTATAAGAATATAGATTCAAGAATATTGCATTCATGATTTAAATAAATATTAATCAGTCATGTTGATATCACTTGAGGATGAAAAAAACATTGTAAAAAATTATTTTCTTTAGGTAGTGATAAAACTAAGAGATCTAAAATCCCAACATTCTAAATATCGTAATTTATTGAGAAAATGGATGATTCTACACAAATTTCAGGTGAGAGTTCAAAATTCTAGATGAATTATTTCAGGTCAAACATGATCTTTAATTCATCTCCTAATAAAAAATCATCTAGATTTTAGAAAAAAAATACCATCAATAACCCAATACAATAATTTTACTAAATCTATACACACAAATAATGAATATTTCAGTGTAAAATATATACCATAATGGATGATGAAATCAGATGGAAATCCAACCACTATGTCAAGAATGGCTATAATAATTATTTTAATATTATTTTTTTCCAAAATAAGGTCAAAAAAATATCAAGAACAAATAAAAATATCTTTATTATGTTTTTAATGATTCTTGACATCATGATTTCCATGAAAGATATGAATTTTTTGTTTATATTTTCTTATTTTTCTAAAGATTTTGGTTTGGGACAATGGATTTTATATAAAATATATCAAAATATAAAATATATTTTTGGCCCATAAAAAGTGGGAACTATGATAAAAATAAATAAAGTTATTTTATAAGATGAAATCTGTATATAGTGAGAATAATGTTTCATGTAAAAATAGATATTCATACCTTGAGAAAATCATCATTTTTTTAATTTATATAGTAACTACTATGAGGATTTATTTTATATAAAATATAACATATCTTATTTTTATAATGAAATTATAACACCACAATATATTATAAATAATAAAAATAAGATTTATAAGGAAACTAGGTAAGTAAATAGAATATTATATCCAAGAAAATCACTCCCAAGAAATCAAGATAAGAGAAAATTTAAGGGGATATATTTCTAGATAAGTTAAGATGCTTTTTATGAAGTAAAAGGGAAAATTCCATTAATCATTTCAATAAATTATTTTTAATTAAGATTAATATAGGTGATAATAATCTAAGTATATAATAAATTCAAGAGAGAGACAAAAGGATTTGCTTTGTTACAAACATCCCAGAAATATATGTAAGATATTTTCCTAAAATAGGTAACCCAAAACATTTATATGAAATTATGTAGAGATTCCAAGAAATATATTTAGGTAAGGAGGGAGTTCTTTATAGTGTTTTCGATACAAATTAATAAGGATATAGAAATAGATAATGCTGATGAATGTGAAAGTAAAAAAAAGTGATGTAAGTGATTTCACATAAAAAACAACATTATGTTCATGAAATGTTTTCCATGAATGTTGACCAAAAACTTCATAAAAGCTATTTGTAAGGTTCCATAATCATTATAATAAAGAAAAATATTTTGTAACTCTTATTTCTAGATATAATGAAATGAGTAAGAGATTTAAAACAATGGAAAATAGCCATTGACTAAAGTTGCTTATTTACGTACCCTGAATAGTGTGAATCACTGAGATGGGGAGGGGATGAATCAATGATCCCTTAAATTATTTTAACTAATTGATTATTTTAAATTAAACTTGTATGGATGGTTAAATCCTTTATCCACTCTTCTAGTGTCTCTCGACCTTACCTCGAATGATGCTATAAATGTAAAGAAACTTAAGACAAAAAATTTCAAGGTTAGGTTAAAATAACTACTTCTTGTTGTTTTGGTTATTATACCCAAAATATATTATCCACTATAATATTATTATCTATTACAATTGTCGATACAAAGTCCCACTATATATCTCTTTAGTCCCACAAGATGTTCTTTATGCTGCTTTCACAGTGTTACTAGAGTCCCACTGGTGTGATTCAGAGTCCCACAGAAGACTTCTTCCTCCTTGATTTTAGAAGATATGCTTTGTGATTAAATGTGGATGGACCTTCTGATCTTCCCTCAAGAGCGTGTTGAATCACACATCCTTGCGAATCTCCTCAAGAATCTTCAATAGCCTTTGATAAGCTCTTTTGGCCTTGCTTAATAACTCTGATGGCTTTTCTGATCAGCCCTCAGTCTCAACAATTCTCAGGCAATTCATTCTCCTTTTGATGAAGACCTGGCCCTGCTAAGATGTGTTCCAATGTTACACACAACTTCTTCAAGAATATAGTATGCAAGAATGATCTTGAACAATATCAGCACTGTCTATCTCATTATATTCTCAAACACTATTAGGTCGGATAAAAGATCTTCATTAAATTATGTATGTCATTAGTCTCAGTTCACATTCTCATCATGAATGGATTTAATGGCATCTAAAATTATTGTTTTTGGATATCTCAAGTCCTTTCACACATTCATGTGTTTATTCATGAATACATCCATATAAACTATGTATTTTTTCTACATGAGAACACACAATCATTATATATCAATATTGTTTCAATGTGTGTGGGTCGTGCTATTACACATGCACTGTCCACTTGGTTATTCTCCAAATATGCACACATTCACTTCTGTCTTCTTTTTATTATTTTCCCATACACTCTTTGTATTTAGTTTGGGTTTTATGTGTGTGTTATGTATATGCATTAACTTCTCCTTGGTGAAACTCAATTTTAACATTCCACTCACAATTATGAATTATTAAAATCACATTGTATTCATACAAACCATACCAAGTTATTTCTATTCCTTCAAATGTAACTCTCAATGCACACACAATCCCTCTTTCTTCATTTTTCCCCCATAAACCGAATGTGCATAACATGGGAGTGTGGGGGGTCACTTTCTCAAAAGGTCTTGTGTATGCACACTGTCTTAAGGGATTCTCAAACCCTAAACATGATTTTCATGTGAATAATCGATGTATTCTCTTCTCTATGAAACATGAAGCCTCGAGTTTCATCATCTTAAAATTAAGCACACACAATATCTCGCCTTCATGGAATCACCTTCTTCTTACAAAAAACCCTTATAAGACAGTGTAAAAATATATTCATTAAAATAGTGGGTGTTCTTCTTCTGTATGTGAAACTGAAGGGCTCACAAGTATCCTTATTCATGAAACCAGTGCACGGATCTTCTACGCACAGTATGTGTGGTTCTTATTCATCGAACCAAGAAGGTTCATGGTTTTTGTCTTCATAAGTGCACAACAAGGGTTTGTGTGAACCAGTTTCTTGCATGTAGTATCTTCTTCACAAAACACATGTGAGGGTTCAAGATAATCAATCGCATGATTGTGATTCTTCTTCACATATAAAGAGTGTGGTTTCTTCTTTTTAAGTAGGGTTCAAGAGTGTGTACCCCTTTCTGAACTCATGAGGGTCTCTTCACCTTCACATAGCAAGGGTGCATGGATCCTCTAAGTGCTCCATTTTATGGAAAACATGAGATTTCTCAATATCTTCAACAACCCATATATGATCGGTGATCCACTATTTATAAGTAGGTTTTATGCCTTTTTCATGTTCAAATATTGTGTAGAACACCGTGGTATTCTATTCTTTGAATATCCTAGATCATCAGCTTTGAATATTTCAAATACGGGATAATAAATATGACGCATATCTTGGGTGATTCTTTTTCAAATGAGGAGTTATCTTTGTGGTTTAATCCTAACGTGAATGAATTTATGAATTCATTCCAAAAACCATATGATCACTCGAGCTCCATGACGTGGCATATCACCTTCAATTTCTTCATCCACTTTTGATTTCATTCTTTTGTTGAATGTGTGAACATGAAATTTCAGGCATGGATTCGTTACGTCTAGGAAATCCTAATGCATGAGGTTGGATCAACAATAATGTTTGGAGGTGAGATCTCAGAGGTTCGTCTATGCTATGGTTGTACAGTAACATCAGGTGGCTCGAAGGTTAAAGACAACGCTTCTAAGGGATCATTGACTGGTCCATGTTCTAACACAGGTGATGAGGGGATGATGAATGGATCATATTAGATAGTTGGATGCCCTGGATATGTGCAATCTATATCGTGATGATAGGATGGTGAAGTGATATTCTGGAATGAGATCAATGGTACAGATTTCTTCCCAGGTTTTATTTTCTTCTAACATTGAAATGGAGACTTGGTTGAGGAGTAGTATATCAATCAAGGCATGCGTCAATAGCCCTAGATTACTCATATCCCCCCTCTAGTGTCTTCCCACACTATTTCTTCTGATGGGAATGCTTCTTCGACCACTCTTTCCTCCTCGGGTGCACTCTTGGAGCCCACTATGCACTTTTTCACATGGCTTAATCACCGTTTGTGCTCATGTGGTCTTATAAGCAACCCGCGCTCTTGCCTCATGCGGGACTGGCCTTGAGGGCTTCCCTCAAGCATGCTTGACCTTGGGTCCTACATGTTCTTAAGGATGAGGTCCTCGGGTGTCCTCCTTGGTTGGAATATTTTTTATTTAATTCCCTATATAAAAAAGTATTCTAAGTATAAAATACCTTACCAATTCAAGCATATCCACCTCTCTTCTTCATCTTCAAACGTCATCCTTGTTTTTCTTGTTGGAATAAAAAATCCAAGATCTGGAACACTCCATTAATCCACTCATGGATGATGAATGGATCATTTCTTCATTCCTCATGCATTAAAGCATAATTCATGGCCTTCTTGTTGTGAGGGACGTGTTCTCCATTAAAACATATCTTGGACATTATGGATAGCTCAAACAATTGTCTGAATTAGTTCACCAACTTCATCCAATTAGAAGGTACAGGATGGATCTTCTAAAGTCATCAGGAAATTAAGTATTTCATGTCAATAATCCAATGTTGTAACAAAGTGTCTTCCAATGACACATGTCTTGGAACGTAGGACCAGTTCCACAATCTTATGAATTTTTATGGAGAATTTCCAAGCATGACATCAAATTTAATTTCAAGTTGATTCTCCAAATGTCCAATCATGACATCCAATGTCATTTCATATTTATTATCTATGTGACATAAGATTTGGAACAACTTATCTTCTTTCATTATTATCACCAATTCATCACTACCTTGCCATACACATATTGACATCTTATTGAAAACTAATACAACATAATGATCTACAATATCCCCCTTTGTATTTTGTTGCCAATATACCTTAGGAACACTTTTATAAGGGTTAATATGTGTTCTAGTATTTTATACCCCTTATTTGAAACCAGGTTATATGGTTTAGTGGGGGTTTTTAATGACACTTTATCCTCCCTTTAATGAACATATTCAAAGAACATTTTTTAGGGAGGGATGATGTCACATGGTTTACATAACAACGTGCCTCTAGTAAATCATCTTTATGTCTACTAGGGATAACTTGGTGTAAAAAACAAGAGAGATATGACCAAGGTCTTAAAATAGGTCCATAAACCACCATGCATGTGAAATCATGCTCAGAATATATCAACTCCCAACCCATTGGTTGGAAATCATCAGATTTATCAATAAAATGCTAAATCATTCACATACATCACCAAATATATTAAAAAATTCAAGTGAAAAGATAAAGCTCCAACTTTTATCCTATCCTGCCATCAATAAAGCACTCCCACTTAATTGAAATGATAAATACAATTAAGTACAAGGGATGAAAGTGTGATTGAAATACCATAGTTTCATCTTCTTGAGATGATATGAGTTTCATGATTTGTCAGGACATAATCCTTGATATCATCTCCTTCATATTTCTTCTCCCTCAAGGGGTAAAATTACTTTGATTCATCATGGTGGAAAATGTTATCACATATTCTTCAATATATGAATGTTGATAGTATTCTACTATGGATAAGTTCAAGTAATTATCAAATCATGAATAATGATTCCAACTTGTAGTTCTCCACTTTTCACATTCAACTGTAATCTTAGAAATGACCTTCATCTACAATTACCATTAATGTAAGTACACATAAACTAAAAAAATATATGGGTATAATATGGAACACATGTGGGCTTCTAAATATGTTCCACAGGGCTGAGGATTTCCTCTCAACATAAGAACTCCTTTCCTTGTAGCTTTATTATGTCAGGTACTCTTCATGCTGGTGTCATCTCTCCATTTTACATTCCAATATTTCATTGTCATCCTGTACCATTTTCACTTATTCGCCTTCAACTGGTGTGGATAATTTATCTTTAATTCTTCTAGTAGTAAAGTAGCTTCCACTAGGGCATGTTTTTCACTTTTTAGCATCTTTATTTGACCTGGAAAAACAGTTATACAAGACTTTTTACATTTCCAGCCTTTTTTCACCTTCCCCGCATTAATTGTTAGACACTTGGGTTGTCATGTGTTGACAACCTCTCATGAAAATTTAATTTTTCATCATTTGGAATGACATGTTTCCCCATTTCCTTAGCTTTAGCTAGTACCTCATTTTTAGTTCTTTGTATTTCTCTAGAAATTTGTAGTTGATTAAGCTAGATAACTAAACACACCTTCTTGGAATTCATTGTCTTGGAGCTTTTACATGGATTCTTCAATAATTTCAAGTTACCTTTCTTAGGAGGATTATCTTCAATTAATCTTGTCTTCTCCTATATTGATTGTTCTATTATTTTCATCTTGATTTCATTCATTTAAATGGTTTTTTTGCAGTGATCCATGGTATGACTTATCTTTCCATACTAGATGCATTTTTTATTGGTATTGATTTTGGATCATGAACTATTAAACTTCATGGATTTTGATTCTAAGGACTTCTCACTCTTACTTCATGAAATTTTCATAGGAGCATTTTATTTTGCACCATTCTTCTGCTTACATCCCAAGGATGCATCTTCTTTCTTAGCTAGCTTATATGATCTTCTTTTCTTGTCATATTTGGTAAATGTTGAGATTGACATGTACCATCATTGTGACTGCTTCCATTACATACATCAAAGATATTATCAAGAATTCCAAATCTATTTTCAGTTTAAAAATTCTTTGGGATCAGTAGAGGTTGCTTCCTTTTCTCTGGATTTCTTCCCATTGAGTTATGCTTCCTTTGTACCTTTTAAATAAGAGTATTGTCCCAGAATTATAATACACAATTCCCATACTTTTTTCAATTCCAAAATTGACCTAAAAATCTTGACTTCTTGATATATTCTGGATGAGATTGTTGGGTCTTCTTCTTAGGGTGTTGTGATCTTTATGGGGATCCATCTTACAACTTCCTCTTCATATCCACCCAAGTCATGGTGGAAGGTTTATTATCACCTTTCCTTATCCATTATAGATTTTAATTCTTCTAATGAACTTCAATTTTTGTGGAAATACATTTAGAAACATGAGTAAAAAATGGTGTGAAGGATGTCATTTCCATACAGGAAGTTTCCATTGGATTTAAGGATGATTTATTCCTCCTTTTGGAATCATTATACTCAATGAAAACATGAGTGGTAACATCTCTTTCTCTAGCTAGTTGGGAAGTTTCAGCTTAGGGTGATTGATTATTTTTTAATATCATCTTTAATTCAAAACATTTCTTGTTGAGAGAGTTCTTCTCATCCTCAACTGAACTCAGTTTTATTTCTTATTTCTCCTTCAGCATTATCAACTGTTCTTAAGGCATTATTTAGAATTATTGAATATAAATTTTAATTTCCTTTACCATGTTAGCTTTTTCTTCCTATTTATAAACTTTTACCACCATAGTGTCTTTGTGTACCTTTTCAAATGTATGGAAATATTCAACAAACAAAATCTCAAATAATTCATTCTCACAAATAATTCAACTTGATTCATCTATTACATAATCAATTATTTAATTTCAAAGATAAATTGTTTCTTCCATTTTATTCATTTGTTTTGGGAGAGTGTTAGATATGCCAACCCTTTTAGCCAATGCATCTTTGATGTAATTATCTTATTCTTCTTGTTTTAAATTTTTATATAGAAGAGTACTAATTCTTATTGTAATATGTAATGATACTTCTATGGGTACTTTATTCAGATGAAATTTTAGTGTAGTCTAAATATCACTAATTAAGCTATCAACATCACAGCTTGAACATGCTTCATCAGAGGATTAATAATGAAAAAAATTGTCACATGTTTTACCTTTTAGATTTCTTTTAGTAGAAGGTGTCTCCCCATTAGTAGTAATTTTATTCTTCATTTTCCTTGCCCCTTTCTTCATTATAATCTTTTGAGTCTTAGAAGATATCTCAATTTGATGTTTCTCACTCATTTCCTCAAATCTTCACATCATAAAGACTCCCTTGGTTCTTTTAGAGGATAACTTTACTCTGATACCAATTAAAGTGCCCATATTAGTGTGAATCACTGAGTGGGAGAGGGGGTGAATCAGTTATCCATTTAAATCTTTTTACTAATTGATTATATTCAATTAAACATATATGGTCGGTTAAATACTCTATCCACTCTTCTTGTGTCTCTCAGCCTTACCTCGAATGATGATGTAAATGTAAATCCACTGAACACAAGGATTTATAGGGTTCGGTTGAAAGACCCACTTTTTGATGTGTTAGTTATTCTACCTAGAACATATTCTCCACTATAATCTTATTTTCAATTACAATGGTCGATACAGAGTCCCACAATATCTCTCCTGATTCCCATAGGAGGTTCTTTATACTACTTCCAATTGTGTTACCAAAGTCCCACTAGCCTGCTTTAGAGTCCCACTGAAGACTTCTTCTACCTGGCTTTAACAAGAGATGATTATTGATTAAATGTGGGTGGATATTCTGATATTACCTCATGACCTTGCTGAATCACACTTTCTCGTGAATCTCTTCAATAATTTTCAACAGCCTTTGATAAGGTCTTTTGGTCTTTCTCAACAACTCTAATCACATTTCTGATTATTAATCCATCTCAACAATGCTCTAGAAATTCATTATTCTTCTATTGAAGACTCGAACTCACTAAAATGTGTTCCAATGGTGCCCAAAATTTCTTCATGAATATAATATAAAAGAATAATCTTGCACAATATCACCACTGTCTCTCTTCTTGGATTATCAAACACTGTCAAATCAGAATAAATATATTAATTAAATTCTATCTGGATTCAGTATCAATTCTCATTCTCTTCTTGGAAGGATTTCATGGCTTCCAGACATATTTTTTTGTTAACTCAATTCTTATCACACGTCTATATTTTTATGCATGAATGCATGCATGTAAACTATGATGTTTGTCAACCCAAGCACACACTATCTTCTTATATCAATATTTTTTCAATCGGTGTGGGTCATGCTATTAGACATACACTTTCCACTTGGTTTATCTCTCAATATACACACATTCACTTCCTTCTTCTATTGATTATTTTCACACACACACTTGCTATTTAGTTTGGGTTCTATGTGTGTGTTATGTATGTTCATGCACTTCTTCTTAGTGCAACTCAATTTTCAGTTTTCACTCACAATTATGGCTTCTTCAAATCACTTTGTATGCATATGGACCATACCAAGTTCTCCCACCTCTTTCAAATGTAACTCTCAATGGAAACACAATCCCTACATCTTCTTGCCCCCACAAACTGAATAGGTATAACAAGTGTGTGTGTGTGTGGGTTCTCCTTAGCAAAAGGCAGTGTGTATACACATGATCTCTTGGGATTCTCAAACCATGCACATGATTTGAAATTTCATCATGGATGTATTCTATTCTCTTTAAAAACATGAAGCATTTGGTTTCTTCTTATTCAAGTTAAGAACACACAAGCTTCAGCCTTCATGAAATCACCTTCATCTTCAAAAAACTCTACAAGAACGTGTATAAATATATTCATGAAAATAGTGGGTGTTCTTCTTCTATTCATGAAATTGAAGGGCTCACAAATCTTCTTCTTCATTCAACCAATGCACTGATCATTTACACATAGTGTATGTAGTTCTTCTTCATAGAACCACGAAGGTTCGTGGTTTCTATCTTCGCAAGTGCACAAGAAGGTTATGTCTGCAGCAGTTGATTGCTTGTGATATCTTCTTCATGAAATACAGGCTGGGGTTCAAGAGATCTTGTCACATATTTTGGATTCTTCTTCACACAGAAAGAGTGTGGTTTCTTCATCGCAAGGAGGGTTCAAGGGTGAGTAGTACTTGTTTATGTCATGCAGGTCTCTCTTTCTTCACGTATCAAGGCTACATTGTTCCTCTTAGTTCTATGTTTTTCAAAAAATAGGAAGTTTCTCAATATCTTCTACAACCTTTCTATGCTCGGTGATCCTATATTTATAGGTAGGGTTTGGGCCTTTTTTGCCTTCAAATATTGCGTGAAACTCCATAGGATCCAGTTATTTGAATAGCTAAGATCATCAGCTTTGAATATTTCAAACACGGTATAATAAATATTCCACAAGTCTTGGGTGTTTTTTTCAAATGTGGGATTCTTCATCATGGTGTAATCCTCATGTGCATGCGTTTAAGGACACATTAAAATAAATCCTCGATCGCTCGAGATCCATGGCATGGAGTTGTACAATCATTTTCATAGGTTGTGTTTGATTTCATTATTTCATCTCATGGATGAAAATTAAATTTCATTCATAGATTATTTATGTCTGGACAATCCTTATGAATGAGGTTGGGTCAACAATAGTGGTCGGAGATGATATCTCTGACGTTTGGTTGTGCTCCAGTTGTAAAGTTGTGTCAAGTGGCTCGGAGGATGAAGACAATGCTGGTGAGGGATCATCAAGTAGTCCATGTTCAAGAACACGTGGCGCAGGGATAATGAATGGCTCATATTAGATCATTCGACGCCCTTGATATTCATGATCTTTCTCATCATAATTGGATGGTGATGTGCTATTCTGGAATGAGAACAAAGGTGCATATTTCTTCATGGTTTTTTATTTCCATCCCTGATCGAAACGGAGACGCGGGTGACGAGCAATATATCAATCAAGGAATGCGGCCTTAGTGCCAGATTTCTCCTCTCCCCCCTCCAATGCCACCCCAGAACATGTTCTTCTTACAGGTGCACTTTTGCGCCCACTCTTGACTCCCTGGGCACGCTCCTGGTGCCCACTATGCACCCTTGCGCACTGGTTGATTACCGTGCATGTTCCTGCAGTATTATATAAATCACACGCTCCTGCCTCTTGTGAGGTTGGCCTAGAGGTCTTCCCTCATGAACGGTTGACCTTGGGTACCACTTTTTCAAGAGGATGAGGACCTTGACTAGCCTCTTTGGTTGGCTTATTTTTTATTCAAGGCCCCATATAAAATAGTCTTCGAAGTATAAAATACCTTACTAATTCAAGCATAGCTACCTCTCTTCTTCATATTCAAACATCATCCTTTTTTTCATATTTGAATAAAAAATCCAAGATCTTGAACATTCCTTTAATGAAATCATGGATGATTCATGGATCATTTCTTCATTACTCTCGCATTAAAGAACATTTCATGGCCTTCTTGTTGTGATGGATGTGTTCTCCATTAACACATATCTTGGACGTTGAGGATAGCTAAAATATTCATCTGAATTAGCTCATCAATTTCATTCAATTAGAAGATATTGGATGGATCTTCTAAAGTCAACATGAAATTATGACTTGCATGGCCTTCTTCCAATGTTGTAACAAAGTTTCATCCAGTGACATATGTCTTGAAACTTAAGACCAGTTCAAAAATCATCTGAATTGTTATGGAGAATGTCCAAGCATGACATCCAATGTAATTTCATATTGATTCTCCAAATTTCTAAGAATGGAATACAATGTCATTTCATATTGATTTACCAAGTGACATGATATTTTCATCAACTTCTCCACTTAAATCATTATAACCATGGAATTACTACCTTTCTATAAACATATTAACATCTTATTGAAAACAAATGCAACACTATGCTCTACATTTAATATAATTGGTTGATAATCCTATTTCACTCATAATGTTATTTTATGAAAATAATAAGTCCATAATACAAAAAATAAATATATATTTTATAAAAAGGTTAAATTATGAAGACATAAGAGAAAGGAAAAAATTTAATTAGAAAATATTCTCATACTTGTTATTCAAAGTAAGTAACAAATAGTTACACTTTATTCTATTAATATTTTTGTGATATTTGTGATATTGTAATATAAATAATTGATGGTGTTATAATGTTGTGTGTAAGTGGTAAAAATATATATATAATTATTAAGAAACAAGATAGAATCTCTATTGTCAATTTGGTGAATGATTGAAATGTTCTATTGTGGTGTACTCTCAACATGGAAAATATTTAAGACTATCTAAGAGCGATATTAAACATGAGGAAGGTGACCAAGAGTACCCATTTTAGGGGGGACAAGTAAATATGGTATTGAAAAACTTCCAAAATATTTTATTGAATTATAAAACAAATATTTGAAAGGTTATTGAGTGTAAGAGCTCAGCAAGATTTCCAATTAAAAGAGATATATTAAATTGAAGTTATTTGGTTTTAACTTTGTGGCTTTTGAACAACCATTAAATGATATCCTAATACACCATGTAGATCTTACTTAATCAATTATTTACTATTTTATTGAAGGAAATAAATTATGGGGAAGTGTAAAATAGTGCATCCCTTGAGGGGGAGAAATTATTCGGGGGTCTTCCAAAACATTACCATGTAGTAACTCTAAAATCATTATATCCCTTAGAGAATTATTATATGAGGTATTAAAATTAAAATTTCATATCATGACCTATTTATATCAATTATATTAATAAATAATGATCATGAGTTAAGGAGTATTCGAAGAGAAAATGTATGTTTTACACCTTGTGCTTGAGATATTATAGTTGGTTTAATGAGATCAGTGTAGGTTACATTATCTTGATAAATATTATTCTATATCAAATAAAGAAACAATTATTCAATGGTATCACATGATTTGTATTTTTAGATAGCATTGGTTACCGTGGTTACTCACTCATTTTCTATTCTAGATTATCTCATGTTGATATATAGTGATTTATTAAAGGCTCATATATAAGAAAATGTTTAATTCTAATCGTTAGTTCAAGTGATTAATGATGAATTTAAAATTAAGAGTTAAATGATAATTCTTTTTAATATAAGTGATTTTCTACCCATACAAACATCTTTCTATTTTTATTAATAAGGTGGAGATAAAAATGTATGAAATGAAAACATATTGGCTTAAAGGTATTTGAGGGAAATAAATAAAAACATAATTAGAGATATTGAAGAGTATATACTTAATGGTTGTATTTATTTCAAATAATAAAGGTTACCTAATAGTGAATAACAATTTGAATATGTGTGTCATAAAAGAGAAATTGTTGGAAGGATATTAGCTTGATAATTATAAAAAATTCATGGATAAAGTTGAGGAAGATTCGAAGGTATACCATTAGTTGAGTATTTAATTTTATGTATTGATATTTTTCTTTCCAAAACTCTATATTTTAATTATATTTTTGAAATGTCTTACACTAGTATGTTTATAAAAAAAATAGGACTGACTTACTGAATATGGTCATACAAGAAACCAGACCACAGGTTCAACCAATATTAATGTGATTTAGCTAGTTGAGAGAGTCCAAAGAGATGAATAGGGGACCTACCTGGGTCGACACAAACATTTGATGAAGAGGGTTCATCAGAAATTTACATGCATGTCAACATGGAAGACCACTAGATAGCATTATCTTAAGAGGGATTTCATTGAACTAGTGTTGGAGTTATGTTTTTATAAAGTAGTTCATTTTTTTCTTGTAGCACAATATGGGAATCATTCCAAACCACTATTGTAAACATTTCAAAAATGTGGTTTCATATTGTATGAAACACCATCATATTATGTTTCCATCATCCTTATTCTATCTCATGCCATGCTAAATCTCTATATACCGAATTTCATTCCATGCTAGTATATGTTATGAGAAGATATTTCAGTTGAAGTAAAATAGGATCTCATGAAGTGGATATCCTGATACACTAACGTAAATGAAAAATGTTCATGCCATGGTAGAGTAGTGATATGAGGATGTATATAAAATCTTACAAAAATATTGATTCTTTATAGTGATTTAATGATACAATATCATAGTAGTTAATTTTTTTATATAATACAACTTCCAAGATCATATATCCCAGAATATGGGATTCATGGAACGATTTAAAATTCCAACACATTTGAAAGTTATTTTGTGAAAAATACATTTTCATTGCATGGGAAAATTATTATATGTGAATGGAATTTTGAGTGCATCACTGAATTATCCAACACATAGGGTGATTTTAATACATATTTGGTAATTATCATCTATTAAAGGAAATTATCATATTTATATGATAATTATATTACATTTTATATATTTTTTTGTAATAAAATTTTGTGTAAGGGAATTTTTCAAATGAAATTTAGAAAAGTTAATAAGAAAGGTAGAAGAATATCTGTAAAGGATTCTCCATACAATATTAATATAAATCTTTGGGAAATATGTATGTTTTACATTCCAACATGAATCAAATTAATCAAATAGATTATTATGTAGATTATATCATGATATTATCATATCACATTAATATTTAAACACTGTATCATTAATGGAGTGTTTAAATAAATATGATGAATCAGATTAAAATGTTGAGATTAAAGGTTTCATGAAATACCAATATTAAGATATTTTAAATGATGAATCAACCAAGTTTCTTAATGCTCTAAAAATGGAAATTTCAAGTCTATCAGAATAATATAATAAAAATGTAATATCATGGTTTTATTCTCTTTGAAAGTATAGATTGTGTTAAAATATATTCATATCCACATGTGAGAGTATAGGTGATAATAGAAGTAAGTGGCTATGATTATTAATTACTGATTCACTTATTATACCTATTATTAGTAGAATAGATAGTGAATATAGAACCATAACCCCTCATATAACCCTGATGAAATTCTACAAGTTTAATGGATAGTGTAGATATCTTTCAACAGTGTTGTACCATTGAATAAACTTATCTATAAAATAGGAAAAGATAAGTGGAGACTCTAATACCATTTTATCAATTATATAATCAAATAAAAAGGAGGATATTGAGTAGAAGAGATGGGTGTTGTGGTTAGTATCTATATTTTCATTGAAGACTCTACATGAACAGTGTGGATTAAATAATAAAAATGAGTCTGAGTGAAGAACATGGCCAAAAAACTTGTTTATTTATTGATAATTCATTAGTAGTTGAAGACTAACTCATATGTTCTTGGAGGACCCAAAAATAATAGGGGTATAATTATAATTAACTCAATTAAATATCTTTTAGTAAATATATAAATAAAATAATATTAAGGGAGTGGATGATATATACCCAACCATTGTGTGTGACTTGAACTATCGTTTTGATCACTATAAATTTATAATGGTGACAAAAAAAGAGTACTCATGAATAATATAACATGAAAAGGAGTAGGCTCTCACATTGAGGTCAAACCATGTAAAAAAATTCACTATGTTCTTCTTTTATGTTTATGTATTATATAAAATAGTGAGGGTTGATTATACAATAGTTTATTTATTCCTCTTAATTGAGGTAGAGGTACATATGTAAAATGGATTGATTAAGGAGAAATAAAATCTCAAAAATAGTAATGTACACTGATTCACCCCCCCCCCCACCTCCATAACTCACAGTACCCATGCATCATCCAAATTGATCTAAGAGATGATTTTAAGTGGGGTACATATAATTGAAATGATATATATATATATATATTAATATGTTAAAAATTAATTCGAAAATAAAAAAATTGGATTTATCAATTGATAAAAAACCATTTAGATTAAAATTTATCACAAAAAATATATTTTAATAATGCATTCTAATTATTTAAGGGTGTTATTATATAATATTCATTTTAATTTTCAAATAATGTATTCATTAAAAACAATTCATCTAAATCATTTGAAAATAAGAAAATTTCCCTTAATTATTTAAACCAAATTAGTTTAAGATGGTTCTAAAAAAAGTCTTATGTTTTTTCATACGGGTCATAACCACCTACTAGTCACATATCCTTGATTATTCTTCAATAATACTTTAACAACATCATTAGACACTGGAATTACAACTATATATAAATCTATAATAATATATAGTCTATTTCCCATATATCCAAAATTACAATGTAGGTAACCCAAATCAAACATAATTCAATCATTGAAATATCAACACAAAAATCATGATAACAATAAATTATAGGGATTCCATAATTTAAATCAATGTAGTATGTCCCAAATCAGGGTCTAAAATCAAGAAAAAATTAAATGAATCTATACTCAATGAATATTTATAAAATCAATAAGAACAAACACTACTAGAATTAGGACCTATACCAATGGTTTAGAGAAAATCGTCGGTATAGGTCACTAATTTGGACTTATACCAACAGTTTGGTGAAAACCGTTTTATGTCACTTATATGGACCTATACCAATGGTTTGGACAAAACTATTGGTATAGGACACTTATTTGGACCTATACCAACAGTTTTTCCAAATCTGTTGGTATAAGTCACTTATATGGAGCAATGCCAATGATTTTGGCCAAAACCATTTGGAGAGGTCCATTATAGTTACCCTGTACCAATGGTTTGGGCCAAACCGTTGGTATAAATCTACCTTATGCCAACGGTTTCACCAAAAATATTGGTATAGATCAAAAAATCAATGAACCTATACTAGCGGTTCTCCAAACTGTTGGTATAGGTTTATACCAACAGTTTGGAGAACCCTTAGTATAGGTACACATATGATTTGTGGAATCTTTTGTCAAATAAAATTAAATAAATAAAATTTTAAATATATTATGAATATAAATATATATATTTATGAAATTGTGTTCAAAAAATTAATGTTAGGTTAGTTGTTATGTCAATGGATTATAAACGGTAGGTGATGGGATCAAAACCAAGCCAGTTTTTTTTAAATTACCTATACCAAGTGTTTTATGAAACTGTTGATATAGGACTATACCAAAGGCTTTCCCAGAACCATTGGTATAGACATATACCAATGACAAACCAACCAACAGTCCTCCAAACTATTTTTATAGGCTATACCTATGGTGTGGAGACCTATACCAATAGTTCCAAACCATTGGTATAGGGTATTTCTCTATTAGTGAAATAAGAAATATGGTCATTTAATTCCTATATTACCCAATGATAAAGAAGAATAGGAATTAGTAAAAATTTCACCATTAATTTAGTGAAATATGAATATAAAGGATCCATTCATAGTAATGAATATGATGGGGGTAAGAAGAGATGAGTGGTTAAGAAAAAACATAACTAATAATTTGGTATGAAAAAACCCCTAGGAATTATACATAAAATAGGGATGGGTAGGAACATAAAAAGTATAGGAAGGTAGAGCCATAGATATCATTATAATGGATATAATGGAGTTAACCTTGATTCCCAAAATTGTGTACCTATAAATTTTATATGGATAGGAATTAAATGTTCATTTTTAGTAGAATATAAGAAAACTATAATTGGATTACTAGATATCTTCCTGATGGCCCACTAGTACCCAGTGGAACTCCTAGAGACCCCCCTACCACACTGTACTTGGAACCTCTCATCACCTTCTATTTTAATACTACATATTGAACCAACTTTGAGGCGCTTGAACACCAAAACATTCTTCTAAACCTCAAATGATGTCCCTAAATCCCTAATGATTCATCCCAAATTATATAAATCAAACTAGAACCCAAAAATGGAAAATAAACATCATATAGAGTAATAAAATATAATTTCCTCATAATTCCATGACAATATTTACTAAAAATGTAATAAAAATGTCATGGTCATTAAAAATTTTCCAGTATAGAATTTTTTTCATCCCAAAAAATTGAAACAGGTAATGCACATGAGCTCTCGGAATTCTACAAACAAGCAAGATTTCTAATATCACCTTAATTTGTAACCCAAAGTACTCATTACATCATATAATGACTTACACCAAAAAATAATTTTCTAAAAAAACATTAAATTTTCACACTATATGTGCATACTGAAATACCTCATGCATTGAATAAATGTTTTTCATCTAGTTTTTTTCTCAATATTTTTTCCAAAAGACATGCCATAGAATCTCATAATCATCTATACATAAGGGTCCAAAACATCATTTGTTATTCACAATGTCTACAATACAACAAAATCCAACCATAATAGGCCTCATAATATTTCATTACTCAAAATAACCATTTAATTTCGCATTCCTCTGTTTCATCATCCTTGTCTAGGACTTTCTCCTATTAATCATCTACTTAATCTAGTTTATCAAAACTATTTATTAATCAAAATGAGATTTCATATTTCATTGTTAAATCCTATTATGGACTAATATTATGAAACACTTACATTGTTAAATTCATTTCAATGCACCACTAAAATACATTTTTTAATACCTTTGAAGTCTCAAAGAGTATTTTTATAAGAAACACTCCATTTAAAAAAATGGTTTTTTTTATTACACATGAAAACACCCATGAAATTATTTTCAAATCCCCATGTTTAATTTATTTCCAAAATATATGATTTTGTAAAATCAATTTATTCAATTTAAAAATTCATATTTTAGTTTTTAATATCTGCTTCTTAACCGAAGAAATTGATATATATGAAACATCACATAACATGAATTTTAACGACTTGAAATGAAATAAAAAACAAATTATATATAGTAGGACTGCCTAAAATATTGATACTAATATCTAAAAATTTATAATAAATATAAAATATATTAAATAGTATCACTTGGAGAAAGAATAACATATCAAGAAACAATAAGAGGATGCTCTAGCAAGAGTTAACTACTAGCATGGAAATTTCATATCAGTGAAGAAACATAGGTCGCCTCTTACATAAATATAAATAATATGAAAAATATATTAAATTATATTTTTTATAACAATTTTAACATGTAATAAATTGAATAATCATTATTAATTGTTTATTTTTTAACAAACCTCGAGTCATTAACTGAGTAAAATTGAACTATGATAACCAAAAGAACCAATTTTTTATCCACGTTAACATAATAATAATCAATATATGTATAAAGTAAAACTATCTATATATATATATATTATAAATTTTTCAATTATTATAAACATTCAATTAATTTTATATATACCTTGAAAAACACTGGTAATTACACAATATACCATGCTACTATATTGTTCCTACTAAATTGAATTTATGTATGATTAATAAACCATTAATTTAGTTGGCTCCCAACCATTCCCTAAAACTGTTTACATGTTCTCAATTATATATGGATGAAGTAATTGAAATATTACCTAATCTATTTTAGTGGTTCCTTCTCATATACCTATAAATCCCTAGAAGATTTATATTCCACAATAAATAACTTCACGATTCATATTAATATATTTTTTTGACGTACTGGTTATCTTTGATCTAATATACTCTTAATCCTAGAAATATAAGAATCTATAACTCAATATTGGTATTATTTTCCTAACTATAACAAATGATTGTAAAATCCATGACTGAGATCACCAAAATTATACTCAGATCCAGCTTCCCCATTACATTAATTTTACCATCCTATAACCATAGGATGGAAACTAGTGCTAGATCTCTATGAAAAATTATTGGAAGGAATTTTTTAGCCTTTTGGAAAAATATAAAAAAGTATAATAAATATAATTAAAATTGAAATTAAATGAATGTAATAAATTTGATACTAATTATAACCCATATATACAAAAAAAGTTAAAAAATTGGTCCTTGATACCACTGGGTATGTTCAAACACTATCTATAACCTCCATATCTAATAACAATTTGAGTTTGACCCATACTAAGGATGACCATACTATAAAGAAAAAACATCTGATCATCTATAAGTACATATAGATACCTAAAAAACAAACAATGAAGCTTCATTTCCACTAGAATGTAACTACAGGGTGTTGGAAAAACCTAGTCATTAAGAAACCAAAAAAAATTATGAAATATATTAAACAAAATCAGTTATGTTCTTCAAATAAAATTAGTCATTTATATAAATATTCATGGAAGAAAAATTTATATGTGGTTATCAATCATTTACGAGTTTCAAAAAAATGATTCATTGTGGAAATTAGAATTAACTATAAATAATAACCCTCTATTATAGGGGTTTCATACCTATCATAAAAAATCAATTCTTATTTTAGATGTTTTGAGGAGTAGGACTTGGAAACCTTTCATCAATTATACTAAATAAAAATAAATAAATCCATTTTAATTATTTATCCCATATAGGATAGGGGATTTTGTATGCTTGATTTAGGGTGATCTTGTATATCATCACTTTCAAAATATGGTAATGGGTATATTAGTGTCATAAAAACATTTGAAACTATCCCATATGTTTATATTAGACATGACTAAGTTGGTACATATTTACAGTTTACATAAAATTAATAATAATAGAAAATATACTTGGGAACCATTTGTAAAATGTATAACATACCCCATTACACCCACAAAATAAAATTACTAGATGTAAAAGAATAATCTTCAATCAAGGAAAATTACTAGTTACACTAATCAGTATGCTCAGTAAGAAAATTAGAAATCACATTAAAAAAATAATCTATCTATCAAGATCATATAATAATTCAATCATAAAAAATAATAATTCCTAACATGAAAAAATATAGTCATATTTCATAAGACACACTAGAATCATATAAATTAAAAATATGTTCATGTATGGAATGACTTTCAACATAACATGGACAATATAAAACCAATGAAACTAAAATAAATCAAGATGAACAAGGAACAAATGATGTGATGAAATTTTTTGTATATTATTCTAGTGTCATTTTATATCAATATTAATATTTAGAGTAAGTAGATGTTCAATGTTCATTAAAAAGACATCTAAATAAGGTTTTACCCATGAATGAGTAGTAACTATGGTTTAGTAGTGGATTATAAGGTGATCAGTCAAGTGTGTTATTGGTCAAGTCCAATAAATACTAGAATCATACAATTTGAAAATTCAAATATGGTGTAACTAGAAAACATAAAATATTTGTTTTAAAATAATGTTATTCCAAAAATATGTTTTCTATAAACGGAGTTTAGATTAAAAAAATCCCATGCTTGGATTTTAAAGTTATTAAAGATTTACCATAAAATATGCCCCTTATATAAATTATTATTAAACAATTCATATATATGAGGTAGTTTTATGAATTTTAAAAATGGTGAATGTTTTTTGTGTAAAACCATGGAAAGATTAAAATCATTAAGGAAAGGAAATAAGTAATCATTTTTCAAATAACGTAATTTAAATTAGGTTGGAAGATAGCTAATGAATCTCGTATATGCTTGAAAACAACATCATTCCTCCAACTTAAATTAAATCCAGCTTTCACCTCAACATTAATGAAAATTTTATCAAGTTTTAAGTTTATATCATGGATTTTAATTCATTAATGCTAAAAAGGGAATAAATTTTCTCTTTAATATTTGGAATTTAAGTCAGAAAAATGGATACTTAAATATGAATTCAGTCACACTAACTATGTTTATTTACATATTCTTCCATGTAGGGTATACCCACATTCATTATGAGTCTAGGAGGGTATAATAATACTGCTTGATTTTGTGTGGTAATGGAAATAGCCCTCAAAAAAGTATATTTAAGAATCTTGAAAAAGTGAATCTTGTATATTTTTTATGAATAAGGGATTCTCTCTAGAGAAAAATAAGTGTTTATTTATGGTTAAAAAACATAAGGAATATTTAAAATCATGTTTTTACAAATTCAATATACTAGTCCCACATAATTTATAATTTATATCAAATTAAACAAGTTTAATTAACTAGTTATATAGTATAAAAGTTTCTCTTGTTTTACATGTAATAGGTATATCATTAATTTATGTGAAGGATATTAATTCCATGTATGGTTTATTTATTTTGGTCTAGTCATATTAAAAATGATATCATTATAAATATGTTTACAATAATTATAAATTATAAATATTAATTAGTAAAGTTATGATTAATAATTTAAAATACAACTGTAAACCAAATAAATAATTAAAAAATTCATTCCATGTATTAAAATGTGTAACCAAATAAGTTTCATTTAAATTTACATCTATTTTATTCAATGAAAATACATAATCTATATCTTTAGAAAACATCAATTCCATTTTTTAGTTTAGGGAAATAGTGACATATGATTCTAAAGCAGGACCTAAGAGGTTTTATAAGGGTTGGAATAACTTACCATTAATATATCCCAAATGAGATTTTTTCTATACTTCAATGGAATCATCGAATCACATAATCACATTTATAACATAATATGTACTAAAATATAATCCATTTCTTATATATCCAAAATTATAATTTTGGATACCCAAATGATACCTAACTAAAAGCTAGGTATACGGAAACCAAAACCATTCTAACAAATAATAAAAAAAATATATAGAAATTTTAATAAAATTTTATTTCCTAAATCATGGTTTTAAATAAAGAAAACCAAAAATTAATGCCTTCCAAAGGAATATTTTTCAAATCAGCAATAACAAACTAGTAATACACACACTGATTATGCCTCTAAGAAATAAATGGAAAACCCTACTCAATTAAAATGTATTTCACTAGGATTTTGATAGATATCAATTCAGAGTATCTATTCACTATGAGGGATAATAATAATAAAGGTAATAAGAGAGGATAAGATAAAAAGGTCATTACTTACGAATTTTTCATGCCAGATCCCTAATGAATAATTCCTATTCAAATGGAAGATAAGAAGGTTAAATAGGAGTATAAGGGAGAGCCTTGGGGCTCATTTGAATGCTGGGAAAGAAGTAACTTCCAAATACAAAATTTATTGAATTATAATTTTTTAAGGGAAAGGTAAATTATCCCTTTTGGGTAAGATTTAAAAAACACCACCAAACCTACCGAGTACCCTCTGTAAGGTCATTGGGTGCTCGGTGGAACTCTTAGAGAACCCCCCCCCCCCAAATCCCTTCATTACTCTACTGGGTACTCAGTATCACCTGCAATCTACTAATGTATGTGGTGCCACATTATGGGAACTTAAACCCACACACCTTACTATAAACCTTTGACCACATCCATAAATATCATATGATACATAAAAAATTTCCCAAAATTATACATGAGCCCCAAAAAGAAAAAATATGCCTCATCCAGAATCAAAATTTCAAATTTGCATTCAATTTCATGAATATATTTCCTAAAACAATATAATGAACGATGTCAGAGTTACTAAAGGATCACCTTAAGGTGATGAACTTTGGAATATAATCCCTTTATCTAAATAATATTTTAATTTATTTTTATTTCCTATTGTTTTATCAGGTCTATTATGGATGTACTATTGGATATTGGTGTATCACCTAGTATAAGTAAAATTATGGTCATTACCTCATGATTCAAGGGAATGGTATATTATAATTTGATTAATACATTATTGTATTCCCAAAAATAAGAATGCCATGATGGTTGAAACATCAAGGAGGAAGTATCCTCTATGAGAGGGGAACTATTTCCTATGTATATATATAAGGTATTGAAACCAAAAAATAATTTCTTCACTTAAGATAAATGTCCTAGTTAGATCATTTTGCGTCCTCCCATTTCCTAGGTATAAAGGATCCATTCACAGAAATGGTTCTGGAGGATCCAAAAATTAAAAGCCATATCCACTAAGAGGAACTTTCATAACTAGATCCAAATATCCATGATAGGTATTATAATCCTAATATGTCTAGGTACTATTTGAAAACATCTTCAATGGATTCATCTAAAACAATGGTTATCACTACTTCACATTTGAAAATTATTTTCCAATGGATGGTAGATTCCATTGATTCCTTTAATTCTGTTATTTTTTGGAGGACAAGTCACTGAATTGTATTCTACTCAATGTAACATATAAAGAGCCTTGGTCATTTTTTCTTGGTGTAATTTTTATCAATGATCTTTGTGTATCACCCCGAGATTTTGTAAATTGTTTTTAGAATTAATTTATCGTATTATATTTTTTTATTTCACGTGACAATAGAAATAATTCTTTATATATATATGTATATTTATATACACTAATTAAAACAATCCTTTCACATAAAACCAACTTGGATTACACTACATGAAATAATGACTTGGCTTGTGTGACCCATAACACCGACTTGGCGTACGTTACATACAATGCCATGTTCTTGCGAAGCATCATTTTATTATATTTTTTTAAATTATATAATTATAAATTATATGTTAAACATAGTGATATGAATATTAATAACTATTTTTCAAATATTTTTTATTATGGTTTTATATAACTAAAACATATTGACAATGAAAGATATTACTTTTACTAATGTCCTTATATGTTTCAAAATACTATGAACAACACTTCATGTCCTTCTATGAAAAACAAAAAAAATAATTTTAGAAACATCTAGAAATTGAATTTGAGAAAATAGAAATATTTTTTCTAACTTATAATTTTAGAATTACCTTAGGGTGAATGTATTATATTTTTCTAAGAAACATCATTTTTTTATGAATAGTGATACATTCAATTTTTTAGTTAGAACTTCCCTTTAATTTACATAATTATTAATGTTAAATTATATTTTAAATTTTTTAAGGTCTCATTTAGATCGATTATACATCTAATAATGCATTTTAGGTCATTATAATAAATATCAAATTGAAATTTAATATAAAAGCTTAATAAACTTTTTAAATTCTTTCTTATTTAAGGACTTAAAATTTCTTCTCGTCTCTAAGATTACTATTAATCCTAATTTCTAAGCTTCTATGAATTTAATTTTGAAAACTAAAAAATACCATTTTAATTGGTATGATATTTAAATTATAATTAGATCATGTTCAATTTTTACCAAAATGATTAGTAAAATTGATTAAAATGAATCACATTAATTACGGTCAAATTAAGATTAATTATGGACTAAACCGTAATCTTATGGGCCCAAATGGCCTATAAAATCCATAAAACATTATTTATTGATATATTCAGGCCATAAATCTTACATGATTAATTTATACAAGTTTGTATAACTATTTTAGATAATAACATGTATACACCTATCTTGTTATCCAAAATTCCAAGTGAGTCCTTTTCCTTATCTTTAAAAGGCCACCACCTCTCCCACATCCTCACACCTCTAAAAACTATTAATTTAGGCCAAGAAATTCCCAATAAACTTATTAGAAATAATCCCTTACTCATATAATCATTTCCTTATTTATAATTCATCCATGTAAGCCTTTTATCACAAACGAAGGGGTGTTACTCGATTAAGAGGTAACACCTCCCCTCAACATTATTTCTTTTATTTTTCAATATCCACACCCTCTACTTACATTATTGCATGATTGTTTGAAGAAATATTATCCTCAATATAATAGTATTTTTTTATTCTAATTTTTAAACCAATAATTATACAAACCTTCATCTAATGGATAACAAATATATTCTTTATGTGTACGACAAACTACCGCCTCTCTAAACGAAAATTGCTCTATTTTCCTTACTGCCTCTCTTGGTGGCCATTATGATGGAAAATATGTTGATATAAGTTATATATTATATTTATTATTCATTTAATATTATTTATTACTTTTACAACACTTTTCATTTTTACTTTCTATTTGGTGTTAATACGATAATTTTATTGGAGGTTGTGTGAACTACTGCCCCCTCAAAGCGATGTGATTCGTTCATACACTACATGGAATATATTAAAGATGGTTTTAGTGAATATATATGATATATATGATATAATAAATCTACTATACCAATGATATATATATATATATATATTTCTTTTACTTTTTTATCTTTCAACACTACAATTAAACGGAAATAGCATTCATGCGAACGTACGACCTACCATCACCTTGAACAATGTATTCTGTTTAATACATATATATTTTATAGATTATTATAATACACATATACTTTATATAATTGATATTTATATCATGTTTCAAATTTTTTAAATCATGATATATGTATAATGACCATACATATAACAGATTAAGACACATGTAAATAATAAAGAAAAAATTACACAAAGTGAAACATTAACATATGATGGTTAATGAGCGGGTAATATAAGGTCGTAATCAAACCATATATGGTATTATATATAATAATATGGTTCTTTAAATTATTTAAAATAAATTTATATTTATTATATAGTTGTTTTGAATGAGTATGATGAGAGTTAGTACATAACGTAATATGACATTATATCACTATTTATTTCTGTGAGATACATGCCATGTTCGCCACTCTATCCTTTTATGGGGGTATGTTATTCCTATTATTTTATTCCATTTATCATATAAATAAATTTATCGGTATTCAAATATCTATTTTATGATCTTATTTTAATGGGGTATATGTTTTAAAAGTTAACAAATATGTAAAATAGTTTTTTTCTCAACTTTCTTTCTTTGAGACTCATGCTTTGTTATGAACCTAAATTCTCTTCAAGGAGTATATAATTAAATTTTAAAAGTTATATCATTAATTTAATTATTTTATTTATATTTTAAGCTTTATTAATTATCATTTTCTTACACGGATAATTTGATCCTAAGTTACTATATTATAATAGTTTATCGAGAAAATCTTATCGCTTTTCAAGATTGCTTATGTTTATGATTCCTTTGATGAAATATTATGATCCATCTATCAAGAAGATTAATGAATTTTCTTTCCTTGTATCTATTAATTATTCATTCATATTTGGAACCATATCATAAATTGTTAGTACATAACATAGTTAATAATGTGTTTTAAATAATGCCTGACTGTACCTTCCATTTGCTCAGAAAGCTGTGTTTCTTTAAAATCTTTTTTTCCAAAAATAGGATCCATGAATATTAAAATATTTCCAATGATAATTAAAATTAATTATTTTCAATTTTTTGTTTTGTAAATTTTTTTAAAGTTTTCTTCTTATTTCTATCTGAATGATTCATTTTTCTTACATTTTTATTTTCCGAAAAGAATGTTCTTTTTACCTCATACGACATGTTTGGATTTATCCACCATCAATACTTTGGAATTTTATTTTTATTCATAATGGTAAATTATTTTAAAAAAATTAAAATATATTTTCAAAGAAATTTATTTCAAAATGTTTTCAAGCTTCATTTATATGTTTGTAAGGAATACATTTTTCAAAAGAGTTTCATGACTTATTCATAAGTTTTCAAATTATATTAAATTAAATGGGTTTGAAATCATTTTTAAGGTTCATTAATATGTTATCATGTAAAATGTTTTACAAGACATTTTCATAATTTATTAATAAGTTTTCAAGGTACTTTTAAGTAATTTTTTGTTTAATTTTTTTTGAAGCTTCTTTTATATATTTTCAGGGAAATTGGATTCAAAAATGATTTCGATACTCATATAAAATTTCACAATATATTTAAAAAAAGGTTATAAATATATTTTAAATTTTATTTCATATGCTTTTAAGTAAAATGGTTTTTAAATTTTTCTATTCTTTCTTTATAATTTTTCAATTTGTTTTCAAATAAAAAGGTTTTTAAAATGTTTTGATTCATATTTTATTAGTTTTCCAAGAAAATAGTTTTAAAAATTATTCCAAGTATTATTTATATGTTTTCAATTAATTTTATAAGAAAATAATTTTTAAATGGTTAAATGCATTAAAATACCATTTTCAAAGATGAATGGATATTTTCTCAAGAAACGTTTTGGAATTATATTTCAAACATATTTTCTATCTAAGATGACATTTGTTTATGCTACACATTCCCTTCTAGGAAATGATAAAAAAATTCATTAATATTATTTCTATGAATGGGATATTCTTAATTTCATGTTCTTCATCAAACTCTTTTCTCTTTCATAGGTTATGTTTTCATGAATTCTCTTTATCTTTCATAGGTTATATGTTTATAGAATCCATTTCTCTTTCATGAGTTATATGTTTATGAAATAATATTCTCTTTCACGGGTTATATGTTTATTAATTGTTTTATATTCCATGAGTTATGATTTATATGATGTAGTTATGAATCCTATATCTTTTTCACAGGTTATGATATGCTTACATTTTTATGATTCCCATTTCATTTAATGGGTTATTCCATGATTGTTTATGATTTAATGAAACATGTATGTATGATTTCATTATGAGATGGTTGGGACCTATATATCCCTCCAATGAATTGGGTAAATATTTATATCTCATGAGATAGACAAGGATGGAATGAGAAATCAACTCAGTTCAGTATTATAGGTCTTGAATGGGAAATGAACTCGTTTCAGTAATACAGTGTTGGAATGGGGTTTGAACTCGATTCAGTAAATAAATTTTTCCACTAATGTGGTCTCACAAAAAATTCCTTGACTAATATTAAGATGATTATATATGGTTCTGTTCCTTCTAAAGATTCATGTTTTATTCTTATGATAAGATTTCATGGATTCTGTTTTTTATTTCCTTAAGATTTATTCCTTATGAACCAGAAATCATTATAACATGATTCATGTATATGAGCTTTGAAATAATAAGTTTGATATTATATTTTCATGATCATATTATCATACCATTATGCTCAAGAATATTCTTATATATCCCCCTCATTTTACCTTACTAATCATTTAAGTTCACCCCTTTCTTATGTTTCCTCTCCTCGTGTTATGAGGAACATTTTTATGTATAATTACTAAAGGTTTATATTTTTCACCAAGATAAATGATTTTTTTCCCGTATTTCCAATGACACGAAACATTTACTATCCTCAAGCATGTATTTCTTTATGTAATGATTATTCTTTTAAATGATGTAATATCCATGTATGTTAGGCCTGGTTCCCTATAGTTGGAATGAATTGAAATTTTTAGTAAACCATGGGAAACTAGTAATAGAATAGCTTAGTTATATACCTAGGTGTATTTATAAGTATTTTAATAGGGATCTCTCTAAGGATAAGTATTGGGAAGATTTAACATTAATGAAAATTTCCCAGAATTTTGGTAAAGGATAGAGTATGTGGTTTCCTATAAATACATCCCAATCTGGATACTACAAGTTTATGTGGCTTATGATCAAATGTATGTAGAGGTAATAACTCTAATAAGATGTTTTGGGCCTATCTTAGGGTAATTAGGTATACCACAATGAGTCTTGTTGCACACCTAGTTTGAAACATTTAGGGGATACACTTTTTGAATTCACAAACTCTTCACGAACCATCATGGAGTATTTAAATATAATTTGGCTATAAATAACCTTATATTCAATTATGGTGTCATAGATTTAGGAAGGTATCATGGTTCAGAAATCTTATAAGTAAATCGTTTCATGACTATGTGGTTTTCTACTATGATAAGTAATGATCACACTATTTGTATTGTTTTATTAAATGGTGGTAACTAGATTAATGTTGAATGTGATGGATGATTTACTGATAAAAAATCAAGTGGGATGATCACTAGAGTGAATGTTTTTGTTATCATGATTAATAATTTTTCATGGAACATGATTAACAATGTATATAATAACCAAATCTCAGACTCAACCATGAAGATAAATAAGTTGTTCTTTGAGAGTTTGTGTAATGGAGATCATGTATGAATAAATATTGGGTTTCCTTTATGTCAAGAATGTGGAAAGAATCACTTATGTGGATGTCTTATAGGAATAATAATCTGTTTTGATAGTGGAAAATAATGAAACAACGAAAGTTACTACAAGGAAAAAATGATGTGTTCAGATAACTAAATAGATGAGAATATTAGCCTCCCTAATACTTCATCAATGTTTAAGTGTTTTATGTATGGAATAAAGTTTTATTATGCGACTCAATGTCTCAAGAAGAAATATTTTGACGAGTATCTACAAGGTAGTACGAGTAATGGTTACTTTTCTAATGATGAAGAGGCTACATAAAAAATTTGAAAGGAAATAGGTATTATGATGAGGATTCCTTGTAAATGGAATAAGGATGAAGTAATCGATGATTCTATGTATTTGGATTTAATAAATATAAAAGGTTAAATATATAATTATTATTTAATTTGAGTTTTCCACTACAGATTTACAGGAACAATTTGAATGGTTCTGATGGAATAGAAAAGTGATATAAGGGAACGGATATATCCATGTAAAACACATTATTATAGGAAATAATCCCTTAATATGTTCCTTATTTTATGATAATGTTGTTTTGAAAAAGATTTGTGGGATATGAATATGTAAAGGGGACGATACTAATTACCTTGGAACTATTTAAGGACTTGTTAACAATTAGTTGATGTTAACATGGATGAGTTTTTGCAACATTTTTAGATTTATGGAATAAATCTAATATAATTTGAATAAGGAATAATATATGATTTCAATAATGATTTATGGTAATTCAAGTTATTACCATGTTTCAAGAGAATATATGATTAGGGTATTCACATGTTTGGATTGTGACAACCAAGTTCTAATTTATGATATGTTGGGGAATCAATGTTAACCTGATTTCATGAATATATTTTTAAATGTATTGTATTTTCATAAGGTTATCCATTAATGAAAATATTATGTTAAACTTTGAAGGAAGTGTTTATGTATTGACATTGTATTGAAAAAATTTCTTAAAAGGCTATTTAGTGATTAACCTCATTTCAAGGATGTCTATCAAATTTTGGAAATTATATTGGTATGGTTTTATAAAAGGACACCATGTATATTGTGGGACAACCAATGATTTTTGACAAGGGGGTTGGTCTTGAACCCATGACGTAATAGTGATAAGCATTACACGCCTACCATTGGCCTACGAAATATCCTAGTTAAAGGATAATTATTTTTGATTAATAATTATTTATGATGAAATAGTAGTGTTAGTTTTTATGTTTAAACATTAATGTTTTAACGATATTAATTTTTAAGGGTGGTTATAGATAAATATTTATACATTTTATTCTTTTAAGATACTTAATATCCGCTGGAAGTGTGTTTTTGAACTTTAAGGAAAAAAATAATTTATGGAAATCCATTACACGAAGTAATGGGTGAATTATATATTTGATAAAATAAATAATAAAGAATGAATTTTTTTAATATAAATATGTCAAGTAGGTATATATCGTTATATTCATGGTTAATAAAAGAATTACCCAATGTTAGTATACTGATCAATAGAAAATGCGTGGTCCTAATGTGTTAATTTGTTTTGAACCCATGGCCTTTTAAATCATAAAATATTTATAAATTTGAGGCCTCCAACCTTTCTTTGATCATTTGCTTTATTGTGAATAATGACCTCAATCACACCTTATAAATCTTTAAGTCTTTCCTCCATGTCCAATATTCACTCCCAACCTATTTTCTCTAATGTGAAAACCTAGTTATATTTTACTTTGGGAAACCGTTATGGTCCATACATTGCCTTTTAAAGGGAATTTTTAGTATTGATTTTTATGATGTGTGTTTTTATGAATGAAATATTTATGTATAAAAAAATTGATAACTTGGATGAATTTTGAGGTAGAAATTCATTTTAAGGGTGGTACAATGTAATACCCTGATAATTTTTGAATTTTTTTTGAATTAATTTATCTTTTTATTATTTTTGATATCAATTTATAGTGGAAATACTTATTTGTATATATATATATATTAAAACACTAATTAAAATTTTTTCACATGGAACTAACTTGGATTGTGTTACATATAATACCGACTTGGATTGTGCTACCCGTAACACCAACTTCATTTATGTTACATGCAATAGAGAGTTTCTATGAAGAATCATTTTATTATATTTTTTTAATATAATATAATTATAATAGATCCCTTTAAGATAGTGATATGAGTATTAATAACTATTTTCCCAATTTTTTATAATTTTTTCATAGAAATAAAGTGTATTGACAATAAAAGATATATTTTTTTGTAATGTTGTTATATATTTTAAAATAATATAAACTACAATTCATGTCCTTCTATAAAATAGAATAAAATTAATTTTAGACACATATATATTTTTTAATTGATAAAATAAAATTTATTTCTGAATTTATAATTATGAAAATAGCTTAGGGTGAATTGTTTTGATTTTTCTAGGAAACATCATTTTTTTGTACAGTTAAAATACTACTTATTAGTTAAAAACTACATTTTAATTTAAATAATTATTAATGGTAAATTATATTTTAATTTTTTTAAGGTTGAATTAGATAAATTATAATCCTATTAATACAATTTATGTCATCATAATCAATTTCACTTTAAAATTGTATATAAGAACATAATAAACTTTTGAACTTTATTCTTTTTTAAAGATCTGTAATTTTTTCTCGTCTGTGGGATTAGAATTAATCTTAGTTTCTATAATTATATTAATTGAATTTTTAAAAAACAACATACAACATTGTAATCAGTATAAAATTTAGAGTCTAATTATATCATGTTCATTTTTGACCAAAATGTTTTGTAAAAGTGATTAAAATTAATCCATACAATTATGGTCAAATTAAGTTTAATAAGGAACTAATCTTTAATCATATGGGCCCGAATGACTTAGTAACTTCTTGAAAACACATTTTCCTGTCATATTTAGGCCATAAACCTTCTATTATTGATTTATGATGGTTTAATTACATTTTTAGGTAACAAAATGTGTATACATAAATTTTTTTCTATAATTCCAAGTGAGTCTTTTTCCTTCCATATAAAAGTCCACCACCTCTACAACATACTCAAACATATAAAACCTCTTATATTTAGAAAATATCATCCCAATACACTTCCCAGTATTCCTCCATTCCTTCTATAATCCTTCACCTAGTAAAAATTATATCCAAGGATGCATTTTTTCCCAAACCAAAGGGAGTTAACCAATTAAGAGGCAAAACCATTTAACAATATCCATTCATTTATCTTCCTTATAAACACCATAAAAACTATTTTTTCCATGATTTTATAAAAAAACCAGTATACTTGATATTATAGTATGGTTTTATGCTAATATTTTCACCAAAACATACACACACATCCATCTAATGGATAATGAACATATTGTTTATGTGTACGGGGAACTACCCCCTCACAAAACGATAATTGTTAAATTTTCTTTCTGCCTCTCATGGTTGAAATTATGATAAAATATCTATTTATATATGTTATAAATTATATTTATTATTTATTTAAGATTATTTATTCCTTTTATAATAACAATAATTTTACTTTCCATTTTGTGTTAATACGATAATTTCATTTGAGAAAGTGTGGACTACCGTCCCCTCAAAATGACATGATTCATTCATACACTACATTGATTTCATTAAGGATGGTTTTAGAGAATATATATGAAATAAATGATATAATAAAAATAATTTAATAATGATGTATATATATATATATTCATATTTTTCTTTTACTATTTTTCTTTTAACTCGACTATTAAATAGAAATAGCGTTTATGTGTTCATACGACCTGTCGTCTCCATGTACGATGTATTTAATTTATTTATTATATATTCAATAGATTATTATAATACAAAATAATATATATATATATATATATATGTATGTGTGTGTGAAATTTTTATCATGGTTTACATTCTATAAATAATTATATATGTATAAGGACCAAAAGCATAACAAATTAAGACACATGTGATGAATAAAAATACTATTACCCAGAGTTGAACAGTAACATATGATGGTTATCAAGAGAGTAATATAAGGTCATAATAAAACCATATATGGTATTTTATATAATAATATGGTTATTTAAAATATGAATACTAAATTTAAATTTATTATACATGTGGTTTTGAGGAATATAACTAGAGTCAAGACACAATGTAAGGGGATTTTATCACAATTTTTATTTCCATGAGATACATTTTATGTTCACACACTATATCCTTTTCTGTGGTGTTTGTATTGACCATAATTTTATTCAATTTATCATATAATTAAATTTATGGGCATTCACATAACAATTTTATGTACATTCTTTCAATGGGTAACAGTTTCAAAAGATACCAAATCGGAGAAATAGTTTTGCCTCAATTTTCCTTTTTTGAGACTCGTACATTGTTACATGACTAAATTCTATTTGAGGTGTATATAATTCAATTTAATAAGTAATATCATGAATTTATTCTTTTTATGAAATTTTAATTTCCAATCAATTTTCTTTTCTTACATGGATAGTATGATCCTGAGTTACCAAGTTATAATATTTTATCGAGACAATCTAATCACTTTTCAACGTTGATTATGTTTATCATTCCTTTAATGAAATATTATGATACATATCTCATGAAAATTCATGGATTTCTTTCTCTTATGGTTATTAATTATTTTTTCATATATTGGTACCACCTTTTCACTCTTTGTTAAATAATATAGTTAAGAAATTGTCTTCATGAAAGCCCAACTATACCTTCTTTTCAGCCATAAATCTATGTTCCTTTATAAACATGTTTTCAAAAAAGGTTTTACATGAATATTATACTATTATCTTATGATAATTAAAAGACACATTTCCCCTTTTTAGTTTTCAAATGTTTTCAAAGGAATCATGTTTTCTCTTTCCTAACATGGGGTTTTTCTAACCCTTTTATAATGAAAGAGGAATGTTCTTTTGACCTCGTACGACATGTATGTATATATCCTCCATAAATTCGTTGAAAATTTATTTTTTATTTATAGGTTAATTTTTGTGAAAATATTTCTAAAATAGATTTTCAATATAAAAATTTAAATGTTTTCATGTTTCTTTTATTATTTTTCAAGGAACATGGTTTTAAAAATTATTTGAATCCTCATTTTTTTGTTTTAAATGTATTTTCAAATATAAATTTTAAAAAAAATCAATATTCATTAATATGCTTTTCAAGTAAAAAATTATTCAAAAAATTTTCAATAAATATTTATATGTTTTTAAAGTGTTTTCAATGAAAAGGGGTTTTAAATTGTCCTGAATATTATTTTATATGTTTTCATGGAAAATGGTTTTAAAAATGATTTCAAGCCACATTTTTATGTTTTCAATGTATTTTAAAAAAAATGGGTTTTAAAACATTTTCAGTCTTCTTTCATATGTTTTCAAGTAAAAATCTTTTCAAAATATTTCAATATTTCATTATATGTTTTCAAAGAGTTTTCAAAGAAGTAGGATTTATAATGTTTGGATGTGTATTTTATATGTTTTCATGGAATAAGGTTTTAAAATTATTTTAACTCTTAATTAAAATATTTCATGGTATTTTAAAATATAATTATTTTGAAATGATTGTATCCTATAAAAATCCCTTTTTAAAGAAGAACTGATATTTTTCTCAAGAATCATTTTTAAATTATATTTCAAAATTATTTTCCAACATAGATGGAATTCATTGTTGTTACTCATTCCCTTTTAGGAAATTATATAATGTTATTTTCATATTCTTTCTATTAATGGTTTATTCTTAATTTTATGATATTTATTAAACTAATTTTTTTCACGGGTTCGGTTTATGAAATATGTTTCTCTTTCACGTTTTATATATTTATGAAATGTATTTATATTTTATTGTTTATATGTTTATAAAATCCATTTCTATTTCACAGGTTATATTTTTATGAAATATATTTATTTTTCATTAGTTACATGTTTATGAAATCAATTTCTCATTCATAGGTTTTTCTTTAGATGAAATGGTTATAAACCATGCATCATTCTCCATAGGTTATGATATGTTTACATGTGTATGATAACCATTTCATTGCATGGGATTTGATATGATTATTTATGATTTTTGGAATATATATTTATGATTTCAATATGAGATGGGTGGGACCTATATAACATTATAATGCATTGGGTAAATATTTATATCTCATGAGATAAGCATGGATTGAATGAGAAATGAACTTAGTTTAGTATTACAGGGCTAGAATTGGAAATGAACTCTATTTAGTAATATAAGGTTGGAATCAGGGGATAACTCTATTCAATAATATAATTCTAGAATGAGGGGTAAACATTATTCAGTAATACAAGGCAAGAATAAGGTGTGATCAAAATTCAGTAAAGAACTTTTTCTTTTATGCTGGTATTTTCAGTAATTCATTGACTACAATGGAGGTCATTATATATATATATATATATATATGTCTACCCTAATACAATGTTTTATTCCTATGATATTATTTTATGGCTTTTGTCCTTTATTTCCTTAATAATCATTCCTTATAAACTGCAATCATTATGATATTATTCATGTATATGATCTTTGATATGTAGGGTATGATCTCCTATTTTCATGATCTTGTTCTCATACCCTTATGCTCATGATTATGCATACATGTCTCCCTTGTTTACCCTTAATGAAAATTGGTGGTCACCATTTCCTTATGTTTCCTTTCCCTATGTTATGAA
The DNA here is from genome assembly GCA_963277665.1 of Viscum album. Taxonomy (NCBI): domain Eukaryota; kingdom Viridiplantae; phylum Streptophyta; class Magnoliopsida; order Santalales; family Viscaceae; genus Viscum; species Viscum album. The sequence continues at coordinate 1,489,483,253 of OY728125.1, read as the reverse complement.
AATGTTTATAGGTATATATATTGTAGGTGGATATCTTAATAAGATATGTTGAAGATTTTTCACCAGGATAGATGATTTTTTTTACATGATTCAAAATACACTAAACTATTACAGTCCTCGGGTATGTAGTTTTTTAATGTACTGAATATTCATCGAAACTAATGTAATATCCATGTTTTTTAAGCCTGGTTCACTGTACTATATGCTTATTTATCCTCCATGAATATTATTTGTATTAAGTACCACTATCATTGGAATTTTATCTTTTTTCCAACAATACATTTATTGTTCTATGGTTGGATGGTGAGAAATGCATTTTCCTAAGTCTCTGAAAGGTAAATCTAAGAATAAGAATAGAATCTTCTCAACTTTGGTGGGAATGAAGAATCACTATCTATCCATATGCTACAACTATGCCTCACCCTATTATATCTATGGCTAATTTGGTGTCCAACCCATTCATTTATACTTTCTGTGATTAACATCATCATCTAGAATTATAGGGGTCTTGACTCTCTACAAAAATGTTTTTTTATTTAAAAAAATGGCATAAAAATATATCTCTTTATTATATATTTAAACCAAATCATAAGTATGAGATAATTCAAAACTATTATTTCATTTTTTGTATAAAAATCACATGTATAGTATCCCAACTAATAAGAACATATGGATATTTTGTAATAACCTGATGTAGGTTAACCTCATTAATGACTCTACTCAGAAAATCATTATCATGTATAGTGAATATTCAAACTAATTTTTCATATAATTCATTTATTCCAAGTGTGTGATAGGAGAATATGAATTTATCTGAAAATAATTATCTTCCTTCAACCCTGGATCAAATGCATGGTTTTGGGTGGATATTTAAAAAATGTTTTAGACCCGTCATAAAAGAGAGTTGGGATTTCGATCAAAAAAATCTATAGATATAGAGTCCCAAGACAAACCAACCTTTATTTTTCATTTTTCATTATATTCAGATTAAATTTCATAAATAATAATATCTAAGTAACAACAGGTTTATTGTATCTGTATATTAGTTACATATCTATCTTATTTTACAATACCTAAGATAGCCTCTCCTTAAAGGGACTATACTAGATCATCATCTTGACATCTCATTAATAAAACTCTTCCTCAGAATATAGGGAATGGAATCCTATGAAATTTGTGAGGTCAAACACACATTAAATGGTAAATAAACATTTATTCAAGCATGTGTTTATGAGAATATGTAAAATAATAATCACAATATGAATAACATAAAAAAGAGATAAAAACATAAATGAGATTCAAACTACAAAACATAAGAAAATAAATCCATAAAATTTGTACCTGGAAACATTAGAATTATTACATAGATTAAATGAATTTAAAATATAATTTAAATCATGAGAGAATACGATAATAATGAATAATATCCTTTAACATGGAACAAACAATATCCAAGGGAAACATTACTCTCATGAGCCACACCAACATTTCCCATGCTTACAAGAATATAAAATGAACTTATGAATAACTTATCTCATGAGATAAAAACTCTTATCATGTTCATAAAAAGGATTTAATTGACCCACCTATCTAATTTTTTTAATGTTACAACCCATCCTTGAATTATAATGGAACTAAATATCCATGGTCTATAACAGAACAACCTCACACATATTCATACATGTCTTTTCCACGTAAAATTAATTTATATTTCACATCATAATGTTCTCATTGAAATAAATTAGGATTCATAAAATGGAAAAATTAAAATCATTCAATTTTTATAATGAACAATTTATAATAAAAATATTATCACAAAATATCTATGTGTAAATCATTCACATTTCATAAAGAACCCACATAAATAAAATGGGTTTCATAATTTTATAAAATATCATTATGAACAAAAACATTCGATATAAAAAACATTATCATCCAAAGTAATCAGATAATTAAATAAAATATTGGGTGAGAAATGAAAAATAACCCTCATTAGAGATAGATCATAATTAAAACCAAATCATGAAAATATATGTTTTTAATAACATTGTATTCATCCTTATAAAATTCAAAGTTATGAGTATCTTTCTGAAAAGTGTTCATTATTTTTAATAAAATGAAAAAAACCTTTCATAAAATGGATTTATTTAAAAACAACTATTCATTAGAAATAAAATTTTGACATAATTTAAAATTTAATGTCTTGGAAAAATAAAATTGAAATAATAAATTTTATACCTCTAAGAAAGGATTTTGAGTTACCAAGTCTATTACATTTATCTTTGATTTCCATATAAGTGATTTATCACCCTATATAATAAATGTAAAAAACATAATTACATAGCTCAGAACATTGTTCATATGTATTTCTAATTATATTTTTTTAGTACATTTTTTTTGTATTATATTTTTTTAATCCCTTCTCAACATCAGGTATTGATTCTATTAACCACATTGAACATAGTTTGTCAAATATGTGTTAATATTACTTTTTATCCTGAATATAATAATTTAAAAACCATTAAATTTATTGTAATTTTTGTTCTATAAAGTCCTATAATTTCAAAATTTATTTACATGGATTTATTTGTCATGTTTTTTAAAAATTAAAATGATAAAGAACTAGTTTTGGTTTATTTAACGATACCGATGGTTTACATTATAATGATAGTTTATTTTTTTGTTATCAAAACATTACCATATCAATGATATATATTAATAATATAAATCATATATACTAATAAATTATAAACTAAACCCATTCATGTTTTTTAGTGAAGAAAAATGGAAAACCATTATTCAAGGAGGCGATAGTCTGGATAACAGATGACTAACGTTTACATTTTTTATAATGAAAAAATGAGGGGTGGTTAATTATTTAATAGTAAAATAATGATACTTATTCTATCATTTTAATATATTGATAATAAATTTTAGTAATCTTAAATTTACATAATAAAATAGAAAAAATGATAGGTTAGAGACTTATATCTCATTTCATGGATTGTTCCCTTTGAAAAGGGTATTAAGCTTTTGAAATATGGTGTTTTGAGAAGAAAAAACATTATTAGGGTTAATAAGTGTCTGAATATAAATTTTTGGTACATTTTCAGATGAAATATACAATTTTTGGGTGAGGGTTTGTGATAATATAAGTACCCCTTTTAAAAGTGAAAATGAGTTTCATTTTTGTAAATACCTAAATCGTTTCAACAATGGGAAGTCTCTATCAAGTAAGTGTCTTAAAAACTGATAAATAATATATATTCTAGAATATAAGGACTATAAACACCATAAATGATCAATTAAAAACATGTTTTAAACATTTTACACCCCTTACCTCTAAAGTCACTAATTTTTACCTTTTAGATTTTCGCCATGGTAACTAGTTTTTACCTAGGTAATTTATCCTTTGATCCCAAAAATATTGTGGGCCATATTATATAATTTGGAACTAATAATTCCAAATTATTAATATATTTTATATGATTCAATTTTGAAAAGTGTTAAAAATTTATTTTAAAATACTAAATATATAGTGTATTAAAAATAATTTTTCTGAATGATATAACTTAAATTCTAAAATTTAAAATATATTTTTTAAAAATAAAAATCTTATATTCATATTAATAAATAAAATAATAAAATATATAATTTCTCTTACAAAAAAAGTTAAAATATATATTATTCATAATTATATACTAATAATATCATTATAGTCTTATTATTTGTGAAAATGGTATTTTTCACTATTCGCCTATTTTTTTAAAAAATACAAAATGTTTTCATTAGGTAATATTAATATGATAAATCCATAAATAATATTAGATTATTTGAATTTTCATTATAAAATTTATAAATTTAACATTGAAATAAAATCATAAAATATCATTAAAATGTTAATTTTATAGGAAATAATAAACTATTATCCTAAATTTAGTGTTAATCATAAACATATTAAATGTAAGAAATATACATTTTATAAAATACATTTTGCTATTTTGATTCCAACAAAACATTATTTTAAAGATCCAAAATATTATTTATTATGTTAGTAATTAATTTCAGGTTTTCAGATAGCCATCTATCTTTCTAGATAAATTGATAATACGGGCTAGGTCTTGAACCTACTATGTGAAGAAAATAAACTAATTGTGAAGTTGAAGTGACCATGCTATTGTGACCGTATTTTGTCCTCCAAATATCTGAATATATAATCAAGTTACAATATGTTATATTAACCTATTCTTTTTATGTCATTAATTGATCATTTATTGATGTTCAAGTGGCTGCAAGTGTACTGAACCAACTGAACATTGATAATTAAGTGACCATGAAAAGAATTAAACCTACCACATGAACAATGAAGTTATAATATGTTAGGTGAGTAAATTATTTCAATTACTTGAACTAGTCATGTGTGTGTAACGTATTTACCACAAGAATACATTAACCTAATACATTAAGAGATAAACCTACCATAATAATAAAGGAATCTACCACAAGAAGAAAGGAACCTACCAAAAGAAAAAATAGAACATGCCACAAGAATAAATGAACCTTATACAAGAACAATGAAACTTACCATAATAAGAATTGATCTTTCCATAAGAATAAATGAACCTATTAAAATAATAAATGAACCAACAATAAGGAGAGACAGATTTAACATAAGAACCAATTATTATACCACATGAACAAATAAAGTGACTGCCTGGAGAAATAAAACTACCACATAAGTAATGAAACTAATTGTATGAATAAAATAAGTGAACACAAGATAATATATAAAAATCATTCTAGGTGTATTTCATGTTTCCACTCCAACATAAAATTACTAGTAACCATGATCCAAAGTAACAATGATTTAATCGAAGACCAAGTGATCATGTATAAAATTAGTAGTGGAGTATTTTCAGATATCAAATGTATACATTTTGGATAATTAATTATAGATCCAATGTATTTTTGAATTAAATTAGTGTAATTATTAATTAATGAATATCATCAAATAGTGAATTTGAGGATAATATCTATAACATAATAAGAGCCACTCAGGGAAAACCAATGTGGGTTAATATGCGCATTCATACAAGAAATACTACTATAATAAAAAAACCATACAAGATGCAGTATTTCTCGAAACTCTTGCAAAAAATTGGTTGATGATTTTCAAATAGGGATTTGAAGATGATTGATCAACTGAATATGACCATATTGAGCTGTATCAAATATTCTTATATCCTATCTCTAGTTCTCTCTATTTTATCTTACATTTCGAGTTGTTCTAGTTATACACTTATTAATCTTTAACAAACAGTCTTATGTTATATTAAAGTGTTTTTCGAATTCTTTCTCATTTTATTGTATATCTTCTATCCCATTAATAAATGTACAAGATGTTGTGTATCCTGAAATTCATAAGTGTATTAGTTACAATTATTTTCTCCCATGAATAACTATGGAAACATATATGTATCCAATACTAACTTCATATAATTGTATTATGTAAAAAAACAATCTAGTTTTAATATTAGTTTATTATTTAATAAACTTCATGGAAGTGTTTGAATTTCAAGTTGAAGGGACTAGAAATTGACTTGAGACTGAACCTCTTGTATTTATTTCATTATGTGGATTACTGTTTTATTTTCTAAATTTTAAAACAAAATAGTATCTATTTTGATTACTTAATATAAAACACTACTTTGATAGTTATATTTAATAAATTTTTTTATATGGTCTTTGATAAATTAATAATTGTTTCAAAATTTAAAGAGTTATAAAAATTGTTTTAACTAAGTTGTGATTGAACTCTTCAAAATCTTTTTAAAATAAAAAATTATATAATTTTATTGTAATATTTAACTAAGATTCTTTGATAAATGGGGGGATTTTATTAATTTATTTTTAATAAAAAAAATTATTGGAAACATAATTCACCCCCCCCCCTCTTGAGTTGTCCACTCCATCCATGATTTATTATTTAATTATTTTTTCATTTTTTCATATTTTTAATGATGATCTTATTTTGTTAAAAATATTAAAAGAAATAATTTTTTTCTAAATTGATATCCTTGTATATATTAATTGTCTTTAGGCTACTATTACAAAATGGCCTTATTATTTTAGTGGAACCAATTATTCTCAATGGAATATTAAAATTAAAATTCATGATGAGAGCATGGGATTTTATATTTAGACTGTTATCAAGAACATATTTAAAAATCTCAAAGATTTTAGATTTTATTAGAGTGATGACACTAAGTCCACTTATTACTATAAATTAAATTCTATGAATATATTATAATACTCATTGGGAGAAGATGAGTTAAATAGAATGTGTTCTTATTCTACTGCTTATAGAATATTAGTTACAGTCATTGTTTATCTTGATGGAATATCAAAGGTTAAATAGATTTGACTAAATAACTATACTAATAAATATGATACATTTAAGATAAATATTTATGAAAACATTATTATCATGTATCTCTAGATCAATGAGATTGTAAAAAAAATTATTCACATTGAATAAATTTAAAGATAAAGATCAAGTTATATGACCTATATGATTCTTACCAGATAGTTGGAGAGGAACCTATATTTCTATTAAAGAATCATGTGACATAATTAAACTAACATTAAATTGTATTACTAATAAACATATGATATATGAGGAATATTTGAGTTTGATCCAAGATGAAGATAAACCTAAAATAAAATAACTTTCATTCAATAATTTTAACTGAAATCTATAGGTGAAAATTAAATAGAATTGTTCAATTGTTTATGAATCACTATCGGGTTGTCATAAGTAATTGTTTCTCCTATAAAATGGATTTAAAAATTTCAATTTAAAAAATAAATTCATTATGAAATAAGACTATGGGTGAAAATGTTACAAAAGAGGGAATTGTAAAATCGAAAATCAAACACATGTAACCTCTAATGAATGAAAAAGAAAATGTAATATAAAATATAAATTTCAAAAATTGAAATATAATAAAATATATAAGGATAAATGAAAAAGGCCTCTGAATTATATAAAATCTACCTACAGATCCTATATGGAATATTCTAGTGATTCTGACTCAGTCTAATTAAATAATCCTAACAGATCCAACATTTATTTTATGAAAAACTTATCTGAGTTACTAGAATATTTTTTTACATCTTCAATTAATATTTATAATCTATATAAAAATTAATATAGTTGTTATAATATTACTAGTGAATATTTTTTTAAATACTAAAATATGATGCGATACACTTTTAATTAACATACAAATATGTAGAAAGTATTAGAGAAACAACATGCCTTATTTGTTCATGTTAAATATTAACTTGTTGTAGAAATAAATTAAAATTATAATTTATTAAAATAAAACAATAAAATTTAATTTTACAATGACAACCTCAAAAATGATCCTGAAATTTGTATAAATTATTGATAAATCTTGACCCGGATTCTTAATAAATAGACCATAGCCACGTACATAACACAGAATTGTTACTAACCTGATAATAGGAGAACTTATTAGAATAAATTTGTTCTTGAATCATATTATTCCAATTCATAAAAAATTCAAATTCCTATTGACCTAATAAAATATTAATTCCTAGAACACTTAAATATTTTTATAGATTATCTATTAAATAACATAGGATTCTAGAAGTTTTTATTACAAACAGTTATGGACCCAGGTATGTGTGGGTACCAAAATAATTTCATATTAAAATATGTGTAAGAAACCCTCATGAAGAGTACCAATAAATATTTATAGTATCTAGACTATGGATATTCTAGAAACCAGACTAGAAACTACTCAAATATTAAGAGTGTTATCAAATTGATTGGTGGATATATCAACTTTCATGACAATTCCAAAGGAAAAACAACTAGACTTCGTCATAATAGTAACTCTAACTCTATTTAATTATCGACTATATTATTTTATGATGGTCTAAATTATAATTTACAAATAATATCACAATAATGTGATGATAGTTACCATGTTATCTTTGAAAATAATTATTGAAAAATTTATGATTTTAAACATTATTTTGTTTTTAAATCCTTTTATAATGATAATGTTTATATAGTTGATTTGGATTATTTATTTTCTTTAAATATTTATTGGTTAAGTAACTTTCAAAATTAATATTATATATAGAATATGACACATCGACTCTTAAACCATCGATATGTTATAAATTTAATTATGAAATCTTCTGTCAAGTATCTTCCAAAAATAGAATTCTCAAAAAGAAAATTCATGTATCCCATGTCAAAAATGGGAACTACATAAGATCTATTTCAAAAAAATAATGAATATTTCTCAACCCCTATAGTTGGGTCACATGAAAAAATTTGGACCATCTGATGTTTCTTGATTAAATGGGAAGAATTGTTTCCTATGTTATTGTGGATAGTTATTCTAGATACACTTTTGTATTCTTTATATCATACAAAATTAAATCCTACTCATAATTTTCATAATATAAATAATATATTGAAAATATTAGTGGTATTAATATTAATACCATAAGAAGTGATCATGGCCATGAGTTTGAACATAAATAATACACATATTTAATTTCAAAACATGGCTACAATCAATACTTTTTTAATCTTAAGACTCCATAATAGAATATTATTATAGAAATAAGAAATAGTAATACTCAATAGATTTGCCTAACTATGAATGAATAGTATTATCTACCTCTTTATTTTTTGTAAAATCATTTAATAAATATTTATTTGTTTTTAATAGGGTTATTATGATACAACTTTTAAAGAATAATCTATATGATTTAGGGAATGAAAAAATAGAAGTTTATTTTCTTTAGTGTTTTTGGTTGTAAGGTAATTATTCTGAACAAAAAAGATAGTTTTGATAATTTTGAATCCATGAGTGGTGAGTGAATATTCCTTGGTTTTAAAACCAACTGTATATGTTATATGGTGTTCAAAAAAAGGGCAAATTTTTTTTATGAATAAGTATATGTCAAATTTAATGAAACTAATCTATATGTCCCAAACATGCATTTATAAAACCTTGAGGTTGATCTTTTTAATTTGAATATAAATACCCCAACTAAACAAAACAATATTTTTATAAAACCTTTTTTATAAAAATCACACAGTTTAGAGGAACTATTTTATCTAGAACCAAAAGAGGATAATTATGTTCCAATAACTTCACTTACTATATCCATAGATGTTATACATTTGATGTTATAGTTGGAAATATATATAGAGTTACTCAAACTACAACATCTCTTAGAAACCATATTGAACATAAAGCATTATTCTTATATCTTGAACCCAAAAACGTCCCTAAAGTAATAGATGATGAAATTTATGTAATATATATGAAAAATAAATTGAATCAATTTGAAATAAGAATTATATGATAACTAATTGAAAGACTAAATGAATTATTGGATATTATAACTATTTGAGTGTTTAGGAAAAAGATTGTAAAGTCTATAGAAATAATTTGAAATAAATAAAGACTATTTTCATTATTGTATAATCAAGAGGTACCTATTGACTATGGAAACCCCATTATATCGGTAGAAAGACATAAATACAAAGGAATGTTACTTTCTTTTCAACACATTTTAATTTCAAATTATGTCAAATGGATATCAAACTAACATTATAAATGGAAATTTTATTGAGGATGTTTTCTTAAAACAACCCCTAAATTTTAAAACCCCCATTTTCCAAATATTTTTTTTAAATTAACACAATAATTATATCATTTAAAACAAGATCGTACATCTTGGTATGATAAGATCATTTTGATTTTTATTTGTAAATGTATTTAAAAATTAATTTATGATCTTACATTTTTTATTAAAATAATTTGAATATGTATTTTTAGAGAAAATATATGTGGATGATATTATTTTTTGATCATCAAAAAACTCTATGTGTACTAATTTTTCAAAGATGTTGAAAAATGAATTTGAAATGATCTTAATGGGTGATTTCAATCAATTCCTTGTTTTTCAGATTTTTCAAAATATAGATGGATTTATTTTAAATCAAATAATGTACACATAAAATCTTCTAAAACTTTTTTTTGTAGTTGTCACCAAAGGTAGTAATACTCTCATGAGTACTATTTTTAGGATGGTTATTAAAGAAACATGGAAACCAATTGATCAAACAATCTACATAGGAATTATTGGTAATTTTATATACTTAATTTCTAGCTGAATAGATATTACATTTATTGTGTGAATGTGTCTGCATATTTAGTAAAATCGAAAAGAATCATATTTCGATTTTGTAAATAATATTTTTATATTACACATAGTAAAATCAATTTAGGATTGTTTTATTGTATAGGAAAATAATTTTACATAGTTAGTTATATTGTCTTTAATTTGATGTTTATATGTTAGATATAAAAAAGAACCTCTGTAACATGTAACTTTATCAGAAAGTCTCTAGTTTCATGGAATTCTATGAAACAAAACTATATTGCATTATCTATTTCTAAACGGGAGTATATTTCCATAGGTAGTTCTTGTGCATGGATTATATGGATGATGTACACTTTACTATAATATATATATCAATTTTGACATATGACTATAAACTGTTATAATATAAGTGTAATAAATATTTCTAAATATATTGTGTCAAATTCAAGGAGAAAATACAATGATATAATAAATCTCTTTTTGAGTGACCAATTCTAAAAAAGGGATATTAATCTTGAATTCATTAGAATTGATCATCATCTTTAAATTATTTTTACAAATCCATTAAAAATTGAGAGAATGAATTATATCATACCTAAATTTAGAATAATTAATTATCTCTAAATCTTATTTTCAGTTTTAAATTACTACTTTAAATTTTGATAATTATTAATTTCAATTTTTTTCATGATTTTCCATAGGTAACAATAATTTATAGTTCACAAAGTAAGATAAGTTACCATGAGTTTTGTTTATATAGAAAACTAAGTGGAAGTGACCAGTTGGTAAGATATTTGTTATACCTACACTAAATATACATCACTATAGTTAATATGATATGTTACTTGTAAAATTAGTGTAATTAATAAGATTTTATGGTTAGTATACCCACCATGCCTTAGTTTTAATGAGTTCATGGTTAATATACCTACACAATTAATTATTATTTAAATTTTAAAAAGTTTTCTTGTTTGATTTTATTGAAAAATATAATTATTATATTCCATAATTGATTGAACTAAATTAAAAATTGGAATATTAATTAAAACATGTCCATTTACTGAAAAAGAAATATTATTTTTTCAAATCCCCTATATTCTCTCTTAAACACTCTTTATCAAAACTCTCTCCCAAACCAGAACATTTATACTATGAATCGAAGTACAAGAATATAACGGATGAAATGAGGTCTTGATACCACTCTTCCTATAGAATCTCTTTTTTAAAATAGATTAAAAATTGATTAAATTTAGTACAAGTGTTGATATGAATCTATATAGCCCACTTCACATTAATCGACCAGTGTGTGCAAAAAAATGAATTTAATTTCCAGTGGATCTTGTACATCAACTCTCAAGTATATAAATCAATTGAAAAAAAAGGTTGTAGAGAGTATTTCAATGAAAATAGTAAACTATTTTATCCAAGGTTGGTTAAGGAATTCTATTCGAGTATGATAATTTTCCCGGGAAATGAATGAGACATCATTCAGAAAATAGAAACTGAATTTGTTTTTTAGATTTTCTAAAAACACTAAGAAAATAGATTAAGTTCACAATATAATGGTAATCATGAATATTGACGGTGTTTCTATGTGATAAATATTTCCCATTTTGAGCCCAAATGTTCCCAAAAAGAATTAACTCAGAATGGGACACCTAGATGACCAACCAGATTAGAGATTAATAGTGAATTTTTATTCATGGTTACGTTTATTTAGTATTTTATTAGTCCTATGAAATGGGACTTTAGTATGCTAAGGAAATATAATCTTTTCTTTCTATTTTTGGTATAGGATGGTGTACAAAAAAAAATTTTCTTGATATGTGACGAGACACATATCATCATTGTGCAATCCTTCTTCTATGTTTAATTCCCTTATGTATCCAAATTTTATAAAAATGATGCTCGGTTTTAAGGTATTAGTTTCTAGGGTGGATTAAATCTTCTGATAGAATATTCTTAACTTAGAATATATATATTAAAATAAGAGTAAATTGGATCCCATGGAGAAATTTTTTAGTGTATGACTCTTAGAGGATGTATGAAAAGTACATTATTTTGAAGTATCATGTCAGAAAAAGGGATCTAGTGGATTTAGGTCATTATTTTGATGAAATAGAAGAATACTCATATGAGGATGAAGTTTCTATCACATAGTATTCTTCTGATGATGATGTTTCTGAATAAGATATGAATATAGTTGATCTCAATGAGGAAGCTAGGGTTTATTATGAGGATGACGGGTAATAATTTTCGACTATATAATTTGGACAACATGGAACTCTGGTAAAATCACCATCTCATGAAGATGAATTAAAATATGAAGATATTTTTTACCCTAAATTCTCGATTAGTGGTTTTTTTGAAGAACTGGATTTGGTTGATTTGGGTAAGTCTAAATAGGAAGAATAATTTACTGAGAAGTATTCACATTTGAGTCCTATGATTGGAAGAAATCCCTGACCCAGTATACTAGATGTACCTTCTAAGAGAGATAAGTCACTTTGATCTACATTTTTAGTTCTGAAATACTCTAATTCTGGTGAGTGTTATGATAATGAGGGTATTCCACCTCAATATGGTAGACCCACCATCTCTTCTTTTCAAAGGGTTCTTGAAGGTTATTTGATAGGTGAGATAGATTCTCCAAATTTACATTAAGTATATCCTTTAATAAATTCTTTATATCAATATTAGATAGATATATTTGGCCCTATTCCAACCACGAAAGTTGAAGAACCTATGAATCTAGTGATACAACACCCGTTGGATTGGTATATAAAGATGTTCATGTGGTTGAAGAGGATGTGGCTAATGAGGAGATGTTTAGTCATTGAAATCTTGATTTGTGGAGTTTTGAGGATAATATATATGGTAAGTAGTTAAATTATAATCTATTTACTCTTTCGTTGTCTTCTACTCCTAATATATCCTATTTCACAAAGGATTATTTGAATGAGTTCAAATCAGACATTATGGGTGTACTGAAACAATTTTTTCATGGTTTTCAAATTTTGGTAGAGCCAATTGGAGAATTAGATATATCTAGGACAATTAAGTTATTTATTTCCCATATTAAACCAATATTACATTACAAAATTTAACAAATGAAAAAAGATATTGTGGAATTTAAAGACAACTTGCTGCTCTCCAAGAAGATCATTCTGATATGATGTTACAGTTGGACCAAAGATATCTAAATTCAATATTTTTTTCTACTACATCTACTACTATTACCTCTATTCTTTTTCATTCTATTATGAATGAGGAATGAATTATAAAACTCATAATGGATTATTTAAAAAAATTCTTGATATTTTTAAGAAAACAAGAAGTGTGGTTTTTAATTATTTTTATACCCATGATGAAAGGGATTGGTATTTAGTCATAATGTATTTCAAATAGTCTAAATGATATAAAGATACTATCAAAATAACCATTGAAAAAAATATTTTTATGATATTCAATAATCCAGACCTGAAGAATATGTTATGATAATTATCTAGTGAATTCAGGATGCCTCCCTTGACCCTAGAATTTAAGTATGAAGTTGAAAAGATTGATGTTCTAACTCTTATTCTAGAATAATTTGTAGAGAATAAAGATGATTGATTTCAATCAATGGAATATTGATCAAGAGAATTAATACATTTTACCATGTTTCTAGAGAATTAATTGTACATTGATAATATTTATATCCAATAACCTCTTGCCTTACCTATGAATTATAACCCTCCCTTAACTATAAAATATTTTTTAAACCCCTTTAACTTGTCTTCTAGGAAATCAGTGAGGTATCTAAACCTATATCTAGATATGTAGTCATTATTGTCCCTGTATATAAGTATTAAACTCAGTGTAATCCTTATGTAGCACCCTTGACATCTAAAGTAAAGTATATCATACTCTCTACTAGCATAAAAGATGTGCATCATACTAATTATGATTAGAATTTTTGTTTCATAAACCTGTTTTTAATATATGTTTCAATCATTTAAGATATCAATGAAATACTATTTTTTCATTATCTGTGTTTAGTATTTTATAATTATTTTATCTAATATCTATATTTTTTTTCTTCTCCCTATGTTATACATTTTTATAATCCCAAAACTTGGATAAGTATTGAAGTTAATTAAAGAAATTAAGAAAATTGAGAAAATATTGATGATGAAAATTTGAGTAATATCAATTGAAATTGGTGATAATATTATTATAATGATGTATTCAATACATTTAATTTTATATTTCAATATTTTTATAATAAAAAATTGAGAGGTTATTGGATTTAGATGTGAACCTCCTTATTTTGATGATCCCAAATAATATTTATTATGTTACAAATGAATTTTTTATGATAGACAGCTGGTTTTCAGCCAAAATGATAATATTGGATAAGTCGTAAACATATTGTGTGAAGAAATTTGGTTGACTGTAAAGTTCATGTTACCATGTTGAATGGGATGCATGTGGTACTCATATTGAATTCATGTATATTCAAGTGACCATACATCATAAGAACTAATTCAATATAAGACAAGAACTGAATGAAAATTTAAGTTCCAGTGATGGAATGTGTAATAAACCTACCTCACATTGAAAATAAGTTACCAAATGAATAATTAAACATGTTTCATGAACAACCAAGTTATTGTTTGTGAAGTGGGATAATTTTTCCTAAGTCCTAGAATGACTCTGTATTTGTGTGTGTGTGTGTGTGTGTAATGTAGTGATTGAAAGAATAAATGAAAATACCACATAAATATATGAACATAACATGAGATTAAAGGAATATACCATAGTAATAAATGAATATACTATAGGAATAAAGGAATATACTATAAGAATAAATCATTCTAACATAAGAAAAAAGGAACCTACCACAAGAAGAAATGATCCTACCCCAAGAAAAATGGAACCTAACAAAATAATAAACAAACCAACCACATGAAGAGATGAACCTACCATTAGAAGAAAAAACCAAATTCCTAAAAACCTGAAGTGATCGCATGAGGCCAATAAGATAATTCATGAGGATAAAAACTAACCATATTAAGATAATAATTGGCCATGAGATAAAATGTATTGATTGTGTTAGGTGTCTTCTAAGTGACCATGGAAATTTACCATTCTTAATAACCATGGGCCAAAGTAATAATGCTTTAAGTGAAGAATATTTGATGGTTTCTAAAATAAGTAGTGGAGTATTTTCAAAACTACAATGGCCATATTTTATAGAATTATTTGTAGATCCAAGGAATTTAATAATTAATTGATTATGAGTGCTAAATAATGAATATACTACAATGACTATTTCGAAGAGAATATCTCTTTAAGAAAAATAGGCACTCTTGGAAAAATAGGGGTTGAATATGCATGTTTTTAATAGAAATACTGAAATTCCAAAGAGTAGTTATGAACCTTCCATGATACTCTTTTTTTAGAAATATCATTACAAACTCATATGAATCTTTTCAAAGATATAATTATAGATTATTAATCAATCGAAGCTGGCCCGATTGAGCTGCATCAAATCTTCTCATCATTTATCTTTTTTTTTCTTTTTTTTAGATTAATTTTTTTATGATGTATTAAATCTTGGAAACGTTATCTTTTATTATATTGAAGTTTTTCGGTCTCTCTTTATTATTTTCATTTACATCTTTTCTCACATGAAGAAATGTGGAAGAGGTTGTATAGCCTAGGCTTCCTATATGCAGTTGTTACTATTTTTATCCTTCATAAAACTGTTGAAGGTTGTGAATACTAGATTTTATGCATTTAATTACTTTAAATAAAACATGATCTGGTTTTTTGGATTAGTTTATTCTTTAATAAACTACTCAGTAAATTGTGATTTCCAAATCGGTAGGACTATGTCTTTCCTTGAGATTGAACCTCTTGTATTTATTTGACTATGTGATTTTCTATTTCATTTTCTCTCTTTTAAAATGAAGAAGAATAAGTTTTCAAAAATATAAAGGTAAAATGAAACTCTGATGGTTAGATTTAATATTTATTATATATATTTCTTTTATACAAGTATAATTGTTTCAAAATTTAATGAGTTTTAAAAAAAATTAAGTGAGATGTGATCAAACTCTTGAGAAATGTTTTTGAAATATAATATTATATAGATATATTTTTTTAGTTTACTGAGAAATTTTGATAAATAGATATATTTTTTATGTTATTACTAATGTAAATTTTAACTGGAAACTCAATTTACCCCTATTATTGGTTTTTCTACTCCAATAATAACATTTCTTTCATAAAAATACGTTATTATTTTTCTAGTTGTACTAACTGAGTCGATAATTTAAGTGAATTTTGTTTTTACCCTATTTATATATATCAACATTTATATATATATATGTATCATATATTTTTTACCATTTCATATACCTTCTAATTAAATGGCCACCTTAAAATAGTATATATTTGTTTGGTTTTTATGATTTATTTAGAGAAATCCAACAAACACAATATTTATTTAAAGAGTAAACAATTCAGGTTATTATAATGGAAGAATCTTGATAATTATTATCTCATAATAATATCACGGACCTGGGTTTAAATAGAGATAAATCCCATGGTTTATTAAGAAAATTGGAGGCGGCTACATTTGGAGCTATATTGAAAGGTGCTTTGATAATGTTAATGCTATTACAGATTTCTCAGGAACATTCATATCTCATATGGACCAATTGAAATGAATTAACACATCACTGCTTCTAAAGGAATAAGATTCTAGGGCCTTCCCACATAGCTTTTATTTCATCAAAAATTTGATGGAGGGTGAATCTTTCATGTTCTTGATCTGAAATTCTTGGAATACTCATTCTAAATGGTGTTCATAGGTTTTGTTGAGGAAACATTTTCACAAGTTGAAGGGTGAAATCCTATATTGGATGGATTGACATCATATCATGTCAATTCACTAGAATAGATATATGTGGATATCATTCAAATGGATAGAACTCTATGGGAACGATGGAATAATGATGCATTTATTCTAATATATAATAAACATAGAATCCTAAAATAAATCTATCCTTCTGAATAGAGGGCATCATGTGGTCAATCCCACAATAAAGGGATTGTGTAAAGATATCATAACACAATATATTTTCATTTTTTTCATCAGGAAAATACATTTTTTTAATCACTTCTTATATCGTGGATATGGGTCATTCAATAGTAATATTGAGGCTATAGGTTAATGTGAGGCTTATCAGTATATAAAACTCTTATCATGTCCTAAAATTTTAGTGATATATATAAAGTCACATTTATAAAATTATGTTCATTTTTTATGATATAATTCTTCTTTTTTAAGACTATTACAATAATTTTTTGAAGTTCAACCCCATGTGGGATAAAATCATTACAATTACTAAATGATTAAAATTAGATAAAACTCTAGGAATATTTAGATTTATTAGCTCATTTCATATCTTATAATGTGAGTACATCAAAAAAATATCTGAATACTATGGTTCAGGACTATTTCATGGGTGGTCTTCATCTTTGGGTTACCACTTCCACTATTCTGGCGCTCATTATAAGGTCAACCACCATAGTGGATTTGTTGAAATTGTTCCCATAATATTGTGTTTTTTACAATATTCTTGAAATTATTCTCAAAATGTGATTATCCAAGTTTCTTACTCTCTAAATTGCATAATAATATAATTGTTTTATCAAAGATATGATCATTCAATGAGAGGTTATCTTGGATCAAGAAATGATTTTGGAGTTTGATAGGAAAGTGCGAGGATCTAATATCATGTTAAGGATTGATATAATGAATTATTATGATAGATTGTATGGAATTTAAATCATAATGATTATAATATGTGTAGCTTCCCTAAATGAATATTCGTCCACTTTTTATACCAACTATTCTTATCCCTGGTTTTTTATCTCTATTATGGGGAGAATTTTTGGGTTATTCAATTCTGTATGGGGTATATTCCATGTACACCCACTCCCTCCTAGTCTCATTATCATGGCCTAGAATATACTTTGTAAGAACTTCAATTCAGAAATTCCAAGTCAGATAGTGTACCCATTAATATGTTATTATGGATTCAATAGAATTTCTAATTCATGAGTTACATAGGACATGGTTTTAATCAAAAATGGTTGAAGAGATTTTATTTATATATCAAATAAAAAAAATATCAAAGTATTGAAACAAGTTCAGAAAAATAATTTCTATCAAAAAGAGTTATGTTTGTATCCCCAAAAAATGCAAGGTAAGAAAAACCAAGTCCATTGATTATAGGCTTCAAATTATTTGAATATACCTAATAATATATTACCTTAGATATCCCTTTTAAGAAAATTAAAATCCAAGACTATCAAGGAGTCTTCTACAAAATTATATATACAAACAAAAACTAGAACATTAAGTTCCTCTATTTTAGAGGTAGGATAACACTGATCAATATTCCCCTTTCATCTATTATAATACACATCTTTACAACCACTGGGTGTCACGACCCGTCCTCAAGACTCGTGCTGTGACTACCCCAAGCCCGCCTTCCACAGGCCAGGGGTTGGCGACTAGCACCAAGGTGTAAATCCTGGTAAAAAAGGAAGGCATTTCCTTTGTAAAGTAAACAAACACCACAGAGGAAGAAAGCAGTAGAAGTAAACAATAAGTAAAAACTGGGTACAACAGTAAGTGCGGAAAAGTAAGTGGGCCAGAATATAAACCCAAACTGAAATTAAAGAACAACTGGAAAGGGAAAACATCAACTGAAATTAAATCCGCAACGTCGAGTCGTCCACTGGAAGTCCCACCTGAAGGGTGAGTACAGATAGCCTCCATAGATCTTCGGGTCCAGCCGTCCGCTCCGAGTACGTCCCACCCAGTGGTCCACCTCCAGGTACCGTCTAGCTTCGCAAGCCTCAACCACGATCAGTACTATCTGTCGTCTGCAACCAACACAACGTAGTGCGGGCATAGCCCGTGCATGGGTGAGTATAAGCTACTCAGTAGGGACCCCGAGACCCCCGAAGGTCTCCCAAAATCCACAAAGGATAATCCACACAGGAAAGATAAAATCAAGAAGTAACATCCAATACTACTTAGGTATATGCCCATACATATACCTAAGTCATCAATTATCTTTCGCCTCCAACATCCGAGCCCATGTACAACCCAGTCCACACAGGAAACCACAACCCAATCCACATAGGAAAGCATAATGTAAATCCACACAGGATAACACAACACAATCCACATAGGAAAGCAATACAGGATTCAGCTCACACAGGTATACTTCTTCGTATGATGATAGATATGATCAGATATAGCCACTGATTAATCTAAGTCATCGGACCCCCAAAGGATCGATAGGTATTAACCCCCGCAATGACCCACACAGGATCGATAGGTAACTAACCCCTGCAATAACCCACACAGGATCGGACCCACACCGGATCTGTAGGCACTGGCCCACACAGGACTACTGAGCACTGACCCACACAGGATCGGACCCACACAGTATCAGAACCCACACAGGATCGGTAGCACTGATCCACATAGGATCCCTGAGTGTTGTAGTCGTCTTCGTCGAATCCACGGAGGATTCCTGCACAGTCGTCATCATCGTCGCAGTCACAGCCAGCTCTAGGGTTCCCGCACACAGCAAGCTCGTTCAGGAGGGTCCGCTCCACGAGCCGAAGGGATGATACATCAACTGAGACATCGTCTGGAGTTGATGTATCTAAAATTTCAGTATCGTCAACAGGAACTCAACGCGACAGACGGCGCGTCGATCGGACGCCCGGTCTGAGAGTTATTGGCTTTTTCGTCCCAGGCGCCCGGTTGGTTTTTAAGTCAAAACCAACCCGATCATACTCCACCTACGTCCAAACCTTGAGCAGAGTAATTGAAGAGGTATGTCTCACTAAGAGGAAACCAACAAAATCGACGGCACGTTAATCGGACGTCCGGAACTCAAGTTATAAGTGTTTCCGCTCCGAGTGCCCGGTTGGTTTCGTGTACAAACCAACCCGACCGAACTCAAAGTACTCTGAACCCTTGATTGAAACAAACCAAAATGACCGTCTCGATCCAAGGATCTCTATGCAACTAACGGTGTGTCGATCGGGGGTCCGTATCCCAAGTTATGGGCAACAGACCGAAAAGTTTGGTATTAGGGGGGGTTCGGGCCCGGTCCGACCCGGCCCGGTACCCCCTGGGTCGGCTTGAACTGGGACGACCCAACCCAGGTCCGGGTCCGGCCCGCTTGGGTGCGGCTCGGCATGGCGGCCCGGTCTGGCGGACCAGCCGGAGCAGCCGGCCCGGCGTGCTGGCGCCAGTAGGAGGCTCGGCCGTTTGGCCGAGCGGATGAGGGGGGGGGGCGCCTGCCCCCCGTTTTGAAAACGCGGCCCCTTTATGGGGTCGCACAGCTGGCCATCCGGGGGTTTTTACCCCCCGGCTTTTCCCCTGACCGGTCGGCCCGCTCCGGCCTGCCGGCTTCTGCCGCCACATGACCGGCGACGGCCAATCCCCCCTACTCCGACGCCAGCGGCCCGGAATCGGCCGCTGGTCTCCATGCTCCGCCGCGGCCCGGAACCAGCCGCGGTGCTTCCGTAGTTCTCTGGTACAGTACAATGGCGCCGCATCTTAGCTTGGTCTTGAACGGCGCCGCGCTTTTGGTTCGTCTTCAACGGCGCGGCGCGACAGCGCCGCGCTTCTCCCCCTTTCCTTAACAATTCCCGCGCGGTGCTTCGGCACCGCATTGCATTGCTCGTGCCGCAACAAACAAACCAATAAGGGGGATGAGGGTCAGCTGTGTTCGTGCAGTCCGACCTCCTACCGTTATTGCGATAGAAGATGGCTCAAAAGAAAAGGAGAAAATGATGGAAGCATTTATAAACTAACAAATAAAATAAATCCCTACCTCAATGTTGTCGTCGAACGAGTGTTCGTCGCGGAATTAACCGTCACAGAAGAAGAGGATCATCGTGGAAGAAAGCGTCATAGAAGGAATGTCTTTGGCATTAGGTGATCTCCGAGGGAGGTGTCTCTCACCGTCATCCGCCGTCGGAGGTCGGCGTTCTTCGTCGGCGGCGGTTCATTCTTCGCGTTCTACGTCGAAGAACGAAGGATCCTCAAGACCTCTCTTTTTTCTCCCAACGTCTTCACACAACAAAAACCCAACCATAATAAAATAATTCCTTCCCTTATTTTATTATCATAAAATAAGAATTGAAATTCAAAAGATAAGAAACGAACAATTAATTCAATGAATTAATTATAACTATCTAACCACCCAAATTAATGAGACGTTTCTTAATCATAATAAACGCACGGTTTGACTTCATTAAAAGGGGGGTTGTGGGTGTGTTACTTAGAAGGAATGAAACGGTGGGGCTTTTGCGGGCCCCACCTCACAAATATCCTACCAAGTGGATAGGATATTGTGTGTTCCGCCTTATCTGCTTAACTTAGGTTAAGTCGCTTTAGGTAAATAAAATAAAATAAATTGTCGCACCACTTTTATTTTATTTCTTTACTTAACCTCAAAAATTAAAAACCACACCCGAGAAAACGCAACTCCAGAAAAGGTGATTCTAAGTAATTACCGATGTTGAAATTCCATTGGTGCCCTCGAAATTCGATTCTAAGCACCAGTTCAAAAGTTAGAAAAAACCCACTCGTTCATTCATTGAATGCACCCAAGCTAAACTTCGGAAAAATATTCCGGGCGCACCGGGCCTCGGAATCAGGTGCCGTCAGAAACTGCATTCATAAAAAAATCCCAAGAAAATTAAGAAAAAAAATTACTTGAATTTTTAGGGTCTTTACATCACTCCCAATTCAGCGCTTTACATCCCCGTAAAGATACATCATAAACTAGGGAAACAAATGTGGGTACTAAGCACGCATCTGAGCCACCCGCTCCCAGGTGATCTCCTGGAGGTTCCTGTGCTTCCATCTGATGCTAACTAGAGTAATCGACCGTCCACGTAGTACCCGCTCCTATCGATCCTCAATCTCTACCGGGATATCCGCAAAAGTCGCCCCATCATCAACGTTCAGCTCCCCATGGTCAATGATATGCTTCAGGTCGTGCACGTATCTCCTCAGCTGAGATACGTGGAAGACGTCGTGCACCCGGTGCAACTGAGGTGGTAGAGCCAGGAAATAATCCACCTCTCAAATCCTGCTATGGACCTGGAATGGTCCGATGAAGCGTGGAGACAACTTTCCGCCTCGGCCAAATCTCTGTAATCCACGTCGAGGTGAGACCCACAAGAAGACGTGGTCTCCATCCTCGAACTCTAGTGGCCTCTGCCTCCTATTAGCATAAGACTTCTGCCGGCTCTGAGTTGTCCTCCTCCGCTCCTGGATGACTTGTACCTTCTCCGTCGTGGCCTGAACCATCTCTAGTCCCACAAGTGCCGACTCCCCAGGATCTGTCCAGCACAAAGGAGATCTGCAAGGTCGGCCGTACAATGCCTCGTATGGTGCCATCCTGATGGTGGAGTGGTAGCTTTTGTTGTATGCCAACTCCACAAAGGGTAAGTGGTCCTCCCAGCTGCGGCCAAAGTCGAGGACACATGCGCGGAGCATGTCCTCGAAATTTTGAATGGTACTCTCCGTATGACCATCCGTTTGAGGGTGAAAGGTGGTGCTCAGACATAGCTGCGTCCCGAACACCTCCTGCAACCCCTTCCAAAGCAGGGAAGTAAAGCGAGCATCTCGATCGGAGACGATAGATGATGGCACACCGTGAAGCCGTACAATCTCCTGAAAATAGAGACGTCCCAAGCTCCCCACTGAGCCCTGCTCTCTGATGGGTAAGAAGGGAGCCGACTTGGTAAGTCGGTCAACAATCACCCAGATAGAGTCGTGACCTCTGGAAGTGCGTGGTAGTCCAGTCACGAAGTCCATAGATATCCCGTCCCACTTCCACTCCGGGACCTCCAAGGGTTGTACCAAGCCTGCTGGTAACTGGTGCTCTGCCTTCACCTGCTGGCAGGTGAGGCATCGAGAAACGAACTCTGCCACATCCTTCTTCATGCCCGACCACCAGTGTTGTCGTCTGAGATCCTGGTACATCTTCTCCACCCCAGGATGTACCACCAAAGGGGAATTGTGAAACTCTCTCAGCACCTCCTCCCGCAAAGAAACTGGTACCAAGGTACGTCCTCTGAAAAGGATGTCGTTCTCTCCTCATAAGGAGAAACCATCAGGTTCCTGTCCTGAGGATATCTGCGCACGCCGCATCACACAGTCGGCATCCCCACACTGTGCCTCTCTGACCCGCTGTAGTAGTGGAGGAGTGACTGTGAGTGACTGAAGGAAGGATGCTCCATCTCTATCCACAATGGATATCTGCAAAGCGTCTAGCTGCTCTGTTGCCTCCCCAAGTAGTTGAATGCCCGTTCTCCTGCTGAGAGCATCGGCTACCACATTCCCCTTCCCAGGAGTATAGACTATCTCAAAGTCATAGTCCTGGAGGAACTCGAGCCATCGCCACTATCTCAGGTTCAGGTCCTTTTGAGAGAAGATGTACCTAAGACTCTGATGGTCAGAAAATACTATAAAGCGCTTGCCCATCAGATAGTGTCGCCATGTCTTCAGAGCAAAGACCACTACTGCTAACTTCAGGTCATGGGTAGCGTAGTTCTGATCATGCGGCCTCAACTGACGTGATCCATAGTCGATCAATGACCACTCCTACATCAGGACACATCTGAGTCTGGTCACTGATGCATCGCAGTAGACTACATACCCTACTCCCTCTTCCGGCAACCTCAAGATAGGTGCGCTGGTCAATCTCTGTCTCAGCTCCTGGAAGATCTGTTGACATCTGTCTGACCACACAAAGGGTTTCCCCTTCTTCGTCAAAGATAATAGTGGTTCCACAACTCTGGAGAAGTCTGGCACAAATCTCTGGTAGTATCCAGCTAGTCCCAAGAAACTCCCCACCTCTGTCACGCTCTTGGGTGGTTACCAAGCTACCACTGCCGCGATCTTCGCAGGATCCACCGCAACTCCCACCTCAGAGATGACGTGTACCAAGAAGTGGACCTCACGTATCCAGAACTGACACTTCATGAGCTTTCAATAAAGATGATGCTCTCAGAGTGTGTCAAGTACAACCCGCAAGTGGTAGGCGTGCTCCTCCTCAATCGTCGAGTAAATCAAAATGTCGTCGATGAAGACTACGACAAATCGATCGAGGTATGGCTGAAAGATCTATTCATGAGGCCCATGAACACTGCGGGAGCATTGGTTATGCCGAATGGCATAACCAAGAACTCATAGTCGCCATACCGACATCAGAAGGCCGTCTTCTGCACGTCCTCGTCCCGAACTCTAAGCTGATGATAGCTTGCCCTGAGGTCTATCTTTGAGAACCACTATGCTCCCTTGAGCTGATCGAAGAGGTCATCAATCCTCGGTAGCAGATATTTGTTCCTCACTGTCACCTGGTTCAGGCGACGATAGTCGACACAAAGTCGCAAGCTCCCGTCCTCCTTCTTGGCGATCAATATCGGGGAAGCCCAGGGTGAAACACTGGGTCGGATGAATCCCTTAACCTACAAGTCCTCCAACTATACCCGTAGCTCTCGAAGATCGTCGAGGTCCATCCAATATGCTAGAGTGGATATCGGGTATTTCCCGGGGTATAGATCAATATAAAAGTCTACCTCTCTGTGAGGAGGTAGTCCTAGAACGTCGTCAGGAAAAATGTCCGCACACTAATCCACCACTGCTGGAAAACTAGGACTCCGCACGTCAACTGCTCCTAGGATGAGGCTAGGAAACTGATGAGTGATGGGTTGTCCTCTCCTCTGCGAGAGTCCATCCTGTGCTGTGAAGGCTCCCTTCTCGCCAGTGAAGGTGAACCTGCTCCCATCGGTGTGTACACATCGCACCTTGCGCCTAATACAGTCGATCTGAGAATGGACTGTAGATAACCAATCCAAGCCCAAGATGGCATCGTAAGGCCTCGATGCCACTACAAGAAGATCCCAGTCGAAGCTCTCACCTCCTAGAGTAAGCTCACACTACCTGCACCAGTGCGTAATCGTCGAGTCTGCTCCCGTAGGAGTCTCTAGCCGTAAGGATCGAGCCAAAAGCTCTGTCGGGATCTCTGAGCTCTGAACAAGGGCAGCGACTATGAAATAATGACTCGCTCATGTGTCTATAAGAACTGCAGCAAGAGTGGAATAGACACAGATAGTACCTGAAATCATCTCGGGCGCACCGTGGTCGTAGGCCTCTGCTTCCTGGAGATGTGCTTGTCTCTACCCGCCAGCTCCCTGTAGTCGGTGTGGACCTCCTGGTGGTGGTGGTGGTAGAGCCTCAAAGCGTCGCCCACCACCTGCTGCTCAGCCAACTCCTCTGTCTCATCCACCTGATCCCTATGGACTGCCATGGTCGACCCTCTGCCTCTGCCTGGGCGGCCCCTCAACCATCTGATGCTCCTCAACATGGTTGGTCGGGCAGTCACGAGCCATGTGGCCCTGCCCGCTGCATGTGTAGCATTGTCTGCCTCTCGAAAGACTGGCTCTACGCTGTGTGCCCCACATTGTTGAGCCAGTGTCCTGAGGTTGTCTGCCTGAGGGTCTAGTCTGCCTGGACCCATGAATCATTCATCAACTGCCTGCTGTAGAAGACTCTGCTACGTGCCGCCCCGCGGTAGGTCTTGCTGCTGATGAAGGCTCAGCAAGGAAGCTCTCAATCAAAAGGGCTCGCTCCAGTACTCCTGCCTGAGTTGGAATTCTGAGGTAGATTAGTGATGTCCTGATCTCATGCCTCAATCTCTGCTCAAAGGTCCGAGCCCGGAAGAATGGGTCACGTACCATGTCTGTCGAGTAGCGCGAGAGATCGGTAAATCTCGTCGAGTACTGGGAGACCGTCAAGCTACCCTGTCGTAGCTGTAGAAGATCAGGGATGCATACCGCACGGAGGGTGGACGGGACGAACACCGAGTGGAAAAGGCTCTCAAAGTCCGTCCAGAGAAGAGATGCCTCATCGTGCACCTGGATCATCAAGCTCCACCATCTGTCTGCTACCGCGTGCAGGAGACTCGCTACAAAGATCATCATGAGGTCTGCTGGTGTCCTCACTAACCTGAAAACCCATACCACTGCCTCCAGCCAATCCTCGACTTCCTGGGGGTCCGTCTCCCCGTGGAACCTGGTCGGTCGCTGGTGCTGAAACTCGTGTAGTTCACTAAGGAGATGTGCATCGTCAGTGGATGGGGCTGGAAGCATCGGTGGCTCGGTGGGTAGTGGTACCGCCGGTGCCTCAGCTGTCAAATGGCCCTATACCGAGGCCTCGTCGCTCGGTGGGCTGTCGTCACACACAACTCTCAGAACCCTAGCTGGTTGCCATCGTGGGGCCATCCTGAAAAGAAACAGGTGCACCACGGTCAAACAGTATACCTGGTGAGCTGACATAAATTAATCACAAAGGAAACTTGAAAAACACATGCAAT
This sequence comes from Viscum album, assembly GCA_963277665.1. NCBI lineage: Eukaryota > Viridiplantae > Streptophyta > Magnoliopsida > Santalales > Viscaceae > Viscum > Viscum album. The sequence goes on along the minus strand of OY728125.1, from coordinate 1,489,456,545 downwards.
CAATGTTTTCGTGCATTAAGTTGGAAATCAGAAGTCAGGGTCCTGGTGTATGGATACGTCGGCCGCCACACCAACACTAGAGACCCTGGACTGATAACCACACCCAATACGCTTAACACTATTGCTTCACATAGAAAAATATCAGAGTCCAAGGTTCTGTAGTAGAACCGAACCTCCCTCTGATACCTATTTTTCATGACCCGTCCTCAGGGCCCTTGTCGTGACTAGCCCAAGCCCGCCTTTCATAGGCCAGGGGCTGGCAACTAGAACCAAGGCATAAATCCTGGTAAAAAGGGAAGGCATTCCCTTTGTAAAGTAAACAAACATCACAGAGAAAGCAAGCAGTAGAAGTAAACACTAAGTAAAAACTGGGTACAACAGTAAGTGTGGAAAAGTAAGTGGGCCAGAATACAAACTCAAACTAAAAGTAATGTACAACTGGAAAGGGAAAACAGCAACTGAAAGTAAAGCCGCAACGTCGAGCCGTCCACTGGAAGTCCCACCTGAAGGGTGAGTACAGATATCCTCCACAGTTCCTCGGGTCCAGCCGTCCGCTCCAAGTACATCCCGCCCAGTGGTCCACCTCCAGGTACCGTCCTGCTCCGCAAGCCTCAACCACGATCAGTGCTGTCCGTCGTCTGCAACCAACACAACGTAGTGCAGGCATAGCCTTTGCAGGGGTGAGTATAAGCTACTCAGTAGGGACCCCGAGATCCCCAAAGGTCTCCCAGAATCCACAAAGGATAATCCACACAGGAAAGATACAATCACGAAGTAACATCCGACACTACATAGGTATATTCCCATACATATACCTAAGTCACCAATTCTCATTCATCTCCAACATCTGAGCCCAAGTACAACCCAGTCCACACAAGAAACCACAACCCAATCCACATAAGAAAGCATAACGTAAATCCACACAGGATAGCACAACACAATCCACATAGGAAAGCAATACAGGATTCATCTCACACAGGTATACTTATTCGTATGACGATAGAGATGATCAGATATAGCCACTGATTTATCTAAGTCATCGGACCCACAATGGATCGATAGGTACTAACCCCCGCAATGACCCACAAAGGATCTGACCCACATAGGATCGATAGGTAACTAACCCCCGCAATGACCCACACAGGATCGGACCCACACAGGATCTGTAGGCGCTGACCCACACAGGACCGCTGAGCACTGACCCACACAGGATCGGACCCACACAAGATCGGTAGCACTGATCCACGTAGGATCGCTGAGTGTTGTAGTCGTCGTCGTCGAATCCACCGAGGATTCCTGTACAGTTTTCATCGCCGTCGCAGTCGCAGCCAGCTCTAGGGTTCCAACACACAGCAAGCTCGTTCAGGACGGTCCGATCCACAAGACGAAGGGCTGATACATCAACTGACACATAGTCCGGAGTTTATGTATCTAAAAGTTCTATATTGTCAACAGGAACTCAACACAACAGATGGCGCGTCGATTGGACGCTCGGTCTGAGAGTTATTGGCTTTTTCGTCCCAGGGGACCGGTTGGTTTTTAAGTCAAAACCATCCTCATCGTACTCCACCTGCTTCCAAACCTCGAGTGGAGTGAACCAAAAGGTCTGTCTCACTAAGAGGAAACCAACAAAGTCGATGCCACGTCAATCGGACGTCCGGAGCTCAAGTTATAAGTGTTTCTGCTCCGAGGGCCTGGTTGGTTTCGTGTACGAACCAACCCCGCCGAATTCAAAGTACTCCGAAACCTTGGATGCAACATACCGAAACGACCATCTCGATCCAAGGATCACTGCGCAACTGACGGTGCGTCGATCGGGGGTCCGTAGCCCAGGTTATGGGAAACAGACCGAAAAGTCCGGTATTAGGGGGGGTTCGGGACCGGTCCGACCCGGCCCGGTACCCCCTGGGTTGGCCCGAACCGGGTCGACCCGACCCGGGTCCAGTTTCGGCCCTCTTGGGTGCGGCCCGGCCCTACTGGCGTGGCCCAGCCCGACCTGGGCACGGCCTGGCCCGTCCTGGGCGCGGCCCGGCCTGGCAGCCCGGTCTGGCGGACCGGCCAGGGCAGCGGGCCCGGCGCGCTGGCGCCAGCAGGAGGCTCAGCCGTTTGGCCGAGCGGATGAGGGGGGGGCTCCTGCCCCCCATTTTGAAACCGCAGCCCCTTTATACGGCCGCTCAGCTGGCCAGCCGGGGGTTTGTAACCCCGGCTTTTCCCATGACCGGCCGGCCGGCTTCTGCCGCCACGGTACCGGTGACAGCCGGTCCCCCCTACTCTGATGCCGGCAGCCCGGAACTGGCCGCCGGTCTCCCTGATCCGCCACGGCCCGGAACCAGCCACGGCCTTGGTCCGTCCGGCGCGGCGCGCCGGTGCCTCACCCCTCCGTCGCGGCCCAACTCCGGCCGTAGTGCTTCCATAGTTCTCCAGTGCGGCGCGACGGCGCCGCATCTTAGGTTGGTCTTCAACGGCACAGCGCAACGGTGCCGCACGTTTGGCTCTTCTTCAACGGCGCGACGCGATGGTGCCACGCTTCTCCCCCTTTCCTTAACAATTCTTGCGCGGTGCTTCGGCACCGCATTGCCTTGCTCGTGCCACAACAAACAAACCAACAAGGGGGAGGGGGGTTGGTCATGTTCGTGCAGTCCAACCTCCTCCCGTTATTGCGATAGCAGGAAGCTCCAAAGAAAAGGAGAAAACGATGGAAGTATTTATGAACTAACAATTAAAATAAATCCCTACCTCAACGTTGTCGTCGAAGGAGAGTTCGTCGCAGAATTAATCGTCGCGAAAGAAGAGGATCGTCACGGAAGAAAGTGTCACGGAAGGAACGTCATTGGCGTTAGGTGATCTCTGAGGGAGGCATCTCTCACCGTCGTCTTCCATTGGAGGTTGGCATTCTTCCTCGGCGGCGGTGCGTTCTTCGCGTTCTTCATCGAAGAACTAAGGATCCTCAAGACCTCTATTTTTTCTCCCAAAGTCTTAACACAACAAAAACCCAACCATAATAAAATAATTCCTTCCCTTATTTTATTATCATAACATAAGAATTGAAATTCAAAAGATAAGAAACGAACAATTAATTCAACGAATTAATTGTAACGATTTAACCACCGAAATTAATGAGACGTTTCTTAACCAGAATAAACGCACGGTTTGACTTCATTAAAAGGGGGTTGCGGGTGCGTTACTTAGAAGGAAGGAAACAGTGGGGCTCGTGTGGGCCCCAACTCACAAATATCCTACCAAGTGGGTAGGATATTGTGGGTTCCACCTTATCCTCTTAACTTAGGTTAATCCGCTTTACGTAAAATAAAATAAAATAAATTGTCGCACCACTTTTATTTTATTTCTTAACTTAACCTCAAAAGTTAAAAACCACACCTGAGAAAACGCAACTCCGGAAAAAGTGATTCTAAGCAATTAACGGTTCTACGATTCCATTGGTTCCCTCGGAATTCGATTCCAAGCACTAGTTCAAAAGTTAGAAAAACCCACTCGTTCGTTCACTGAACGTACCCGAGCTAAACTTCGGAAAAAGATTTCGGGCGCACCGAGCCTCGGAATCAGGTGCCGTCAGAATCTGCATTCCTGTTAAAATACCAAGAAAATTAAGAAAAAAAATTTCCTTGAATTTTTTGGGTCTTTACAATGGGCATCCAAATTAATTCATCAAAATTATTTAGAGAATTATTATTTATTTCATGTGGGGTTCCAAAAGGAAGTGAATAAATCCTTTGTTCATTTTTTCTAGTACTTCCAACCCTTATGAGGAGGTTCGAATGATTCTAAAAATAATAGATCATAAAATCTATTTATTTCAAATAAAAAATTCATGGGAAGAGATGGTAGATCAATTTATGTGTGAAGGATTTAGTAAGATAAAATATGGCCGCATCCTAGTCAACTCTCTTAAAAAAATATTTTAAAGGATCTCATATCTAGAATAGACTTCATGACTTCATTGCAATTATGCATTTTAACTCCAAATATATCATTATCAGGGGAGATATCATAATTTTTTAGACATTATTTGAAAGGTACAAATTTATTATTCCTAGTTTTCATACTAGAAAATATTATTTTCAAAAAAGAATTTTAACACCATTCATTAATACATGTTAAGATGGATACGGATCAAAGACTACATATCTCTAATATCTAACTGGTTGATGATCCAGATGAGTCCTTATTACCTTCAACACCCCCTTATTTTTTTGTTATATTTGTTTTTTGATGAATTATTTGTGAGCATATAATTTTGGATGTTAATACAACCAATTATAATGTAAATACAATCCTAAAAAATTGCATTTTTTAGTTCGTAAAATTAATATGTTACTTATGGATGTTGAATTATTGAAAAAATAATCTATCTTGGGTAAAAATGAATTTTTTTTGGTAGTACTAAAATTGAATATGTTCATAACCTATTATATGAAGGTAAGTTGGTTTATTTTAATTGGTATCCCCTTGTAAGATGAAAAGAATTTTATTTTATTTAGACATTTCATTTTTTCAGAACAACATAAATGATCCATCAGAGTTTCAAGGTATGATGTGCTCTTTTATTTATGGGTTGTCGGTGAATTGGGAGCCAAATAGTGATACTTTACACAATTAAACCAAACCAATAGATAATATTATGTATTTAGGACACTTATTTTTTGTTTTGTTTCTTTTATTTCTAGCAAGGATTGATGTTATTATACCATCCATCAAGAGATTGATTCCTTTCATTCCTTTTTCAAATGTTTATAGGTCTATGGAAAGTTCATGTCATTGGGTATGGTGGAAAGAACATAAAAAGGGCATAATATTAACAAGTATTGATCTAGTTCCAATAGAAACATATGTAGATGTGGTCTCATTTAGGATAATAGGGTTTCTGGGATTTGTGCCCAATCATATTTCTATGGAATTGACTGTTCTATTATCTCTAAATCCCACTCACATGTCACAAGATTATCTATATTCAAATCAAAGAAATTTTTTCTTATCTATGATCTATATGGATTATAACTTTGAGTTCAATTTTAATTGGGGTGTATTCTTTTTCTCCAGAGTATTTCCCATACCATCAAAGCATATGGATACTTGATCCACCAAGGAGTAGGTATCCTTCACACGTAGAATGAAGGAAATATTTTACTGGGAAACTAATCCTATAAAAGAGTTTATGAAGAGGATTTGATTATTTACTAAATTGTTAGATCAGTAACTAGTGATTCTAATGATATTATTTGAGGTGACACTCTCGGACAACAACTTTTTCTCACCATGATGAGGTTGATTCTTTTCTTATATGTGTGTTTCACTTTATAATAAAATTATTCAAATTTCCTGTTAGTATAAGACAATTGTATTGTTTAAGGTGCCAATATAGATTACCATTTATAGGTATTTGATATGATATCTATACAAAAAAGAGTTATTATATTCCTATTTTAATAATAAATGACACAAAAGGAAGAATTAAAAAAAATTCGAGAAGAATCTTCCCACAAACACTAATTTGGGATGGATCAAACACTCTAATCACAATAACTTCAAAAATATGTGTTTTCAAAGATATATATATACTTGATAATATTATATGTGATTAGATATTTATATAAAACTTATAAGATATATTTTTAATTGTTGATCTATAATCAAATAACACTTTTTGATTCTTGAGTTAATAGTGAGTAAACTTTCACCATTTTATTTTTTTATTGAAGCTCATTAGTCATAAAAGAATAAATACTTTATATCTATGTTGGATATGATGGTTATTGATGTTAATTATCCTAAAATACCCTTGTTTTTGTGCATTTGATTTCATAGTTCCCTAATTACATACATTTGAAACATTAAACAATGGGGGGTTCATTGAGAAGTTCCTTCTTTTCCTTCATTTTATTAAGCATCATTTTCATATCCCTAATAAAATCTTGTGTTGTATTCCCACATTTTACAAAATTCAATCATTCCCCATTTACTTAAATATAGTTCCTCGTGTAATTATTTCAACATATTTGACATGTGGGTTGTAAGATATTGTTTTACTTGTGTTCTTTATCATTTGATCCTATAGTATAAATTTTCATCCTTAATTTCTCATATACATATCCATGGTACCATTCTCCAAAATCCATATTTACTTTTATATATCACCAAAACACTTCTCTTCATCTCTCAAAGTCTCTAATAGATAGAAATTTTCAAATATGTGGTGTTAAACCACTAAATAATCTATCAATTTTTCTACCAAATTTGTTAATAACAATATAAATACATTTTATGATTTTGTAAATTATACGCATATGCAACAACAAATTTATTCTTCTTTTTTTTATCTTGAAATTATAACTCAATAGTAGTATAATTTTTATGAGGAAAATGATTATTAAGAAGTGTTTTGTTGAAGTATTCTCACTTCGTTGTTTCAACTTCAACCTCTGGATTTGTATTCTTGATCAATTTACATCATTGATCAGTTACTCCTTATGAAAAATATATAGATAGGGAAATATTTTTCCTATAGAATAATATATCATATAAAATATATTTTTCTCATATATTTGATCAATTATACTACAATAATTTGATAATAAGATAAATTATAAGAATATTTACATTGCCCTATGAAAGCTGTGATGCCTAATTTATACTTATTAGGGGAAGGTGGATGTTAAACAAGGTTTAGGTTATTATTATTAAAATGAGACATGTGGTTAAGTTCCAACATTAGGTTTTGAAATCCATCAACCATTTAAATTGGAATGTTGTGTATAAAATTATTACATTTTCCATTATATGGGTTTCCAAATTGGTTTCTCTAAGATACTTATACTTTTGAAAATATAATAGGTAATGAAAAATTATAACTCAAAAAATAATGGATAAACAACTTATTTATATGAGTAAATAAATTATAGGGTCTTATCTTATAAAATACATAAATTTAAATAAGGTTTTATTTTACAAACCTAATTCAAAATTACCAAAACCATGGTCTAATACCAACTATAGTGACCTATAAATTAACTAAATGATTATGATATCATTTTAAAAACAAATGTACAAGATATTACAAGTCCCAAAATAAAATGGATATATATCATTGAAAATAAATTTCTCAAAATATTAAAATAAATAATACATTAAAATGTATTTCATTACATTAGTGTATACCACAAATAGTCTTTCATAATATTCATAATGAATTTGATCACTTTGGGATACACAACAAGGAAAGATTGATCTAAAATACAAAGAAATGGATGGGAAAATATGGTATATGAGACATAAATAAATAATATTTTCTTTTTGAGCGTTATAATAATCATCATATCATAAGAATGTGATAACAAACATATGTTTTTAAAATTTACATGAAATACAAATTGAATTTCTTACATACACAACAATGAAACATCATATGTCAAGGCTTAATGTTAGGAAATCAAAACATAATAGAAAAGGACAATTGTGTCCTAACAATCTATAACATTGTAGATAAATATTGTATGATCATATCTATACATAATGATATCATTAGATATAATCCTTTACCCATTGTATTATTGGAATATATAATTCTAGGCCCACCTACCATATCATAATATTCTAATAATAATGAAGTTGGATAAAACAGAACATGCATTAATAAAAATAATAAAACCACCCCATGAGAAAAGAATAGGTTGTATAACAATGGAAGAATGTGTAAATTGATGAATAAACATGGATTTACACATAATAAGTAGGGTATAAATAATTTTTAACATTATATAGTATTATAAAAATGTAATATATTATTAGATAAATGATAAATAATATATGTACATCCCGATAAAGGTTTTGAAAATAAAATCATTATCAATAATCAATGGTGGTGGCTAAGATTCATCGCCAAAAAATAAATAAATCCATATCCCTAGAATAAGAAAAATAAAAATGAAATATAAATATAATAAAAATGGGTGATATAAAGGTTTAGATTAACAATAAGGGAATAATATATTAGGATGGGTCATGAACCTATAAGGAGGGAAAACATTTTGAGAGACTTTTTTTCTTAGTTCACTTTTTAAATTTTCTCCTTTAATCCTAATAATTAATGAACATAGATTTATTAAAAAAATTATATAAGAGTATATTTCTAAAACCCAAAATCTTATTTCAGTCAAACAAGTTTAATTGTTATTATGCTTGTCTGACTTGTTTCTAAACCGGTGTGTTTTAATGATTTTGGGTTATTATGTAATGGTTGTGTGTTCAAGAATAGTTTTTTTCAAATTTTTGTTCATCCATGTGAGTTGTGGATTTATTGTGCTGGTTGGAGTGTCTTTATATCCCACAAATCATGTATTTGTAGTTGTCCCAAACAATGGCTTGATCTGCTGTAATATTTACACTCCAATTGCTATAAGAGGTAGTTTGTAGGAGATATAGGAATGTTATTCATTTTTTTTATGAAATTTTGGCATATTATTGATTATTAGTGAGTTATAGAAGAATTATTTAACTCTATTATGAACCTTATATATAGAGTTAGGTGACATTTATGTATGGTTTTATATAAATTTATAAAATTCTAAGACCCTTACATATTCGGTAAGAGGACCCTTACATATGGACTTTTCTAAAATCTATAAATATACTGACCTTTGTGTATATGGGACATTATCTTGACATATGGTGAAAATTAAACTTTTATATTCCCTTTCCATGAATATGGTTAAGTTTTGACTCTCAAGTCATGGGTGGTACCCTTACAAGTGGGGTGTATCGGTCCTTATGTATGAATATTTCTAGGATTTGGAAAATTCATAACAGAGATACTCTTATATATTGGGTAGTGACTCTTGCATATGGGGTTTGGGGAAATTTTCATATTGTATTTTCCAAAAATTAGAATATTATATACCCTTACATATTCAATGTTACACTTACATATTGTGTATTATAATCCTTTAATATTGATTTTATTTATTCTTACTTGTGGAAATTGATAGTGTTTGGATATTTCTTGACACTTACACATGGTGATCATTATATATTTGAATATGACCATTACATATTTATATAGAAAAATAAAAAGGATAAATTGAAAAATATAAAAAATTATTATAATGATTAATTAAATAAATTGTGAGTTTTAATTATTATAATAAGGGTTCCAACCTAATAGTAGTAAAGTAACCTTTTATTCATTTCTCTCTTCTTTGATGAATCCCTATCCAAGGTTATTTATTCTTCATTATTGAACTAAATCAAGTGTAGTCATGTTTGGGTGACTATTAGAAATAATTATATCACTCAACATTTATTCCTTATTAGATTGTATCATAGTTTGGTTATACACCATTTGTATTCATTTATCCCATATTTTGAATTTTTCTAGGATTCATCGATTCCTTTCATTTTACTTCATATCAGCAGATGATATTAAATGATAAATATTTTATTAGTATAATGTAGGTGATTATTTAGTTATCCCTAAATCCTATTCTCAATTTCTAAGAGTGTATGGGGAATTTTCATTCCATCTTATTATGTGTTCTACCTGAAACATAATAATATGGTTTACGTCCCATTTTTTATAGATAATTACATTTTTAAAGATGTGAATAGCTAATTGATAGGTATTAATCCTAAAAAATTGACCAGAAATATGGGTGTTCATTTAACTAATGGAAAGTGGTGTTATATTCTACTCAAGTGGTTCCATACATTAATTTGGGATTCTTTTAAAAATAATTCTATGGTGTGATGATTATAAATTGATATGAATTTACAGTTTAATAGTTTTTAAAGAGTGTATAATGTGGTAAATTGTTAATCAATGACTATAATGATTATATTATAGGAAAATGGACCCTAATGTGTTTTTATAAGATGTTCTAGGGTGGTAAGTGGGTTCCCTATAGTGAAAATTAAAAATCTTCCATCAGAGAATGAGATTCCACCTAAGATATATTCTAAAAGTATATGGAGTAGGATTTGGTACTCTTTAGGTTAAATTGTAAGGTGTTCAAGGTAATGATGTAGTTCCCATTGGATGATATTATATGTTGTTCTTGGGAAGGGTGTAGTTCCATTGGAATGATATTCTAAAATGTTCTTGGGAAAGATATTGTTTCCCCTGGGTGGTGTAGCATTGTGATTGGAGATAGTGCCTTAGAACCAACTTATGTGTACATTATGATTATCTATATTAATATTTTTTAATATTAATAAACATATAATCACATCGGGGTTGTTATTATAGGTAACATATAACAAGATAATGTCTCAGGAGTACTTGTCACACTAAAAATGTCATACGAGTTCCCCACTATAATGAGAACCTGAAAGTTCTATTACACTATTCATAAATATTTTTTCTATATATAGGTGATATCATTTGAGGGAAATAAATGATATAGGCTATTGGTAGTGGTGATTCAAATTACTTTTTGGCGCATTCACATGGTTTACACCCTTGGAAATATCTAGTTTAGTATACTATGAGAATGAGACTTGCTAGTAGGAAATCCACATTTATATCTATCATCGTTTTTTCTTATCTAAAAATGTGTGTATTGATACTTAGACATTAATATTATTATTAATGTGTGTTATGAGTTGCGTAATTTTATGTATTGATGAAAACCATGATTACAGATGTCTATGGTGAGGTAGGATTCGTTGGGTGCATCATGAGTAATATTTCATTAATTAATTATGTGGGAAAGGATTTTCCCTTTTATTCTTTAATAGATGATGATATATTAGACCATTTTATAGAAAGGAAATATCCTAAATAAATCCATGGACATGGTATTCTATTTGCAGGTTCAAATTTTGGGAATTCAAACAAAGAGACATCGATCACATAGGTTGATGGAACCAGCATTCAACCAGGTTTATTTGAGATATCATGATAAATGAATTATATTAAACAGTAAACATTGGTATGATTTATTACGTCATTGAGGAATTAAAATAATTATCTATGGTTTCCATGGAATGTTTCTAGATATGGACCTCAGACATTATGCTGCTTCTCCTAAGGTCACATTGAAATAGGCATAGACAATCGCATACTAAGTGTATCCAGAATATCAGTTAAATAATATATTATTATATATTAGTTAACATGTTGAATAAATATTATTCTCGCATATGGTTTAATAATTACTCATGTTTACTTGATCACATATATTATGTCACCTGTTATTTGAGATAATATAGTGAAATAAAAATATTTAATAAATATTTATTTAATAATTGGTTAATATAATATAAAGTTATTTATTGGTGAATAATGTAGTGATATTTATTTAATAAGTAAATAGACATTATTCAAGGCCCGATAAATATTTTATAGGAATTACAAACCTATTTTAATGGTATAGTGAGAAATAATAATGATTGAATGTTATTTAATTTAATAATATTTAATATAGTCTTCAAGATAAGAGCATGTAGATAAATAGTAATATTATAATAATTATTTGAGATAGGGTTCTATAGGTATCAATGAAACTATAAACAGATCATGTGAAATAATTTTATTTTGACCCTACCGATATATAAACCCAGTTATATTATTTTCTTAGAGAGCTAATACAATTTTTTGGTCATGCATAATGAATTTGGAGAATCCTCTCAAGCCCTATAGATCTCCCTTCTCAAAAAAATCCCCTAATAACAGAGATAATTCTTCCACCACCTCCCACTATCATTTAAATAGTGAAAAAGGGTATCACTTTGGAAGTAGTTCTCACAGATATCAGAGACAGAACATGCAGTGATATTAACTTTCATACTAGTACCCAAATATTCCTTCGACGACATTTGGAGATTTTTAGAACATGTGCGGATCAACGATAGAGGTAATCTCTTATTGATTCCTATAATTTAATGATGGCACAACATAGATCTGTTGAATGATCCATCAATGTAGAAATAATCCCAACATGGTTATTCTTTAATTAGATAAATTAATTATAAATAATATGTGGTGATCCTCTCTATCATTATAATGTAATTTCCATTTTATAGTTTCTCTGATTCAATTATATTGATCACAACATTTATCACCATTTAAATCTTGGATTGATAATCTATCATGACAAAAAAAAGTTTAATCTGACACATCAAACACTTCTGTTATACCCGGAATGTTAATGTCGTATCAGAGCAGTCACAAAATTATTTATAATTATTTAAAGATCGTTGATTGATTGATTCATTTTTTATTTAGTTCTCAATTCAATTTAATTCATTATATTAATATTTATTATGATATCTTCTTCTTCCACTTCGATACTCATTTTTCTAGTCAATATTATTTGTTTTAAGAACAAAATAAAATCATATAACTCATACATAGGTGTCAAGGGTTCTGGCCAGGTAACATAAGAGAATACACTATGTAAACAAAGTAACATATTCTGTACTTTTTTTAATGCATCAAGAATAAATTTGAAAATTAATTCAAACTATGTACATTGATGAAATACAGTGTATTTATTACTTAAATTTCATATTGACAAGGCCAGGGTGGTGCATACTTATCTGAAGAACATATCGTGTAGCTTATGTACATAGTTTGTAGTCCCTTTTTGTCATAGGTAGGTTATGTATTACCATACATGGACTACCTGATTGGTGACCGTGTAAATCAAAAATCACATGCCATGTAGTCACTTATACACATTGTGTTATGTAACATTATAAGGAACACTTTACACACTGAGTCCCTTGGTGTGTGCCTCAGATACATAGTGAGAGATGTACATGTTGTGTTTCTCACCTGTACCCACCTCTTATACAAAATTGAGCGGATTTAAAATTTATTTATTATACTATGTAAACCTTATCAACATGTCCTTGATTGTGGTCATTAAGTGGATAGGAAACACCATGTGATAGATTTTAATATATATATATATATATAATATCTGTGTAATGTTCAAATTTGTATCTCATGTATGAGTCATACTATCATTTTTACTCTATGTTTATTAAAGCTTGAAACATTACATAAAAATCAATTAATTCATAAATCATTAAGTTGATACTATATGTCATGAAAGTAAGTGATAATTTGTGCATGCTATATGTCACAAAGAACATACTGTGTAATGTATGATACATGTTTGGTTGAATTAGACAGGTATTCATGGTGTTTTCTCCAATGTATATTTATGTAATTATTTAATTTTAAATAAATTTATTTAATTTGTTTGAAATTATTATTTATAAGAATATCAAGGAAATTTGGATGGGAATTGATATGAAAAAAATGATTAATTAAAGATGATAATTAAATGATTCAAGCATGATTTATCTTAAATAAGAACTATTAAGAATCTAATTCCTATTTTATTAAATACATAATTCATTGTATGCATGTGGGTGATCAAGACCACAGACCAGGTCATTGTATGTGAATGGTATCATTTAATTTATAATTAAATTAAATAATTCTCATGTGTTCCCTCTCCCAACTTATTATATAATTGAATGTGTTCCTATGGTTTATTTTATGTAAACCCCTTATTTCCTGCACATGCTTATGAGAAAAATCAAATGTAATAGATGTAGATACCATGCTTGTTGTGGCGGTTCAAATTTGGAGCCAAGGAGAAACCAATCCAAGAGAGATATATAGGTGGATAGGTAGAAGTTTTTAACACGAAGCTTAACTAGTTCAAGGTGTTTTTCCCCTATGTAAACTATTATTTTATCAACTACTAGATAAACTAAACCTTAGTGTAATATTCTGATCATACCACTAAATTATTTTATATCTATCAAGTTTTAGGGATTTTTCGTTATGGATGTTTTATTGCGGTCAAATGAAATAATGAAAAAAATGTGCATGCAATATAGAACTAAAATTTATTGGATTATATGTAAATTTAATATAATATATGGTTAATCAGTTTAGTAAATCTAGTTAATATTAACAATCATGTGATAATTAAAATAATTTAAAATTTATGCATAAAAGAATAAAATCCCTCAATTTTTTATATTATGTTGGTATAACCTCCCACTACTATAGTTAAAATAAAACCATAATTCCAAGTGCTTGACCAGCCAAAGTTGCAGTGCTTTCAATTATTGGGGTATTCTAAGATGTGTTTTTGGGTTTGCTTAATTTAGTTCACATTAAGTGTTGACTTTCAAAGCAGGATTTGGTGTGACTAAGAGGCAAGGGTTTGGGAAATCCAATTTCATGATTTCAGGGTTGGGGATCCCACTCCATAAATCAAGTAACTATGATTTAATGCATTTAACATTTTTAATGACTACCTAAAACCATTAATGTTTCCTGACTAAGCAATGATTTGGTAATAATAAGTGGAATATGGATCATTTACACTTGAAATTCCATGAAATATGTTATTCCAAAGTGAATTGTGAGGGCTATTGGGTTTCGATAAAAACGTGCGAGATAAAAACAATATTTATTTATTTATCTAAATTTATTAGATAAAGTAATAAAATATATATTCATATTATTGGTAGAAACATCAATAAAAATACACCAAACATATCATTGTGATCCATACATTATAAGGGTAGCCTTTTCACATGCATAAATTTCCAATAGTGGAAAAAGTTCCTATGTGTTATCCTTCTCTATGAAAGCAGATTATATATGCTTGAGGAAACTATTTCTGAAGCATTGGATAATATGGAAAGTGATGATTAGTTATCAGTACATGTGAAAAAAAATCAATGATTTAATAGATGTTCAACATTTCACGCTATCATCCATGTCCAATGAGCTTTTAAAGAAACATGACAATGTTGATGCATATACCATGATGTCTCACCATCTAGATCTCTATCGTGAAATGGTGAGATAAGAGAGGTGTGAGATATCTAATTATTAGTTTACAACTAATCATAGAGAGTTTTTGCTACATGGGCCTCTTGTAGTCAATCTTGATGGATACATTGAATGATTATACATCTTAGTTTTTAAATTCACATATGATTTTCATATAGATCCCATTCATTCATCACTGCCCAAGACCTTCTCCAGTTGAATTATTAATTTCAATATGATAAATAATGAGAATATACTTTTAAAACTTGATATGTTGATTATCCAAGTGGATAAGGGCATGGGGAGTGATATAGACACATTCCTCAAGCTGAATAAGAAATGGAAGAACAAGGAAAAGGGCCCGAAGACTAATAAAAAGTCAAAATATCCCTAACACTTTCCTTCCAATAAGAGGAAGATCCAGAAAAAGGGAATGGAAAAGGAGGTTGTATGTGTTTCTTATGGCATGTCAAGCTATTAGAAGAGGAATTTCACACAGAAGAAAGGGAAAGCTACCAGCGTGTTCTTTATCGATTGTAATATTTCAGTATCTACACATTGTTATTAGATACATCTTATAGTGCTCAAATTTGTATCCAAATATAGGACCCAAGAAGATTTTGAAATATTTCTTTAGAGGAGGTGGATCTGAGAGCCCCTAATTGTGAGTGGTTGTTATCTCTATCAATTGGGGACTAGCACCTTTCATTGCTAAGGAGAATGATTTCGATTTTAAAATATCATAATTATTTACCTACATTTACCAAGAACATATTTTTTGTATCATGTGTTAATGTAGATGGGTTTATTTTTAAGTTTTGAAATAAAATTTCGTTCATCTATAAAGAAATCATATGTTATGGTATGGAAAATTCAAATAATGGTCTTTATGTATTAAATTACGAAATAAAATTATTTTAAATTGATAATGAAAAATGTCACATGACTCATATAACATTCATATTGGGTATCACTATCTTGGTCATGTAAATGGGAATTGTTTGGTGAATCTTTTTCAAGATGGTTTTTACACTCTTCGTAGTTAAAAACACTGGCAAGATGTCATTCGTTTTTATAGGAAAAATGACCCAACCACCATTTGGTGGACAGGGGTAACAAACTATAGATCTTCAACACACTAAGGTGTGTGGACAATTTCTAGATGAAGATAGAGGTGGATATTTCTACTTCAAAGCTATTACTAATGACTTGAGTAGATATTTTTATGTATACATGATGAGGTATAAGTCCATGACCTCTGAGAAATTCATGGAATTCAAGAATGAAGTAGATAATCAACATGGAATGAAGATAAAGAAGATTCGATCATATCAACATAGTGAATATATTAACCAACTCTTCCTTGACTGTTTACATTAGTTTGGGATTTTATCTCAAATCACACTACCTTACAACCCATAGTTGAATAGTTTTAGATAGAGTAGGATATGTTCCCTTTTAGAAATTGTAAAGATGATGATGATTCATTAAGATCTTATATTATCCTTTTGGGATATACATTACAAACTATGGCACACACACTTAAACAAGTTCCAACTAATGTGTCAAACATAATTCACATTGAGTTATGAAGTGGAAATATGTTTGTTTTGTGGCGTACTCATGTATGGGGTTTCGAGGAATTTTCTAAGGCATTCTCAGGAAACAAACTAACACCGTAGGGCACAAAGTGTATCATAAAATTATATCTCATTGAAAAAAGGGATACTTCATATAAGGCCCCTAAGAAAATGAAGTGAATTTATCTAGATAATATATCTTTCTTGAGAGTGAGAACATATTCAAAAATGGTAGTTGGAGAAAGATTTCCTTCGATGAAGTTGATTCTCAAGATACATGAGAGATGGAGTGGGAACAGGGTCCATAGATCCCCATTGAATAAGTAGTACCTAAAACAAAAGTATTGTGTAAGATCAAAATAGAGTTAATAGAACTAGAGAGATATGGTTTTCTAGTCACTATATATGGTGTCTCATTATTGGATTAAAATGATAAACCTATCTCCTACAAAGAGGTGGTAAAGAGCTCAGAAGCTACAGGATGGAAAAAAACCTTGAATTTTGAAATGGATTACATGTATCTGAACTATGTTTAGGTTCTAGTAGATGCTATAGTTGATATAAATCGTATGTTATAAAAATGGTTATTTAAAAGGAAATAGACATTGAAGGTATAGTAAATACCTATAAAGAAAGACTAGTATCCAAAGTGTTTAAACAACATCTTGTAATTTATTATGATGGTTCCTTTTCACTATGTATCCTATTTAAATCCATAATAATCATACTTTCTAGAGTATTTTATCATGACTATGAGATGTTGGTGATGTATTTAAAATCTACATTACTAATGAGAACCTCAAGTATGATGTATATATGAAACAACTGGAATGTTTTGTTACTACAGGTGAGGCCAAAAGGATTTTCAAGTTTTCAAGATCCATTTATGGATTGAAAAAATATCCAGGTCATGGAATATTTGATTTGATGAAGCCCTAAAAGAATTTTATTTCATTAAGAATTAATGTGATAAATGTGTTTATAATAGGTTTTGTGGAAATTAAGTCATTATACTAGTAGTATATGTAAATGATATGTTACTTATTATAAATGAAATAACAATCATAAAGTCTATAAACGACTAATTAAATAAGTGTCTCTCTATGAAGGAATTAGGTGAATCCATCTATATTATATGGATCATCATCATTCAAGATATATATAGTATTCATCTTGGACTAATTGTAATAAAATATGTTGACCAAATACTAATGGTATTTTTCATGGAACAATCTAAGTGGAAATTGGTTAGAGTGTCACTTGGTTTACATTTTTTCAGGAAACTTTTTCCTCATATACAGTAAGAAAATAAGAGAATGTGTTTGATCCTACATGCTTCGGTGATAGGATTATTCATCCATGCCATGTTATGTACAATACATGATGTTTACTATTCATTGAACATGGTAGTAAGATATCAAGAATGCCCTAGATAACATCATTGGTCTGCTATTAAGGTTATGAATTAGTATCTGATAAGAACTAAGGATATGTTCCTAGTGTGTGGAGGGGATTATGAGTTGTTCCTCAGGGGTTATATCGATGATCATTTTTAGATTGATTGGAGTGATATGTTGTCATGGTCAGGATAAGATTTATGTCTCAATGGAGGAGTTGTGAGATGGGAGAGTTCAATGTGTTTAGTTATTACTAATTATATATTGGAGTATGAGTATATAGAAGCCTATGATGTAGCTATGGAAGACATTTTGATATAGAACATTGTCTAGGTGCTTTATGTGGTACCTTGAAGTAAATACCCTATCACATTGAATTATGAGAATACTATAGTAGTGGTTCTTACAAAAGAGAAAAGGTCGCACCAATGAACAAATAATATAATCTATAAGTATCACCTCTTGATGGATTTTTATAAAAGTGGAGAAGTTCTAGAAATAAGAGGACCCATAGAATAGAACATGGTTAAAACCATGACTAAATTATTATCTCATAAAAATTATGAGTATCATTTGAGAACTAGTAGACTATAGCTTGATAGAAGTTAGATCTAGTTCAAGTGGATGTCTGTTGGAGTGGGTTCCCTAGAACTGACTTCTTCCAACATTATGATAACTTTTATTCATATTTTAAATATTAATAAAATTATTATCATATCTTTATGTTTCTTATGCATAACATATTGTGTGATAAAGTACCTAGAGTAGTTATCATGCTAAAAAGGTCACAGTAGTTCCCCAATATAATGAGAACCTGGAAGTGCTATGATATTATTCATAAATATATGTTACATAGAAGGATGATTTAATTTGAGGTTCAAAATGATACAATCTATTTGGGAGGAGATTCATTAGACTTTGATGCACTTTTTCATGGTGTACTCCCTTGGTAATATCCAGTGTAAGATATTATGAGAAAGGAACCCACCAGTAAGAAATCCGTAATTATATGTATCATTGGATGTTCCTATATTTCAACAACTGTATTGATCCTCAGACAATAATATTATTATTAATGAGTATTATGAGTCATATACATTGATGTATTAACAAAAACCATGAAGATTTGTGTTTTTTGTGAGGTATGATACATTGGGTGCATCATGAGTAATATTGGATTCACGAATAATGCAAAAAATATATTTTTCCCTTCTATTAATTAAAAAAAGATGATATCATAGGCCCTTTAATGGAAATGATATATCATAAATAAATCCATGTTCATGGTGTTCTATAGGCAAGTTCAAATTCTGGGAATTCAACGAAAGTGACATCTAGCACATCAGTTGATGGCACCCGCATGCAACCAGCTTGATTTGAGATATCATGATAATGGGATTATATTACACTGGAAGTCTCTGTATGAGGTATTATTTCATTGTAGCATTAACTTATTTTTTTGGGTATTGTGGCATGTTTCTTGATGTTATCCTTTGACTTTAGGCTGCTTCTCCTAATCACACTGAGAAAGATGCCTAAAGGGTCATACACTAAGTATATCCAGAATCCTAGTTAAATAATATATTATTATCTATTATTTAAAAAGTTGAGTAAATATTATTCATACTTGGGGTTTATTAATTATTCATGTTTTCTGGATCACATATATTGTATCACCAGTTATTCGAGAGAATATAATGTAAGTACAATATTTAAAAAATATTTATGTTTATTAAGTGAATATAATATTTTTTTACTAATTGAAATGTAATTAAATTATATTTATTTAATAAAAAATAGACATTATTCAAGGCATGGTAAATATTGTAAAGTAATGGTGGACTATGTTTAATGGTCCACTAAGAAATAATAAATATTTAATTGTATTTGATTAAATAATATTTAATTTAATTCGTATGATAAGAACATGTTGAGAACTAATAATATGATTATTATTATTTGTCATGGGGTTCAATAGGGATTAAATAAATAATAATGGGAAATTTTGGAATTATTTTATTTTAATCCTAGTGATATATAAACCTGATTATATTATTTTCCAAGAGTTCCAAATCAATTTTATTATTGTAAAAAATGAATTTAGAGAATCTCCCCAAGCCCTAAAGAGATCCCTCCTCCAATAATTCTCCAATGAATAGAGAGTTATTTTTCTCCACCTCTCAATCTTAATTCAATAGATATCAAGGAGAATGATTTAAAAATATTTATTGCAACAATCAAAGAATGATAGTGCATGTGATAGGATCTACCATGCTAGCCCATGGAGATACTGATAGGGAAGTTCGCAGATTTTTGGAACACATATGGATCACCACTAAAGTGAATATTCTCTTGATTCCTACAATATAATGATAGTGCAACATAGATCTATTAACAGATCTGTCAATGATTGAACAATTCCAACACTGTAATTTTTTAATTAATTAAATAAATTATAGATAATATATGATTATCCTCCTTATAGTTCCCATGTAATTTCCATTTTCTTTTTTATTTGTTTCAATTCCATTTATCGTATTATTTATCTTCATGTAGATCTTGGATTTATCATCAATCATGATAAAAAAGAAAATTTGGGCCTGACCCACCACATGAATCCTCTGTACTCATAACCTTAAAGTTGTATCAGAGTAGTCACATAATTATTTAAAGATAATTCATTGTTTTTTGAATTTGTGTGTTGATTTTAAATTAATGTTTAATTGTTATTTTAATCCAATTTGTAAGATATACATAGTACTCTATCAATTCACAAAGATCTAATCAATAAAATTAATTTTAGAAATGAAATAAATTTGACAAAATCATCCAGAGGTTCCAAGGATTCTATTTGGGTAACACAAGAGTACACACCTTGTGACCAGAGTTACATGACATGTACTTGTGTTTAATGCGTCCTGAATTAATTCTAACATTAATTAAGACTGTTTGAATTTATGACACATGGGATATTTATTAGTTATAGTAGATGTTGACAAGACCAGGGTGGCACACGGTAAGCCAGAGTACACGATATGTTGCCCATGTAAAAACAATATAGTCCCTTTGAGTTACACAAAGGTTGTTAATTACCATACACGACCTACTTGATTGGTGACCATGTAGCTCAGAGACCACAAGCTATGTAATCACTTATACACATTTTGTACTCCAATTTTACGAGGCATGGTTTAGAAGCTTCATACCTAGGAATATTCCTCATATATATGGTTATAGATGTGTGAATTTTATAGCTCACTTGTACATGTCGTGTAGTTGTAACAAATTAAACAAAAATAAAATTTATTTATTACACTGTGTAATCCTTATCGACATGTTCTTGCATGTTGTCATTAAGTTGATCAGACACAACATGTGATAGGTTTAAATATATATATCTATATATATGTATATATATATTTAATTAATATTTATGTAATGTTCAAATATACATATCTTGTTTGATTCAAACTATAGTTGTTACTCTACATGTGTTAAAGCATGACATGTTACATAAAAACCATGAAATTCATGTAATCATTAAGTTGATACTAAACATAATGAAAGTATGTGATAAGTCATGTATGTTATATGTCACAAAGAACATAATGTGTATGAGTATAATACCTGTTGGCTAGAATCAGATGGGTATTCACCATATTTCCTCTAAGGTAAATTTATGTAAGCATTTAAGTTTAAATTCATATATTTAATTTTTTTTAAAACATGATTGTTACTAATCTATTATAAATTTGGTTGAGAATTTAGATAAAAAAATTTATTAATTAAACATGATAATTAATTGATTCGAGCACGATTTATCATAAATAAGAATGATTAAGAATTAAATTATAGTTTTATTAAATTTTTATTAATTTCACACATATAGATTAATAGGATCATAGACCAAACCATCATGTGTTACTTGTTTCATTTAATTTATTTTTAATTTAAATTGTTAGCATGCTTTCCTTTTCTCCACTTATTATGAAAGGTCTTGCATGAACCTGATTTATTTTATATAAACACCTTGTTTCCCTCAACTGTGAGTGAGTAAAAGAATATTTTATTGATGGACCTCCCAATCTGGTGGAGTTAGTTCATGCTCGCAGCCATTTTGAAACCAATCCATGACAGATACATATGTGGATAGGTGGAATGATATAACACAAACCTTAATTGGTTCAAGATGTTTTTTACCTTGGTCAAAGGTTAGTTTATTAACCCTTAGATAAAATAACCACTACTAAAATCTTATGATCATACCAATTATTTATTTTATTTCTATCAAGATTCATGTTTATTTCATTGTGGATGTTTTGTCACAATCATGTGAATTAATGAAATTAACGGGCATGCAAGATAAAACTAATATAAATTGCCTTATACATAAATAGTATCTAAGACTTTTTTAATCAGTTGATTAAATTTTAATAATACTAGAAAGCATGTGATAAAGTTAATAATTAAAAATTTATACATAAAAGGATAAAATCCCTCTAATTCATATATATGGTAAGTCTATATCACCTCCCACTACTTCAGTTAAAATCAAAACATATTTCAAAGTGCATTAATAAACAAAGTGGGGGTGTTTTCATTTTTCAATGAATTCTTACATGAGTTTTTTGGTTGAATTATCTTATTTAACATAAAGGGTTAACACCCAAAGGAAGGATTAGTGTAATTAAAAGGTAAGGTTTGAGGAAATATTATTTAAGGATTTCAAGATTGGGGAGTCCACTCAATAGATCAGGAAACTTTGAGTTAATGCAGTTGGGATTTTGAATTCTTACCTAAAACCATTCAAGTTTCTTAGACAACCAATTTTTGGGTAATGATATGGGGAATATGGATCCCTTCCACCTTAATGTTCAAGAAACTATATATTCAGACTCTAATGGTAAGGGAAATTGGGTTTTGGTAAAATTGTGTGATATTAATAAATATAATATTTATTTATTTCTCAAAATTTATTAGATAATGTACTAAAATATCTGGTCATCTTGTATGTATGAATAACAATAAAATTATAATAAAAATATCATTTTGATCCATACATGAGTAGGACAACCTTCTCACTCGCAAAAATTTCCAAGAGTGTAAAAGGTGTCTTTGTGTTATCATTCTCCATGAAATGAAATTATATGTTATAGAAGAACTTATTCCTGAATTTCCTAGTATTGAGGTAAGTGATGAAGAGTTTTCCCACTATGAGAAACATTTGAATAATTCCATAGATTTTTAATGATTCATTCCATCATCCATGTCTAATTAGATTTTAAAAAAACATGAGAACATTGTTTCATATAGCATGATGTCTCGCCTTTAGGATCTCTATCAAGAGAAGGTGGGAAAATAGAGGTATGAGATCTCCAATTATTTTTTACAACTATTCTTGAAGATTCACTTCTAGATGAGCCTCATGTAGTCAATATTATTGGCTACATTGAATTTCTAGACACCTTAGGGATAAAATTCCAAAATGATTTGCATTCAGATCTCATACATTTATCATTATCCATGACTCTCTCAATTTCTATTATTAATTATAATATGACAAATAATTAGAATATTATTTCCGAAATTCTTAAATTTTATTACCAAGGGGATAGAGACATGGGGAATTATAAACTTTCAGTCCTAATGGTGAATAATAAAAGGAAGAATAATTCATTGGGGCCCAAGACCAATAGAAAGTCTAAATATATGGATAACTATCCTTCCAATAAGAGGAATATCCAGAGTTAGGGAAAGGAAAATGAGGATTAATGTTTTTCATGATGAATGTTGGACCACTGGAAGAGGAACTGCACTCGACTCATGAATAATCAGGACTATAGAAGAAGTCATACTCACTTTCAACTCTTCCTACTCCTCATCATGTAATTTTTTTTCAAATAGAAGAAGAGGAGAATGCAAGGACCAAATAAGTAGGGCTGGCCAGAACCAAGCCAAGGGAACATTACTACGGGGGTCTAAAATGATGGAGGTTGAGTGAATCCCGTCTAATAATGATAATCACCATTATTTTCAGAGTATTAGGTTTATGAAAAAGAAGTTTCTATTAACAAAATAAATCAACTGAGGCAAGGTAATCTACTACTGTATTTCCTTCCCTCCAAGTATGAGCCACATTGGTGTTGATTCCAAGGATATAATGACACTTTTAGATGTCATATTCAATGAAAAAAGGATAAATACAAAAATCCTGAAGAGCTTTAGAAAAAAACATGGAAATGGTTTCCAAATCTACATGATCCAAGCCCATTTTCCATCACACACTAAAACCATAAAGCATAGACTTCTCCTCTGTAAGAAGAGTGGTGCCAGGTCCTAAGTGGGAAGAAATGGTCAGGATGACAGAACCGCTGATGTCATGAATGAGACCTCCTCCTTTCATGAATCTCACAACACATAAACCGTTGGTGTTGAGATTAAAATAGTAATGGGTAGGGTTCCATAGAACTAATTTATCTAGGGTAGAGTAGGTGATAGGAGGGGAACATTGCCTGGTACAAAGAATCCGTTAAAGAGTGGGAGACTCCTTCTAGGTACCAAGAGCTCAAACCATATCAATGAGTAAAAATTTAATTTTGAACAGGAGCGCACTGTCTAAAGAGGCCACCCAATCATGACATTACACATTCAACGCTTACCAATTCCACTAGTACCCTACGTGAAAAACCAGAGAGAATTCTTTTCTCTTCAGACCCTCAGCACCCAAGCCATGGAACTAATGAACAAGGAAGGATAAATTTGTGATGACTAGAATGGAAAGGATAGAGAAAACACCTAATAACCTCCAAACCTCTTTCATCCAATCACTCTTGAAGAAAAAATGGTCTGAGGTTTTCTCCTGGTGCTTCTTACAATAATCACATTTGAAGGCCATTATCACACCGCACTGCCTGATGTTCTCATCTGTAGGAATATATCTATTACAAATTCTGCAAGTGAGGAATATATTTTCTAGCCTCTTTAAAATATATGTTAGTGGCAGGGCAGCCCAAGTTTCCAACAGCCTCCCAACACCAGTTGTCATGCCAGAAGGAGATGTCCCCTATTCTGATAATCCAGTGAAGATGAGGCCTAATCGAATTCACTTGGGGACTGATCTCACACCAAAAGGGAGAAGCATTATCATCCCAAACATTCATGTTCCCAATGTATCATGCATGCATGGTCATACCCTATAACGTCTTCCTCTCTCTCACATCCAATGACATTTTTTGAAGCATGCAGGTAAGGGAATCACAAAGACTATGGACATTGATACCTCCTTTAAAAATTGGCCTCTCCATCCTATTCCAATAAACCCAATGCCTTCAACCCTCGAACATGGAGTCCCAAATGAAACCAGAAAAGATATTTTACATGTTTCGAATAACCCTTTTAGGGAGCTTAATAGTGTAGAGAGCATGGATCAGGGTATCCAAGAGAATTATATTCACTAGGGAAATCCATATTCCATAGGATTGGAATTGATTCTTCCAGTTATTCACCCTTTCTCTGATTCTAAAAATGATGGAATCAAAATCCCAAATTCGTAGACACTTCGGTGAGATTGGGGCACCCAGATACAATAAAGCAAGATTAACTTTTTTCATGCCTAGATCAGACTCAAATTTTGGATATGCATATCATGGAAGGAATTAGATATATATATAAATTGATCTTACATTTGTTGATGATCTGACTGCTACAAAGACAATAACCCTCCAACTCTCTGTTTAGGCCATGCATAGACCTACTAGATGCATTGATGAAAATGATAGAGTTATCTTCAAACATAAGTTGAGACAAAGAAGGGAAGAACATCCTTCTATGGAAAGGTGGGATCTCTTCGGTGTAAATGTTGTGGTGAAGGATCTAGTTGGGAACTTCCTAAGTGATAATGAAGATTCTTGGTGATATTGGATCTCCATGACTAGGGCCATAAGTTCCTTTGAAGAAACTGAATGTTTTTCACATGAAAGATATTTTCGTCCAAGCTGATCTAAAGCACCAAAAGATGATTTTGATGTTCCATGAAGAGAGATCCATACCCTTAAGAACTTTATTTATGAAACTCCACTCCACACGATCAAAATCCATACTCATATCCAATTTTATAGCCATGTTAGAGCCATGAGATTTGTAGCTAAATTCTCTGATCATTTCCTGAGCTAAGATGGTCGCCCCGAAGATGGTACATCCTTTGAAAAAGCCATGTTGTTCCTTGTATATGTAGTTGGTAAGGTGAATGGATACCCTCGCATTGATAATTTTGAAAAGGATTTTGTAGGAGACATTACACATGATTATTAAGTAAAAATGCTTGATGGAAGAGGGATACATGGATTTTGGGATGAGGACCTCAGAGGTTGCATGATCCACTCTTGGTAGGGGAGCCCCCCCCCCCCATGAAGAAGTCTTGGATGGCCACAGTTATATCTACTTTTCCATTGTAAAACAAAGTTCTATAGAATGATCTTAGGAATCCATTAGGACCCTCCCCACTGTTTGGATCCAAACTCATCATGACCGCATGAATTTATTCCTCTTGGGGAATACCATTCAGTGCATCATTATCACAAGCAGATAAGATAGGGTGAAAATTTTTAAGATCCCCATGTTTATCCCTAAATACCCATTTGGAATTTTGATGCTTGGACTAGTAATAATAATACATAAGTGAGAGCTTGAGAGATCCCCTACCACCTTTATGTCATCTGAATAGGATCCATCCCCATGTGTGATTTTTGGGATAGCCCAAATTTTCCTTTCCTTGATGAAAGCATGAAAAAATGCAGTATTCTTATCACCATCTTTAGGCCAAATGATCCTAGCCTCCTCCCTAGCCTGGATCTCCTCCCTCAGAAGCATGTCTGTGAGAAGGTCCTTTTTACTAGGAATCTTTTCAAAGGACTATTCATTCTAACCCACTTCGAGGCATCTTTCAAGTCGATCCACCTTCATCATGATATTATCCAAGTCTATGTCTTAGGATGTTAAATCCTTCAACCATAATTGATGCCTCTACATTGTTCGTCTATGTTTTTATGGAAAATAATCTATGTCTGTCCTTGAGCAGGAGCTTCACAAGAGTCACAAACCAGATCCCTATATCCTGTAATGATTTTCCAATGATGATAAAAATGAATGCGAGGGGGTGAACATATCTAGACGATAACTATAAAATTATTGCGTAATGAATCTAAGTACCACACACCAAGTGGATAACTTGAGTATATTCATAATAAAATAACTTGTGCATATTGGCCAGACATCTATCCAGTCGACTCCACGACCTATGGGATCCCCTTTGGTTGTAGCATGAGGTGAAACTATCTCCAAAAAATATAAGGCTCGTGATATCCTTATCATCCATGAAATGGAAAAGGAGAGACTGGATTTCCTATTGAACGGACCTCTTCCCCTTATTTCCTCAGGATCAATAACAACATTGAAATCCCCCCAATGAACCAAGGTAGAATACTAGGGTCAAAGGATTTGAGATCCCCCCACAGAGATTCCTGGGGAAGAAATTCACAGTTTCCATAAATAAAAGATACAATGAAGGAATGAGAGTATTGGGATGCCTTAAAAGTGATGAATTGATCCCCCACCTGGGGCAGATACACTAAGAAACGTCAATGCGAGACTATCCAGATGTGATTGTTGGTGAGTTCTGCGTGCATGTAGCCATGCAGTTTAAGTTCCTTATATAGCACAATATTCATGATTGGATACTAATTGTACTCAAGGATGGAATATATAGAGACCTTGTGTTTGAAAATCCCTAAATACAAGATGTATGTTTTAACATTGTCACTGATACCTCAGGAATTCCAGATGAGCAAATGAATTATTGAAAATGGATGGATCTATGATTGCCACAAGACTGCATTCCTTTCTTGAAGTTAGAGGAAAACCTAACCTTGAGTTTCATGGACTAGAATCTACTATGAAACCCTATACCATTTGAGAGATAGGGTGTGAGAGGAGAACCAATGCCCTGTAGAGGGTCCAATGTATTTCCCCAAATTCGAGGGGTGGAGTGTTCCTCCCTCTCTGGACCATCTGTCTCCCCCATGGGGACCTCCGTGCTATGATCTGAAATAGCACTCACAATAGAGAGGTATGTGTAATCATCGAAGAAGGAACCCAGATGAACTATAGTAATATAACATTCAACCATACCCAATTCACTCGAATCCAGAGATGAACCCAAGGGGGACATGGGTGAGAGGCCCATGGGGAGAATAAGAGAATAAAGATGAGCGCCAACTTGAAGAAGGGGCATGCACCATGGAACAAAAGGCACTAAATCCCATCAAGCCTCCCCAACTACCTCCAAAGATGATTCAAGAAGATTCTCAGGGGCCTTGTTGACCCATAGTGACAGCCCAACCATACCCTGATCCGGAACGACCTCAGAGGCCACCTGTGGAAGATCTTCAAGAGAGGGAACTGTGAAACCACCATTGTTATTAGCTGTAGGAACTGGGTGACGCCATCCATCTTGACTGAAATGATGACACATCTGCACTGATTCCCTCTAAAGAATGATTTGGGAGAAAAAACATGGGAATATTGGATAGGAAATGGATTGAACCCAAAAAAGTAATCCTTCACTATAAGGTCGAGGGTATTTGGAAGAAGAAGGGAGAGGTATAGTTCAACAAAAATATTAGCCAAAGAGGCCTCAATCCAGCATATGGTATGAATATCCAAACAAAGGTGTCCACCCAAAGAGTATCCAATAGCTTTAAGAAAACCCTCATCTTGAAAAGGAAGTGGGATCCCTAGTTGAGTGATCCACACCACAACGAGAGTACATTCATTCCCTGATGCCTATATATCAATAATCTGGTCAAACTAAGACTCCAACAACCCCAGGAATGGGCAGATCTACACCATGAATGAATAAAGTCCTCTTGGGACATGAGAACAATGCAGAATGAATGAAGATGAAGATAATATATCCTCACTAGAATATGAAGGCCACAAGAGTCCACGTAGAGTTTAAAGTCCGAGAGAGAAGGTTTAAAAGCGCTGAAGCTTGCTACCAGGGTGAAATTCAAGCATGCCGAAGCTTTTGAAAATGTTGATGTGTGGAATTCTAGATAGATCTAAGATCCATCTCGTGATGACTGAGGAAGCCCATGGGAGACCACTAGAATGAAAGTATGTTCATCGGATGAAGGCAACCCATAGAGAGCATCGCAGAAAGAAGGTTGGCGTTGGGGTGATAAATCCACCATCCCAAGACCGGAAGAAGGATCTAACAACGAGGGGCCTCCAAGGCCAGGATCAAAGGCGGGCGAAGCTGAGACTAATGGGGCCAAACTAGAGGATGATACCACAATGGTCAGAATTTTTTTAAAAATGGGAGGTGTGTGCGGCGCATTCTTCAGAGGCAGTGATCAAGCCATGAAATTGATATTTCAACTCCTCAAAATATCTCTATTACTAATCAATCGCACAAATATTTACACTCTTATGGATTAAATATTTAATAAGGGTTATGATTTTGGAGGATTCCGTAACAAATATCTTGTAATAACTATCTAATCCCAAGAAACTCATGATCTAGAACACATTTCTAGGGTGCTCTCGAGTTATTACGTCCTGAATCATTTCAATATCTACTAAGATATCCTTTTCTTAAATTGAATTACCTAGACATTTCACATATTGAATCTAGAACTAATATTTAGATATCTTGTCATACATATTATTCTCTATCCATATTCCAAGGATGACAGACATAGGAAAGACATGATCCTATTCATTTCAGGATTAAACAATAATATCATTCATAAAAACAATGATGAAGGAATCTAAGTATTGATGGAATATTCAATTATGTAAATCCATAAATAACATATGAGTGTTAGTGAGTAAAAATGGAATGGTCTATTTCTCATAATTCTCATACATACTCCTAAACAAAGTTTGAGGAATATCTTCATATCTGTCCTATAGCTAGTGGTAACATGATATCAGATTCATTTTAAAAAACAACCAAACTTCCTTGGTATATTCACAAAGGTCTTCAATCTTAGTCTTGGTATACTTCTCATTAACCATCACCTGGCTCTATTTTTTGTAATAAATAAAAAAATCAGAGACTCTTGTCTTCCTTCTTTGAAAAGAAATCATTAACCATGTGAAAAGTGAAATTATAGGAAGAATAAATCTCTTAACCTCAATATCCTAATGCCAATCCATTAGTTCATTAAATTCAGTGTGTTTCATATGATATGATGGTAAAGATATTGGCCTCATCCCTAGAATAAAGTGTATATATAACCCATATTCCCTCTAAGGTGGATACCTAGAAAATAATATGGAAAAGCATCAAGGGACCCACCCATAACTATTAGAGGAGGATGACTCATACAAAGATAAAAAGAATCAAAAAATCATTAAAACTGACAAGAGATGATCTCATCATTACGAGCATGAGATGTTCTCTTCCCAATCTCAGATACTACTCACCCTGGAAGACAAGATTCACTCCATTGGGGGAAAGAAATATTACTCAAAGTTGATTGAAATAAATTTGAAATTTATATTTAATCATCCATTACATGATAATGTAAATTTCAATGATGTTAAGATCATAAACTAAACATTCTCATGTGTTTTCATGGTCAGATATAATCACCCGAAACTTGGGACATTAAATCCCTACTCAGAATTATTTTCTAAAGTAATGGAAATAGTCATCAGGAAAGTCATGAGTCGAATGAAATACCAATGTATTGATCAACCTGGATGAGATAAAGGTTGTGTTTCACTATTATTAAATAAATACATAACCATAAAATATGTAAGAAACATTTTACCTACCATTATATTAGACCCTTCCTCTTAATATTTTGGTGCACACTATGCTACAAATAGACATCCACCTAATATTTCCCCTTCATAACCAACTAAGACTTACCCTTGTTTTGATGTTATATCTCACCCCTTTTACTACATCGATTCTAAATTGATATCCTTTAGTGAAGGTGGTTACAAATATATTTCCATGGGATTCCCTCTCATAAAAATTTGATATATGTCCAAATATACCATATGTGTGACCAACCCTGGGTGTTGCATTATAATCAGGTTTGAGGAGTCCCTTTCTCCCACATGGGTAATAAGTCACCTAACTCTGGCCTAATATTTAATTTTTACTCCCCCCACTACCTTGACATTGGTAATCATGCTTTCTTTTTTAACCAGAAATTTAACTTAAGCTACCTTATATTATATTTGATGCCTTAAAGAGTCATATATTCCCAAAAATATATGCCTCAGCGATATATACCTTATCTATAAGCACCATGAAGGTGTTTAGGAACATAAGAATCAATGTAGATGTAATATCAAGCCTGAAAACCATCTCAAACATCCACTCCTTGAGATAGTCATTGGAAACAATCTCTATAGATAAGTTTTCCAGCTCATGAAACCAATTAGCATACTGCATGATTTAACAATATCTCTACTCCATAGAAATTAATGACCTTGAACTTCCCAATGTAACTCAAGGCTTTCTATGAATGTTTTCTTTCTAGGAACACTCCCACACTATCTCCAAAGTATATATAGACCTTTATCTAATTTTTAAATGACCCTCATCCACAAGAGGAGGATCAAAATATATTAGAACACGATTTAATGATAACCTAACTACTTTGATACTCATGTCCCCAAAATTTGACTGTCACAAGGCTCAAAGCACAATCCCAATCCTCAAAGGCCAATGACATACACGAGGGTATCATAAAAAGAAACAAGGGAATAATTTCACCATCAAAACTTATATAATAAGATAAAAAAATAAAAAAAATTCAATATATATTCATAATACATCATTTGTCAAATGAACAAACAAAAAGGTAAAATACAATAATGGGATAACAATGTCTAAAAATGACTAAAAGACTATAAATATGGAACCTGAAACAATATAATGGTCCATATCCTTATAATGTTATTTCACTACCATCCTGAACCACCATAAAGAAAAAAACTCTATGATATTCATCTATTACATAACACTCTTCTCTTTACATATATCCTACAAAAAAGCTAAAAATTACAAAGGGAAAAGTGTAGGATGTGAGAAAAAAACATCAAAAGTATACCCCCATGAATCTATATAATTTATAGCCACATACATCTATTAATTTATATATAAAAATTATTTCTAAATATTTTAGAATAAATCATTTTTCTAATAAAAACACCTTTTTGTTTCTGTTCCAAAAACAACTTATATTCCCTAAAAAAAATATTATGAAATCAAAAATTTCTCTAAGGTATAAATAGAAGTAAATATTTTACAAGATTCAATATCCATATTATGATCAAGTGGGGTAGTAATCATATTAATATACATATATGTAATATAACCATAAATCCACAAAGTAAATCCATGACCTGATGGTGTACACAACAAAGACAAACCTGAGGCACTAGTAGGAATAAGTGAATTTTAATGTTAGTGATCTTCAATACCTTGGAAAGGATACCCACTAGAAACCGTGGAATCATTATCACCTCCCCTTTTGTTAGATAACTCCACTAGTTCTCGCATAAGTCCATTTTTACCTCATGTCCCAAGATCTCCCAATGTTCTATTATAACTTCATTACATTAAAGGAAAAGAAGATCGTGTTTCAAAAACATTTTCAAAATAAAATATTATCCCAAATACATGCCCACATCTTCATAAAACATTTTCTATAGTGATTTCACATTACCCTCATTCTTGAAAAATTACTTTTATTTAAAATTGATCTTTTATGTATAATATCAAACATACCATGTGTATAAATAATTTTTTCTCATAAATTTACTTTTGAAAAACTGTTTATTAACACCAAAGAACAAATCAAATTTCGATATAAAATTTTAGAAGTTAAAAAAAATAGTCAGAATAAATATTATATCACCAAGGGATATATTAAAGGATAGATACACCTACCTCATGAATTATGGACCAAAATGTTACTTTATTGACCAACGATGGTAGATTTGGAGATCATATTCTCAACAAAATAGATAAGAAGGAAACAAAATCAATTCCCCCTAACCATTACAGATTCAACTATCAATCCTCCAAAAGAATCTAACACATGGAGAAGAATAAAATAGAATAGTTTAGAAAGGATACACTTATTATATTACACCCAATAGACAACCAATATTTCAAATAGAGTAAAGATTCATCAATGGGATTAGGGGAGATCTAAAGTGATCACCAAGGATATCAAAAATCCATAATATTAAATTAGGGTTGGGCAGGTCTGATATTTGAAGCCATTATGGAAAAATAGGTATCAAATTATAGTACATGGGTAGATGTCGTAGTGAGTCCTAAAATTATAGGGACTATAATGCTAAAGGTCTGGCCACCGCGTAGTGATTCTAGGTCAAAACCACATCTTGAATACACACCATGGTCAATATAGAGGTCTTATAAT
Source organism: Viscum album (assembly GCA_963277665.1). NCBI lineage: Eukaryota > Viridiplantae > Streptophyta > Magnoliopsida > Santalales > Viscaceae > Viscum > Viscum album. The sequence continues at coordinate 1,489,423,274 of OY728125.1, read as the reverse complement.
CTAGTGAAAAAAGACTATGGTGTAGTGTTCATCACTACACTACAGCCTCCAAGTCCCCAAAATGACACTACATCATAGTCATCACTCCATGTAAATGTAACCATAATATTTATAGAACCTCCCAAAATCCACCATCCAATCTCTATTCCACAGTTGATTCCCCATTCCATAGCTATTCCTAAATATCCAAAAACACAAAAACAATCCACTACGTTATAGCTCCTCAACAATTCCCATCCACAAAAGTTATGATGTAAAACTAAAACCACAACAAACAATACATTTTCACTTCCAAATTAATCTTCTTTTAACCTAAAAACAACCTAGAATCCAAAATAAAAAAATAAATAGTCTCCATAACGAATATCAAATATCATTATGTGATAGATACAATGTATAAAATAAAAATGAAACCTAGAAATGCTCCAAAAAACATACACAGGACCTAGATTCACCATTTATACCCAAATACCTCTATTAGTGGTCCATGAAAACAAAAGTAAATTGATAAAACCACTAGGTTCCTATGAAGAAAACATGAGAGATGAAGACCCCCATTATTGTATATAATTTTTGGGAGAAAGATATTGTAATGACCCTATACTTTTCAATGGAAATTATTCCCTTATAAACATGCCACAATCACATTAAATCACAAAATAATGAACTACTAAGTGCTATGAGACCTTTAAACATAGGTTTTTCGCTTCTGTGATGTGAATTTCAAAAATCTGACATGCACAGTTATGATCAGTAAGTTATTTTGAGTCTGATAAGAAAAACATAATTTTTGCTAAATAGTAACCTACCCTTATTAATAATAACATACCCTTATGAATAGTGATATAACCTAATTAATATTTACCTTACCTATGATATTATATAAATAATATTCATATTGAAGTATGATATACCTATGTTTTGGAATAAGTAAATAAATGTTTTGAACCTGTTTTTTTAGAATAAATTATGAATTTAATTAAATATAAAATTAATCATATTTAGAAAATTATTTCTGAAAAATGGATTTATTATTTGAATTCTACATGTCAAAAAATGTTTGGGGTTAATTTTTGGGATTTTTTTGTAATACTTGAATTTTTATGAATAGTGAAATACCTAAATTTACAAAAATAAGCAAAATACACTAATTATAGAGTCATGAATGATGTTCTACTGATGTAAGCCCAATTGATTCAGATTCACATGATTATATTACCATTCTTGGTCATCGAAGACCCACTATTCTTTGCCTTGTGGAGAAATAATGAATTAATGAATATAAAATTTATAAATCCCCTCTCCCCTCCACAATAAAAACCCCCCATCACTCCTTCTCTTCACTCCTCTCAATCCTTGTGCCTTCTCAAAATTTGGTCCAAATATATTCCCAATATTGTTTCCCACGTCCAGAAATCCTTGGTCTCAGAACATGTCCAAAACCTCTCCCTTAAAGAGGCTCTCAAGGAAGTTTGGGTCAAGAGGTAAATTCCACTTTTGAATTCTTTGTTTTTCCTTTCATATTCATTTGATTACTTTTTCTCTTATTACCTATCCTTATCCAAATGTTTTGATGAATCCTATACCTTACATTTTCTGTAATGTTTACATTATATTGTAATAATTTATCATCATCACTTCCTTTAACCATTTTTTTACTAGTAGCAAGAACACCAACCGAGATGTGTCAATTTACCACATTCAAGGACGATGTGCTTTCAATTTCTATTATCATTATCAATTATGGTCATTAAACAATTATTATTATGGTTTAACCTGATTATTATATATCTAATAAACCTTATTTATGGTTCTATAATCCCTTTGTAAAAATGGTATTAATTTATAATGAAAAATGAGTTTGTTATTATCAGAACCCACAAATTAATTGAAACAGTTATCATTAAAGTTCTAAATAATAATTCATCATCATGCCATGTAAAAAAATTATATAAATGACCAATAACACCTATATATGATCATAAATAATATTTTAAATCAATTATTTAGATTTAAATCCATTCCACTTTAACTCCATTACTTAAGAACAAGTGAACCAATTATGAAAATAAAGAAAACGAACACAGTGGAACGACAAAATTCAATATAATAACACATCAATAAGGGAATAAATGAACTAACCCAAATTATGATAAACTAAATAAATGTATAATAGGTTTTTAAATAGGTAATTAATAAGTGTAATTTCATATTATGGGATTTAAGTTCATCAGTGGAACACGTTCGGATTTAAAGTAAGGGTTTTTTCACCCAAACATCCATTTTCATTCAGGTTACTTATATTTTCTAATTACCTATATTATTTTATAGTATATTATTATGTAATTCGAATATTATCTATGTGAGATTTATATATGTGTTTACCAATAATAACCCTACCTTGTTTTGTGGATAGTTACACGTTTTAAAAAGGAACATTCAAATTTGTTTCTGAAATACAAGCCTGATCCAAGGGAATTTCTCTGATTCTTACCTATTTTAAAGGGAACTCTATAATCTTTTTTTGGAAACCATTATATTTATAAAATCACTAATTTTATTAATAAAATACTATATTACTTCACTGGTGGTTTTAAACAAATTTTTTTTCAAAAGAACTCTTCTTTTCAAAGTAAAAGAGTATTTATCTAAAGATTTACTCGAATATTTTATAAGAGTATCTTCATCTATTTCAACACACTTGTTGATTATTATGTATTATTTGGATTATTATTTCATGTTATCATATACTATATTTAATTTAATAGTTTATGATTATTTTTTCTATTAATGTGCTTTCATAAAACCATTCATTAGTTTACTTCAAATGGTTAGGGTTTTTCTTTAGTGTTCGCAGAAAACTATTTACATTTCATATATTAGTTTCAATGTGAATGTGTATGTTTTTTTTGTTTCTCCCCATTCATATGAGTAATTCATTAGAAATATTAAGTGTCGGGTGGGGCCCTCTATAGCCCCTCGGTGCATCGGTAGGTCTCATTAGACAAACTATGGTCTTAGCACAAGGCCTTGTAAAAATTATTATTTACGGTCTTGGAACGAGGCCTTGATAGTATGGTTATGTTGCCCCGCATTATTCATAAACTCATTATAAAAATATTATTGATTATTAATTTGTTTATTTGACTACTAAATTACCCATGATTATGTTATGTTATGGCATTTTTTACTCAGCTCATTTTTTTCAATATTATGTTCAAGTTTATTTTTAGAGGCATGTGTTTTCAGTTATTCACCATGTCTAATTTTTACGTTATATTTCACTGTATTGCTTACCCGTAGTGAGAATTTGAGCTCACCCCTTTATTATTTTTTATTTTCTCAGAAGAAGTTTATTTTGAATGACATGCGTAAATAACCTAGGAGTTATGGATGTTGTCTAAGGAGTTTCTAGGTTTTATTTCTTTTCAATTTGTTATGTTTAACTTATGTATGAATCTTTCTTACAATAATACTAAACTACTCGGTCCTTGGGGATTCCTATTCCTTGTTTGTATGCCAATGTAATCAAATAAGGAATGGCTCTTGGAAATTGGGGTCAGGTCCTTAGAGTTGGTATCAGAAAAAGGTTAGTAGAAGACATAGAACTATATTTAGAAAAAGTATATTTGGGAAGAGTCTCTGAGATAGTATTTGAGGATAAAAATACAAGAACATCCTGTTATTTTGGTAAGGTATGGATTATGTGGATCTTTTAAGAAATACATCTCTATCTGGACACGAGCAGGTGGAGGTGGATTTGGGATAGATGTACCTAGGAGTGAGAGCTCTGACAAGGAGTTCTAGGCTTGACTCGGGGTATCCTCGTACATGACAATGGGCCTTGCAGCACTCTTGGTTATGAAAAACCCAAGGGATATGCTTAGGATAATTCACATTTTCTTTACAATACAATATGAAGGATTTAAATGTAAATTTTTCCTCAATGATACCATGATTATGATATAGAGAAGGTATATTCATAGAATTTTGATTTATGATAAGTATTTTTCTACATCGAGATTATACATTTTGATTCATACTATAATCTAGTGTATGCCATTATTTATAAATGGTGCCTAGTGGAAGGAATGGAAAACTCACGAACGCGCATGTCCCCTATAGGGATTTTCCACCGATGAAATATAATGATGTTGGCTCTAGTGTTGTGATTAGTGCTCAGAAACTTTTAACTATACTTGGAAAACTTACTCAAGTTATGAATAATAACCTTACACGTATGGAGCATACAGATCCACCTTGTGGAGGATCTATGTTATATCTCTTTATGAAACAACAAACTCCATCATTCAATGGGACTACAAACCCGTTTGTATCAGAGCAGGGGATATGTTCTCTAGACAATATATTTATCGCTTTGGGATGTAACGAAAGGGAGAAGGTTTTCATGGTAGTTTATCATCTAATGGGAGATGAAGATCAATGGTAGTCATTAATCCATAACACGAATGAGGAGGAAGAAATATAAGTGATGGAATGGAGGGATTTTAAGGAAATATTCTTCGAAAATTATTTCCCTCATGAACATCGAGCAGATATGGAGAGGAAATTCATGAATCTGAGGCAGAAGGAAGATGAAAATATTGCCAAGTATGAAACCAACTTTACAAGGCTCGTAAGTCATGATGCGGACTGCATACATAATCCAAGAAGAAAAATTTATCAATTCTATGATGGTTTAATACCATTCCTCTGAAGGGATCTAGTCTCCCATAATTTCTCATCATATGATGACATAGTTTCATGTGCTATGAAGAAATAAAAGGAATTATATAAGTCTTATGACTTTATGGGAAAGCAAGATAAAAAGAGGGTTGCTGAAAACACCGGGAAAGGAAATAAGGAAATGGGGATAAAGGGAATAGTTAAATTTCTATCATGTAGTATTTGTGGGAAGAAACAACATGGCACTTGCGTGAAGGGAATTGGAGTCTGTTACAAGTGAGGAGAAAAAGGCCACCTATATCAGGGTTGTAAGGGGAAGAAATAATCTACCAATGTTCTGTGATACAATTGTAGGGAGATGGAACATTATGAACATGAATGTACTAAGCATCCGGGAAATGTTCCCCAAAGAAGGCCAGGGGAGCAAGGCTAAGATTATGCAGTCACAGCCACTGAGGTTGAAGTTCCTAACAAAGTGTTTATAGGTACATTGATCATTTCATCCAACTTATTCAATACTTTATTTTATTCTTGATCATTGCATTCATTTATATCTTCCCAGTTTTCCCTGAAAATTAGATATGTCCAATTTGATTCAATAAAGGAGTTGTTTTTCAAAACCCCTATTATATGTATCATTGCAACAAAGGTGTGTCGATTAGTCCCCCTCATGACACATAAACGTGATATAGTTTGTAACCTCATCATCGTAACAATGTTTGACTAAGATTTAATTCTCAGTAGGAATTGGATATCAAATTATGATGTGAAGATCTATTTTAAGAAGAAGGAAGTTACAATTTATGAGAATGGTATAGAATCCCTTATTTTTAGAGTGGAAACCTCGCCATTTGATTATCATCAGAATCCACCCCCATTTCCTCTATTGAATTCAATTATTGGGGAAGAAGGGATGAAATAAATGTGGTTGTGTAGATGAATGTATAGATAGAGGATGTGCCTATTATACAAGAATATGTTGACGTCTTTCTAGAAGATTTACCAGGACATCCTCCAGAGTGAGAAATTGAATTTTCCATTGATTTAATTCCTAGTACAAGGACTATATCAAAGACCCCTTATAGAATGGCCACTATGGAGTTATTGTAACTAAGTAAACAACTATAGTAATTTTGTGATAAAGGATTTATTTGACCTAGTGTTTCTCCATGGGGTGCCCCTATCCTCTTTGTCAAGAAGAAAGATGGATCCATGATGTTGTGCATTGATTACAGGGAAATCAATGCTATTAAAATAAAGAATAAGTATCATATACAATGAATTGCTGATTTTTTTGATCAAATTCATGAAGCATAATATATTTTTAAGGTTTATCTTCGATCTGGATATCATCAGTTGCTTGTGAGGAAGGAAGACATTCCAAAAACCTCATTCCCAACCAGGTACAGGAATTACGAGTTTATAGCAATTCCTTTTTGACTAAAAAATGCACCATCTTTTTTTATGGATATGAAGAATAGAGTTTCAAGGAATATCTTGATAACTTTGTGATGGTTTTTATTGATGATATCCTAGAATACTATAAAAGTCAAGAAGATCATGAAAATCACATGCGTACTATTCTAAAGACACTTAGAAGAAATAAATTATATGGGAAGTTTAGAAAGTGTGATTTTTGGCTTCAATCAGTTTCCTTTATGGTCCACATTGTCTCTACGGATGGAATATCAGTAGATACTATGAAGAAAAATGTTATCCAAGAATGGCCTACTCCAACGAACGTAACTGAGGTATGTATTTGTATTGGTTTAGCATGTTATTATCGGCGTTTCGTTCGGAACATCGCCCGTTTAGCCATCCCAATGACCAAGCTCACATGAAAAGGGGTTAACTTCGTATGGAAAAAGGAATGTTAATATTGTTATGAGTAATTGACGAGGAAGTTAGTGAATGCTCTGATCCTAACCCTACCACTATGGAATGATGAGTTTGTTATCAATAGTGAGCATCAAAGAAAGGACATGGTTGTGTTCTTTTACATAATGATCGAGTGATTTCATATGCACCTAGGTTTCTAAAAATTCATGAACAAAACTATACAACTCATGATCTTGAGTTAGAAATGGTAATCTTTGCTCTGTAGATTTGGATACATTACCTCTTTGGAGAAAAATGTTAGATATATATAGATCATAATAGTTTGAAATATATATTCTCACAGAAAGAACTCAACATCAGACAAAAGAGATGGATTAAGCTACTCCAAGATTATGATTGTGCAATACACTACCACCTGATGAAGAAATATAAGGTAGAAGATGCTTTGATAAGAAATTATCATGGAGTTCTGAACAAGATGAGAGTTGAAAGGGATCCTTTGTTCATGGATCTAGTAAAGATGGATATGGGAATTATCAAGGAAGATAACACATCACAAATTTTTTAAATGGTTACCAAACCTTCTATACTGGGAAGGATAAAATGTTCTCATGTTGTTGACGAGAAGTTTCAAAAGAAAATTAAAGTTATAAATGATGGGAAGTTGACCGAATTTGTATATGAAGGTGGCATTTTGAAATTCAGAAAGAGGCTTTGTGTTCCTGCTATTCTTGAGCTAAAGAGGGAACTATTGGAGGATGCTCATAGCTCTAATTTCTCAATACACCTTAGTAGCACAAAAGTCTATAGAGGTCTATAGTATCTTTTTTTGGGAAAACATGAAGAGGGATATTGCCGATTATGTGTCGAGATATTTGGTGTTCGAATAGGTGATGGCTGGAAAACAAAGTCCTAGAGTATTCGTGCAACCCTTTCCTATTCCTATGTGGAAATGGGGTGATACTACAATGGCATTTTTCATGGGACTACCAAAGGCTCCATGAAAAAATGATGCGATATGGGTCATTGTTGATCATCTTACTAAATCAGCTCATTTTCTTGCTATAAGAGAAGATTTACTACTTGAATGTTTAGAAAGACTATATATTAATGAATTTGTAATACTCCATGGTGTACCCTTATCAATTGTTGCAGAGCATGATCCCTATTTAACATCAAAATTCTGGAAAAGTATTTAGAAGGCCCAAGATATTGATCTTTATTTGATCACTACCTACCACCCACAAACTGATGGAAAATCAGAACGGACTATTAAAACATTGGAAGACATGTTGAGGTCATGTTCACATGACTTTAATGGAATGTGGGATCAGTATTTACCTCTCGTAGAATATTCCCATAACAATATTTTCCATTCAAGTATTCAGATGGCACCATATGAAGCTTTTTATGGAAAGATATGTTGTATACCAATTTACTAGGATGATATTGGTGAGAGAAATTTCGTAGGCCTAGAACTTATTGATGAAACAATGGAAAAGGTAAATATTGTCCAAGCCCATATCAAAATAGCTCAAAGAAGGCAAAAGATATATGCTGACAACTAACAGAAGGATTTGTAATTTGATGTAGGAGATAATATATTCTTAAAAGTATCTCAATGGAAGGGTATTATATGGTGTGGTAAGAAGAGAAAATTAAGTCCCGGGTACGACAGACCTTTTAAAATTCTAGATTGAATTGGAGCCACAGCTTACCATTTGGAAATACCACCCATTCTCTCCAAAATTTATAATGTGTTCCACATTTCAATGTTATTGAAATGCATGTCAGACCCAACACATGTACTCACCTATGAAGAAAGAGAACATGAGCCCGATCTGTCTTATTGTGAAGAGCCTGTCAAGATTCATGATACCAGAGAACAAGTATTGATAAATCGAAAAAATCATCTGGTATAGGTTCTTTGGATGAACCATAAGATGGAAGAGGCAACATGGGATCCTGAGGATCTTATGTTGATGACATACCTGAATATTTTTAGCTAAAATTTTATGAGTTTCGAAAAAGAAATGTTTGTAAGGAGGAGAGAATGTAGCAACCCAATATTTTTCAATGGATATTCCATTCCTATAATCATGTCATAATCACATGAAATCAAAACATAATGAACTCCTGAATTTTATGTGACTTTTAAAAATATTTTTGTCACTTCTGGGTTGTGAGTTTTGAAAATCTTACAAACACAGTTGAGATCAGTATGTTATTTGGAGTCTGATAAGAAAAATATAATTTTTGGGGAATAGTAACCTAACCTTATGAATAGTAACATAACCTTATGAATAGGGATATACCCTAATGAATAGTAACCTTACCTATGATAGTATATAAATAATATTCAAGTTTAAGTACGATATGCCTATGTTTGGGAATAAGTAAATAATGTTTTAAAACTGTTTTTTTAGAATAAATTTTGATTTTAATTAAATATTAAATTAATAATATTTAAAATATCATTTCTGAGAAACTAAATTTATTTTTGGATTCTACACATTCAAAATGGTTGGGGTGATTTTTGGGATTTTTTTAAATACTTTAATTTTTTATGAATAGTGAAATACCATAATTTACAAAATAAGATAAATACAATAATTATAGAGTCATGTATGATGTTCTGCTGATGTAATCAAAATTGATTCGGATTCACAATATCAAATTACTATTCTTTGTCATGGAAGACTCACTATTCCTTTTCTTGTGGAGAAATAAAAAATTAATGAATATAAAATTGAGAAATCCCCTCTCTCCTCCACTATAAAAACCTACCATAACTCCCTCTTCTCTTCACACAACTCAAGACTTTTTCCATATCCAATTTCTATCCAAATATCTTGCCAATATCCTCTCCCACGTCTATAAAGCCTTGGTCTCACAAAAATACCAAAACTTCCCGCTTTAGGAGGCTCTCAAGGATGTTTTGTTCAAGAGGTAAATTCCTCTTTTCAATTCATTGTTTTTTCTTTCAAGATCATTTTTTTCTTTTTATATTATTATCTCTCCTTATTAAAATGTTTTGATGAATCCAGTACCTTATATTTAATGGAATGTTTCATGATAGTAGAATATGTTATCATCTTATCTTCTTTTTACATTCTTTTATACTAATAGCAAGAACGCCATCTGAGATGTGTCAGTTTACCACAATCATGGATGATGGGATTTTGATTTCTATTATAATTCTCAATTATGGTCATGAAACCATTATTTTTATGTTTTAAAAAGATTATTATATATGTAATATACCCTATTTAATGTTATTTAACCCTTTTGTACAAATGGTATTAATTTATAAAGAAAAATGAGTTCATTGTAATCAGAACCCGCAAATTAACTGAAATAGTTATCATTATAGTTCTATATAATAATTCATCCTCATTCCATTTAACCAAGTTTTATTAATGAACAATAATACCTATGTATGATATTAATAAATTTTATAATGCAATTCTGGAGATTTACATCCATTCCACATGAACTCCATTACTTAAGAACAAGTTAACCAATTATGAAAATAAAGAAAGTGAACACTACAGAATGAACAAATTCAATATAATATCGTATTAATAAGGGAATAAATTAACTAAAAAGAATTATGATAAACTAAATACATGTATAATAGGTTCATAAATAGGTTATTAATATGTATGATTTCATATTCCAGGATCATAAGTTCAAGAGAGAAACACGTTCGGATTTAAGGTAAGGGTTTTTCCACCCAAACATCCATTTTTATTCGGGTTACTTTTATTATATAATTACCTGAATGAAATTCTCGTATATTATTATTTAATCATCATAAAATATTTTTTAGTGTTATATATATGTTTACCAACCATAACCCTTCCTTATTTTGTGGATATTTACACGTTTTAAATGGAATGTTAAAAATTGTTTCTGAAATTCAAGCCAGGTCCAAGGGAATTTCCCTAATTATTACCTATTTTAAATGTAACTCTATAATATGTTTTTGGAAACCATTATCTTTATAAAATAAATAATTTTATTATGAAAATACTATGTTACTTAACTTCTGGTTTTATACAAATATTTTTTCAAAAGAACTATTCTTTTCAATGTAAAAGAGTTTTTATCTCAGGATTTACTTGATGATTTTATAAGAGTATCTTCATCTATTTCAACACTTTTGTTGATTATTATGTGTTGTTGGTATTAGTATTCCATTTTATCATCTACCATATTTAATTTAATGGTTTATGACTATTTTTTCTATTGATGTTCTATCATAAAACCATTCATCAGTTTACTTCGAATGGTTGTTGTTTTTTCTTATTGTTCGGGAAAAGCTATTTACATTTCATATATTAGTTTCAATATGGATTTGTATGTTGTTTATGTTTATCCCCATTAATATGAGTAATTAATTGTATATTTTAAGTGTTTATTGAGGCCTGCTATAGCCCCTCGGTGCAGCGGAAGGTCTCATGAGACAAACTACGGTCTTGACATAAGGCCTTTGAAAAATTATAATTCATGGACTTAGAATGAGGCCTTGAAAATATGGTTATGTTGTCCCACATTATGAACTCCCTCATTATGAAAATATTATTGATGGTTAATGTGGTTATTCGACTAGTAGAATACCCATGATTATGTTATGTTACCTCAATATTTACTCAACTCATTTTTCTTCCATATTATGTTCATGTTTATTTTTAGAGGCATGTGTTTTCAATTATTCACCAGGTCTAATGTTTATTTTATCTTCCAATGTTTTTCTCACCCTTATAGAGAATTTAAATGCTCTCATTTATAATGTTTCATTTTATCAGGACATAAATATGTTTATAATGAATGAAATGTTGAAATAACCCAGGAGTTATGGATGTTGTCTAAGCAGTTTCTATGTTGTATTAATTTTAAAGTTGTAATGTCTAAATTATCTATGAATCTTGTTTCCAATAATAGTAAACTACTCCATCCTTCAAGGTTCTTATTCCATGTTTTTATGCCAGTGTAATCAAATAAGGCACTAACTCTTGGGAAATAGGGTCTATTCCATACACATGGAAGGTAAGAACCTTCTGAGGATTATATGATGTTTCATTCTTATTACATTCCATTAATGATAGTTTGTTCAAAAATATAAAATTGGTTCTTCACTCATTTGAATATAAAAAAAATAAATAACAAGTTTTATTTCATTTCTAAAAATCAAGTCAAAACATTTAGAAATAAATGAAGCATGTGAGGTCTAAAATCATACATTAAATCCCACAGCTATATTTAAATTTTTTTTCTTTCAAATTTTTAAAAATCAAATGAAAATTCTAGATTTTCGAAAAAACCAATATTTTATTTACCTTCTCAAATCATTCCTAACAGCCTTAGGAAAATATCCCTCCATAATTGAAGAAAACACCAATCAAACATATTTGTAAAAAAATGAAGTCAAATGAAAAAAAAACTTTATTTTGTTCCTTTTTCAATTACCTTTTGAAAATATATTTTCAGAACTTAACGAATAAGGAATAATGTATAAATGATAGAATTTACACAAGGAAACATGATGGTATAGATGGCATGTGATAAGGGAAAATAAATAACTATTGAAACAAAATTATGTAATCATAAAATTATTAAAGACAAAAATAAATTAATGGATTAAATATAATAAATAATATAAAATTTGGTCTAAGCATCATAAGAAATGTAACATCAAAACATAGGGTCCACTTAAACTGTACCCCAATTTGGTGGGTCACATAGCCTCAATCGAACATCCATATATGCCAAAGGCTTCCAACTATAAGTGAGGGTGTGAAGGTGGTACAATGGGGATAATATACCCACTTATCATGGTGGAATAGTTGATGTATATTTGATGAGACATAAAATAATGCAGCAAAAGAATAAATAATTGAATAGCTGAATAGCAATATCAAAACCACTTGGAAATGTCATTTATATGGATGCATGAGTAGAAGATATAATAAATGGGAACAGGGGACATGAATGTAAAAAAACAAAAAAAAATTGACAAAATGATGATCCTTTAGCTCCTCGAGCGCATGCTCGATGCTCTACTCCTATGTTCCATAAAATATAAAAACATGTCAACAACCTATAGTCGGGCCTTTTCACTTATATATATCTATAATCATAATATATTCCCAAGTAATAAAGTAATTTTGAGTAGGGTGTGAGATAAAATCTCATTAGGCCATAACCAATAGTGTCTATAAATAAACCAAGTAGTTCTTATTACTAAATAGCGTGTGGTTAAAAATAAAATAAGAAACAATTACAAATAAATACAAATTTACCTCCTCAGGTTCCTAAAGGACACATGGTGGGTCTATATACTTAATCTCAGGGCTGGAATGAGAATATAATGATTTAATATATTTATAGTAATAATGTGTGTATAAATAATGTTATATAATACATCCTCCTATATGAACTATGTACGTGTAGACATATGCATCCACATACATGTAATACTAGTTTTTGGTTGAACCGTAGCATAACTCAGAAATCCATGACTAGTATAACAAACTTATAAGCTCACGAAATATATAACAATCCCTAAATATCATAATTATTTGGATATTCCTTTCTCCTTACTCGATATGTTAAGTGTTCCATCGTCTCAACACACAAACAAGGAACATGAAATGCCAAGTCCAACATCCAACTAGAGTCACTAGTGTGAGATGCCATGCTAAACATCTGATGTAAGGGATAATGGTACCATCGTGATCAAATGAACCCCTACCATCATATTATATCCATTAACAAGGTTCAAAAATATTTATAATAATCATGCATGAGATGTTCCCCCTCATTCTTCTCAATAATCATGTTCAATTATATACATGGAATTTTAATTTATATTAATCATTTAATAAAATATGAAATGGATGGTTTGGCCATTCCACCCTTATTAATCCATTTCATTTTAATCCTAAAATTCATTTTAATATGGGAAACCATCATGTAAACATCCATTCCACTTAATTAATCCAATTAATTCCACCTAACAAGGCAATTTAATTCATATGTCACAAAGATCCACTTAGAAGTTGACATGGTCAATAAGACAATTGCCTAAAATTGATTTTCCAATTATATGTTGGCCAAGAACTTAATAGGTATCATGGTTTTCATTACCCATTTTTAAACAAGTGTAATTTCATTTAAAAACTGAGGCGAATGATGTATAAGCATTCTAGGCATTTGAAACAATTATCCTTAAGGGAAAATTCAGTTTGGCACACAAAAGGGGTGTCTATATGTGTGGAAACCAACCGTTAATATATTAAAGAGGGATAAAAGGATGTTTATCATATTGTGATTATCAATTTGATATGAAAAACTCAATTAAAAGGGGTATCTCAGAAAAATTTTGTATGTTTCCCAATGGAATAGCTATGAGACATCAAAACGCATAGGGAAAATATTGAGACCACCAACCTCAAGGCTATAGATGACCCCTCTCTCGATATCAGCCTCTGAATTAGAGTTATTTGGGTGATATATAAGAACTGGTCTAATACCCAGAAAATAGAGAAAATAAAATAGCACTTAAATATGGAAATGGATTCAAAGATGAACATAGATGGTAAGGGATAACCCTCAATATCTCACCTTAAGGATTCCAACTCCTTTAGTGAATATTGAATCAGATCTCAGATGAAGGAGATAGAGAAGAACCTTAGTTGGAGAAGATTTGAGAAAAGAGATAAGAGGAGAAGGGCCACATGTTATATGTGGGATATAAAAGAAAATAAATCATGTATAATGATTGAATATGGTATAATAAAATTTTTAGTCAAAAAATAAAGATGCATAGTTTGGCTGCACAATTTTCCAAATCGTGCACAAACCATTCACAGATCATTTTAATAAGGGGGAACCTAACAGAGTTAGGTGAACAGTTTATATAACTATTCATTTTTGATGAAAAAAATACTCTTACCAATATTCCTACTACATTACAAGGTTGTTCACCAAGGTTCACATGGTTTTAGACAAACTGTAAAGCCTCCAGGTCTCCATTGTCTTCAATCGTAAGGTTTAGGGATACCGTATGGGCTAGGAATCACAGTTTCTCTTAAATATGAGGACTAGTCTTTTCTTAACATTTCTGGTCTATAGGCTCCGAATGAACCCCATACACACCTGATACAAGCATTACTTGATTAGACAACATTAAATGGGGTATTTAATTGAATTGAAAAAAAAACAAAATGATATGTACATTAATGAGAAGAAGTTTCATTAAAACCTCCCCATTAAAATGAAACTCATCCTAGAGTTGGAATATTGAGGGTAAAGAGGTATCATTATCAAGGACCTCTAGAAACTGAGCTCGTATATCATCTTCCCATTCCAAGGTCTTGTCATGTACTTGGTCATGCTACGATATCACCCATACCAATGGAAAAGAACTACCTTGGAGTGTCTGCATGCTTTGATTCACATTAAAAATTCGATATTCCTCAAAGTATGCATCTTCATTTAGTTAAACCTCATCTAGTTGTAAAACATGTGGTGAGTCCTGATGCTATTGGGGATGTTAAGATACATGAAACAAATCAGAAATAAATCAGTATCTTTGAGGAAGAGCTATCTGGTATGAAACTGTTCCAATTTATTTCAAAACCTAAAAGGGTACAAAAAACCATATAGAGAACTTTCACTACATATGAATACATATCATCCCCATACTAGGTGATACTTGTATGAAAAAACTTGTCTCTGACCTCAAACTCGAGAGGTCACTGTCATCTGTTGGCATATGACTGCTTTATGGACTCAACTTTCATCATGTGGGGTTTTTCAATTGAACCTACGTTATATACTCATTCACAAGATGTGGTCCAAGAACAAATTCATATTCTCCCAATATCCATCATAGAGGTAAGCATAAAGGCCATCCATATGAGTATTCATAATTAGACATCGTGATGGTAGCCTGAATGATATTATTATAAGAGAAATTGATGTAGGTAATGTGTTTCTACTAGGAACCCAAAGTTATGGAAACATGCTAAGAACATGTAATAAATCACCTAAATTGTATACTCTTTCATTCCACCGGTATATGGTTGATAGGTCGTGCTCAGAAGCACCTATGTACCCATGTCCTTCAGCATCCCCTGATAGATCCATCACATAAAGTAGTGTCTCTGTCAGAATTGATAGATCATGGAACTCTATAAAGATATACAACCTCCCTGATGTACTAAATCCCTATCTCATCTACCATGAAGGTCTGTCACATAGGTAATAAATGTTTGACCTTATTTAAATGATCACTGATAAACCACATCGTATTTTTTCCTGAGGTAATCTGGGAAGACTGGTCATGATGTCCATAGAAAAATCATCCCATTTTCCACTCAATAATGGACAATAGTACTAAAATACCTACATATCCCTGATGTTATACCTTCAAATGCTGTAATATGGAACACTGAGCGATGAGGCCCCAAATCTAATATTTCATTCTTGGCCAACAATACTGGCATCACAGATCTTGATACATTTTGGTGACAGCGGGGTAGACTGCCTATGCCGAGGTGTGAAATTATCATATTAGCTTCTCTTTATTGCCTAAAAGGACCCAAACATGCCAATTAAATAATGGAGTATAATACTCATCCATGGTCCAACCCGAATATGTATCATCATATAATTCTCCTTCCATTAGAAAAATGGCTTTGGGATCAGATAGTTTCTGTTTTATTATGCATTCATGAAGATTAAATGAAACTACTAAGGATGGGATGACAGTCCGCCCATGGTCCTCCTAAAAATCAATTCTCATCTCTGATAATAATTCCATGAGATTCCATTCACCACTAGCCTTATAAACCTCCCATGTCTAAGCATTTAGTCATAGAGCATAGTTCACTACATTCTCTTTACCAGGCATATCGGTAAGCTCGAAATCAAATGAATTTAGCTACTCCACCAACCTATGGTGTTTGAGATTCATATCTCATGGTGTAAATCTGTACTTCAGTGTTTTGTGATCTGTGAAGTCTAAAAACCCCTCTCCAAGGATAAAGTGTCTCCAAAAATTTAGAGTGTGAACTAAAGTAACTAGCTCAAGGACAGGTGTTGGGTAATTCTACCCCTAAGGTATCACCTAATGAGACTTGTATGTGATGTCTCCCTCATCCTACATCAGAATAGCCCCAATATTGATACTTGATGAATCTCAACATAGATTATACATCCTACCTAGATTCGGAATAATTATTATCAGTGTTAGATTCAAACTACCATTCAACTTCTGAAAGGATTATTCACAATATTATAATAATAAAAATTCCACACCCTTCTTTTTCAATCCTATTAGTGTTGATACAAGGCATGAGAAATCGTGGATGAAGCATCTATAAAACTTAGTTGGACCTAAGAAACAATGGATGTAAAAGATGTTGTTGGGATAATCTCAGGAAACTACACCTCTCACTTTCCCTAGGTCCACTAAAAATCCTAATTCTGAAATAATGTAATGTAAGAATTTGACTTTTTTAATTCAAAAGATGCATTTACTAATCTTAGAATAGTGTTAGTTCTCTCTATGTGCATTCATCATGATATCAAGATAATTAGCATGGTCATGTATGGAGTGTGAATAAACTATGATATCATCAAAAAAGACTACCATGAATGAATCTAGATACAAATTTAAGACACAATTCATTATATCCATACAGATAGTAGGTTCATTCGTGACACCAATAGGCATAACCAATTACTCATAGAGACCATAACTTCTCCTAAAAGTTGTTCAAGGTATGTTTGAAATCATAAAAGGAACCTGATGACATTCCAACCTCAAATATATCTTTTCAAACACCTTGGGTCCTCAGATCTGATCAAAGAGTTCATCTATTATAGGTGGTGGATATCGATTCTTTATCCTGAGCTGATTTAAATTATGTTTATCCACGTATATCTTGAGGGTTTCATCTGCATTTTTTGTGAATAGGACTTGTTAACCCCAAGGAGAAGTGTTGGTTCAAATAAATCCTTTATCCCCTTGATCCTCCAACTACATCTTGAGTTCAAAAACCTCTTTAGGTGCTATTCTATAAGGAAAAAAGGATAACTACTATTTCTATTGGTACTAGAAAAATGGTAAACAATACCTATTTCACTAGAGGTAGATGAGATAAGTCATCGAAAAATATATCCTTGAAATGCTCCAATATAGGAGGAAAAATAATGGTTCATAATCATTGACCATATCAGAAAACACCGGTGATCTAATCTATCACACTACCCAACCTCTTTTGTTTGAGTCCATCTCAAGACAAATTAACACCCCATTCACCCTTATGCACACACCTAACACCCTTGGGTGATGTAAACATCACCTTCTGACAGTAGTAGTCAATATGGGATTGATATAGAATGATCAATTATATTTTCATGATTATGTCAAAGACCATCATTTTAAGGATGAATAGATTCCATACAAAAATTTATATTCCTATCTTAATGGTAAAATCCTTACAATAGTCAATGTCATCTGATTGCATAACTAATAGGGTTTTTAGAATCATAATTCCATAAAAAAATTCAATGTTAAGGCACATACTCCCAATGATTTCCTTAGATATAAATGATTGAGATGCGCCTATGTAAACTAAAGAAGACACAAATGTGGAGGATACAAGAATAGTACATCATACTATTGTAGGCTCAATGCTTTTATCATCTAGGATATATTGTACTACATGTAATTGGCCTATACTGTGGCCCTAATGAACTTCCTGAATTCCAAGATTAAGCTCGCTCTGTGGGTACTGAGAGTCATAAGTATGACTATCTCTACATCAAGCACCACTTCAGCCTAAATGGTCAGTGATATTCTAGCTACCTTCTTGTTTGGATCCCACTATCCCCACTCTTGATCATGGAGTAGAAGTATATCCCTACTCACTTGACACTGTAGGTAAGGTCCTGCACAAATTTATAATATAACCCACCCAGCCATAGCCTCTAAATTCTACTAGGTCTCATAAGATCTAAGGTAATGGTTGTCCCAGCCTCCCTTACCAGTGACAAGTAATAAATTTGTCAATGCGTGGATCCCAACTGTTGTTACCCCTATGAGTATCCTTAGAACACCTATTTCACCCAAAATAAGAATTAATGATATATCGTTATGTTAAACCACCTGGACTTTCACAATTATATTTCATAAAGTTTTTCCCTATTATAAGGGCATAGTTAATGATTTTAGAATTTGTAATCAATCTGAATATGTGACCTAAAATCGGATGGCGCATACCATCCCTTCCCCAAATCACATGGAATTCATTAGATCATCACTCACTATAATAGATCCAAAATATTGTAGCTTAGTAAAATGTGCAGAGTATTCCATAACTGATATACTTCCCTACTTTGTGTTTAATAATTCTATAGATTTTTCATCCATTAGAGTGTGGGGGAAAATAATCATAGAATATTGTTTAGAAATCCACTCATACAATATTCCTATGATGATATGCCTTGGTAATAATATCCCACCACCACTTAGCAGAATCACATAGTATATATTCTCCAATCTTGACCATCCTCTCTTGAGGTGGATCTATATGAACGAATATAGAAAATATATATTCAAGACCTAAATCAATAATTTGTGGTCCGTTATCCCCCCAAAAGGGGGGAGGATACTACAGGTGGAATTCCTGAGTCAACTATGCTATACTAGGGTCAGGCTGAACAACACCTTGTATATTTTGTAGTATACATAGATATCCCTCTCAGAAGTTGTAATTGGTGCCCATATTAGGAATAGGAAGATGTTCCATAGGTGTAACTATAGGAGTAATCTCCAGCATATCAGTTCCTTCCAACTCAAGAGTATGTTCATTGCTGCCTTCAGGTAATATGACTAGGGGACGTAATGGTGCCACGATACTAAAATACCAAAAAATGACTAAAAATATATTTATGTAATTGAAATGATGTTAGATATAAAAATAGGATAGGTATAGATCCTTCCTATAGAAACAATCACACCTCTCTGCCTACTTCAAAAGCTAGGTTTAGGTGGTTGAAGATACCATTACAGGACACAATAATGTAAGAGACACCAACTAACCACTACTATGGTCAGGTTCAGGTCTATGTCTCAATTTCACATATATAGGATAACAAATTTCACTTTACAAGTCATATTCAATTTAAATTTTTTTTGTTCAAATATTTAAATATCTTTAAAATAATTTAATTAGATATATTATCATTTCATATTCATATGGTTCCATAATACTTATGAACCAAATTATGGAATCCACTTAACCAACACCATAACACATTTTAGGTAATGATATTGTTGGTACATGTATCAATAATGTCTAATTAACTACATAAGGGTTAACATTCACATTTTCTGGAAAAAATTGTTATGTTAAAACATGAAATTTAATTAACAATTATGTTTTCCAATCCCTGTAAGAATTGTCAGCACAATTGGATACATATTCCTAGCACTAATAATATGTAACAGGAACATTCATGGTGAAAGTAGTAATGACATGGAGAAATGCATCGCATATTAGTCATTGTGTGTCTAATAATGGTGAATGTCCTAATGCAAATCCCCCATTTCCCCTAACCAAGGTAAAGAAATCATCATTTTAATAATACCTATATCAATAACATCTTATGAAAAATGAGTCACCCAATGGTGAAGTCGTATCACCTATATATATCATAGTCAATAACAACAATTTCTCATCCCGTGTAATTTGGGTTTCCCCTATACATGTGTTAGATATGTCTAATAATAGGGTCAATACTAAATACCTTTAACTCCTAGTCTCCCACCTAATAACCAAATACTAAGCAAAAGGAAAAAATAGGGGCTATGATACCACATTGTAATGTCCCGACCCAGGCTGCACTTAAACAGTGCCCCTAGCTGGTGGGTACCTGGTCCTCAAAAGCGCACTCCTCTAAGCCAGATAATGTTGACTATTAGTGAGGGTGTGAAGGTAGTACAATTGATATAATATACCCTATTATTAAAGAGTAATAGAATATAGATACAATAAACATATAATAGTGGAAGCATAAATAAACAGACTAAATAATAAAGTATGGGAAGAATAAATAACTGAACAGCTAAATAACTATATCAAAACCACTAGGCAGTGTCATATACATGGATTCATTCCATGATTCGATAAAAAGTGGAGCATGGGATAAGAATATATAAAAACTAAGAAAATGATAAATATATGCTCCACTATAATCTTGATTGATTGATCAGACCTCTTCTCTTATGCTATATCTAAAATAAATACATGTCAACAACCTCTAACAAGGCCTTTTCCCATATATGTTCCTATAGTAATATAATATTCTAGAGTATTAATGTCTTCCCATGTAGTGTGTGAGATAAAATCTTTGTATGACACCATCAAAATGTTCTATAAGTAATCCAAGTAGGTATCATAACTAAATATTCTATAGGTAAAAATATAATACGAAATAGTGCCAAATAAATAAACAAAAACTCGATCAGGTTTTTATAGGACCCCTGACAAGTTTGTGTACATTGGCTCATGAATGGAATGAGATTTTGAATATTCTTGATATATATAGTTATAATATATATATATAGTATAATTATATATTTCATTCACCAATATATACCAAGTACGTGCGAAAATAACTAGCCATATACCTGGAATACTAGTTGTTGGATGGACCCGGCATAACTCATACATCCAACACCAATCTAATGAGCCTATAAGCTCAATCAATAGGATATATTCTATAAATACCATAATTATTGGGATACATATTTTTCGTCACTCTAGATGGTAAGTGTTCCATCATGTTCACACTCGAACAAGGAACACGGCATGATAATCCCAACATCCAACTGGTTTTGATGCTGTGAGACATCATTCTCAACACCTGATGTATGGGAGTGTAATATTGTCAGTCTAAAATAAATACTTATCATTTTATCACATACTATAACAATGGTTAACTCTATTTATAATAATCAGTCTTGATGAATTACCTCTCATGCTTCTCAATATTGAAGTTCAATTATATACAAGCCATTTCAATTTATATTAATCATTTAATATAAGATTCTATGGTAGGTGTGGCCTTTCATGCATTCTTAATCAATTTAATTATACCCATATAATTTTTTTTTAAGAAGAGTACCCATAATTTAAATATCCATTCCACTTAATTAATCCACTCAATTCCTCTTAACAAGGCGATTTAATTCATAAGTTCCGAAGATCCATTTAGAAGATGACACAGTCGATAAGAAAATTTCCTACAAGGTCAATTACAATAATAGGTGACTGAAGAACTAAAGAGGTAACATGGTTTTCATTAATCATTTATATACCAAGGCTAATTTCATTTAAAAGTTAAGTCAAATGTTAAATAGGCATTCCAATCATTTGAAATAGTTACCCTCAAGGGGAAATTCGGTTTTCCACACTAAAGGGGTGTTTATAAGTGTGGAAACCATTAAGTATTATACTAAACATGGATCAAAGGACATGTATCATTTTGTGAGAATCAATTTGATATGAAAAACTCAACTAAAATTTCATTCTCAGTAAAATACATCATCTGTCATAATGTCATAGCTATGAGACATATACACTCAAATGGAAAATGATGAGACCACCTACCTAAAGGTTGTTGATGACTCCTCGCTCAATATTGGCCTCATATTTAGAGTAGGATGAGAATGATATAATAAATGTGGCAACAACCTAGTAATATGTAATATTTTCTTTCACCAAAATATCACAATAGGTTATAAGATAAACATAGATGTGAAGGGAGAGGGATTGAGAGCTAACCTTAAGAAATCCAACGCCTTTGATGAATTTTGAATCAGACCTCAGATGTGGGGGATATATAAGAACCTATGTCAGAGGATAATTGAGCCATTTGGGAGGATGAGAAGTGATGTATACTAGGAGTGGGGGAGTAAAGAAAAGAAATAAGGTTTAAATTTTAATGAGTGGAAAATGTATATTTCACCCTAAAAAAATAGGGGGGCATGGTTTGACCGCATGGTTGGCCAAACCATGCGCCAATCATGTGACATTACCTACTATAAAGGGACACCTCACATAGTTAGGCATGCGGTTTATCTAAAAATTCACATACTATTCAAAACCTACCATCCCAATACATCTACATCATCACATGGTCATGCACCTGGGGTCACACAGTTGCAAGAATACTGTGTGGCCTCCAGGTCTCCACTATTGTGAATAACACTGTTTAGGGAAACTATGCTATTTTGGCTATATAGTTTCTCCTAACCATGCACCTGAGTTTTTTCTCATTTCAAGGATCCAGGATCTAAATAAGTCCAAAACACACCAGATACCACCTTTACTCGATTAGAAATCATTAAAAAAGTTATTTAAGATAATTTAAACTAAAACGAAATGATTCATACCTTCATGAAAATATGGGTAATTATAGGAAACTCACTATGACTTTAGTAATATATACATAATGTAGAGATAAGTAACCTTGGTCACAGCTTCAGAACCTTTCCACACCTCTAGTATTCTTTTCTAACTAGTGTATGATATAACCTAATAATATTGCACTACCACTCTGAGTCACTATCTACCTTGTCACCACTTTCGATCTAATTGACTTGGTTTATCCTAGAAACATTAACTTATCAACATTCAATCTATATAAGGGATTTAATTATAAAAATAATTTACTAACTCCATAGGATCCCCATGAAATCAAATAATTAGGTGAGTGAATAAACAAATAATAAATAGATAATCATTCAAATTTAAATCATTTCGAAACAATCCCTCAACTCGTCTGTAACTCCCTCTCCTGAAATAGCTCCTTTTTATCACCTATTCTCTATATATATGAACCAACACCCATAGAAAAAAGGAAATCCTAGCACTGGGGGATATGGTTTTAAGACTCTCATATGATAATGTTTCGATAAGGTGAAAAATTGGCCTTTTCCATGTAATATTTGGACTCCAATCAAATTAATTCTACTTCAAAAACCTTTTAAAAAAACTCTTGATACCAAGTAATAAATAATTATTTTTAAATTCCTTTATAAATATGAACTTCCTTTAAAGATACCTTGGAATATTTTCAAATTGATCAACATGTTTCAAAATATAAATCACATGGGTCAACATGCCCCTTTAAAATAAAAACAAAACCCATTTATAAATACTAAAACAATTTAATTTGATACAATTTAGTGGGGAACACCCATAAAAATATAATTTTAGTGTCAAAAACCCTTTTAAATATATATATATGTATTATTTGGAAATCCAATTTGGAATTTTTACAAACACTTTTCAAAAAAACCATTCCATTTCTAAGGTTAACTCAAATTTAAAATCATATTTAGATCCTCATAAAATACATACATAGGAATAATTTGAAAGGAAACCCATATGAGGACACCCAAAAACACTATGGAATATGATATAAATACAAGTCATAAACACACATACCTTGTAACAAGAGTAATCCAACAAAAATTCATTTCCATTGATAGATAATGCTCAACCAATCATGGAAATAACCTCTTCAAAAAATAAACACTAAAATTCCCATGATTTGTTCCATATCAAGTCCAAAAATAATCAAATATACTTATAAGGACTATGGTAGAAATAAAATCAATAAATATTAAAACAAATGGGTAATATAGATGAGTAATGGGAGGGATTACCCAAAAATATTCACTTCGAATCAATAAAGAATTCCAAACCATGATAGGGTTAAGAGACGGAGATATATTAGAGCACACTCTGGTGAATCAAAATGGATGGGTGGAAGAGGGATTAGAATATAAAATAAGAAGGGTGGAATCAAAAAATTATTGAAACTAAACACATGATTTTCTTTCATGTTAGACCAGCACGGTTTACCAAACCATGTTGTAACTGTACTGTCTACACTAAACAAATAACACACTTCAAAAATTTCCCCCCAATGACCTACCATGGTTTTACTAACTATATTCCAATCATTCTATAAATCACTACTAATAAATATACCACTTCATTATAGGCACCACATAGTTTACCTAACTATTCGAGCTAATTTTGTGACCTAGAAAAACCACCCAAATTCCTAGCCTAATGCAAGAACCTGGATCTTATTTTTAGGTATGGATCTTGATTTCAATTTGTTTTGAGAAAAAATGAATAAATGGTTTTTTGAAAATTACATATTGTGTAATAATGGGTAAATTTTGTGTACTCGGTTTCTGCATATAGTCGCGTACTGGCCATGTAATGGTCGAGTACATGGCCGTGTGGTGACCTAGAGAACCGCTTAAGTTGGGGTCAGTTGAGGCTAATACACGGTGTCTATTTTTAATGAAAATGTCATGTAGTTTTATTTTTATTTGATAAATCTAAGTGGGGTCATGTCTCATATCTAGAGACTTCTTCTTCTTCCCTTGGTTCTTACAGGAGAGAGATAGAACAAACGACGAACTCTGATCCCCTCCTGATTCACCATCAGAGTGTCGATTGAGACACCTTTGGGTGTGTTTTGAATCCTAGTGGGGAGTTATCAAATCCTCTAGAGACTTTCTTCATAATTCCTCCTTTCTTGTGAATTATTCAAGTATGGGTGTCTTTCACCATTTTTTAGATCTACGTATTTGTAGGCTGATTGTAGGGATGACGTTCAAGTATATCGAATGTATGACATCGAGGTAGGTGGTTTTGTGCCTTTCATTTTTTTTCTTGGATTATATATTCTTAATGTGTTGCTTACCCACATTTGGGGTATTTTATGGTTTTTAATTTAACCCTATTAATCACCTACTATGGTTCATTTAATTGATATAAGGTAGTTTCTTATGTGTAAGGTGGGATACCTGGTTAATGGGACACACCATGGGAGTGTTTCCCTTGTTTTATTAATTATGTCTATTTGATCTAGGGTTTCTATTAGGATTGCCTTGTTTTCCATACCTTTAATTTTTAGGATGGAGTATATGATTATATGAAATTCATGTGATATGAATTGTGAATGTTTATCCATGTATTAGTTTTAGATTACATGGTCTTCTTTGATATAATATGCATGCATGTTTTCCTATGGACATTGAGAGCCTTAGAGCAGGAAGACTAATGGGACTTCTAGAATATTTACCCAGGACTGTGAGATCCTTGATGTAGATGACTGAACAGAAGGGAATAGACTGTCAGAGCTTTCCCAGGGGATCATTATCTAATGAATTGATTTATTCAATGTTTACCCAGGAGTATTGATCATGATAGTTTCCCAAGTGGTCATTTATAATTTAATGATTCCATGTTGACCCAAGGGTATTGAACGTGAGAGCATCCAAGGTGGTCATTATTAAATGAATTTTTTCTATGTTAAACAAAATGGGTTAGACCCTAATCAGTTTCCCAAAGTGTTGTTTATGAAGAATTGAATGATTTTAATGAGTCGTACAAGAAAAACCACGAGCTTGGAAGCAATCTCAGTTGATTATTTAGATAGTCTTCTTAAACATCTTTTTTATTACATACACATGGGATATAGAGCTTATGATAGATCTCATGGTTTATATGATTCAACATATTGAATAGTAATCGTTAAAGGAATGTAATTGAAAATTGTAAAATTGTTTACTTCCCTATTTATTACTTCATTCATTCATATTACCTGCTATATATATTCACTAACAGTTAGACATAGATCTTTTGGTGGTTGCCTACTAGGATTCTTCTCACTCCCTATTTGGGTCATTCTTTTGGACCCAAATAGATTATATTATTACAGGTATAGATAGGGTAAATCACCCTTCTTCATCAGGTACATCACTACTGTTAGAGCTGGAGAGAATGAGACCAAGCTAAGTCAAGCGATGTCGTTGGAGTTTACATTATCTTTTGTACTTTGGGTTCTATATTGTATTTCCAGAATTGGGAGTTGTTTTTCTACTTTCCGAGACACATGTGACATGCATTATATATATATATATTCTCTAGTTGATTTATTATTATCAGTCTTTCATTGTATTGTATGGTATTATTGATTTCTCTATTATATACTATTTGTTTTACACTATGTATAATATTACAATGATGGTATAGTTTCCCCAATATCACACCTTGTCCATCACTACTAGTTATAATCCTTTAACATTTGGTGAAATGTTCTTAAGGTCACATGACTAACCTAGTTCGGGGAACCTTTGGGTGGCACACAGATCTGAGACGTTACTAAGTGGTATCAGAGGAGTTACTTTCTAGTTTTCCGTAATATTTGTAGCCAATAGATAGGGATGGAATTAATGGTTTCTGGTAATTACATGTTTTGGGTGTAGCTAACTTGTGTGCAGGGAAAATCCAAGTTACCTTGATTATTGAAATTTTCTGGTTTTTCAATTTTTACTATTGATTTGATTTCATAGTCGGGTGATTCACTTTTTTCTGTGCAGTTAAGATTGATATCATTGAGGTTATATTTCTATTTCAACCTAATAAGATGAGGGTATGACATCTCATGCATCATATAAGAAAATTCTAGATATAACATGTCATGCATTCTTGTCATGCAATTTAGGGTGCCTTACTGATTGTATACTATTTTGATAGATGTTGTGTTATATATGCATGTGGTTGTGATAAATTCCATGATATAAAACCCTACTATTTTTATAGGGTATTGGTATATGTAAATTTTCATTTGAATGGATGAAAAACATTGGTCCCTGAGGTGTTATGGGCCCTCTTGGATCAGAATTTGGTGGATCATGATTGAACTTTAATGGAATTCTGTTAAGATATGAGATGAATAAGGATTCTAAATATTGATTTGCAGGAATTATGGGCTGTCATGGATCAGAACATGGAATTCCCTATCCTATTTTTATGATTTATGGGGGTTCATGAGAAGTTTCAGAGGCTAACTATCTAAAAATCCTAGAAAACACATTGTGTGATGTTTTAAACACGCACCATGTGTTCTTATATTTTGGAAGTAAAGAATTTTATTAAGTACATGCCATGTACTATATGTACACACCATGTAGTTCTGGATCATGTGACTGATTGTGTGAGTAGAGACACTAGGTTGGTAAACCCTTAGTAGAACACTACGTGTACTAGGAGTTCACACCATGCTAAAATCCACAGTGTATCTAGCCTTGTGACTAATGACACGAGTGTATGGAACTTTGGTTGTAAAATACATGTCTAGAGTATACATGTCATGTAGTGTTACACTAGTAAAACCATGTAGTTTTAGTCAGGTATAAGTACCTAGGTAGGAAGGGATATTCTAGTAAATTTTGTGTCTCATGAGGAACACGCCGTGTGCATGGTGTGTTACACGACCAGGTTAGAAGAGGCACACACCCATGTTAAAGTATAAAGGGAACACGCCATGTAGTGGTTCTAAAATTTGTTTAATCCACTTTTGTTAAAATTGAATTTTTTTTACTTCTCAAGTTTTTTTCCTACACTTATAATTTCTAGTCATTGATAATATTGTACTAAGGTGTGTGTTTGATCTTGCAGAGTCATGCCACCGAGATGTCCTCCAATTTTACGGATAGTACAGGGTGATGATCATACACCAGAAATGATAGATCATGGAAAACCATCAGATCCTCCCATCGTACCCTTTATTGAACCAGTTTTTATCCCAAACATAGGTGTTTATACATAGTTTTGTGAAGTCTTTATGAGGATGATGTAGACCATTCATGTAGCACCACATCTTTCCTCAACTATGGAAGAGTTTTTGTGGGTGTTCCAACAGTATCATCCTCCCACATTTTCAGAGGATGGAGGACCTCAGGCTGCAGAGTCATGGATGGAGGCCATGCATTCTATCATTGAGCATCTAGAGACACCTCCTGGGAAGAGTGTGAATAAATTGACTTACATGCTACCTGATTTCTCCAAGAGATGGTGGGATGTTAACTCACATGTGGGATTTCATCAAGATATGAATTGGGAAGAATTTTAGAATACCTTTTATGATTACTTATACCATGAGATGTTGAGGGCCGAATGAGCCCAGGAGTTCATGCATTTGGAACATGGAGCTCTTTCAGTGATGGATTATTCCTTTTTATTTATAAAGAATTAGTGTTTTGTACCGATTCTTAGGGATGACAAGTTATCACTGTCTAGGAAATTTGAGGGTGGTATTAGGTACGACATCCGATCACAGGTCAATTTTTCCAAGTTGACTTTGGTGACTACTATTATAAACTAGACTCTGATTACTGGGTGAAATATGAGGGAGTTTCGAGTTACGGGCTTGGGTGGTTCAGCAGCCAGGGTTGTTACTCCTTCAACTAATAGCAGGAAGCACCATAGGGATATTTCATGAAAATTTTCTTTAGGTATCCAAGTGGTGTGTTAACAGTTCAGGAAGAGTAGGCACATGATACAACAGTGCCTGAGAGACCTAGTTGAGTTCCAATCTTACACCAAGATGGTTCATCATCATCATTTGTTTAGGAAGTTCTCACCGGCTGTGAGTGAGAGGGGGTTTGTTATGGCTCCATATTCAAGAGTAGGACCACTAATATCTCATTAATTAAGGAATTGGGGTTTTTTAGGTTGAGGAGGTGGGAAAAGCCATGGTATCCAGATGATAGGTTCTCAGTGACAACAAGGTGGACCAGCTCAGGGTATCTAGGTAGTGTTGTAGGTCCACGGTACAGGTCAGAATTTTCCAAGATAGCAGGCCCAAAAAAAGAAGTATCTCGGACCCTCTATGGTTAGAGGTACAATTCTTGTGTACTAGGTTTTATCTTCTAATCTTTCTCATATAGGGGCTTCCCATAATTTCATATTTCTTTCCATTATATATATCCTTAAGCTTTGTGTCTTTTTTTCTAATGATATTATGATGCTAGACACTCTGTTGGGGATTTGGATGACTGGTGTAGGTCAGTGTAAGGAGTGACCCGTTAAGGTTGGTGGGTGTCACTTATTACAATACCTCTACATCTTAGAGATGACTAGATTTGAGTTCATTATCAAAATGTACTTGTTGGTATCTTTTCAGTCCTTTGTTGACTTCTATCGCAGCAATGTGAGTTTGACATCACTATAGGGTGGATCTTTTCAGCATAAGGGAGAATGGGATTTCCAGGGAAACATAGCTAGACTCGAGCATCATGGGTTGGGAGGAATTATAGTCCATATATCTAGTTTAAATATAGATGAACAGAGGACTTCATAGATATACATTTCTCTAGTGGTTGATCATTTCAGATATGCCTTTCCAGATGAATTTTTAGGTTTACCTCCAGAGCTACAAGTGGATTTCCCTATTGAGATTGATCTAGGAGTGGTACTTGTGTCCATTCCTCTATACAGGATAAATACAATAGAATTGTAGGATCTTAAGAAGTAGTTTGAGGAGTTGCATGAAAATGGTTTAATCTAACCTAGTACTTATCCTTGGTTTCTCCCTGTCTTTTTTGGAAATATGGTGGACGGTACCCTCAAACATTGGGTGGATTATCAGAAGTTGAAACAGTAGATGGTCAAAACCCAATATCCCTTATTGAGGATTTTTTATCTATTTCATCAGTTTTGAGGAACTCAAGTGTTCGTGAAGAATGACTTGAAATCTGGTTATCATCATTTGGGATTTATACCATCAGATATACCTATGACAGCCTTTCGAAGAAGGTATGGTCCATACGAGTATTTGTTTATGCCATTTGGTATCTTTAACACATCTGCAGTTTTCATGGCAATGATGAACCAATTTTTCCATCCATACTTGGATTGTTTTGTGGTAGTTTTCTTGGATGATATCATGGTGTATTCTCACACTCTACTTGACCATTACTTCCATATTTAGACTGTATTGAGTACAGTGAGAGAGCATCAGTAATATGATAAGATATCAAAGTGATAGTTTTGGATAGACCAAATTCATTTCTTATGTCATGACATCTCAAATACAAGAGTATCAGTAGACCAAGAGAAGGTGAGAGTGGTAGTTTTCTAGGAGTAGCCAAAAAATGTCTTTGAGGTATGGAGTTTTCTTGGGCTGGTTGGTTACTACAAACGCTTTATTTAGGACTTTTCATGCTTTGCAAGTCCACTAACAGGCATGACTATGAAGGGTGTGATGTACATGTGGATAGATTCCTATGATTCACCTTTTTTTAAGATGAAGGGAAGATTGACTTTAGCCTTGATACAAATTTTATCAGAGCTGGGAAAGAGTTACATTTTGTACTATGGTGCATCAAGTATTAGGCTAGGAGTAGTTCTTATATAGTGGAAGGATTTGTTGCATATGGGTATCAGCTGTTGAGCCCACATGAGAGGAACTACCCTATGCATGATCTCAAGCCAGCTGCATTTTTTCATTCATTACATTGTGGGCGACATTACATACTTGGAGAGAATTTTGTGGTATACACTAACAAAAAAATGAATCAATTATATCTTTAGACAATATGATCTGAATTTGAGACAATGAAGGTTGGTTGAGTACCATGAGTAGTTTGACATTGAGATTTCCTATATGCCTAGAAATGGAAACACAATGGATGATTCATTGAGTAGGAGGAGTTAGAAGATATAGGCAATTCAGGAGGCCAATAGAGAGTGGGATCTAATGGATCTATTATTTAAGATGTATTTTGAGGTTCACAACAAATAGGGGAAGACGTTTCTTTCTTTTATAGCTATTACCTTTACTCATCTGGATCGAGTGTGAATGGGGTAGCTATTAGATTCTGAATTCCTAGTCCCAAGGGTGAGTGTGTGAGGAGAGGACCCTAATCCTAGATGGACGGTAGGAAAGGATGAGGTTTTTAATTTCCATGGGTGTGTATGGGTATCAGAAAACATATGCGAGGAGTTTTAGTGTGATTTTCATTCCTTGGTGTGGGAAGTTCATCCAAGTGTCCCCAATATGCATCGGGATCTAAATCTTCATTACTGGTGTCCAGGTATAAAAAGTTATGTAGCTAGTTTTTATGAGATGTTCCACTTTTAAGTAGGTGAAGGATAATCGTCAATTACTGGAAGGGATATTACAGTAGTTACACATTCTTGAGTGGAAGTGGAAAAATTTTGTGATGGATTTTGTTATAGGTTTACCGAGGTCGCCTCAAGAAAATGAGGTTGTATGGGTTGTTGTTGAAAAACTCATAAAGGTTTCACATTTTTTGCTGATCAAGGAAAATTTCAGTATTAATGATATTGAATGGTTTTGCATCAAAGATATAGTACGTTTTCATGGGGTTGTTCACTCTATCATTTAAGATAGAAATGTTTGGTTTACTTCCCATGTATGGTAGGGACTACAGAGGGATTTGGGTACTTGGGTACTTCTGATTAAAGCTTACCATCCCCAAAAAATCACCATTACAAGCACGTGATTCAGGTTTTAGAGGAAATGCTTTGAGCAGGTGTCCTGGATTTTAGGGGAACTTGGAAGAGAAACATATCCCTAGTGGAATTTTCCAACAATAATAGTTTTCAGGAAATAATTCAGATGTATCCCTATGAGACTTTTTATAGTAGGCCATGCCAATCACCCTTTTGTTGGCTATAGGTTTGAGAGGCAGCTATGATGGGACCTTGTCTTGTATCAGATACCACTGAGTATGTGGAGTTGATTCAGAATTGGATGGCTACTACATAGTCTCACCATAAATATTATGATGATCAATGGAGATGACCTTTAGAGTTCAAGGATTGAGATCAGGTTTTCCTTTGTTTCACATCGAGGTTGGGACACATGGGGATTATGAGAAAGGGAGAGAATTCACCAAGATATGTTATGACATTAGAGGATTTAGAGAGAGTCAGGCCAGTTTCCTATCAGTTGTAGTTACCTCAGAGGTACTGGGCTATGCACAATCTGTTTTATTTTTATCAGCTACAACGTTACTTTTCAGACTGTCTCATATTTTTTAACCTGAGGAATTCTAGATGAAGGTCGATACATCCTTCATGGATCTCCCTATTCTGATTTTTTATCCCAATATGAAGGTTCTTCATCTTCAATTTGTTCCTTTGGTATCAGTGTTATAGAAACATGGATGAGTGCAGGACGAAACATTGGAGAGGGAGGTCGATGTGCGATCACTATGGTCGGAGTTGTTCATAGATTCTTCATCACCACCCATGGAGGGTTAATTTAGAGATGAATTTCTTTACTGTGGAAAGTTTCTAAAAACCCAGATCTTCTTTCCATGTGTGGATCTCAATTTTGGGTTTTTTTGGAAAAAGGATGAAATAGGGTTTTTACAAGAAACTGTTGTGAACATATGTGTTCATGTTGTATGCCTGGTGGCCACGTACAGCCATGCACTGCCAATGTAACGATCGAGTATAGGGTCGTGTGGTGACTTATAAAAATTCTTAAGTTAGGGGTTGTTTGAGGATAATACACGGTGTGTAGCTTTAATGAACACATCATATAGTTTTATTTTCTATTTGATAAATTGGAGTGGGGTTACATATCATATTTGTAATCATCTTCTTCCTCCATTGGTTTTTATAGGAGAGCAATGGAATGACCAACAAACTCTGAACCCCTCTGGATTCCCTATCTGAGCATCAATTGAGACATCATCCGGTGTGTGGGAATCCCACCAGTGTGTTCTCAATCAACTAGATCATTTCTTATTAATTCCTCTTCTCTTGTGAGTTATTCAAGGATGAGTGGTTTTCACTATTTTTTATATCTATGCTGATCTAGGATGATTCAAGGGCCGATGTTTCAGTATATCAATCATACGACCTCGATGCAGGTGGTTTTGTGACTTTTGTTGTTTTTTTGTGGATTACATATGCTTAAAGTGTCGTATACCCATGTTTGTGGTATTTCTTGGTTTGTAATTTAACCATATTTATCACCTTCTATGGTTCATTTAATTGAAAAAGGGTAGTTTCTCATGTGTAATGTGGGATACCTTGTTTATATGGGACACCCCATTGGTGCATTTCCCTTGTTTGATTAATTATGACCATTTGATCTAGGATTCTTGTTTGTCTTGCCTTATTTTCTATGCCTTGTATTGTTAGGATGGAGTAGTTGATAAAATAAAATTCGTGTGATAGAAATTTTGAATTCATATCCATGGAATATTTTTAGATTACATGAGGGTCTTTGATATAATATGTATGCATGTTTTCCAATGGATCATTAGAGCATTGGACTAGGAATACTGAGGGGAATTCCAGATTATTTACACAGGACATTGAGAGCCTTGTTGTAGATGATTGACCAAAAGGGAATTGACCATGAGATATTTACCAATGGTTCATTATTTAATGAATTTATTTATGCTGTGTTTTCTATTGGGTATTGACCGTGAGAGCTTCCCAGGTAGTCATTTATAACTTAATGATTCCATGTTGACATAGGGGTCTTGATCGTCATAGCTGCCCAGGTGGTCGTTATTAAATGAATTGGTGCTGTATTAAACCATTGGGGATAGACCGTGAGATCTTTCCCAAAGGTTTTATTATGTTTAATTGAGTAATTTTTGTAACACCCCAAGATTCCACGGTACGTTTCCGTTTGAATAATGTAATATCTTGAATTGTACGCAACCTCGAGATTCTAACACACCGCGACCAATCAAACTAGCTGTTATGAATAGTGATACCCATTTTCTGAAACATTATAAATATATGTTTCAAAATGGACTTTATTTTTGGATTTGAAGTATCAAAATTAGCTTAGGGTAAATTTTTGGTATTTTTTTGAAAACATTCAATTTTTGATGAATAGTGAAAAACACTGAGTTATTGTTTAAAACCAAATTTTTATTTAAATAATTATTTATTTCATTTAAATTTATTTTAGATCAAAATAGATACATAATACCTATATAAGTTCAATGTAATTCATTGGATTCAGTTTATAATATTTTTAAATATATAAAAATTTTATTGAACTTTTTATTCGTCTTTTACCCACCTCCTAGGAGCATTCACAAATTTGAATAAAACATAATTTTACTACTTCTATGAATTGAATGTCAAAAATCTGAGAGACACGGTTGATATCAGTAAAGAAAATTTTATTCAATAATATAAAAATAATTTTTGGTGAATAGTAACTTTTGACATTCATTTAACACGGTTAAAAGTAAATAGGGTAATTAAGGGTAAAAATGATATTATTATTACCCTAACACATGTCCTAATTCTATTATATAAGTTTAATTCGACCAAAAACAACATTATGAATAAAATATGATCCCTTTGGTCCAGTTGGATTAGATTAGGACATTTATTATTATTTAATTCAAAGGAGAGTTCAAACTCTTAAATTCAAAGATTAATAACTAAACCATTTTTAATATTGGGTTATACATAAGATAAATTAGAATAATAAATATTAATTAGAAAGATAAAACTATTTCCTACATAATAATATTTTATTTATATTTTTTTGATATTAAATAATGTAATTTATTTATGACACCATTGTGATGCAATAATTACCTAACTAATGAAATATTAAAATATTTGATATTATAAATATCAAAATAAATATAATTTGAAAATTTTTATGAATTACACTAATTTTTTAGGTTAATATTACATGTTAGTGTTGTTTAAATGAATTTTATTGGAATTAATAATGTTGTTACAAATTTATCAAAAACAAAATACCAAATAGAGTCAAAATTTACATAAAAGAGTTTTCGAAAAAAAATATTATATTATTAATTAAAATTATATTTCTAAAAATATAAGGATCGGACAAAAGACTTATATAATTATTGGTTTATTATTAATGAACCACTTAAGGTTCTTTTGAAAGTATACAGTACATTTATTAACCATATAATATAAAAATACAAAGAGACATGGTAAATTACAATCTATTTAACTAAGCGTTAAATCCAAAAGATAAGGTTAATATAGTGACTCAAACCTATATAAAACCTATTGGTTGAGTTTTTTTCAACCCATACCCACTTTAACCTATAAATAATATATTTTTGAGCCATGATCCATTATAAACCGAAAATTATTTTATTATAAAATAATATTTATAGATTTTACTAAGGTGCCCCTCACCCCTCTTATAAAATGGCACTTCCCCTTATCTCTAATTCACACCTACAAAGACATTTGAAAAAGTTAAACCCTCCCCAAATATCCTATATATTGTACTCACTTAATCTTAGAGTCCAGTATTTAGTCATAAATCCAACCTAAGAATCCCTTTTGATCAAATCAAAAGGAAGAACCTGAAGAAGAGGTAAATATTTAATCACCTCTTTCAAGTTCCTTTCTTTTTCCACTTCCTCTTTCTTTGGTATTACATTATAAAATAATTACTCCAGTATCTTCTATATACTTTGATGTTATTATAAATATGGTGCAACCGTATTCATTATTCTATCCATACTTTCAATGACATGTCACCAAACGTGCGTACGTACGACTTACCATCTCCACGTCATTGTGTAATTGTTATTCAATACATTATTATTTGGATGGGTATAATAATGATGTTTAATTGATCTAAATAATAAATATAGAATAATAATTATTCTTTATATATTATATTCCATCCAATTATAGATTATTTTAATATCAAAATAATGATATTATCACTCGTGCGTACGTACGGATTACCGTCTCTACGAACGTGATGAGATTCATTCCCCATTGTATCCATTCAAAAATAATTTTCATTTTATGATTAAATTTTTTTAGAGACTTGATATCATTCTGGATATTAATAGGATACATCCCATCCATAACAAATATCACTCACGTAATAAGTAATATGAAGGAAAACGAATCTGTTAACACCCGAAACAATGATTATACTAAGATATTAATAAAAAAGAAATTTTAAAAGATCATATATGATATAATATTAATGTATATGATTATTGAATAATTTATTAGAAAATATTTCACCATTATACTGGAGGATAACATACCCTTGACCAAGGAAATGTACAATGTAAGGGGTTTCTTATCTCACTTTTAATTCCGTGATATTTCCATTATTCGACACATATTAATTGCATGTGGTGTATTGTGTACTCCCATTTGATATATATTATCATGATTATCTTTATATTCATCGTATTCTTTGATTCATTTGGTGGTTATTAATTTTTTTTCATATGAATCTATTGATTACAAAAAAGTAAGGGTTTTTCATCTCACTTTTATTCCTGTGAGATTCATGTTGTATTGGACACTATTTACTTTTATGTGGAGTATATACTGTCGAGGATTGTATACATTTTTTAATATAATTTAATGTATGGGTATTTACATATTCATTGTATGACACTTCTTTCATGGGGTGTATGTTTCATAAGTTACCAAATCAGTAAGAGAATTTCAAATTTCAATTTCCACTCATTGGGATTTACGCATACTTCATTGATTATTTTACTCATTGATTATGTGTAGAATCACTATTTATTATTTATGTAGTAATTTCAAATCCTCTTTTTTGTATATACTTTTGATACACATAATCACTCCATTGATAATTTCTCAGGTCATTGATATAAACCTGATCTTAACTCAATTTTCATTCATTGAGTTAAACATCCAAGTCATTGGTGTTGTTTTTACAAGAGTATGTGTGAATTTCCTATGATCTATTTACACTGAATATCCATTCATATTGAGTGTATTTATATTTTTCACACATTATTATTTCATTGATTTATCCTTTACCTAAGGATATTTTCTTTATTAGGGATTTCATCTCAAATTACATTCCTTTGAGACTTCTTTATTGTTATGCACCAATTCACTTTTATATGCTGTATATACTGTCCTTTGACATAGAATATAATTAAATCCTTTATTCACAAGGCATTATAAAGTTTTTATTACCTCAATTTTTTGTATTCAAGCGTCTCTCATTTGGATAATAACTCTAACTAAAATACCATTTTAAGTGTTTTAAAAGTTTATTCTTCTAAATATTTCTCATTAATGTTCATGTTTTAAAAATGGTTTTAAGGTTTTATTTATATGGACATTAATTTTTTAAAATTAAAATTTCTTTTTAAAGGTTTGAAAGTGTTATGGGACACTTTGATTCAAAAATATATTTTTAAATGACTTCTTGACAAATAGTGTGACTTTTAAATGTTTTTAAGAAAAAGGGGGATATTTATCTCTAATATTTTTGATGATTATTTTAATCTAGGTCAATACCCTTCATTATTCTCGATTGAGGTTAATCTGTCATAATAAAATCTTCCAAACTGTATTGAATGAGTTATGTTTGACTATAGATGTACTATTTTTATTCCATTCATGGTTTGTCTATAAAGTATTGTCATTTCGTATGCTAGTTTTTATACAAAAGTTTTTGTTATGTTTCAAACTTTTCATATGAGGAATGCATTAGACTTAGTAAGTGATGGGTGGAGCCTGCTATAACTCCTAGATGCATTAGTAGGTCTAATGAGACAAACAAGTATCTTGGAACAAGGCCTTGAAAAAATCTTATTTGTAGTCTTGGCATAAGGCCTTGACTATGTGGTTATGAAAGTCTAGAATTATACATTCCATCATTATGAAAGTGGCTATTGATATTGCATATGATTATTCGACTATTACAATTTCCATGTGAGTAATTAAATTGGATTATTTGATTTTATCTTTTCCATATTATTCTGATGTTCAAGTTTAAAATTCTTTGGTTTTAGTCTTATACATTGCCTTAAATGTTTATGCTTATTTAAGAAAGTTTCCAGTATATTGTTATGCTTATTGATCATCTGAGGTCACCCCTTTATTTGTTTTATTTTTTCCAGGATGCAAAGAAGTATATTATGAATGACCTACAAGAATACTGTATGGAATCACAGTGTTTCATATGGAAACAATGTTGTTGTTGGTTTCCATTTTATTATGTAATATAAACCTTATGAACGTATCTAATATTTCCAAGGATACTAAAATAATTGGTCTTTTGAGACTTGATCTTTTGTGATCATGCCAATGATATGTAATAATTAACAGACTCTGAGCTTCTAAGGTCATGGTGTTACAGTTGGTATCAGATGAAGTTTAGTACAATCCTTGGAAAATAGATTTAGATAAAATCTGATTGGATCACATAGCCCTAAGATTGACTTTGAGGATTAGTATATAAGAACTTCCTAAAATTTTGGTATTGTAGAGATTTTGTGAGTTTTCCAAGAAATACATATCTATTTGGATACGAGTAGGTAGAAGCGGCTCTGGCACAGATGTACCCAGGGGTAAAACCCAAAAACACCGCTCTGAGTTAGACTCGAATGAGAAATGGTGCATGACAACGGGCCTTGCTGCACTCTTGGTTACGACACTCCCGAGGGGATATGCTTGGGATAATTACATTTTCTTTTCAAACTGATTTGAAGGATTTTAATATAATATGAGAATAAATTACCTTGGTTAATCCTAAGGTGTTTCAAATTGAAAATATTGTGTCACAATATTCTCTAAATGATTTTATGACTATTATTACTCACACAATGCTTTCTGGTTTTAGTCAATGGATGGATTCTAAGGAAATCATAATATCTTTGAGCATGATGTACAATGAGGGAACAATGGTTGACATGAGAAAATGGAATGTTGATAGGCATAAAAGATATCATTTTCATGCCGAATCAGTTTTCCAAAAATATGATCAACAACATATATATTAACCAACTCCAGGACACAACAAAGAAGAGAAAGGTGATGAATGATAAGAGCTCCAGTAGTTGAGACCATGGAGAAAAGAATCAACAATTTCCATCATGTAGGAAATATGTAAAGAGACACCCAAGAATGTGTCTCAATGGAACAAAGAAATGATTTCGGTGTGGGAAATAAGGACATAAAGTAAAGAATTGATGAGGAAAATGAAGAGTTCTATTGTAACGCCCCGACACCAGTTACCAAGAGTCGGTGAATTATTACGTATCATTTGCATGATCAAAAAAGATAAATTCTATAAATATCGATTATTTTAGTAGCCATGGAAGTTCTAGATACATTCAAAAGGTTTACATTACATCATAAAGTTAAAAAACCACAACAAAATAGTCTCTATAGTCCACACTCATATCCTCTCAGACTATCCCTCCAGGTCAATCATAAAATACTTCTTCACATCCTGGGAAAAATAAAACATAGAAAGGGGTGAGCTCAGATGCTCAGTAAGTATAACAATATAGATGAAACTTTCAGAAATAAGCATAAAATTTTGAGGCAATGTATAACTAAAACAAAAGACTTTTAAACTTGAACTTCAGCATAATATGGAAAAAATAAAATGAAATAATCCCATTTACTTATTCACATGGATATTCTACTAGTCAAATAATCACATGCAATATCAATAACAGCTTTTATAATGATTGAATGCATAATGCGAGTCTACCACAAAAACATATTCAAGGCCTTATGTCAGGACTACAAATAAGATTTTGTCAAGGCCTTGTGCCAAGACACTAGTTTGTCTCATTAGACCTACCAATGCATCGAGGAGCTATAGAAAGCTTCACCCATCACTTACTAAGTCCAATGAATTCCTCATATGAACAGTTTTAAACATAACATAAACATTTGTATTAAAACTAGCATATAAAATGTCAATACTTTATCCACAATCCAAGAATGGTATAATAATAGCACATCTGTAACGCCCCAACCCTAGCTACCCAGAGTCGGTGCATTACTTCGTAACATTGGCATGATCACAAAAGATCAAGTCTCGAAAGACAGATTAGTTTAGTAGCCTTGGAAACACTAGATACATTCATAAGTCTTACATTACATCATAAAGTGAAAAACTAATAACAAAGTCTTCATAGTCCACACTCATATCCTCTTCTAACTATCCCTGTAGGTCATTTATAAAATACTTCTTCACATCCTGGAAAATATTAAAACATTGAAAGGGGTGAGCTCAGATGCTCAGTAAGGTTAACAATATAGCAGAATCTTTCATAAATAAACATTAACATTTAAGGCAATGTATAACTAAAACAAAAGACTTTTTAACTTGAACTTCAACATAATATGGCAAAAGTAAAATGAGATAATTCCATTCACTTCTTCACATGGATATTCTACAGGTCGAATAATCACATGCAATATCAATAAAGACTTTCATAATGAGGGAATGCATAATGCCAGACATTCTGATACATTTTGTCAAGGCCTCGGCCAAGATGTCTAAAATGATTAAGGCCTCAGCCAAAACAATAAATCAAATGGGGAAAGGGCCTCGGCCAATTCCACGTCTAGTTGTCTCATGAGAACTACCGATGCATCGAGGAGCTATAGCGGGCTCCACCCGTCACTTATTAAGTCCAATACATTCCTCATATGAATAGGTTTAAACATATCATAAACCATAACATAATCGTATCACATAAAACATGCATAAAGGAAACATAACATTTCCACATTTCAATCACAAGATATCAATACAACACATTGATATAATAAAAATGCTTTCAAAACCATTTTCAATACAAAAATAAAAGAAAGTTAAAACTTTGTATTTATTTTTCATCAAAAAAAATGATGGCTTGTAGAGGAAGCCGAAAATCAAATAATGGTCACGGCGGTGGAGAAGTCGTTGTCACCGTATATGTACGGAAAGAAAAACATTCCCTTTTTTCGTTTAGTAAAACGCTTCGTATAAAAAGATTCCTTTTGAATAAACGTAAAATGTCAAAGGGGTTTATACACTGTACAAAAGAAATTTGTGTATAAAACAAAATATGCCTCAATGAATGGAGATTGAGACGAAGTCCCTTAAAAAGATAATTTTCAAATAAAATAAATCTATTATGTGTATTCACTATATGTACACATAAAGAAAGTATAAATACAATATACGACATAATAATATCATGACATAATTTGAAAGTAGGAGATTAACCCAAAGAATGGAAGTTGGGTTAAGAAGTTCCCTTACCTTGCGTCTTGTCCTGACTCGACCGTTCTTTAACCTCCTGAATAATAAACTACAGTTAATTTCTATTTACTTAAGAACCTTTTTTTATGTTCATTATTCCTTCTATATCACTTATTACCATGTTATGAACATTATGTAATTATTTAAGTTAATAACGGTCGTTTTGTCGATCTTTAGTACTTGAGTCAACAATAAACTTCTTATAATTACAAGTTGTTTATTTGGTAGAATATCCATTATCTCCAGAATTATATTAATGATTTAGATGTCATATATATCATATATATCCAGTATATACATTCATTCATAATATTACGTAACATTTAGAGGTAAGAAATGAAATGCACCGTTCATGGAGACGGTAAGCCGTACGTACGCATGAACGCTACTTTCATTTCTATTTCATATTTAATGTAATGAAATCATAATGATATAAATGTATAATATAATTCCAGTATAATATAGTGTATAATACCATTTACTCCATCCTTTATACATCCCACATGTGGCATTAACGATTCAAATCACTTTGAGGGGGCGGTAGTCCGCACTTCCTAAAATGAAATTATCGCATTTACCCATAATGGAAATCATACATTATGCCATAAATGAGAAATACAGAAGCATATGTAAAACATAAACATATTATATATCATATATAAATATATTGACATCTTAATTTCCACCTTTTAAGGTGTTATATGAGTGTTGAACAATCATCGTTTCGTGAGGTAGAAATTCACCATCCACAGAAACCGTATGTTCTTTAACCATTAGATGTAGGTGTGTGTAAGTGTAGCTAGAATCCTTCTTATAACAACATACTTGTATATTGAGGATACTTGTGTTGTTACAAAAGAAATGAATAAAAAGAGTTTATGGGGTTGGAGAAGAAAAATAATACAAAATAACATAAGAGAAGACATTACCTTTAAATCGGGTAACTCTTTTGATTGGAGCCAAAGGCTTCCTTGGGAAGAATTATTCCCA
Source organism: Viscum album (assembly GCA_963277665.1). Lineage (NCBI taxonomy): Eukaryota > Viridiplantae > Streptophyta > Magnoliopsida > Santalales > Viscaceae > Viscum > Viscum album. The sequence goes on along the minus strand of OY728125.1, from coordinate 1,489,380,788 downwards.
AAGTCAGGCTTCTAGGAGTAAGTGAGGGATGTTGGGAGAGTATTTGGGCAGAGTTTGGCCGAGCCAAATGGCTTGAAGGTGTGAATAAGGTGGGAGTGGTGGGGGCCTTTTATAAGTGGAGAGGAGGGGCACTTTTGGAAAGTAATGAAATGTTATTCTATTATACAATGCTTCTCGGATTATAAAGGTCCCACACTTGTATAATTCGAGGCTAAGGTGATACGGGTTCGAAATATCTTCATCCAATAGGCTTTGGACAAGTTTAAGCCTTGGATTTTACATTATCTTCTCATTTTATTTAAATCGTTAAATAATGAGGTAATCGCTGCATCATCATGATGTCATAAATAATTTAATTTAGTTAATGTCTAGAAATTATAAAAAAATATACTATGATGTAGGAAATATTTTTAGCTTTTCAATTAATACTTATAATCAAAAATATGACTTGTATAACCCCATGTAAAAATTGTTTTAGTAAAACATTTCATGTTTGTGTCATTTTTTACTTTAACATTAAATAAAAGGTATTTATGTCATTTTCCAACTAAAGTGGCTCCATGGGGTCCCCAAGTTGACCCATGGATTGTCTTGGTCGGCCATGGCACATCCAATGAGGGTAGTACATGTGTCAAGCTCATCTCATATTATTAAAACATTATTTTTACCTTAAACTACACTAATTACCTCTAATCGCGATTAAGAACTTAAAAGTTACTATTCACCAAAAAATTATTTTAATCTCATTGAACCACATTTTACTTCTTCATGACAACCATGTATGTCGGATTTTTGAAAATCAAATCACATAAGTGGTAATATTTCATTTAAACGAAAAATCAGTTATTTAACTACCACTTAGTGGTTTCACTATTCATCAAAAATTGAAGTTTTTCAGAACAATGCCAAAATTTCACCCTAAGCTATAATTGATATTCCGAATTCAAAAATGATGTCTATTTTATGAAATTCCAAACATATAATTTGCATTAATTAATTTTATAATTAATTCCCACTGTCACAACAAATAGCGTGTTTTTAAGAAACAATTTATATCAAAAGATTGACAATTGTTTATGTCCAATTTCAAAGTGAAATTAATTCTAATGACCACCATTGGATAAAATGGTAAAAATATATTCTAATTATAATTTAAAACCACTCAATAGTATAACTTATCACTATAAATTATTTTGGTTAAAAAAGTTGTTTTAAGTATTTTTCACTATTCATAAAAATTTTGAAGTTCTCAGAAAATTACAAAAAATTCAACATAGGCTAATTTCAATATTAGGAATACAAAAAATGAAGTCCATTTTGAAATGTAAAATTTCTATAAATTTAAAAAGTGGTTATTACTATTCATAATGGCTACTTTGATTAGTTGTAGTGTGTTAGAACTCGATGTTGCGTACAATGCAAGCTATTACATTATTGAATGAGAAGCGTATCATGGAAGCTCGGGGTGTTACATTCTCCCCTCCTTCAATAAATTGCATCCTCGCAATTTGAAAATTTTCTTTTTAAATAAAAGGCTGAAAAGATAAAATACCTTTGTGGAAAACCCACATCAGAAATAAAATTAATAAAATTTAGCCTTAATAAGAGGGAAAGGGAAATGAAAAAGTAACCACCCAATTATGATCTCAATTAGGAGAACATTGGTGGAAATTAACGACATATAATTGGAGGAAAAAAGTAAATATTTGTAGGGAGTGATTGAGGTCATCAATCACAATCAACTGTCAAATTGAGGGCCTCAAAGTCTTCAATCTATGTTGATTTAAAATATCATTAGTTCAACAAGACATAAGGTATTAGGATAACACATTTTTTTGTTGTAATATCCCTTTACTAAAGTTTAAGAATTAATTTATTCATTGAATAAGAGATAGGTATATATATATTTATGCTTGACAATTAGAGTTTCAACCTTCAACTCATCTTTCACTCAAAAAGATAATAGAACTCAAAAATATTATACTTATCCTAATTGTATAAGGTTCCAAATGTTAACACATACCATTTAGATTAGTAAAATTACTTTGTAATAACCAGGGACTTCCTGTAGGCTAGTGGTAGGAAATAAAGGCCTGTTGCACTATGATTGTGGGTTCGATTCCTACAACTTTGTCCGACGCAACGGGTTATACTCCACCCTGCAGGTTGTCCTTTTCCTAAAACTATAGTATTATAATATTCCAAAAATAATCTTCATAAATGTTTTAACCTTAAACAATACTATCCAAAGACCAACCTAATCCATTCCAACCTTTATAGTTATCTAAAATACCTTCGTCCAGACTTTCTGTAAAGGGTCCTTAAATTCCAAAATCAGTTGTCACATTAGATTCCCTAAACAAAGTAAAGTTTCTCTTATTGTCACATACAAAAATATAATTACCTTCATCATATTAAAACCTTACTGAAACAACAAGTACTGCAGTACAATCCTTATATATATATCACATTATTCTAATAACCAGAATATAATCCATGAGTCCAAAAGCACCAATACATTAATTATTCTGCTTCAACTGTAGTAACAGCATAAGATTTTCCTTGATCCCTTGGCCTTTTCTGAGGTAAGTTTCCCTGACGCTTAGGACATTCATTTGCATAATGACCCATTTCTCTACAATTGTAGCATTCAACTTTGATAGCCTCTTTCTTTCCCTTGCAATCACGTGCCTGGTGACCTTTTTCTCCACATTTATAACAAACTCCCATTATTTTTAGGCAACTACCAGGGTGATTCTTCCCACAATTATCACATAATGGAAAATCCTTCTTTCCCTTTTTCCCTTCATCTGTCTCTTGTTCCACCGTTCTCTTCTTCTCTTGCTTTACTTTGTTGTCATAAGACATAGAGAATTCCTTTTCTGTCTTGATAGCACACGAGACAATATCTTCGTATGATGAGAAGGATTGTGATACTAAATCTCGACGGAGAAATGGTTTTAACCCATCAAAGAAACAATCAATTTTACTCCTTGGGTTACGTATATAATCTGCAGCATACCTCGCTAACCTTGTAAAGTTGGCCTCATACTTTGCGACATTCTCATCCTCCTTCTGCCTCAGACTCAGAAATTGCCTTTCCATATATGCTCGATGGTCACGAGGAAAGTATTTTTCTAATAAAAGTTCTTTGAACTCCCTCCATTCCATATTCGATACGTCATCATCTTCCTGTGTGTTTTGAATCAGTGATCACCACTGATCGGCATCTCCAGTGAGGCGTTAAACTGCCATGACAACCTTCTCCCTTTCGCTACTCCCCAAGGTGTGGAATATTTTCTCTAAGGAGTTTATCCATTTCTCAGCTACTAACAGATTTGTACCCCCATTAAATGTTGGTGGTTGTTGCCTCCTGAAGCGGTCTAACATTGATCCTCCACGTTGTGGATCAGGGTGATCCATACGAGTAAGGTTATTATTCATAACCTGAGTGAGTTGTCCCAGTATGATAATAAGTTGATCAGCACCAGTTGTATCTCCAGCTCCACAATAATTATCTTGAGAAGGAGGGAAATCCCTACACGGAGTGCATGCATTGATACGGTTTCCATTCCTTCCACTAGGCGCCATTTCTAAACAATGGCATAAACTAGATTAGTTTATGAATCAGAATACATAATTCCATACTTGTAAAATACTTAACAAAAATTGAACTATTTATGGATATAATCCATAATCATAAAAAGGTTTTATTTGAGGAAGTATATACTCATAACCGTTCATAGTGGTTTGTAAATAAAATTAGAATTATCCTAAGCATATCCCCCGGGAGTGTCGTAACCATGAGTGCAGCAAGGCCCGTTGTCGTGCACTAGTTCCCGTTCGAGTCTAGCTCAAAGCGGTGTTTTTGGGTTTTACCCCTAGGTACATCTGTGCCAGAGCTGCCTCTACCTACTCGTATCCATACAGGGATGTATTTCTCGGAAAACTCACAAAATCTATATAATACCAAAATTTTAGGAAGTTCTTCTATACTAATCCTTAAAGTCTATCTTCGGGCTATGTTCTCTAATCAGAGTTTATCTAAATCTAGCTTCCAAGGTTAGTACTAAACTGCCTCTGATACCAACTGTAATGCCCCGACCCCAGCTACCCAGAGTCAGTGCATTACATCGTAACATTGGCATGATCACAAAAGGTCAATTCTCGAAAGACTGATTAGTTTAGTAGCCTTGGAAACACTAGATACATTCATAAGTCTTACATTACATCATAATGTGAAAAACTAATAACAAAGTATTCATAGTCCACACTCATATCCTCTTCTGACTATCCCTGCAGGTCATTCATAAAATACTTCTTCACATCCTGGAAAATATTAAAACATTGAAAGGGGTGAGCTCAGATGATCAGTAAGGTTAACAATATAGCAGAAGCTTTTATAAATAAACATTAACATTTAAGGAAATGTATAACTAAAAAAAGACTTTTTAACTTGAACTTCAACATAATATGGCAAAAGTAAAATGAGATAATGCCATTCACATCTTCACATGGATATTCTATAGGACGAATAATCACATGAAATATCAATAACCACTTTCATAATGAGGGAATGCATAATGCCAGACATTCTGATACATTTTGTCAAGGCCTCGGCCAAGACGTCTAAAATGATTAAGGCCTCGGCCAAAACCATAAATCAAATGGGGAAAGGGCCTCGGCCAATTCCACGTCTAGTTGTCTCATGAGACCTACCGATGCATCGAGGAGCTATAGCGGGCTCCACCCGTCACTTATTAAGTCCAATACATTCCTCATATGAATAGGTTTAAACATATCATAAACCATAACATAATCATATCACATAAAACATGCATAAAGTAAACATAACATTTCCACATTTCAATCACAAGATATCAATACAACACATTGATATAATAATAATTCTTTCAAAACTATTTTCAATACCAAAATAAAATAAAGTTAAAACATTGTATTTATTTTTCATCAAAAAAATGATGGCTTGTAGAGGAAGCCGAAAATCAAATAATGGTCACGGCGGCGGAGAAGTCGTTGACGGCGCATATGTACGGAAAGAAAAACATTCCCTTTTTGTCGTTTAGTAAAACTCTTCGTATAAAAATATTCCTTTTGAATAAACGTAAAATGTCAAAGGGGTTTATACACTGTACAAAAGAAATTTGTGTATAAAACAAAATATGCCTCAATGAATGGAGATTGAGACGAAGTCCCTTAAAAAGATCATTTTTAAATAAAATATATCTATTATGTGTATTCACTATATGTACACATAACGAAAGTATAAATACAATATACAACATAATAATATCATGACATAATTTGAAAGTAGGAGATTAACCCAAAGAATGGAAGTTGGGTTAAGAAGTTCCCTTACCTTGTGTCTTGTCCTGACTCGACCGTTCTTTAACCTCCTGAATAATAAACTAGACTTAATTTCTATTTACATAAGAACCTTTTTTTATGTTCATTTTTCCTTTTATATCACTTATTACCATGTTATGAACATTATGTAATTATTTAAGTTAATAACGGTCATTTTGTCGATCTTTAGTACTTGAGTCAACAATAAACTTTTTATAATTACAAGTTGTTTATGTGGTAGAATATCCATTATCTCCAGAATTATATTCATGATTTAGATGTCATATATATCATATATATCCAGTATATACATTCATTCATAATATTACGTAACATTTAGAGGTAAGAAATGAAATGCACCGTTCATGGAGACGGTAAGCCGTACGTACGCATGAACGCTACTTTCATTTCTATTTCGTATTTAATGTAATGAAATCATAATGATATAAATGTATAATATAATTCCAGTATAATATAGTGTATAATACCTTTTACTCCATCCTTTATACATCCCACATATGGCATTAACGATTCAAATCACTTTGAGGGGGCGGTAGTCCGCACTTCCTAAAATGAAATTATCGCGTTTACCCATAATGGAAATCATAAATTATGACATAAATGAGAAATACATAAGCATAAGTAAAACATAAACATATTATATATCATATATAAATATAGTGAAATCTTAATGTCCACCTTTGAAGGTGTTATATGAGTGTTGAACAATCATCGTTTCGTGAGGCAGAAATTCGCCATCCACAGAAACCGTATGTTCTTTAACCATTAGATGTAGGTGTGTTTAAGTGTAGCTCGAATCCTTCTTATAACAACATCCTAGTATATTGAGGATACTGGTTTTGTTACAAAAGAAATGAATAAAAAGATTTTATGGGGTTGGAGAAGAAAAATAAAACAAAATAAGATAAGAGAAGACATTACCTTTAAATCGGGTAACTCTTTTGATTGGAGCCAAAGGCTTCCTTGGGAAGAATTCTGCCCAAATTCAGGCTTTTAGGAGTAATTGAGGGATGTTGGGAGAGTATTTGGGCAGAGTTTGGCCGAGCCAAATGGCTTGATGGTGTGAATAAGGTGGGAGTCGTGGGGGCCTTTTATAAGTGGAGAGGAGGGGCACTTTTGGAAAGTAATGAAATGTTTTTCTATTATACAATTTTTTTCGGATTCTAAAGGTCCCACACTTGTATAATTCTAGTCTAAGGTGATAAGGGTTCGAAATATCCTCATCCAATAGGCTTTGGACAAGTGTAAGCCTTGGATTTTACATTATCTTCTCATTTTATTTAAATCGTTAAATAATGAGGTCATCGCTACATCATCATGATGTCATAAATAATTTAATTTATTTAATGTCTAAAAATTATAAAACAAAATACTATAATGTAGGAAATCTTTTTATCTTTCCAATGACTATTTATAATCAAAAATATGACTTGTATAACCTCATGTAAAAATTGTTTTAGTAAAACATTTCATGTTTGTGTCATTTTTTACTTTAACATTAAATAAAAGGTATTTATGTCATTTTCCAACTAAAGTGGCTCCATGGGGTTCCCAAGTTGACCCATTGATTGTCTTGGTCGGCCATGGAACATCCAATGAGGGTAGGACATGTTTCAATCTCATCTCATATTATTAAATCATTATGTTTACCTTAAACTACACTAATTACCTCTAATCGCGATTAAGAACTTAAAAGTTACTATTCACCAAAAAATTATTTTAATCTCATTGAACCACATTTTACTTCTTAATGACAACCATGTATGTCGGATTTTTGAAAATGAAATCACAGAAGTGGTAATATTTCATTTAAACGAAAAATCAGTTATTTAACTACCACTTAGTGGTTTCACTATTCATCAAAAATTGATGTTTTTCAGAACAATGCCAAAATTTCACCCTAAGCTATAATTGATATTGAGAATTAAAAAATTATTTCTATTTTATGAAATTCCAAAAATATAATTTGGATTAATTAATTTTATAATTAATTACCGCTGTCACAACAAATAGCGTGTTTTTAAGAAATAATTTGTATCAAAATATTGACAATTGTTTATGTCCAATTTCAAAGTGAAATTAATTCTAATGACCACCATTGGATAAAATGGTAAAAATATATTCTAATTATACTTTAAAACCACTCAATAGTATAACTTATCACTATAAATTATTTTGATTAAAAAAGTTGTTTTAAGTATTTTTCACTATTCATAAAAATTTTGAAGTTCTCAGAAAATTACAAAAAATTCAACATAGGCTAATTTCAATATTAGGAATACAAAAATGAAGTGTGTTAGAACTCGATGTTGCGTACAATGCAAGCTATTACATTATTGAATGAGAAGCGTATCATGGAAGCTCGAGGTGTTACAACATCCACGGTCAAACATAAATCATTCGATACAATATGGAAGATTTTATTGTATCAGATTAACCTCAATTGAGAATAATGAAAGATATTGACATAGATTAAAATAATAATCAAAACTATTAGAGGGAAATATCCCCCTTTTTCTTGAAATCATTTAAAAGTCAAACTATTTGTCAAGAAGCCATTTAAAAATATATTTTTGAATCAAAGTGTATCATATGACTTCTGAAACTTTAAAATTAATTTTAGTTTAAAACATTAATGTACATATTAATAAATCCTTAAAACCAATTTTAAAACATGGACATTATTGAGATAGATTTAGAATAATAAATCTTTAAAACATTTAAAATGGTATTTTAGTTATAGATCATAAACAAAATAGATACATTTGAATACAAATAATTGAGGTAATCAAAACATTTTAATATTATAATAATAACTGGATTCATGATATACTATGTCAAAGTACATTATATAAACCATATAAATGTGATTTGGTGTATAACAACAAAAGAGTCCCAATGGAATGTAAATTGAGATGAAATATCTTATAAATACTGTATCCTTAGGTTAAGGATAAATAAATGACTTAATAATGTGTGACAAATATAAATACACTCAATATGATTGGATATTCAGTGTAAATCAATCAGAGGACATTCACACATATTCTTGTAAAAACAACACCAATGAATTGGATGTTTAACTCAATAAATAGAAATTGAGTTAAAATTACTCTTATCATGTTCATATCGATGAGTTGAAAATTTATCAATGGAGTGATTATGTGTATCAAAAGTATATCCACTAAAAAGGGAGTGTAAATTACTAAACAAATAATATATAGTGATTTCCCACATAATCATATCATTAAATAATCAAGAATTAGAAGATTAATCCAAGGAATGGAAATTGGGTTAAAAGGTTCCCTTACTAATTTGGTAACTTACGAAACATAAAACCCAAGAAAGGAGGATAATAAACTAATGGTGTAAATATATATAAATTAAATTATATTGCACAATAAATAAAATCGTGGGCAGTACACACACCACATGCAATAAATAAGTGCTGAACAATGGAAATATCATGGAATTAAAAGTGAGATAAGAAACCCCTTACTTTGTAATTTATCCTTGGTCGAGGGTAGTTTAACCTCATTTATAATGGTGAAATAATTTTTATTGAATTATACAAGAATCATATACATTAATATGATATCATATATGATCTTTTAACATTGATTTGTTAATAATATCTTAGTATTATCGTCGTTTCAGGTGTTAACAGATTCATTTTCCTTTATATTCATTGTTATGTGGGCCATATTTGTTATGGATGGGATGTATATTATTCATATCCAGAATTATACCATATCTCTAAACATTATTTTTAATCATCAAAATAAATTTAGTCTTGAATGGATATGATGGGGAATGAATCTCATCGTGTTCGTGGAGACTGTTATCCCTACGTACGCACAAGCGATAATATAATTTTTTTGATACTAAAATAATATATAATTGGATGTTATATAATATATACAGAATAATTATCATGTTATATTTATTATTTACATGAATTACACATCATTATTGTACCCATCCAAATAGAAATGTATTGAATAACAATTACACCACGACGTGGAGACGTTAAGCCGTACGTACGCACGTATGGTGACATGTCATTCGAAGGATGGATAGAATAATGAATTTGATTGTACCATATTTATAATAACTTCACAATATGTATAATATACCTGAGGTATTAATTTATAATGAAAACAACAAATAATGAGTAATTGGAAGAAGAAATAATCTTTAAAGAGGTGATGAAATATTTACCTCTTCTTCGGGTTCTTCCTTTTAATTTGATAAAACGTGATATTTAGGTTGGATTTTTGACTAAATTAAGGCCTCTAGGATTAATTTAGGATAGTTTATAAGGTATTGTGGTAGGTTTGGGCCATGAAAATGGCTTTGAATATGTGAATTAGAGAGATGTGGGAGTTCCCTTTTATAAGAGGGGTGAGGGATCTTAGTAAAATCTAGAAATATTATTTTATAATAAAATCGTTTTCGGTTTCTAATGGATCAAAAATGGATTATATAACGTCTATGGTGGGTATGGGTCTAAAACAACTCAAACAATAGTTTTTATACCGTTTTGGGTCACTATATTAACCTTAAATTTTAGATTTAACTCTTAGTTTAATAGTATGACTTTTACCATGTATCTTTTGTATTTTTATATTATATGGTTAATAAACTAACTATATAACATCAATAGAACCCCAAGTGGTTCATTAATGATACACCTATCATTATATTAGTCTTTCGGACGAACCTTATATTTTTATGAATATTATATATATTAATAATATAATATATTTTTAAAAAAAATCCTTTATTTCAATTTTTACACTATTTAAAAATTGATTTTTTTTAAAGTCCTAACAAATTTATTAATTGGAACTAAATTCATTTAATCAATTAAAAAATGTTATATTAACATATAAAATTCTTTTATGGCATCAAAACTCTCAAATTGTATTTATTGTTACATTTATAATACCATTTATTTGATTCTTTCATTAATAAGGAAAATACTACATCATTATTGTGTCCTAAATAAATTTAATTATTCAATGTATAAAAATTATAAATAAAATAAAAATATGTAGTAAATATTTTTATCTTTATAATTAATATTTATAGTTGAAAAGATAACATATATAGCCCTATGTAAAAATTGTTTTTCTAAAATCTATATGCTTATTTCATTTTTGTATTTACTTTACCTTAATTAATATAAAGTGTCATTACCACTTACAAGTGGCTCCACGGGGAGCCCAAAATCAACCCAAATATTCCCATAGTCATACATGTATCATCCAATAGGGTTACGACATGTGTTAGGGTAATTTAATATTATTATAATATTATTTTTTAACCCTTATTTATCAAATTTTCCCTTTAACCATGGTAAATAAAATATTTAACGAAGTAATTATTCAAAGTGTCTAAAAATAAAATATACCTATTTACAAAATTTGTACCTCCTGATTAAAAATCTAGAATCCATTTTTCTAAATTCATAACACATAAGTGGTAGAAAGTAATTTAAAATTAATTCCTGTTGTCAAAACAAAAAAGCATGTTTTCTAAGAAATAATAATTATCAAAAGATTGACACTTGATTACGTCTAGTTTAAATGTGAAATTACATCCAATGAAAAAAATTGGATTAAATGGTAAAAATATATTTTAACTATACTTAAAACCACTCAATAGTATAATTTTTCACTATAAATTATTTTAATTAAAAAAATTGATTTTAATTAATGTTTAATATTTTTCACGATTCATCAAAAATTGTATGTTTTTGAAAAAATACAAACAATTCACCCTGGGATAATTTCAATATTCCAAATCCAAAAATGAAGTCCATTTCGAATGATAAAATTTACAAAATTTTAAAAAGTGGGTATTACTATTCATAACAGCTAGTTTGATTGGTTGTGGTGTGTGTTAGAACTCGAAGTTGCGTACAACTCACGCTACTATATTATTCAAAGGGAAGTGTACCGTGAAAGATTAGGGTGTTACATTCTCCCCTCCTTCAAATAATTTCATCCTTGAAATTTTTAAAATTGTTCTTGGGAATATAATGGAAAGTACCAAATTGGAAAAAGAGCCAATAAAACTATCACTTTAAAAGAAAGAAAGAGAAGTACAAAGGTCACCCATGATAACCCATACTAGGATTCCATGTTGGAAAACATGGATATGGAAGATAAACTAAGTTTCAAGTTCTAATGGAGATGGATAGAAAACATGATCAGGAGAAAGTACACAATAATAAAACCATAAAATTGTGATGTGACAAATGGTCATTAGTTCCAAGTAGGAAAAGTAAACGGACAATGTTTTTTAAGTTACATTACATATATATGAGGAATTTATTTATGAGATTTACTAAGAAAATAAATAGATATACTTAATTTTAACTTAGAGTTTCATTCTTTAATAAATTTATACCACTAAGTCATTTTTTTATACAATGAGTATTCCAGAAGACTTGGTCACACAGAAAGAGCTAGAATAATCTTCTAGAGAATCACATGATCCACAAATGGTAAACTATATATTTACCTTGTAATTAGAGATTAATCAAAAACAAAAATGGTTAGTACAAGATCGGATGATCCCCCAAAAGGATATTACTTTAGTAAAAGAGAAACTAATCTTAATTTCTAAAAATAAACCAACAATACCCCAATGTTAAATAAATATCATTCAATAAACAATTGTCCTTAAAATCCTTCAATATAATCCAAACTATTATTGAAACCCAAAATTTAGAAGAATTTGGTTATGTAGTCTCCCATGTTAAATTGTATCTCCAAATGAAATCAACTACTCTTAAAGTCACATACTTAAAAGTAATTAGCCTAATCACATATTCTCTATTATAGGTTAATCATTTCCATAAATAATCTAAATCACTATAAATCCACAATAAAAACATAGATAAAAATTCACCATTAATCCTCAAAAGAAATCCCATAGTATTCTATTATCCTTGGGCATATAGTGTTCCCAACAAAGTGAACATCTTCCAAGATAACATTTATCACTTAATCACCAATTCATTTTCCTATACTAAGGGTATTCATTTGATAAGACATAAGATCCAAAATCAACTTATTATTGATCAATAAAACCATTTAACTAAAAATAATTAATCACACTAACAAGGGACTTCACGTAGTCCCGTGGTTGGTGATAAATCTCAATCGCACTCTGGTTGTGGGTTCGATTCCCACAGATTTATCTGACGCGACGGGTTGTCACACAGTCTGCGTGTTGTCCCTTTTCAAATACTATATTTTATAACAGTAAAAAAATGAGATAAATTCCTCAAAATTATATAACCACAAATGTTATATGATACCTTGAATTTTCATCCCAAAATTTAATAACTTGTAATTGTATAAAACCCAATGATCATATAAAACCAAATGGTTATTTATAACTATATCCACAAGAGAAAATATAATTCTTCCTCAAATATCATTCTCAACTGGAAAACTGCAGGGTTAAAAATACAAGAGAAAATTATTCCAAAGTAATCCCATCAACAAGGAGCACTAATACTTTTAAACATTTCTCTAACCATTTATTTCCACAAATCTTATTCTTTAACCAAGAAAATACCCTATAGAATAAGGCATTCACTCAGGTAATGGCCAGGTCTCCAACATTTACGGAAAATTACCGTAAATGGATTCTTGGGAGCATTTTTATTTTCATCCATAGTACTCTTCATTTTTCCTCAGCAATTCTTCACTTTATGTCCTTCTTTCCCTCATTTAAATCATTTATTTGTTTCATTGAAACACTTTACTAGGTGTCTCTTTCCACATTTCCTACGTGATGGAAATTGAGGATTATTTTCTCTATGGTCTCCACTGCTGGATCTCTTAACATTCATCGCATTTCTCTTCTTTGTTGAGTCCGAGAGTTGGTTAATATATATTTTGTTGATCATATTTTTGGAAAACTGATTTGGCATGAACACGATATCTTTTACGCCTATCAACATTCCATTTTGTTGCTCATTTCCATCACCGTTCCTACCATTTACTTCATTCTCAAAGTTACTATGACATCCTTGGAATCCAGCCATTGACTAAAACCAGAAAGCATTGTGTGAGTAACAGTAGTCATAAAATCATTTAGATAATATCATTACACCATATTCCCAATTTGAAACACCTTAGGAATAACCAAGGTCATTTATTCTTATCTTATATTAAAATACTTCAAATTGGTTTCTGAAGAAAATGTAAATTATCATAAGCATATCCCTTGGTAGTGTCGTAACCAAGAGTGCAGTAAGGCCCATTGTTGTGCACCAGTTATCATTCGAGTCTAGATCAAAGTGGTTTTTTCGGTTTTTACCCATAGGTACATCTGTGTCAGAGCCTCCTCTACCTGCTCGTATCCAGACATGGATGTATTGCTCTGAAAACTCACAAAATCACAACAATACCAATATTTTAGCAAGTTACTCTATACTAATGCACAAAATCTATCTTAGGGCTATGTGCTCTAATGAGATTTAATCTAAATATAGTTTCCAGGTTTTGTACTAAACTTCCTCTAATACCAACTGTAACGCCCCGACCCCAGTTAACTAGAGTCAGCGCATTATTACGTATCATTGGCATGATCACAAAAGATCAAGTCTCAAAATACCGATTAGTTTAGTAGCCTTGGAAGTGGTAGATACATTCATAAGGTTTACATTACATCATAAAGTGAAAACCTACAACAACATAGTCTCTATAGTCCACACTCGTATCCCCTCAGACTATCTCTATAGGTCAGTCATATAATACTTCTTCACATCCTGGGAAAAATAAAAAATATAAAGGGGTGAGCTCAGATGCTCAGTAATGATAACAATATAGTAGAAACTTTCATAAATAAGAATAAACATTTAAGGAAATTTATAACTAAAACAAAAGCCTTTTAAACTTGAACTTCAGCATAATATGGAAAAAATAAAATGAAATAATGCCATTTACTTATTCACATGGATATTCTACTAGTCGAATAATCAAATGAAATATCATTAACCACATTCATAATGATGGAATTCATAATGTCGGATATATTAACCAAAAAGTCAAGGCCTCGTGCCAAGACCCTAAATATAAATTTTGTCAAGGCCGTGTGCCAAGACACTAGTTTTTTATCATGTGACCTATCGATGCATCAAAGAGCTATAGCAGGCTCCACCCATCACATACTAATTCCAATGCATTCTGCATATGAATAGTTTTAATCATAACCTAAACATTCGTACTAAAACTAGCATATTAAATGTCAATAATTTATCCACAAACCATGAATGGTATAAAAAGTTCACATCTATAATCAAACATAATTCATTCGATACAATATAGAAGATTTTATTTTATCAGATTAACCTCAATCAAGAATAATGAAGGATATTGTCATCGATGAAAATAGTCATAAAAAATATTAGAGATAAATATCCCCCTTTTTCTTGAAATCTTTTAAAAGTCACACTATTTGTCAAGAAGCCATTTAAAAATAGATTTTTGAATCAAAGTGTCTCATACCACTTTGAAACTTTTTAAAAGGAGTTTTAGTTTTAAAACATTGATGTCCATATAAATAAATCCTTAAAACCAGTTTCAAAAAATGGACATTATTGAGATAGATTTAGAATAATAAATATTTAAAACATTTAAAATGATATTTTAGTTAGAGTTACTAACAAAATTATAGACACTTGAATACAAATAATTGAGGTAATAAAAACCTTTTAATATCATGATAATAAAGGGATTCATGATAGAGTATGTCAATGTACATCATATACACCATATAAATTTGATTTGGTGTATAACAACAAAGGAGTCCCAATGGAATATAAATTGAGATGAAATCTCTTATAAAGATCGTATCCTTATGTTAAGGATAAATCAAAGACATAATTATGTGTGAAAAATATAAATACACTCAATATGATGGGATATTTAGTGTAAATCAATCATAGGACATTCACACATATTGTTGTAAAAACAACCCCAATGAATTGGATTTTTAACTCAATAAAGAGAGATTGATGTAAAATTACTCTTATCAAGTTCATATCAATGAGTTGAGAATTTATTAATGGATTGATTATGTGTATCAAAAGTATATCCATAGAAAGTTTAGTGTAAATTACTACATAGATAATAAATAGTGATTCCCCACATAATCATATCATGAAATAATCCAGAATTAGAAGATTAACCCAAGGAATGGAAATTGGGTTAAAAGGGTCCCTTACCGATTTGGGAACTTACGAAACCTAAAACCCATGAAAGAAGGATCATAAAATGATGATATAAATTTCCATAAATTAAATTATAACACAATTAATACAATCATTGGAAGTACACAAACCACATACAATAAATAAGTGGCGATCAATGGAAATCTCACAGACTTAAAAGTGAGATAAGAAACCCCTTACTTTTACTTTCTTCTCAGTTGAGGGTAGTTTAACCTCATGTATAATGGTGAAATAATTTTTATCTAATTCTAAAATAATAATATACATTAAAATGAAATCATATATGATCTTTTAACATTCATTTGTTAATAATATCTTAGTATTATCGTCTTTTCGGGTGTTAACGGATTCGTTTTCCTTAATATTATTTGTTATGTGAAACATATTTTTTATGGATGGGGTGAATCTTATTCATATACATAATGTAACCATGTCTCTAAATAATAATTTTAATCATCAAATGAATTTTATTCATGAATGGATACGATGGGAAATGAATCTCATCGTGTTCGTAGAGACAGTAATCTGTACGAACGCACGAGCAACAATATCATTATTTTGATATTAAAATAATATATAATTGTATTTTATATCATATATAAAAAATCACCATCATTTTATATTTATTATTTATATGAATTACACATCATTATTATACCCATCCAAAAAATAATGTATTGAATAACAATTACACCACGACGTGGAGACGGTAAGCCGTACGTATGCACGTATGGCGACATGTCATTTGAAGGGTGGATAGAATATTGAATTTTCTTGTAAAATATTTATAATAACATAAAAGTATATATAAGATACTGGATTTATAATTTTATAATGTAAACAACAAAGAAAAAGGAAGTGGAAGAAGAAAGAAACTTGAAAGAGGTGATGAAATATTTACCTCTTCTTCAGGTTCTTCCTTTTGATTTGATCAAAAGGGCTCTTTAGGATGTCTTTATGACTAAAGGATGGCCACTAGGATGAAGGTAGGATAGTTTATATGGTATTTGGGAAGGTTTTGGCTGAGCCAAATGGCTTTGAAGGTGTTAATTAGAGAGAAGGGGGAGTTCTCTTTTATAAGAGGGGTGAGGGGCTTTTTAGGAAAATCTAGAAATATTATTTTATAATAAACACATTTTCGGTTTATAATGGATCCAAAATGGATTATTTAAAGGATAAGGTGGTTATGGGTAGAAACAAACTCAACCAATAGGTTTTAGACCGGTTTGGGTCACTATATTTACCTTAACTTTTATATTTAACTCTTAGTCTAATAGTTTTACTTTTACCATGTCTCTTTGTATTTTTATATTATATGGTTAATAAACTTACTATATAACATCAAGAGAACCCCAAGTGGTTCATTAATTATACACCTATCATTATATAAGTCTTTTTTCAAACCTTATATTTTTAGAAATATAATATAAATTAATAATATAATATTTGTTTTAAAAATTCCTTTATGTCAATTTTGACACTATTTAATAATTGATTTTTGTTAAAGTCCTATAAACTTTATTAATTCGACATAAATTAATTTTATCAATTAAAAAATGTCATATTAACCTATAAAATTATTTTATGGTATAAAAACTTTTAAATTTTATTTGTTGTAACATTTATAATACCATTTATTTTATTCTTTTATTAATAAGGAAAATACTGCATCATTATTGTGTCATAAATAAATTTAATAATTCAATTTCTAAAAATTATAAATAAAATACCATTATGTAAGAAATATTTTTATATTTCTAATTAATATTTATAGTCTAAAAGATAACATATATAACCCTATGTAAAAATTGTTTTGTTAAAAGATATATGCTTATGTCATTTTTGTATTTACTTTAACTTAATTAATATAAAGTGTCATTATCACAAACAAGTGGCTCTATGGGGGGCCCAAAATCGACCCAAAGATGCCCATGGTCGGAAATGTATTATAAAATATGGTTAGGACATGTTTTAGGGTAATTTGATATTATTATAATATTATTTGTTTACCCTTATTTACCAAATTTACCCTTTAACCATGGTAAATAAAATTATTTACCGAAGTAATTATTCAAAATGTCTAAAAATAAAAGTTATCTATTTAAACAATTTTTAACTCCTAATTCTAAATATGGAATCCATTATTATGAATTCATAACACAATAGTGGAAGAAATTAATTTAAAATTAATCCCTCATGTCAAATCAATGAACGCGTTTTTTAAGAAATAATAACTATCAAAAGATTGACACTTGTTTATGTCTAGTTTAAATGTGAAATTATGTCAAATGACCAGAATTGGATTAAATGGTGAAAATATATTCTAAATATAATTCAAAACCACTCAATAGTATAATTTATCACTATAAATTATTTGGATTAAAAAAAATTTTAATTAATGTTTAGTATTTTTCACTATTCATCAAAAATTGAATTTTTTGTAAAAAATTCTAAAAATTCACCCTATAATAATTTTGATATTAAGAATCCAAAAATGAATTCCATTTTGAATGATAAAATTTATAAAATTTCAAAAATTGGGTATTACGCTTCATAACGGCTAGTTTGATTGGTTGTGGTGTGTGTTAAAACTCGAAGTTGCGTACAACATACGATACTGTATTATTAAAAGGGAAGTGTACCATGTAAGAATGGGTGTTACATCTAGCGAATAAAATAAAAATGATCCCAAGAATCCATTTATAGTCATTTTCTGTAAATGTAGGGGACCTGGCCATTACCTGAGTGAATGCCCTATTCTATAGGATATTTTCTTGGTCAAAGAAGAAGCTATGTGGAAATAAATGGTTGGAGAAATGTGTAAAAGTATAAGTACTCCTTGTTGATGGGATTACTTTGGAATAATTTTCTCTTGTATTTGTAACCCAGAATTTTGTCATGTGAAAATGATATTTGAGGAATAATTATATTTTCTCTTATGGATATAGGTATAAGAAACCATTTGGTGTTATATGATCATTGGTTTTGAGGCAACTACAAGTTATTATATATTGGAATGAAAATTCAAGGTATGAGATAACATTTGTGGTTAGATAATGTTATGGTTTTTTTGAGGAAATTATCTCTTTTTGGTAATTTTATAAAATATAGTTTTTGAAAAAGGACTATACACAGACCGTGTGACAACCCATCGCGTTGGACAAAGCTGTGGGAATCGAACCGACAACCAGAGTGCGATTGGTATTTATCACATACCACTGGGCTACGTGAAGTCCCTGGTTAGTGTGACTAATTATTTTTAGTTAAATAATTATATTTATAAATAATAAGTTTAATTGGGATATTATGTATTATCAAATGAATACCCTTAGTATAGAAAAATGATTTGGTGATTAAGTGATAAATGTTATTTTGGAAGATGTTCACTCTGTTGGGAACACTATATGCCTAAGGAAAATAGAGTACTATGAGATTTAATTTGAGGAGTAATGGTGAATTTTTATATATGTTTTTATTGTGGATTTATAGTAATTTGGGTTATTTATGGAAATCATTAACCTACAATAGAGAATATGTGATTAGGTTAATTAATTTTAAATATGTGACTCTAAGAGTAGTCGATGTCATTTGGAGATATAATTTAACGTGGAAGACTACATAAAAAAATTCTTCTACGTTTTGGGTTTCAATAATAGTTTGGATTATATAGAAGGATTTTAAGGAAAGCTGTTTATTGAATGGTATTTATTTACCTTTGGGGTATTGTTGGTTTAATTTTAGAAATTAAGATTAGTGTTTCTTTCTCTAAAGGAATATACTTTTGGGGGATCATCTAATATTGTACTAACCGTTTTGGTTTTGATTAATCTCTAAAAACAAGGTAAATATATAGTATATCCTTTTTGGATCATGTTATTCTCTATAAGTTGATTCTAGCTCTTCCGGTGTGACCAAGTCATCCTGAATACTCATCATTTGAAAAAAATTGCTTAGTGGTAGAAATTTATTAAGGAATGAAACTCTACTTAAAAATTAAGTATATCTCTTTATGTTATTAGTCAATCTCATAAATAAATTCATCATATTTATGAAATGTAACTTAAAACAAAAAAAACGTTGTCTGTTTACTTTTCCTACTGGGAGACTAATGACGGTTTGTACCATCACAAGTTTGTGGTTTTATTGTTGTTAACTTTCTGTTGATCATGTTTTCTATCCCTCTCCATCAGAACATGACACTTATTTTGTCTTCCATATCCCTGTTTTCCTATATGGAATCCTAGTATGGGTTATCTCGGGTCACCTTTGTACTTATCTTTATTTCATTTAAAGTGATAGATTTATTCACTCATTTTCTAATGTGGTAATTTAAATTATGTTCCCAATCCAAATTTTGAAAATTTCTTGGATGCAATTTCCCAATGGCGGGAAGAATATAACACCCCAAACTTTCACGGTACATTTCCCTTTTAATAATGTAATATCTTGTATTATACGAAACTTTGAGATTTTAACACACTGAGACCAATAAAACTAGCCATTATGAATATTAATACCCATTTTTTGAAATTATATAAATTTTACCATTCAAAATGGACTTAATTTTTGGATTCAAAATATGGAAATTAGCTTAGGGTGTATTTTTTTTTTCTAAAAAAATTCAATTTTCGATTAATTGTGAAAAACACTGAGTTATAGTTTATAACCAAATTTTTAGTTAAATAATTATTTACTTTATTTAAATTTATTTTATATCAAAATAGATAAATAAAACCTATATAAGTTCAATGTAATTCTTTGGAGTCAGTTTATAATAATTTTAGATATATAAAAAGTTTATTGAACTTCTTAACTGTCTTTTACCCACCTCCTAGGAGCATTCACAAATTTGAATAAAACCAAATTTTATAGCTTTTGTGAATTTAATTTAAAAAATCTGAGAGACACTATTGGTATTAGTAAGTAAAATTTTATTCAATAAAATATAAATAATTTTTTATGAATAGTAACTTTTTACTTTTATTTATCACGGTTAAAAGTAAATAGGGTAATTAAGGGTAAAAATGATATTATTATTACCCTAACACATGTCATAATTCTATTGGATAAGTTTAATTTGACCAAAAACAACTGTAGGAATAAAATAAGATCCTTTAGGTCCACTTGGATTAGATTAGGATATTTATTATTATTTAATTCAAAGAAGAGTTCAAAGTGTTAAATTCAATGATTAATAACTAAACCATTTTTAATATAGGATTATATATAAGATAAGTTCGATTATAAATATTCATTATAAAGATAAAAACATTTCCTATAAAATAATATTTTATTTATATTTTTTTGACATGAAATAATTTAATTTATATATGACACGATGATGACACATTAATTACCTAATTAATGAAATATTAAACTATTTGATATTATAAATATCTCAATAAATGCAATTTGAGAAATTTTATGAATTACACTAATTTTATAGGTTAATATGACATGTTAGGGTTGTTTAAATGATTTTTTTTCGAAATAATAATTCTGTTATAAATTTAGAAAAAACAAAATACCAAATTGTGTCAAAATTAAAATAAAAGTGTTTTAAAAATAAATATTATATTATTAATTGATATTATATTACTAAAGATCTAAGACTTGGCCAAAAGACTTATATAATGATAGGTGATTCATTAATGAACCACTTAGGGTTCTCTTGGAAGTATATTGTAGGTTAATTAACCATATAATATAGAAATACAAAGAGACATGGTAAATGTCAAACTATTTAACTAAGAGTTAAATCAAAACGATAAGGTTAATATAGTGACCCAAACCTGTCTAAACCTATTGGTTGAGTTTTTTTCGACCCATCCCCACCTTATACTTTAAATAATCTATTTTGGAGCCATTATAAACCTAAAATTATTTTATTATAAAGTAATATTTATAGATTTTCCTAAGGTGCCCCTCACACCTATTATAAAAGGGCACTCCCCCTTCTCTCTAATTCACACCTTCAAAGCCATTTGGATCAGCCAACCCCTGCCCGAATACCCTCTCAACTGTACTCCCATCATCCTATAGACCTTACTATAGTCATAAATCCATCATAAGGAGCTCTTTTGATCAAATCAAAAGGAAGAACCCGAAGAAGAGGTAAATATTTAATCACCTCTTTCAAGTTCCTTTATTCTTCCACTTCCTCTTTATTTGGTATTTCATTATAAAATGAAAACTCCAATATCTTCTATATTCTATTATGTTATTATAAATATGGTACAACTATCTTCATTATTTTATCCATCCTTTGAATGACATGTCACCATACGTGCATACGTACGGCTTACCATCTCCACGTTGTGGTGTAATTGTTATTCAATGCATTATTATTTGTATGGGTATAATAATGATGAATAATTGGTATAAATAATAAATATAACATTATTATTATTCTTTATATATGATATTTCATCCAATTATATATTATTTTAATATCAAAAAATTGATATTTTTGCTCGTGCGTACGTACGGATTACCGTCTCCACGAACGTGATGAGATTCATTCCCCATCATATCCATTCAAGACTAATTTTCATTTTATGATTAAAAATAATGTTTAGAGACTTGATATAATTCTGGATATTAATAAGATACATCCCATCCATATCAAATTTGACTCACATAACAAAGAATATGAGGAAAACGAATCCGTTAACACCCGAAATGACGATAATACTAAAGTTATTATTAACAAAGAAATATTAAAAGATAATATATGATATGATATTAACATATATGATTATTTTATAATTTAATAAAAAATATTTCACCATTATACAGGAGGATAACCTACCCTCAACCAATGAAAATTACAAAGTAAGGGGTTTCTTATCTCACTTTTAATTCTTTGAGATTTCCATTGTTTGCCACTTATTAATTGCATGTGGTGTGTTGTTTACTACCATTTTATATATATTATCATTATTATATTTATATTCATGTTATTCTGTGACTAATTTTGGTGTTATTAACTTTTTTTCATACGACTCAATTTATTACAATAAAGTAAGGTTTTTTCACCACACTTTTATTCCCGTGAGATTCATGCTATATTGGCCACTATTTCGTTTTGTGTGGAGTATATAATGCACCAGATTGTATTATTTTTTTAATATACTTTAATGTTTTGGTATTTACATATTCATTGTATGACACTTATTTCATGGTGTGTATGTTTCATAAGTTACCAAATCAGTAAGGGAATTTCAGATTACAATTTCTACTCATTGGGTTTTATGCATACTTCATTGATTATTTTAATCCCTGATTATGTGTTGAATCACTATTTATTATTTATTTAGTAATTTCCCCTCCCCATTTTTTGGATGTACTTTTGATACAAAATGTCACTCTATTGATAATTTCACAATTCATTGACATAAACCTGATCTTAACTCAATTTCCATTAATTAAGTTAAACATCCAAGTCATTGGTGTTGTTTTTACAAGAATTTGTGTGAATGTACTCTGATTGATTTACACTGAATATCCAATTATATTGAGCGTATTTATATTTTTCACACATAATTATGTCATTGATTATCCATTAACTAATTATACTGTCTTTATAATAAATTTCATCTAAATTTACATTCCTTTGGGACTTCTTTGTTGTTATGCACCAATTTAATTGTATATTGTGTATATACTGCCCTTTGACATAGTATATAATGAAATCATTTATTCTCATTGTATTATAAAGTTTCTATTTCCTCAATTGTTTGAATTCAAGCATCTCTCATTTGGATAGTAACTCTAACTAAAATACCATTTTAAATGTTTTAAAATTTTATTCTTCTAAATCATTCTCATTAATGTCCATGATTTAAAAAAGGTTTTAAGGTTTTATTTATATGGACATTAATGTTTTAAAATTAAAAATACTTTTAAAGGATTCTAAGTGTTATGGGACACTTTGATTCAAAAATTTATTTTTAAACGACTTCTTGACAAATTGTGTGACTTTTAATTGTTTTCAATAAAATGGGGGATATTTCTCTCAAATAGTTTTGATGTATATTTTCATCTATTTCAATACCCTTCATTATTCTCGATTAAGGTTAATCTTTCACAATACAATCTTACATATTGTATTTAATGAGTTATTTTTGACTGGGGATGTGCTATTTTATACCATTCATGGTTTGTGGATAAATTATTGACATTTCATGTGAAAGTTTTAATACGAATGTTTATGTTATGTTTCAAACTTTTAATATGAGGAATGAATTGGACTTAGTAAGTGACGGGTGGATCCTATTATAGCTCCTCAATGCATCGGTAGGTCTCTGCAGACAAACTAGTGTCTTGGAACAAGTCCTTGACAAAATATTATTTGTAGTCTTGGAACAAGCCCTTGACAATGTGGTTATGAAAGTATGGCATTATGCATTCCATCATTATGAAAGTGGCTATTGATATTTCATGTGATTATTCAACTAGTAGAATATCCATGTGAGTAAGTAAATGGAACTATTTGATTTTATCTTTTCCATATTATGCTGATGTTCACGTTTAAAAAGGCTTTTTTTTATTCTTATACATTGCTTTAAATGTTTATGCTTATTTTCTAAAGTTTCCGCTATATTGTTATCCTTACTGAGCATATAAGCTCACCCCTTTCTATGTTTTATTTTTTCCAGGATGCGAAGAAGTATATTATGATTGACCTAAAAGGATAGTCTATGGGATCTCAGTGTTCTCTATGGAAACAATGTTGTTGTAGTTCTCCATTTTATGAAGTAATGTAAACCTTATGAATGTATCTAGTATTTACAAGGCTACTAGACTAATCGGCCTTTCGAGACTTGATCTTTTGTGATCATTCCAATGATCCATAATAATGCAATGACTCTGGGTTTCTGGGGTCGGGGTGTTACAATTATGATGAGTCTTCCTAGCCAATGAACAAGCTTGGACTTGATCTTACTTGATTATTTAGATAGTATTTTGAGACATCAATTATTTAAATTACATAGGGGATACAGAGCTTAGGATAGATCCCAAGGTTTTCCTTATTCAATATATTGAATAATAAATGTTAAATTAATGTAAATTGAAATTGTAGGATTTTATACTTTTTATTACTTCCCATTTCATTGCTTCATTATTTCATATTACATACCATATATATTCATTGACAGTTAGGCAAAGTTATTTTGGTGGTTTCTTACTAGGATTCATCTCACACCCTATTTCGGTCATGATTTTGGTCCTAAACAGATTATATGATTGTAGGTATAGATAAGGGAAATATCTCTTCTTCATATGGTACTTGATTACTGCTAGAGCTATAGAGAATTAGACCAAGCTGAGGCTAGCGATGTCTTTGGAGTTTAGTTGATTTTCTGTACTTTGGGTTCTATATTGTATTTCCAGAATTGTGAATTATTTGTCTACTTTCCTAGACACATGTGTCATGCATCATATATATATATATATATATATATATATATATATATATATATATATATATGCTCCAATTGTTTTATTACTGCTTCCACTATTGTTTATTATTTGTTTTCTATTATGAATAATCTGCCAATGAGGGAATAGTCTTTCCAGTATCACACCTTGGACCTCGCTACTAGTCAACAACCTCTAGAATTTGGGGAAATTCACTTGAGTTATTATGACCAACTGGGTTTGGGGCACCTTTGGGCGGCACCCATAGCCTGGACGTTTCACCTAAAACACTTAAAATTTTAAAACACCTAAAAATAATATAAAATAAAATTTACTATGACATGGTGGCTGTTAAAACCCTCCCAAAAATTCAAATTTTTTAACTTTTAAATTTTTAGGTCCAAGTAGTTGTTAATGTAAGATGAATCCAAAAA
The DNA here is from genome assembly GCA_963277665.1 of Viscum album. Taxonomy (NCBI): domain Eukaryota; kingdom Viridiplantae; phylum Streptophyta; class Magnoliopsida; order Santalales; family Viscaceae; genus Viscum; species Viscum album. Next base: position 1,489,355,285 of record OY728125.1, on the reverse strand, counting down.
ATTACCTTGAATGAATTCTCAATGATGTCCCCAAGGGGAGAATGACCACCAATATAAAATGAACTCTCAAATCGGAAAATTTAATTCTACAAAAAAAATAGGATGAATCATAAGATCACATCATACAACCTTATGAAGGATTAAATATACAACACAAAAATAAAAATATCTAAGAAGATAGAAACTTGTCATATGTCTTCCCACCTTTTAGAATTAAACAGAAATAGTAGAACAAAAAAATTATTTTTCCTATAAAAGGATTACATCACCCTGAAACCACCATCTAATAAATATTCAATAAGTATGAGAAAATTTCATCATCTAGAACTAATAATAAATAAATAGATAAAATTCATAAAGGAATTAATATTCCATGAAACATCTATGAAGTTCATAATACCAAATAACAAAATTCATGACATCTCATAAGGATAAGTATTGTAAAAATAAAAACATTCCTAGATAGGAAAAACATGTTCTTACCCAAGGGTTTTAAACTATATACGAGGTTATCTTGGGTCTAAGCTCATAGAACACCATCACATGGTAAACCAAAAGAAACTTAGTATAAAGTTACCCTAGGTTCATCCATAAATAGGCAATTATCCCATGTTTCCCATGCATGTACCATAGAATTATTCATATACCAATATACCAAAACCTAATTCATGTTCTACACCATGAAAAAACAACAATTAAAACCTTTAATAAACAAGAAATGAGATTCCCCAAAATAACCACCCCTCATTAAGAGAAAAATAAATTTACCTAATGAATACACTTGAAAATGATTTACTTAAATCAAAAACTACTCCAGACTCACTAAGAATAAAAATCAAAATATATCATCACACAAATAATCATTACATTTAATAGAGAAATATCATATAAATTTAAGGATATATCTAATGATGGACACCTCATCAATATCAAATTTTACTAATCTCATTAAAAAAGCATATAAAGAAAAAGTCATCTCATATTTGAGGTCACATATGATTATCTAATAAAATTGTTCCTTAAAGATCTAACTATCTAACCAAGGCTAACTAGACTAAACCAATTTACCTATATAGTTCCTAGAAAAACCTAGTAAATGATCATTGTATTGAAAATTTTCAAAAAACCACACTAAGAGGAGAATACAACATCTTCCACTACATTCAGAGTCTATGTTGTTTTAACACCATGGGGTACTTCTAATGGTATGTGTTATACCAATATCGAAGATCATTATGGGAGGGTTGTTCCCACTAATAGAAGACATGAAATAAATTTGTCCATGTCTCCTAAGTTACACCTTTCACCAAGGAAATCAGAAGTATTCTGATTTTAAAACTATGTAACCCTTGTAAAATATCCCCAAAAATTCATTTTGGAACCCAATAAATCATAAAAAAAATTTAATATCATTAACAATTCACCATATATTATAAATCATAAATAAATCCATTTTATAATTTCAACCCCAATCCCAAACTGAAATTCGATAGTTCAAATCCTTTTTATAAACCCTACTTTACATTTTAAAACACTACCTCTTTAAATTATCTCAAACTATTATTTATCTATAATCCCCTCAAGGTTCATGATTAAAACTACAAAATAATTATTTATTCATGATTCAATATTTTTTCAAAATAAAAAACCCATAAGAAGTTTTGATGTTCCCTCTTATTTCAAAAAATCAAACCTCTCAAAACACATTAATCATGTCCAATATTTACACTTTTAAACTAATCACTCTTGAAGTAAAATTCCATAGAGTTGAAAGTTTTTTACAAAAATACACCAACCAGTATTAAGATTAAATCCCCATCTCAATTTCAGGATAAAAATAAAAAATTATATATTGAAACAATTTCAAGTAATCTCCATTTTCAAATATGTATCTAGATTCAAACCCAAATAAACCACCAAATCTATTTTAATAAATCATCGTCTTCCCTTATACATATAGATACCCCTTTAAAATACCTCATAATATTAAAATATTTCATCAGTATAATCCATTTAAAACACCACATGCACTTAATTATAAAATCAATTACACTTAAATTATTTCATAAAAAATACAATTACATTTTAATACACCTTCAAATGAATTGAAACTATAACACATTCCAAATTTCATAATGAAATAATCCAATTCCAGAATATATCATAAAACTAAATCTTATTTTACAAAAGATCCCTAAGTCATCATTTTAAACTAAAAACACTTTTTCCATGAAATCCACTGTTGACACACACACATTAAAATTTTAACAACAATGAAATAATCAAAACATGTGTTAAATATCCATTAAAACCTAATCCACTAACATAGATACCCCAATAATTCCCACCTTGACCTTTTCCACATTTATCAAGACACTCGAAGAAATCCAAGAATCAAGGAGTCTAAATAGAGAGAAAATGTTGTATGTAGAACCATGACTAACTTGGCCACATGGTTTGATAGACCATGTTCCAATCACAAGAAAATACCTAAAGTTATTCAAAATAAAGATCATAGTAGCCCCAAATTTCCCAAGACATGTAAGCCAACCTCACTACAATATTCACATTTCAATTTTTATACCAAATCACTAAGCACAACCCCCATGGAAACTCAAGCTATTGCAATGAGGATAATAATACCACCACCATAAAAATTAATTCACAATCAAAAGAAACCATAAAATTTAGAACCATGATCAATTATAAAATAATTAATACCCCTAGTAACTTGAGGATATCAATAGAAAATAGTTCTTGAGAACTTTCCTCACCTCCCTCTCAAGTCCCAATAGTCCAATTTCTACACTACCAACTCCCCAAATAAAAAAATGGATTCTCTAGAACCTAGGTCATCTTATGAAACCTAGTCTATGATTCTATTTGTAATGAACCAGCTCAGTATTACACTAATATGGAACACAATATAGCCTTACACTATTCATGAAGGGCTTCATCAATCACCATAGGATGAAAACAAGTTCCTATACATCGTATATAACACCATAGAAATAAATTTTCCTCCACAAATTGATATAAATTACAATTTGAAACATATAAATAAACACCAATTACATACATACAATTGAACCTACAAAAAGGATGGTATACGAAGATATAAATAAAACCAATGAACAAAAAAACACGATGGGTAGGATGATACAATTTCAAAAACTAAAATGAACCCCAAACTACTAAAATTAATCTCTTCAAGACCCATTATCACCATCTATATCCAAATACCTTAATTGATGGTTCAATAAAACCAACAAAAAAGAGTGATGTACTGTGAACCATAGAAGAAAATATGAGAGTTATATACACCCATTAGTGTATATAGGGTGTGAGAGAAATGTACCCAATAGGATCCCACTACAGATTATATGTAGTTTCCTTCATATTAAGTTCAATTAAGGATAGATTAAAAAAAATATAGTATATTTTTTTCATATAGTAAAACATTAATAAATCAAATATCTAGCATTTTCATTTCCTTTTAAAAAGGGAAAATGATTTCAAAGTAAATCATGAATGTCAGACCTAAAATAATACTTTAAATTCCATAGCCCTGTTTAGAAATTTTCTTTTAAAATTATTTCAAAATCAAAGTTATACTCTATATTTTGAAAAAAAAAATTTCTTTACCTTCTCAAAATATTCCCAAGACCCCTTGGAAAATATCTTTTCACATTTAAATAACACACACCTAAAAACCATTTATAAAATAGTTTGAAGGTAAATAAAAATGATTCTATTTTCCATTCATTAAAAACCTTCCAAAAATATATTTTAAAAAAATTAAAATAAAAAACCATAATTTAACAATGTAATATACATAGGAATTCACCACATTATCAATCACATGTGATAGGGAAAAATAATCAACCAATGAAAAATATCCAAGTAATCATGAATGTCTCAGGGGATATAAATAAGGTAACGTACAGATCCCCCTAACTGGTCTTAAATATGATACTTGTATCATGGGATACTCTATAGGACTACAGTAATATATAACTTAATAGTATATGAGTAAATTATACTAGCTTTAATGAACTTTTCCACGACACTGGTAGTCCTATTAAATTTTCCAAGGATATAACAAATTAAAATAACACCACTATAATGAGGCATTATTCAAATCACTACCCCTTTTTGTTTAAATTTATCAATTAAGTAGGGAAACATTCCCTAGTTACTATAAAATCATCACTAGGTGTTTTACTCATCTATATCATGTAAAAATTTCCTAGGATACCCATGACATCGAACAAGAAGGTGAGAAGAAATCCATATACGAAACAAAGAATTAATCAAATTCGAAACATTTTCAGAAAAATAAATAATCTCACCTCCAAACTCCTCAAAAAACATATTTTCCCATCACCTGGTATCTATATAAATGAATCACCACCCATAGAAAAATGGAAAGGAAAACACTATGGGAATAAGTGGGTTTCACAACTCTCAGAAAATCTCTTTTTCATGAGGTCCCAAATATACCTTTTAAAAATAAGCATGTGATTCTATGTAAATTAACACTATCTCAAATACAATTTCAAATTTCTCTTGGGACCAAATTATAAATACATCTCATGAACACCATTTTTAAATGAACACTTTACTTAAAATCGCATTAAATGTTTTCTAAATATATCAACAAGAATCAAAATATAACACACATTTTTCAACATTCCTATTTCAAATAAAAAATTCATTCCAAAAATATATAACACATTATTTAGAAGCCATTTTTTGTGAAGAAACACATAACATCCTCTAGTCATTGTGAAACATCTCTTTTAAAACATTAATATACATTCAAAATCTACTTTGGAATTTTTAAAACACTTGGAATGGAATCAATTCCAATCCAATAGATGAAATTATTTTAAAATAATTTTTCACCTTTCAAGGGATGGATAAATTTGTATAATTTCAATGGAAAACCATTTGATAACACTCAAACTCCCTATGGTATATAATAAAAAAAAACCTAGAAAAACCTTTATTTTACCTAATAGAGGACCAGTTGAAATTTGTCTCCTTTTATGGGGAATGCCCAAAAAAGAATGAAAATTACCATAATTATTTTTACCCCAATGCCTAAAATTGGAAAAAAAACACCTCTATGGTTTGTAGGAAAAATGAAAATTAAGATAAATGAATGATATAATGAATAATAAGTGAAATTTAAAGGATTTAAAAGAGAAATATTATTTTAATAAAGGAATATATCCTTCAAAATGAGAGGGGGGAAGTATAAATATCACTTGGATCATGACCTAATCCATATGAATGATAATGATAGAAATAGTAGGGTTTTAACCTTAAAAATGAGGATGGAAAAATCTAAAAACTCCAAAATTTTAATTCTTGTATAGATCACATGATTAACCCACATGGTTAACCAAAATATGTAGTAACCATGAGACCCGCACTGTAAAAACAAAAAACCCCTAATGGTTTCCCCCTAGAGACCCCACAATATTTGACTAACCATAAGCTAACCATTCTAAACAGCGATTTGAATATTTTCATTACATTTTCATGTTATCAACGTAGTTTTTATAAATGTGTGACCACTAAAAAACATTCAGAATCCACTAATACCCATCCCAAAAAAACATTAAAATTTATCACACCACAATATAATATAAAATAAACTCTATAGTGACATGAAGGATGTCACAGACCATCTATCATTTGAGGTATTTTTTATATTGCTTCTATGTTGGAATAATCCTTATTTGATATAGATTCATCAAATTATTTTATATCTATACGGTTAGTTTATTTATTAGGGATAGCTATAGAGTATCATCATAGCATGATATCATATGATATGCCTTTAGGGACATGATTTGAGTGTATTCAGAGATATCAAGAGTGTTCCATATTGTTTGGTAGTTATAGATTCCATTGTGAATTATTCGCATTAAATATGATGAGTTTTGTTCTCATCATTATAATATATTCAATAGTTAAATATTATAAACATATTGACTATTTTTATTGATGAGTGCAATTAATGTTGACTGAGGGGAAAATTATGTTTATGTCAAAAGAATGTCTATATATCTATGTTTTGTGGAACCTAACTATCATCATCTGGGTGAGATTATAGACTTAGTTTTTAGTATCATTTTAGATAATATTGATGCATTGTAGTCTATCTTTCCTATTTTGGTTGATCATTTTTAAAATGTCTTCCCAGAGAATTTATTGATATCTCTACATGAGAATTATATTGTGCTTTTATTGATATTTTTTATGGTATGAATCCTATATCTATTAATCTCTACAAGATGGATCCTAGATGTATTATATAACTAATGGATTGGATTGATTACATATAATATTAGTGTATAATATGTCCTAGTATGTCCCTTTAGGGTGATCCAGGCTTGTTCACCATGAAATAAGATGGTTTCTTGAAGTTGTGTTTAGATTATTGGAAGTTGAATGAGGTAACGGTCAAGTAATAGTATCCACATCAAAATATTAATGAACTATTTTATCAGTGGATAGGGGATATAGTGTTATATAATATTGACATGATATCGGGATATCATCATCTTATATTGAGGCTTCCTAACATACCTCATATAGTATTCAGGAGTAGGTACAGTATGTATGTGTATCTTATGATGGTTTTTGGTTATGTTACTATTGAATCAAGGATTTTAACTTTATTTTTATTATCTTTTGGTCATTTTTTGTGATGATAGTATTTCATGTTCTCATATGTGAGGGGAGAAGACTCAAAATTTATAAATAATTCTAAAAACTACAGATAAATTGGTTGTATTCAAAACTATAAAAGTTTGAGTTTTGAATCAACAAGGTTCACTTAATAGGGAATTTGATATCGTAAGTTGATGTGTCAGTATACCATAAGAAGGTGGAGGTTGGTATTTCATTTATTTTTTCCAAGAATGTATTTTAGATCATTAGTTCCTTGGAATTATCTTGTAATTATCAAAGTATTATATAAGAATTTTTCCACTTGATGAATTGATAGTGGAACTTACCAGGAACAAGGTAAACTTCAACTTGTTATATTATTATGATAGATACTTTAAGGAATTGAAAGGGATATTTCTTATTTTGATGATTGTGAACATACCTAAGTCGGGTAAGTTGTATACTCTATATCATGATGAATTAGAAATTATACATGGAATGAATATAATAGAGTAGGGTTATGTAGTCCTTTATGAGTCTAATAATTTAAGTCTGCATGAGTGAAGAAACTCAACACATGATCTTGAGTTAGATGGAATGGTTTACACCCTAAGGTGTTAGTGAAACTCCCTTTTAGGGAAGATTTTTATGATGTACACATTCCATGAGATCTAGTAATTTATTTTCTAAAAAAATGATAGGAACCTTTATAATTGAAGGTATGTTGAGTACCTATAGTCCTTTTTTGTATTGGAGTATACCTATAGAAAAGGGAACATTATTTTTGATGCTCTATATTTAAATACTTGAGCATGGGTGAAGCAATAATTGGGATGCGAGTGGTAGATAATGCCATTCTTCCTGAGTTATATCTAGATGTTCTAAAGTATTTGGGTCTATTAACCCTTATATCCTTCATTAAAACCTCCTCACTCTTTAGGATGGTGATGGAGTGTTAGTTTAGATATTCATATTGACTACTAAATGGTATAATGACGTAGATGAGATCCTTTATATCTAAGGTCATATTATAGTCCCTAAAATCATCAGTGAGGAGATAATAAAGGGCTCGCATACCTAAAGCTGGGTTTTTATAATATGAATCAACTAATTGGGGCACACCTAGGATAGTAGTAAGTTGAGAGTGCCAACCAAATTCCACGTCTAATTGGCCAGGGGATGTTGACTAGTACTAAATATGTATATCACATAACATGGGAGGGATTATCCTATATCAACATATAACTAATATAGATCTACAATGCATAAAAAATAATATAAAAAACATATATAAATATATAATCTAAAATATATACCATAGATGAATGATACATCAAATTTATGTACATATTCACATTATAAAGTTACAATATAAATAAAAATTCAACGATCTTTTAAATTAGATAGTTATAAGAAACTGGAAAATTTCCTCCTCACTAAATGTATCCCTAGATCGATCTCCAGAAGAAACAGTCACCACCACCATTAATAACCACCATGATCCATTATGTGTTACCTAGAATAACAAGGGAACATCTAGAAACAAACCACACAACTCCAGGTTCACCAATACCATCTCCAAATCCTAAGTCATCTACAATAACACAACATGTGTGGGCTCAAATCCCATGCATAAGTGAGTATCAACATTATCAATTGGATTCCCCCAAACCTCAAAGGAAAGATAAAATAGTCAATAAACGCAAATACAAGGAATGAGATAGAAACTAAGAGGGAAACATGGAAGGTATATAGTTATTCTCAGCTACTAAAATTTATAAGGATGCAAAGAAGTCCAAGCCATCTTATCTCCAATACTCGAAGGATGTACTTCATGACCAACTAAGGATTTTTGAAGAAACAAAAATCCCACAAAACCAAAAGTAAAATGCCTAGTTTTATGAAATATTACCAAGTCAACCAAGGGGTTCCTAATGAGTTACAATTCCTAAAGTACATGTTCTGATCGACCTCTCCAACTCCAAAATCTCTAATGGAATCTATAAAGGATGATCTTCCCTTCCCGCATTGAAGTATGTGTGTCATCCAATTTAGGAACCACACCATATCATCTCTAACCACCAAAACCATTTCATAATTCATAGAAACCCATTAGGTAATTGAAAACATAAAGAGGAATATATATTGGTCAACAGATGGAAAGACCCTGACATCATAGAACCCATGCCTGAACAAACCCACATCAGTTATTTGGAATTATAAAAAAGGACCTATGTCTCATCAAGTGGAATAGAATATATAATAATAGAACACAGTATGTGGGAGTAGAACATTGATAGGGGGGTGAATTTATTTATAGATAGTGGACCCAAACCATGAGTAGTACGTAGAAGATGAGATGAGAATTGATCACTAGAATGAATGAATTTAGGGGATATTCTACCTATCACAACATGCTTCTAGGGGAGTACCAACCCCATAAATTCTATGACAATTATACACACCCCTTATCATTGGCGTTACATAGATAAATACTAAAACTACCAATATCACTATATAAATATCCTAATTTGGTCAGATTTACCATGATCATTCAATTTATGTGGAATAATATTAATAATATGCAAATTATTTCCAAGAAATAGACACTCAATGAGAAAATTAGGAAACAATTCTCCCACATGTGATGCAAGAAATGTGGTGTCCCTTGATAATTCCATGTGTAATGTTATAGGATTATTGTGAACACCTATATGGGAGCTCTAATTTTGGAATGTCATTCCCCAAACACAAGGTATTGAGAAGGTGTGTGTCTCTCACATGTGATGTGTGTCTGAATTTTCCTCCCTAGGTTAGGCTAGGTGAACTCAAACTTGTCTATTGTTTTCCTCAATATGTGGGATAACTACACCTCTACCTTCCATATAGTGGGAAAATCTCCCTGCAATACAAGATGGATTAGATGATATGGGGTTTATTACTAGTTTACCCTTCCTCTCATTCCTTTTTAACTACAATAGCCCCAGGCACAATGCCAACTCACCATAACTGACTATCCCATCAAAAAGACTATTTCCTTTAAATGTTAGCCATGATGCATTCATCAAACACTACCTCTAAGAAATCCACCACACTACCTCCTCACTTACAATGTTTTCATGCTGCCGCAATTAGAATTCTTTAGCCGCTTGATTCTAGTCACATCCACCTCTCTCACTAAGAACAATTACACCACACCATTCAATAGTTTCATGGTTTACCAAATACACCATTGATCGCTATCGTTATACCTGTCTCAGGATAGATGCCACCTTTTTCAACACATTTTAATCATAGAGTGGGATAGAGATGAAGAATAATATAGAAGAGGAGAGAGATATAAGAAAATTTTGAATAATTCTACCTCATTCTTCATTCATCCATCACAAAAACAATGATGTCACCAAAATAATAGTGATAATAAATCCTACACTAAAAAATACATAGATCTAGTAAATTAATCCATTAATGGGGAAACAATGATCAATGTTGGTGTAATATAAAATAGAAAATAAATAATTATCCTCAATTCAAGAATAAGGAATAATGGTTTGGACTAAAAAATTCAACATGAAATTCATTTGGAATAGAGTAATGCAAATATCAAATCCCTACCTTCATGGATAATCATTATATCTTCAACCTATCATTGAAACCATGTCTCCATTATTATAAAAGTTTTCTAATCATAAAAAAATCCAATTATATGGTGACTTCTTAAGAGGGAATTTCTAATTACTCTATATTTCTACTCTACCCTAGTAAGAAAATGTACTATCCATGAAATATTACATAATATGGGTATTTAGAATCTAACCCTAGGGTTAATGTATATTGACTTAAAAATAAATTTTTTTAATTATCAAAACACATTTATGGAAAAAGTGAGAAACCCCAAGTTCACCTAGGACATGCATCAAAATAGAAAACATAGCTATTTAAAGGGAAGTTAACCCTCTCAGCATTATTATCCCTAAAACTTTTTCAAGAAAGGGAAGTTACTGATGTTTCTAGAGCTGCATCAAGTAGGTATTCAATGTGAGACACCATCTAGTCCCACACTTTCATGTACTCCTCCTGAGTGACCTTCTTATCATTGAAGCCTATTACTAAAATCAGATTATGTTTGTCTATCCACTCGCCCTGTTCATTGTTAGTTTCCACCCGAATAGGATTTCCTATAATCTTTTTAGCATCCTCTGTCGAGTAATTTATCGCAAAATAGTAATCAAACATATCCTCTACAGAATGAAATAGAATATCCAAAGGACACACCACCTAGTCACCCCTAAGAAGGCATACCCCACAATCCCCCTCCTCCACACTAGTCAAAATTCCAGCAAAAATGTAAACATTCTCTTTCTCCTTTTCTTTCTATTTTTTAAAAGATCGAGTACCCATTGGTAGAGTTGATGGGAGTAATACTTCTGGACTTTCTTACTACCTTGTCGCCCCTTCCTCATTCGTTTGTCACAGATATCATGAACATGAACTTCTTAATCATTGTCTTCAGCAAATTGATCTGATGGCTCATCATCAGAACCTTCCCTGGGAAAATCAACATCCTACACAGATCCTTCAACCTCCAACCACACAAAATGGTTAACCAACATAATAGCTGAAGACCCTATCCTTGGGAATGATCTATTCATATCCTCAGTCCCCTGAGGATGCTATTTTCCAGAAGAACCCAACCCAGTAAGTACAACTTCGGCATACGAAGCAGACTTAGAGGCTTTAGCATCTCCAGCCTCCCTAATTCTTGCACCCACTTCTGACCTAAGACCACTATTCGCCTTAGTTGAAGACTCCAAAGGTAAAGGATCCACAACAAAAACACTAGCCATACACTCTGCCACACCATCCTGAGGCTCTCCAGATCCTTCTTAAGCCGACTGAAAATACCACTAACCAAAGGATTTCCATCTAGTTGATCCTTTTGAATGACCCCTACCACCTTCTCTGCTTCCACAAGTGCCTGACCAGTTATGCCTCCATTGATCTAAGGATCCCCGTATGAAACATCCAGAGCACCCTGCATCTCCGGAATTCGAGAACCGCACCAACAAACCTCCGGAAAATGACCCATTCTCATACAAACCGAGAAGAAATACACTCAGGATTCATAGACAACCGATTACTTACACTTGAATTATTCTCCTACTGTTATCCATAATAAATCATGAGGGATTCTTGAATCATCAATCTTTACGCAAGCACGAGGATTAATCGGGTGACACAACACATTAGTTCGACTGTCTACACACAAAAACCTACCAACTAGGTTCCCAATATTTTGAAATATCGAAAGATTCTAAAACAGAAGAAGAAGGATAAGAAATCTCACCCAAATCAGCATCAAGGGGGAATCACACTTCATGTGGAACTCATAAGTCCATATGAAAAGGAAAAAAGCGAGACCCATTGCAGCTATGAGGAGTGAAGGGCCAGGCTTTTATCAGATCCTCTTCGGACACAAAACGAATCATAATACTCTTCCTATCAAGAAACCCCATGCTATCTCATTTCTAAAAAAATCATGAGGCAAACACAAATCGATCAAAAGAATCCACTGATGTTTTTGGCTTCAAAAAACGAGCTATCAGAGTCTGATTGATGATCTCTGAAGCATCAATGAACTTCACGATTGAAATCGGTAAGTTAGGTCACTCGTTTAAAAAATCTGGAACCTTAGGGAAAAGAAAAGATGGGTGAAAAGGAGGGAGGAAGTCGATATTAGAGAATGGGGAGAAAGAGGGATCCACAACCTTTAAGTACAAAGAAGGCCCCTCCCCCGCCTAGGGAGGAGGGCCCTACGTGAAGGTCGTCGCCTCCATGAAGCCGGAGCGTAACCCCGAGCGGAACCTCGAGCGGAATAGAGAGTTATACTGTTACTGTATATTAATAGAGAGTTTTATTAACTCAATTCATTAAATTATTACCATTAATTGAATCCCACCTATGACGGTTTGAACTGAGGAAACCTAGTTCAAACATAAATTATAGAGATCATATGGAAAAAACCTCATTACGGGTTAGACCATAGTACATTATTTTCCATCTAAGTCTTTGTTTTTTAGGAATGAAATTTTTCCCAAAAACATGCTTCCATAGACTAAAAATATTATATTAAACTTAATATATTATTATTAAGGGTATTTAATACCCTAAAATCTACATCAACTCAGACTAAGGATAATTTAATATTTTACCCCTAGACAATTCATGTGTCTCAAAAATTTAAAAATGACTAATATCCTTGTTGGTAAAACATGGGTAACTACACCCTACACACCTCAAAAAAAATTTCTCTTTGAAAAGGAACCAGTTAGGAATCATAAAAAAATAAACTCTTAAAAACACATAAAGAAAGAAATCTACCATTCATAAAATTTCATTGAATTTGGAGTTTTGATACCTAAACAATCATGGTATACCTTCGACCAAAAAGATAATACACTTAATCATCACCAATGATATCAACTCTTTCTCAACCTGATGTAAGACTTTAATAGAAACAAAAATCTACTTCATTGACCTATTTACATGCCTAACACCATAAATCCTTTTCTCATCCAATGTTTATCCCACCATATGCAATGAATCCAAACCAAAAACCATTTACACCCATATCAAAATAGTCCCTATACATAGTTATTATCAATGGTATCCTATCATTATCTACCATTAAAGAGAATTATTTGTAGTTTTCATATAATGGTGATCCTTTTATGCTTCACTCCCCCACTTTGAGATTAAAAAAAATCCATACCAATAACAAAATAATTACAAAGGAGAAAGCTCTGCAAGAACAATGTCAGTTTCTCCCACTTCTCCTTCCCAAAATTCATGGGATACAATGGTGCTATCTCATAACACAAGGTGTAAATAGGAAATATTTCCCAACAATAATATCCATTGGGATCCTCCAACCAAATATTTATTTCTATCATTTTTCACATTCACATTCAATTATATAATAGTTTTTTATGGTCTCTCTTTTGTATAAGTTATCAGTAAGAACCTTCGAAGTCAACCAACCATTGTTCAACTGCTCAAGATCACACCACTACTTGTGGGATAGCCATATAAACCACATTATAAATAAAATAATCTATAACAGGTAGATAACCCTACACTATTAAATTTTGACCGTAATATAACATCTAACCAAGTAGCCAAAATCTATAAACTATAGATAAAAATTCCTTCTCCATCTCATGGAATGATTTTCCATGTGATGAGTTAACCCACAAAAATCCTCTGAACACACCACATTGAGGGTCGTTACCCCTACGGTAGTATCCTCTTAGGATACCCATACCAATATTTAATATGAACACTAAGATAAATCCATTATCCCATTGGGGAAGTGGATTTAATACTCTCTTCAATTAGGAATTATCTCTATTCCCTTATCATTGGAATTTATAACAACACATAACCGCAATTTATACATCACCACCATGGGATTCTATAATATAATTAAAATATGTGGGGACACAACCATTTATTGAATGTATAAAACATATCCCTCTCTATGCTAGAAAAAATCTATAAATTTAACTACTTGAGAACCTCCTCTATCATTTAGACAAAGATTCCACTACCCGATGTGAATACCACCACTCCACCGCAACACCACTAAGGTATCATCAACTACCATGGCCTTACCTTCTTGAAGACCAACCACTAATCCAGAAATCCATATCTAACCCCATGTGATACACATATTCATTCTTAATCTTGTATAAAAAATTTTAAATTTCCTTGAACCCATAATAGGATACTTCATGAACCTCCACTTGGTTGGATTTGGTCCTAGCGCTTCATTAGTTCCAAAAGGGTGTTCATAATTTCATTAATCCATCACTTTAATCACCAATTCTATGATGTGGGTTGATGTATATATTTGTCTCACATCAGGTGTCGCCAATGGGTTTCCCATCATTAGAATATTTTTATTCATCCACATTCACAATTTTAAAAATATCAACCATTCAAATATCACATAGAGCCATACATTCAGTATGATGGGTAGCTAAATACAATCCTTGTGGGAGAGGTCTTCTCACTACACCCAAGGGGACCCCATTCATTTTTTAGTGTGGACCTAAACTCACTTACTCAACTATTAATCTCCATATAGAACAAACACTGGTAGATAAGACTTAATATGATAGGTATTGATAGATTTAATATATATCATGATATAATATCTTAAAATATATCTTTATCTACTACGGAAAAACTCACTTAAATATGAGGGCTTCATGAAATAATGTCACCATATTTGGAAAACCTCTTGCTAATAAGGCTCTAGATAGGGATTTCACTTAAATCTCTAACTACTGAATATAATTTTTAGAAAAATATATATCATGAATGTTCAATTTAGTATGAGGATCTCTGGAAGTAGGTCATAAGGCATACTCTAAATTTAATTCATTGATGCCAAACCATAACCAATATCTAAAAATATCATCTTTTGGCTCTGACTATCAACACTCCATGCCTACTAGGAACTAACCACAGGTGGTGAATAAGGGAGAAAATGGTAATTTCACCCACATACATCTACTCCTCAACCACCGATACCTCCACTAAATAGTATTCCAGTAGGAAAATGGATCCACAAAAACGAAGTCCTTGATATCATTATTGTATTTAACATATTTTTTCACAAAATCACTCTAGCTATCCTCAGGTGAAATTATAGATTACTCTTGAATCCAGTGATCATCTGTATTAAGAATTATGAATCTAAAAATTCTCACTCTGCAATCTCAAATATAAGTTTGGTTTTGAGAAAACATAATGATTACTTGGTACCTCCTTCCTTAGAACTGTAGAAAAAACTACCAAGATAAAAAAGATATAACATAAAAATATATATATGGTACACCATTTGGGGTATGTTGTCCTCGAAGAACTCTTAATCATGGTCATGTTTCCCCTAGAAGGGTACAAACATCATCAAGAAAAAAATCTGAAACTATAACTCAAACTCAAACTATGGTAGAGAAATATCATCATGGGTTTGAGAGAAACATTATCACTAATAGATCATTTCACTATCATGAGACCACAACAAAAGATTGATCATCCAATCAATAAAAATATGAACCATATGGTAATTTAATTCATGGTCCCTAACCAAACTTGTGACACTTGAGCATCAGGATCTCCTAACAAAATCATGGGTCCTTTTTTATCATAATGCATATAGCTTATACATCCTCTATAAATTCTCATCCAATATATAAGCAACTACAATATTCTATACAAGAAAATTTTACAATAAGATAAAAGGTGAGATAAACTAACTCAAATTATGGTGCAATAATGTATCTAAACTGAGTCTTGGAAAACAACACCTTATTTATCAATAATCAATGGTGAGATACACAACTATATGAAGAGAATTTTTATGACCCGGTATCCCCAAAAAAATTGTCTATCATGGAGTAACACCATACAAATAATTGGATTAACCAAAAAGGGATTGAAAATATTTAGATAATCCTACCTGGTAAGGATTTGAATGATCATGACTAACTATTATATGATACATGTATCAACTCTTCTATACCCTGAAAATATTTCTTATATCTAAGGGTCAACTAATAGGATATCATAGTCCTTGTTAAAGGATACATCATTCTCCATACCTATATTGGTCTCTTTGATCTGATAACTGAACTCATGACCCCATTAATATCATTTCCCTAAATTTTGAATCTTTTTGGCACAATACTGGTTACTCCAAACACTATCCCTAGGACCGAAACACATTGATACCACACTAACATGGCCCAAATCACTGGTTCCTTTCTCAATATGGATGTAAGTCAATAGTTCCACCCAAATCCTTCATCTAATAGTCTAATGGATAGTGATTATCATAAAGTTGGAATATCACACAATATGAGTTACCTTAACCAATATCTTCTTAGAAAATACATATGTCTCCAATGCATAAAACAACAAATAATAAAAATGTATATATAAGATATTTTATACCACATAGTCATGTGGTGTAAAATACATGTATATCCCTATATAGGAAAATAATATAGGAATTTTAGATCCAACCATCATCTGAATTTAATATGCATAAGACACTAGAAATGATGTTGCACAATATATATACCCTATGACTGATATCAATCTAAAATGGTCATTTTCATAATCATAGAAAATTATTCTCCACCACATGCCTCCAAGTGTTAGTAAGAATATAATTTGAACAATCCACACATGATCCTTGTCTACAAAGACCTTTTCTGATCATTAATTCAATTATATAGATACAATACATGTGGGCACAATGGTTATGTAGTGGTGACTATAATAATACTAAGTAAGATTCCCCAAAAATAGAATAATGATAAAACAATTAGTTAACTCAAATACCTCTCATGAGTAAGTAAACATGAGGAAGAAAAATAATGGATTTATATATAAACAACAACTAGATATCACATTGATATAAATAAGTCCAAGTTATATCAACTAAAATTCTCAAAGGTTTTAACTCGTGACTATATAAGGATGCTTGTAGAACTAGAAACACCAAATAGTCTAAAGTCAATAACCTAGATGTATGCCCAATATTGAAGGAAACTTAGCGGTAATTGAGGAGTAACAAGTATCAAGTACCTATTATTTTTTTCATCATTAACTCCCAAATCACCATTAGAATCTATAAAGGAGGACCCACCCCTCAATTAAGTATATACCATAGCCAAGGGGGGTACCACACCCTATCATCAACGACCACTAATATTATGTCATAATTTTTTAATCTCATAGAGAAATTGAAAAATAGACCAATAGTATATGTATATCCAGGGAGCACTAATCCCTAAGATTTTACAACCATGTTGTGTGAAAATCCATGCCATATGATTGTAATCATAAAGTAGGACATGAAAATCCTCAAGTAGAACATAGTACACAAGAATATTATAAATCATGTGGAAGTATCACATAGCCGGTGAGATAGAGTCTAACTTCATAGATATAGAACTCACACCCCTAGTGCTACAGAAAATATAGGGGGTACTGAAACATACTATGAATGAATATAGTGGACCCTCTACCACAACACACTATTTGTGTAGTATCAACCCCATGAATTCCTTGAATGTTGCAATTGAACCCCATCATCATCCATAAAGAGATAAATACTTAAACTATATATATCACTTTAAAAATGGTCATGGATGGTTACAAAACTATTCCATCATTTTCTACATAGAAAAATACTCATGATAGAAAATTTATTTTCATAAAATGGACACTTGATGAGAAAATAGTGAAAAAACCCCCTAATAGGTGATGTGATTTATGTGGTGGTGTAATGTCTCAGATTTTCTTTGTAGTATTTTTAAATATTATATGGAATTATTTCAAGACTGGGCACGAAGACGGAACATCATCTTGAGGTCCAGTGTGCCTGGAATGGTGGTTTGAACTTTTTTAAGTTAAGTGAGTCAGCACTTGTGTGCAGTTGTGGTAGTTTCCAAACAGATGCCTGGAATAGAAAAATCATAGGGCACAGTTGCATCTGGGGAGACGACTTTTCCTAAGAACATGCCTAACCTCAACCGGCGCGGT
This sequence comes from Viscum album, assembly GCA_963277665.1. Taxonomy (NCBI): domain Eukaryota; kingdom Viridiplantae; phylum Streptophyta; class Magnoliopsida; order Santalales; family Viscaceae; genus Viscum; species Viscum album. The sequence goes on along the minus strand of OY728125.1, from coordinate 1,489,336,976 downwards.
TCAAGGGAAAAAGTTAATTTTTGGACGTTTTTAGAAAAATGAAAATAAAATAAATTTCTAAATTTTTATTTTATTTTTATGGAAACATCCACTATAGCACAGTAATAGGGAAGTTGTTTCAGTCATTAATGTCATGTCATAATGACTCAGAAATAGCAATGCTGGCTCCATAATACCGCAGAGTATTTTGAATGTCAATACATTTCCCTTTTTATTGGTATGATCGAACGTCGATCGTTGGTGAGAAAACTCTGGAGAAAACTCTCAGTGTCGAATGACGACAGATCGAAGATGTGAGTCATTGTGCCAATGACATTGAAAGATCTCGATGGCGGCGGCAGTGCAGCACCTTCATCGGCAATCAATCCTAGTTGAGGTAGGGGTTTTTTATTTGAATTATTTTCCCCGTTCTTGATTTAAAATGACGAACACAGATCAACCAAGAAAAAGTTGATATGCGGATTCGTACGTTCTTGCGGGAGGGATTTTTCTTTTGGATGATATCGGGGAATTGATCCATGTTTTGTTTTCTAGTTTGATCCTACTCCGTTTAATCCTACTGAGGGGAGTGGATCAACATCATGAAGAACGATGGCGGAGGTTTGTTCCTCATGTTGTTTTATTGGATTTCTTTACCCCTTTTTCTTTTCTCATGTGTTCTTCTTGTTCTTTGTGGGGTGATGAACAACGGATCGTTGCACATCCTTTCTGTGACGCAACGATCCCAAATCGAAGTTTTGACACTGCAACGACCTTGCAGAGGAGTGGAAACGATGGCGGACGATGAATCAGACTTGATTGGAAAAGGGTGTTCTTCGAGTGTTCTTCACGCAGGAAGATCAAATCATGTTTTTGGAGCTGATCGGAGGTCCGAAAACATTTTGAGTAGCTTCATGGTGTTGGGGCGACCAAAACCTAGAAGTATCACAACAATTGGATGGCCGGATCGACTAACAGATCATCACTGGAGGTGTGACGATGGAAGTTCGTGTTTCTAGAAATTTTCCAGAATACACGGTGTGTACTTTCGAAGAACACGCCGAGTAGTACTGGCGGCGGCTAGTGTTTCGGGGGATAGAGAGGCATCACACGTCGTGTGACCCTGGTCACATGTAATGTTGGACTTTCCTTGAATCTCAGCGTGTATTTTGGGAAGTACAAGGACACTGGATGCTCTAACCGGCTTCAGAACACGGCGTGTACAGCATGACAGAAGTGGCTACACGGGACTCGGCATGTATCCCGGGGATACATGGACACGGGTTAGAGTTCACAGGTTGATAACCATGTATGGGCACGTGGCTAGCGTACATGGGGCCAACCCCAGTCACTTGGACACGGCATGTACATCGTACTATACACCGTGTAACCAGTTTTTTTCTATGCGGCCATCCTTACGCCATGGGACATTGTAAACGGGTAGTACCTGGGGTCAGACAACACGGCGTGTACTTTTCTACACGCCATGTACTTTTTGGAAAATTGCATGTTCCTCTTGTTCACCTTATCTTGGACATCTTTCGTTTGGGTTAGTTCCCCATTTTCTCATTCCCCTGAAGTCCAGGCATCATTTCCTCACACAAGAGTACGATCCCTTTAGCAGTACTTTCTATGATAGAGTCAGGCATCCATCTGAGAGGCCCGAATCCAGATCCTCTATCAATTAATGACCATAGGTAGAGATAGGCACTTACATGACCAACTCTACCAAGTGTTGGTCCTCTACCTAGCTGTTCTATCACCTAACTAGTGAATCCGGATGAGTCGCGATATCCGTCATAGCCCTGGAAATGATCCTCATCTGTGTATCGTGATCTTTCCCACTCAAGAGTGTGTCTCCCGTAATGATTATTTCTATCTATCAGAAATCTTCCCACTCAAGAGTGTGACTCCTGAAATGAGTGTGACTACCTCTCGTGAAGGTTCCCGATGAATGGTACTTCTCGGACGGACGTCATCAGAGCTGTAAGACTCATGGAGTGTCTTCTCCCAGGACGAGTGATTCGCAGAATCATAGAACTAAATCCCTAATGGGGGTATGCGGTTGTGCGAATTGTCTCTAGACTACGGGTCTGGGTTTCTAGTATATCTGGTTTGTTCTATATGTTCTGTAGACATACACTGTGTATAGTTGACTGCACCTTCACTTTGTTTACTATTTTGTGGTTTTCAGGGTCCTCTACTGGGTATTGTTATATATACCCATGCACGGGCTTTGCCTGCACGTTTGGTGTCTTGTGCAGATGAGAAGCCTTTTAATAGATTCCAGGGCGGACAAAGACAGGACCGAGATTTCTGAGTTCCCTACAGGAAAAGGCGTTCCTATGGCTACGAGCACCAGTCCCAGTACCTTTCGTGTTTACAGGTTGGACATTGCAGTTTTCAGAATCTCTTGTTTTTTTATGGGCTTGTATTCTAGACCAGTTTACTTTTTTTTAGTACTCTACCATTCGTCATACTCTGTTGGTTGGGTTTAGTTTTATGCATGCATTTGTTTTCCTTAGTGGTTATTATATTTCAGCATTGTGGGCTTGGGGATGTGTGCGAGTGTACAGGTACATAGGCAATGCCTCCCATGTTAGTAATATGCCTACTCTAGGCTATTCATCAGCCCCTGGCCTTTTGGAGGCGGGCTTGGGGTGTCATAGCGGTCCCCACTGGGATGGGTCGTGATAGAGTGGTATCAGAGGTGGCCGGTTCTACCTTAGAACCAAGAGTCTGTGAGTTTGGTTTGGGGAAACAGTGTTGAGTGTTTCGGGTTTGGCTTTCTAGCCAGAGAATCCAGTGTTGGTGCGGCGGACGACGTATCTATACACCAGGATTCTGAGAACCTGCTTTTCGACTCAGTACATGAATACATGGGTTGTGGGGGAATAAAAGTTACATGCATCATATAGGAATGGTTTGTGGTTTCCATGTCCTTTGTGTCATCTATCCAGATATACTCTTTGACCATGGTATATATTGTTTCCTTACAGGATTCCTCCATGATGCGTACCCACTAGGATTCAGCAGCACGATCACAGGGATGAACCCCTCAGTGATGAGGCTTCGATACAAGGACCAGTTCCCTAGGCGTTCCCACCAGGTGGTGCACCAGTTATGCCACCACTAGTAGAGAAGCTAGTGGTACCTGTAGTGCCAACCAGCGAGGAGCACATGCTTAGCGCGCTCCATGAGTTCCAGAGACAGATAACCCTTAGGTTCTGAGGCGAGCCCGACCCTCAGGTGGCTGAGGACTGGCTTGAGGAAGTGACTAGATTTTTCCATCTTGTGAAGACACCAGCAGACCAGATGGTGATCCAAGGAGAGAGCCTTCTTCAGGGTTCGATGGGATGATGGTGGAGTCTGACCACACAGACTCATGACGAGGAAACTCTTTCATGGACGGATTTTGAGCGACTCGTCAGGGAGGTGTTCTCTCTAGTTATGCTGAGAGCTGTACACATCCAGGAGCTTCGTCAGCTCTAGCAGGGTAGTATGATAGTAGCTGACTATTCATCAAGCTTCACAAACTTCGCCAGGTACTAGATGGATATGTTCAGGGATCAGTACTTCAGAGCTCGGACCTTCGAGCGAGGTCTATGATGAGACATCTGATCTAGTGTCGTACCTCTCTGCATATTGACTTATGCTGGAGTGCTCGAGCGGGCCTTGGTGATCGAGAGCTTCTTGGCAGAGTAGAGACAGCCACTGGTAGTCAGCAGCAGGCATACAGGTGCAGAGACCCCAGAATCTCTCTTCATATTGACTTATGCTGGAGTGCTTGAGCGGGCATTGGTGATCGAGAGCTTCTTGGCGGAGTAGAGACAGCCACCAGTAGTCAGCAGCAGGCATACAGGTGCAGAGACCCCAGTAGTTGGGAGTCGATGTCATGCACAGGGACCTAGACGTGGGAAATGTCATAGTAGGACCTAGGATAGGGGATCGACAGTCCTGAGCTCTCAAGCTGGATCCAGTCAACCTAGGGAGAAGCGATGCTATGAATGCGACGGTAGGGGACATCTTGCTAGAGATTGCCCGACCCATCGAGCTGCTGATAGGGAAGTGGTGGATGGACCACCGAGGAAAGGGAAGAGAACGGAACATGCAGACCCGCCGAGCGGTGGACGTGGAAGAGGAGTAGGGAGAGCTGTAGGTGGTGGAAGACGCTTCGACTTACTTCCACCATCACCGCCAGGAGGTCCGCACCAGGCTCGTAGATCTGGGGGACAGGGGCAGGTACAACTACATGAGGTCAAGGAATACAACCCAGGGACTCGATGGATAATTCAAGTTATTCTATGTGTCTTATCTACCTTAGCTTATGCGCTTATAGACATAGGTGCTAGTCATCCCTTCATAGCCACATGTCTTTCACGATACCTCAATATTCCGATAGAACTGGTGACTCAATCCTAATGTTTGGAGACACCTACGGGAGGAGACTTGATGATCACACACCTTTGAAACCATTGTGATCATACCCTTGGCGGTGAGAGATTCGGTTGGAACCGCTTAGTGGTAGCATCGAGGCCTTATGATGTCATTCTCAGTATGGATTTCTTATCTTCGGTCCAGGCCCATATGGACTGTTTTATGTGAAGAGTGTGGTGTGTTTGCCATGATGGAATGAGGTTTTCCTTTGTCAGAGAAAAGGAAACCTAAGTAGCACAGTATGTACTTATGCATAGGAGGGTGTATCCAATCGCTCATTTAATGGCTATCCTTACCCTCAGAGAAGTGGATGTTGTGAGCTCCCAGTTCCCAACAGTAGTGGAGGAGTACGAGGACATCTTTCTTGAAGATGTTCCAAGATTACCTCCTCGCCAGGAGATCGACTTCTGCAACTACTTACACCCTGGAACGACACTGATTTTTTCATCAGCATATCGTATGGCTCCCACAGAGCTTCGTGAGCTAAGGGTGCAGTTAGTGGATTTGCAGAGAAAGGGTTTCGTGAGACCCAGCGTCTCACCCTGGGCAGCCCCAGTCTTGTTTTCCAAGAAGGCAGATGGGAGTCTGAGGATGTGTGTGGATTACCGGTGCCTGAACTAGGTAACGATGAAGAACAAGTATCCACTGCCAAGAATCAATGACCTCTTCGATCAGCTAAGAGGGGTTCAGTGTTTCTCGAAGGTTTACCTTTGATCAGGCTATCACCAGTTACGAGTTCGGGATTAGTATATACCAAAGATGGCTTTCAGATGCCGTTACGGTCACAATGAGTACTTGGTGATGCCTTTTGGCATCACAAATTCCCCCGAAGTGTTCATGGGACTGATGAACCGGATCTTCCAGCCATACATGGACTGGTTCGTAGTGGTCTTCATTGATGAAATCCTTGTATACTTGGCGTCAGAGGAGGAGCACACGAGACACTTGCGGATGGTTCTGGACGTACTCCGGGAGCACCAGCATTATTGGAAGCTCTCCAAGTGATAGTTCCAGATTCAAGAGGTCCACTTTTTGGGACACTTCATCTTATTAGATGAAGTACCTATGGACCCTTCCAAGGTGGAGGTTGTGTTAGCATGGGATCCACCTTGGAGCATGACGGTGGTGTGGAGCTTCCTTGGGTTAGCAGGAAATTACTAGAGATTCATCCCTGATGTCTCCCGGATATCCTCACCAATTACTGCCTTGACCAGGAAGGGGAAACCCTTCATATGGATAGAGAAGTTCCAGAAATCTTTTGAGAAGCTGAGACAAAGTTTGGTGAGCACCCCAGTCATGAGATTTTCGGAGGAGGGTGTCGAGTACATATTTTTCTACAATGCATCAGGGACTGGGCTCGGCTGTGTCCTGATGCAGTGGCATGAAGTGATTGCTTATGGTTCACGCCAGCTTTGGCCACATGAGTAGAACTATGTGACCTGTGTTCTCAAGTTGGAATCGTTGGTCTTCGCATTGAAGATGTGGTGATACTACCTGATGGGACAGCGGTTTATCGTCTACTCTGACCATAAGAGCTTCAGGTACATCTTTTTGCAGAAAGATCCGAATCTGCGGCAAAGACTATGGATAAAGTTCCTCCAGGACTATGATTTCAAGATCATATATACTCCTAGAAATTGTAACAAGGTGGAGGATTCTCTTTGTAGTAGTTCGAGCTCACAACTATTGAGTGAGGCGACACAACATTTATCCGTGTTGCAATTATCCTTCGTGGATGGAGAGGATACAGCTTACCTACAGTCGATGGTTGTCACCCCTCCACTCATACAGCGAGTTAGGGAGGCACGGATTGGGGATGTCGACTGTGTGGATTTATGTTCTCATTTATCCATAGTACATGCTCCTGATGGATATTCACAATGAAGGGAGCACATACTTCTTTTCAGAGGACGCACTGTTGTACTAGTGGCGTTGCAGGAGGAGTTCCTGAGAGAGCTTCATACATCCCCTTCAGTGGTAGATACTGGTTTGGAAAAGATGTACCAGGATCTCCAATAACAGTTCTGGTGGTCAGGTATGATGAAAGCAGAATCGGAGTTCGTTTCTCGATGCCTCACATTCCAGTAGGTGGAGGCTGAGCACCAGGTTCCAATGGGATTAAATCACCCCTGGAAGTTCCAGAGTGGAAGTGGGATGGAATGTCGATGGATTTCATGATAGGCTTACCATGGACATCCAAGGGGCATGATTCCATCTAGGTGATCATTGACCGACTCAACAAGTTGGCCCACTTCCTAGATATCAAGGAGAAGAGTTCCATAGAGAGCTTGGGACCCCTCTACGTGCAGGAGATAGTTCAGCTTCATGGAGTCCCCTCGAAAATATTCTCAGATCAAGATGCTCGCTTCACATCCCGGTTGTGGAAGGGATTACAAGAGGCTTTTGTGACTCATCTACGCTTGAGACGGAGAGAACCATTCAGGTTCTGGGGGATATATTGTGATCTTGTATCTTGGACTTTGGTCGCATCTAGGAGGACCACCTACCACTGGTGGATTTTGCGTACAACAATAGAAACCACTCCACCATTGGAATGGAACCATTTGAGGCCTTGTATAGGAGACCCTGTCGGTCAACACTTTGCTGGACTGACCCCGGAGAGTCAGCACTCGTGGATCCAGAGTTGGTGCGGGCTACCACAGAGAAGGTGCAAATCATCCGAGAGCGGATGAAGACTTCACAGATCCGGCAGAAGTCCTATTCTGACTGACGATGGAGGCCTCTAGAGTTCAAAGAGGGAGACCATGTCTTCCTTCGGTTTTCACCTTGATGAGGTTTATGGATATTTGGCCGAGGCGGCAAGCTATCTCTGAGGTTCATTGGACCCTTCCAGATACTGTGTAGAGTTGGAGAGGTTTCATACCGCCCATCTCTACCACCATAGTTGAATCGGGAACATGATGTCTTCCTCGTGTCGTAGCTGGGGAGGTACTTGCATGACTCATCACACGTCATCGACTGGGGCGAGCTAGACATTGAGGATGGAGTGACCTTTAATGAGTACCCGGTGGAGATCGAGGATCGGCAGGAGAGGATCCTTCTTGGGTGATCGATTCTCTTGGTGCGCATCTGGTGGATGTACGGGAATCTTCAGGAGAGCACGTAGGAGCGGGAGGCCCAGATCCGTGCCCAGTACCATCATCTTTTTTGTTAGCCTTTGTTTTGGCTTTTCGGGGATGTAAAGCCCCAAGGAGGGGAGAATGTAATGTATCGTATTTTCCGTGTATTATTTTTAAATATTATATGTAATTATTTCAAGACTGGGCATGAAGACGGCACATCATTCCGAGGTCCAGTGAGCCTGGAATGGTGGTTTGAACTTATTAATTTAAGTGAGTCGACACTTCTGCGCGGTTGTGGTAGTTTCCAAACGGATGCTCGGATTAAAAATATCTGAGGGAATAGTTGCGTCTGGGGAGATGATTTTACATAAGAATGATCCTAACCTCAACCACTGCGGTTTGATGGAAAAAGTTAATTTTCGGACGTTTTTAGTAAAATGAAAAAAAAATTATAAATGTTTATTTTATTTTTATGGAAACATCTGCTGCAGCCCAGCGACAGGGCAACTATTTCAATTCTTAATGTCATGTCATAATGACTCAGAAACAAAAATTCTAGCTCATTAATACCGTAACGTATTTTGAATGCCAATATTTTTCCCTTTTTATTGGGATGATCGAACGTCGATCATTGGTTATAAAACTCTAGAGAAAACTATCAGCGGAAAACGATGACGGATCGAAGCTACGAATAGTTGTGCCAACGATGTTGAAGGATCTCGATGACGGCGGTAGTGCAACACCTTTGTCGGTGATCGATCCCAGTTGAGTTAGGGTTTTTTATGTGAATTATTTTCCCCATTATTGATTTAAAACGACGAATACGGATAAACCACGATCAAGTTGATCCGCGGATTCATGCGTTCTTGCAGGAGGGATTTTTTATTAGGATGATCTCAGGGATTTTATCCATGTTTTGTTTTATTGTTTGATCCTACTCTGTTTAAGCCTACTGACGGGAGTGTATCAACTTCGTGATGAATGATGGTGGAGGTTCGTTCCTCATGTTATTTTATTGGATTTCTTTCCCTCTTTTTCATTTCTCGCACATTCTTCCTGTTCTTCGCAGGGCAATGAACAACTGATTTTTGTGAATCCGTTCTATGATTCAAGGATCCCAAATTGAAGTTTCCACACCCCAACGACCTTTTAGAGGTGCGGAGACAATGGCGGATGACGAATTAGACTAGATCGGAAAAGGGAATTCTTCGAGCGTTCTTCGTGCGGGAAGATAAATTAATGTTTTCAGAGCCGATCGGAGGTCCGAAAACACTGGGAGAAGCTTCGTGGTATCAGGTGACCAAAACTTGGTAGTTTCGTGGCGATTGGAGGACCTGATCAAGAAACGAATCATCACCGGAGGTGCGATGGCAGAAGTCCATGTTTCTGGAAATTTCCAGAATACAAGGCGTGTACTTTCGAAGAACATGCCGTGTAGTACTGGTGGTAGCTAGGGTTTCAGGGGTTAGAGAGGAATCACATAGCATATGACCCTGGTCGCATGGTGTGTTGGACTTTCCCCGAAGCTCGGCGTGTATTTTGGTAAGTACACAGACACGGGATGATCTACACGGCTTCAGAACATGGCGTGTACAGCATGACAAGAGCGGATACGCGGGACTCGGCGTGTATCCTGGGGATTCACGAACACGGGTTAGAGTGCATGGGTTGATAACCTTGTATGGGCACATGGCCAGTGTACACGGGTCCAACCCCAGTCACTCGAACACGGTGTGTACATCGTACTACACGACGAGTAACCAGTTTTTTTCTACACGACCAACCTTATGACATGGGTCCTTGTACACGGGCAGTACCCGGGGTCAGAAAACACAATGTGTACTTTTCTACACACCATGTACTTTTTAGAAAATGGCATGGTCCTCTTGTTCACTGTATCTTGTACATCTTTCTTTTGGGTTAGTTCCCATTCTTCTCATTCCCCTAAAGGTAAAGTATCATTTCATCACACAGGAGTATAATCCCTTCAGCAGGACTTTCTGTGATATAGTCAGGCATCCATCCGAGAGGCCCAGATCAAGATCCTCTATTCATTCATGACCCTAGGTAGAGTTAGGAATCGATGTGCCATACTCTACCGGGCATTGATCATCTACCTAGCTGGTGTATCACCTAACTAGTTAATCTGGATGAGTCGCGATATCCATCATGGACCTGGAAGTGATCCTCATCTATATATCATGATCTTTCCAACTCAGAAGTGTGTCTCCCAAAATGAGTGTGACTACCTCTCATGACGGTTCCTGACGAACAGTACTTCTCGGACGGACGTCATTAGAGCTGTAAGACTCGTGGAGTGTGTTCTCCCGGGATGAGTGCTTCACGGAATCTTCGAACTGAATCCCTAAGGGGGGTATGCGGTTGTGCGACTTTTCTCTAGACTACGGGTCTGGTTTTCTAGTATATGTGGTTTTTTCTATATGTTCTGCAGACATACACTATTTATAAATGATAATACCTTTTCTTTGTGCACTATTTTGCGGTTTTCGGGGTCCTCTACTGAGTATTGTTATACTTAGCCATGTGCAGGCTTTGCCCGCACGTCTTGTGTCTTGTGTAGACGAGCAGCCTTTTGACAGAGTCCTGGGTGGACCAGGACAAGACCGAGATTTCTGAGTTCCCTACATGCCGAGGCGTTCCTATGGCTACGAGCAACATCCCTAGAACCTTCTGTATTTATAGGTTGGACTTTGCAGTTTTCAAACACTCTTGTTTTTTGTGGGCTTGTATTCTAGCCCAGTTTACTTTTTTTTTGTACTCTACCTTTCTTCGTACTCTTTTGGTTGGGTTTTGTTGTATGCATGCATTTTTTGTTCCTTATTGGTTCTTAAATTTCAGAATTGTGGGCTTGGGGATGTTTGCGTGTGTACAGGTACATGTGCAATGCCTCCTATTTTAGTAACATGTCAACTCGGTGCTAGTCACCAGCCCCTGGCCTATTGGAGGTGGGCTTGGGGAGTCACGGCATGGGCCCCACTGGGACGGGTCGTGACAAGTGGCCCATGAGCATAAAATGTGATGTTATAGGGGATGTATGGTTTCACCTAATAGGGTTTTCATTCCCCAAGTTCAACTACATATGTAGGATCATGGATCACATGCATCGCACATCCACATTGTCCTCCTCAGGTCAGGATGAGTAATACCAACCTGATTTGGATTCCTTTCTAACCCACATGACTAGGTCAGTTATACCTCTAAAAACCACATGGTAGTTAGATCATGATATAATCCCATATTTATTCTATGACTTCAGGTGTATCCCTTTCCACCCTAATCACATGTTCCTCATGCGTTGAGATGGCCCCAAAACTTCCACCTTCTTAGCCCAGCTGACCTCCCTGCCCGACTGACCTCTACCTCTACACTCTCAGTCGTGATCCATCTATCCCTAAACACCTCTAATTCGTCCCCTCAAATACCTCATCTATACCCACAATTACACTTTATTATCACATTCTCTATTCTACCACCACTATTATCACCGATCACTATCACACCACACCTCACAGATACTGCATGGTCGCCATTACCACCTCTAATCACTTCCAATAGCCATTGAGAGGGCTAGTGGGACCCTTTTTCATCTTTTGATATGGTGATATAGGGGTAGAATAATAATAATAATAATAATAACAAGATGAAGATGAAGAAGAAAGTAAGAGGGAGAGATAGGGAAAAAGTTTGGGATAATTGGGCCTTATTCTTTAACGATGCTTCAATAAAATCCTAAACGCATAAAGAAAAAAATTTGGGATAAAAAATAAAAGACTAAAAATTAATTAGAATATATAAATTAATCAAATAAACATGATCTAATAATGACAATGAGGGTTATATAATGAAATAAAAAATAATTTTTCTTAATTTAAACATAATGAACGAACACTCCAACCCACAAATTAAATACATAATTCTTAAAAAAATAACTGGTTATAATATTAAAACCATACAGAGATATTGAATCTATTTCTCTTTAATCCTTCATTAGAAACATGGATCTTTTCATTTTTGTTTGGTTTGACCATTATCCAATGAAATACATTGGTAATATCTCAAGAGGGAATCTATAATTCTTTCAACTATATCTTCCCCATCTAGGATTCATTTGATAGAAACAACTCACCATAGACAAAATCAATAATAGTTGAATTTATAATTTCCCCATTTGGTTCACTATAATAATATATTCTTTAATTAAGTGAATTAATTATTTTAATTATTTTAATAATTCCCCACCCACAATGTCTTGTTCCCAGAATTCCAGATGAAAACTTAAATTAAAATTCTCATATGGTAAAACCCCTATTACAGATGCAGCCTTGGTATTGAATTATCAATTCATGGATTCATTTATATGGAATAAAATTATTCTTACGAATATATATCTAAAGGATAATTAATATATACTGTATTTAATATATTATTATTCTGGATCTACAATAACTTTAACTCTATACTGTATCAACTTATGGTAAAACCCACATCATGAAGTCATTGGTACCATCAAAAAAACAATTGAGGTAATATTTTTTGTGGTAAATATACTATTTTAACCTTGGAAAGGCCTAAATAATAAAACACTCAAAATTTAGTTATTTATTGGTAGAAAAAAAATTGGGTCACTACATATTCACTAAGGACATACCAAGATAGACCATGAAGAATGAAGACAATGTTTGTTCCATGTGGTGTAGAAGGATATTATGGATTCTATTACATGGGTTTTAACTTTTTAATAGGTAAATTATGAGAACTAATGTAATGTAGTTATTTTTAATCCTATACCCATTCTCTATTAGAAGTGGGATTATGTGTGATGGGATTATTGAGGATGCCTCAAATCAATGATGCAGTGTGAGTTATTGTGGACCAATTGACTAATTTTTCCCATTTCCTGTCAATCCTAGAGATATTCTCTATTAATGATATATGGAATCTCTATGTTTAGTAAATAATATAATTGTAATGGTATTCTCAAAGTATTATTACATATAATAATGTCTAATTTATATCACACATATGTAAGGGGTTGTAGAAGGAACAGGACATGCATGTGTATCCAATAGTTTTTTACCACCCTCAAAAAATAGCAGTATAATATTACCATTAGGATATTATAGGAGATGATTCAAGAATGATGCATAGATTTTGGGGGTTTTAATGAGATCCATTTAGTGCTTATATAGTTCCCTGACTCAAATAGTTATTAATCATCGATTTATATGGACACTTTTGAAGCTTGATATGGTAGTCTATATCGATCTCTTAATAATAAATATCAGTTATAGAGGCAAAAATTATTAGAATGGGTCTCATGCAGGTGGAATAAGATCATATTTGGTTGGTCACAAAGTAGTAGTGACCGCTCATAGTAGGAGGATGTCTTATACTAACTCATTCCACCACCCTCTACAATTTAAGATAGGTGATTGAGTCCTATTATTAGTTTCTTCATAATTAAGATAGCATCATATTGAATGGAATGGGAAATTGGAACCTATATTCATGGGGTCATTTTATATTATTTATTGATGGAATGGACCGAAGGCCTTTTATTTTATTTTATTATGGATAATTCCCCTTTTAAGGGTTTAAGGGGAACTCGTACATGACCCGTAGTCCCAAGGCTCAAGGCCCGACCAACCTGCAATACATGACCCGAAGGTCCAGAGGCATACCACGCCCAATACATGACCCGTAGGCCCAACCCACTTGAACTGCCCCTCCCCAGCATTCTGCGTCATTGATCACCTAGCTACCCACCTTGAATTTCTAATCAGCTAGCATTGCCCCGTACAAAGCTGCATAGTGCCTGGTCCCGATGGCAGCTGCCATACCCTCTCATTCTTCCAATCCGGTTTTCTTTTCATTTTGTGGATGCTACTCCTGTTTCTCAGATCCTCTTCTGGGGCATGTTCTGTGTGAACTTGGCTACTCTATGGTCTACATGACCTGAATGCCCTGTGGCCCGAAGGCATTTTATGACCCGAAGGCCCTGGAGACCCATAAGCCCAAACCGGTGGCCTGAAGGCCCAAATCGGGTGAATAGTTCTGGATGCTACAGTACCGAACATTAGCTGCTACATTGACTACTATAGTATCCATAAATTCGCCTCCACCCATTTTTTAACCCAAGTCTCTTGGATTCCAAGCAAGATCCCTTACCACCCAGGTACAGGGTCATTCGATAAACGTGTGTTGCTAACACCAACTTCCAGAGGGGGGGCCCCCACCAGCCCAAGTGCATGCCACGTTCCTTAGCTAAGAAATGGCTTTGAATATCCCTATTCATAATATGAACAGTGTTCGATCCTGGTGGGACTCGATCCTGCGCCAGTTCCCATGGAGAGCGAGAGGTAAAACCAATGGGTACCACTTGTCTAACACCCAATGGGATTTATATTATTTATTGGATCGACACAATTTCATTTTTTTCAACTCATACAAAACATTTTGGTGTTATACACAATTTATTTCAAGTATATAAGCTTCATTGATATCATGTTATCCCATATCATATTTTTATCAATGATGATTTTTCTCCTGAGGTTGATTCACTATTTGAGGAGAATCTAGTTCTTATTCAGAATTGAAGTGGGAATATTTTCTAGGTGAAGATAGTTCTTCCAGTATGAGTGTAGGGATGGAAATAAAAAATCTTAGAGGAATCATGGGAGTAGTATTCTAGTTTATAGGTATAATGGAAAGAATTATTCACTATAAAGGCCTTATGTTGTGTATAACTGTAGCTTGGGGATGAGATTATATATGGTGGGGATATTTTAATACCCCAAACACTATCAAGGTGTTCAAAAGTTTAATTTTTTCAGATATGTTTGAATTTTTCATAAACTAGTGTGTTTTCTTATTTTCAAACTACTGTGTAATGTTCAGGTGTTTTGGAATATTGGTTTTGGTAGAATTTTGTATTGTTCGTATTCTTTGGGATCGTTTTGGGGTTGTTTGGGTGTCAATAAATAATGGTGATTATTTCTCAAGTGTTGACCCATTCTAGGGGCTAGTCTTTTAGAATTATTTATATTTATGCACTACTGGAGACATTTAGTAGGTTTTAATGGAGTGAGATGGATTTTGGATGAAATCATGGAATATTTATTAGTTTTAGTTAATTATGTAATATATATATATATATATATATTGGGTGACCCTTACAATTGAAGATATATGTCCATTGTGTATGATTTTATCAAAATTTTAGAAAAGTATAAAACCCATACACATCAAATGGGGTGACTGTTACAAATAAAATTTACTAAGAATTGAAAAAGATCTTATTTTTAAATATTTTGGGGAGATAAACCTTAAATATGGTAAAAAAATCATAAATATTCCCTTGATAATAATTTAGCTATGTGCTAACCCTTATGTATTGGGTAGTTTCTTGACCTAGGGATTCATACATGGTATGTGGTCACCCTTGAATTTTTTGTATGGTGACCTTTACATATATACTTTTCAAAATTTTGGAAAATTATTAACCCTTATTTATAGGGTGTGACTCTTATATATTGAGTATGGTGACCCTTACATATTGAATTTTTGTCTCTTATATATGGATTTTATCAGAATTTGGTAGGTTCCTGGCCCTTATGCACAGTGATCCTTAAGTATTGGAATATGTCCCTTACATATTGACTTATAAAAATAATGTATATAAAATAAAAATTGTGATAAATTAGTAATATAATGAATTAATTAAATAGGGATTATTAAGGAAGGATGTGTATGTTTTTCAAGTATAGTAGTGATGCACCCTCTTCCTCATTTCTCTCTTTTTCAACCCTTCCTATTCTAAATTGATTTATTCTTCATTATTCCACTAAATAAAGTGTCACATATTTTAGGAGATGTCCATAGGTAGGTCTATCACTCTACTTGGATTCCTTATTTCATTTTCTCAGGATTTAGTGGTCTTATGTATTTTATTTACATTTATGTCAATTTTTGGGGGGTTGTAAAATTATTTGATTTCATTCATTTATGATCATGTCAGTAAATGATTTTTAACAATGAATATTATATGATTGTAAGGTATGTATTCCAGGATATATCTATAACGTATCATCTCTATTTCAATGTGCATATAATATAAAGTCATGCAGACCAATAATTTGATTTACCTAAAACCTAATAAAATGGTTTATATCTCTTTTTATATATAGAATTACATTGTTCAAGGTATGACAGGTCTATGTATAAATGTGTATCCAAAAACCTTTCGCCTCCAAGGGAGACATTCCATGAAGTAATGTAAAGGGAGATGATATATGTATCATCATGTGTGCCAAAATTCAATTATGATTATTTCAAATATGTAAATACGTTATTAATTTTTTAAATTTATTTCAATTAATTTGTTAATAAATTGGAGGGGTATATGATATGGTAAATTTTAAAATAATGAAAATAATTGTTATGAGGTAGGTTATGTGTCTCATTATGCGATATTCAAGAAGGTTATAGGAAAGGAATTAATTTCCACTCTGTGGTATTATGAAACATTATAATGTCTAGTGTGGTTCCCCCATGTGATATTGTAAATGGTTTTGGGTTACGACATTGTTCTCCTTGGGTGAAATTATAATAGTTTACATGTATGAATTTGGTTCCCCCTAGGTAATATTATAAATTGTTTTAGGTTTGATCATGGTTTCACCTTGGTAATATTCTTAAAGGTTCTGTTACATGACATGGTTTCCCTCTGTGTGTTGTTTAATTATGTTTAGATGAATCTGCCACAAACTGAAGCAAGTATAGTCAATGCTGGATGTCACCATAGAACCTGAGAATCAATGGGGGAAATTTTACTTAATCTTTCAAAAACTAATTATTTCAAATTTGTAAACAAGTTCTCACACTAGAATTTTTTAGAGTCATAGTTGGTGGTGGCTTACTAAGTTTTACTAACACACTTATCAAACAGTATTCAGTACCTGAGAAAATGTCAAGGTTATAGAACTAGGAAAGGAAAAGGGGAATATGATTGATGAATGATTATGATAGTTATGATAGAGTGTGAGGATGGGACTAGGCCAAGAATCATGACCAGTTTTACAATCTTTCAATATATTTTCTATTTTTATTGTTTTATTTTTTGATGTATAGGATCCACCATAATGGATATCAATTATGCCATTATGGCTTGCATGACATGTTCAAAATTCATATTGATATACAATAGATATATATGTTTTTTTATTTAATTTCTTATTTAATTTTGTTTTATTTTTCATTCATTTTGTGATTTCTATTATTTTTTATTCCGCGGTTATTTTAGGATATCTTCTCAAGGGGTACATTATCGCTATATTATTATCATACCCCTACTCTTATTCAATAGCCTCTAGCATATAGGGATTCACTATTAAAGTTATTTTTTTTGTATTATGGTTACTGTGGAGTGATACAATTTTGGGAAGTTTTCGTATTTCACTCATTTACATCATTATTGATCAATTATAACCATTGGAATTATATATTAAAATTTCATTAGAGATATAATGGTATTATGGCATGTTTTTCTGAATTATTCCATTTTCATTTTGATTTCAAGGTTTTCATTAATTTTTATTTATTGATTAGTAAAATTTTATCCAATTTTATAAATGTGCTAGAAAATAAATATTTATATTTTATATATAATTTATTCGAATCAACCATGAATGTTTAAGTAATTATCTAATTGAAAATATCTTTCATACTATGTAAAGTGGACATGAATTTTTGATGTCAAAATAGGGAAAGGTAAAATATATAAGTTATAAACACATTTTAAAAACTATATAGTGTCATAATAATACTAATATAAAAATTCCTAATGTTAGAACCCGATTCTTATTCTTGAGATACGGGTTTCTTCTTTTCCTTTTTCCTTAAGTGTTTTTGAGAAAATAATGGAAATGGGGAAAATGCCCAAATTTTGTGGGTACACGCCATGTACTTTTCCGCACATTGTGTACTTTGGCCGTGTGGATGAATACATAGGGTCTGTAGGCATGTCGGCGATGAAGTGTGTAAAAACTGACAACACGTTGTGTACTAGTTGTCTACACGCCATGTAATCAGTCGACAGGTGAATAGTAAGGCAGCGGAGGCAGCTGTCAACTGAGCAATAGTACACACCGTGTATTCAAGAATACATGCCATGTACTCATGTCAACAGATAAATAGTGTCGCGGTGGAAAGAAGTCGCTAGGGGAACAGTTTAAAAAATGAAAATTACATGTTGTGTAATTGATAGTACATGTCGTTTA
This sequence comes from Viscum album, assembly GCA_963277665.1. Lineage (NCBI taxonomy): Eukaryota > Viridiplantae > Streptophyta > Magnoliopsida > Santalales > Viscaceae > Viscum > Viscum album. The sequence goes on along the minus strand of OY728125.1, from coordinate 1,489,319,179 downwards.
GTCATGAAAGTTTTCATAAAATAGGCTGTAGCCTCCTCATTCTAGAGAGGAGGTAGAACCACCGTTTGGAGCTCAGGAGGATGGTTGAACCTTGGAGGATTAACCGATCGTGCACCGGGAATCCGATTATGCCTCTGTCGATCACGTTGGGATAGTATGGGTAATACCTCCCCAATCCTTACACTGTTCTAACCAATTATTCCTCTAAGAAAAGGAATTTGTGTTTGAATGGGAATTTGTTTATCCCAGATCTACGTCGTTCTTGGACGATTTGGGAGGCATCGTTCACATATACCGATCTGAGATGATCGATGTAGGTGGTCTGATGTTTATTTTCAAATGTTGTGTTTAAATTGTGTAAATTTGTGCTATGAGCCCATGGTTGGGGTGTCGTATGGCTGAGGCCTTTGCTGAAAAGGTATCTAGAATTGTATAGATAATCGAATGATAAGTTTAAACTGATGTTTGGGATCACTGCATGGTTCTAGGACCACCCCGGTGGTGTGTTCCTCTATTTAGCCATTTGTCCAGAATACCTGTGGGTATATCGTGAATTTTAGCATTCTTTGAATTTCCTTGAGAGGAATTTTATATATTTTTTTTCTTATGTGTTGGGCATAGCCCAATTACTTGTATAGCCTGAGGGCGGTGTTTCGTTTAGCCTACGGCAACCTTTATCATGCATGTAGGCAGTAGTTTCTATGCCTGTGGGTAGTAGTATCTGTGTTTATGGAAGACACCTTGTAGACCTATGGGAAATATTCGTTATACATGTGGGAAGACACATGTGTGTTTCAATTCTAATTACCAGAGGGTAAGGATTGTATGTCTGAGGATAGTGTTATCATGGATATTCACTGTGGTGATCTTCATATGTTAGACCTGCCAATTTAAATCACATGCTTGGCATGGTTAAATGAATATTAAAATGGAAATATAGCTGGTAGATTTAGTTACTTTTCAGTACTACTTATTTTATTGCATTTACTACTGCACACTGCTATTGCACATTTTCACTAACAGTTGGGAACGGGCCTTTGGTGGTTTCCTACTGGGATTTATTTATCAAACCCCGTTTGGGTCATGTCTTCGGACCAAACAGATTACATTTCATCCAGTGTCGATAGGGGAAAGGGTACCTATATAGGTACATGATTGTAGCGGAGGAGTAGGAGAGCATGGGACCAAGCTTAGGCTTGCGATGCTGCTGCAGTCTGTTTACTCTGCTTTGTTTTTTTTGTTGTACCTTGTACATTGAGTTGTATTGTATTGTATTATAGTGTATCATGTTCTGGATGCTTTCACAGAATTAGTAACATTCTGCATCTTTATATATTTGACTTCTCGTTATCTTTTACTTCTGTTGTCCATTTCATTTGTATATTGTTTACAGCTTCCGATGTTGTGTCTTATTTGTCTTTTCCACTACACTACACTTTGATAAATGAGGGAATAGTTTCTCCACTATTAGACCTGGTCTTTCGGTGCTAGTCGGCAGCCTCTGGCATTTTGGGAAATGCGCTTGAGGTCATGTGACCAACCGATTTCGGGGCACCCGTGGGGTGGCTTCTGGACCCAGGACGTTACAAAGTGGTATCAGATGGTGTTTCTTTTCTTTGACTTACTGTTTAGATCCTATAGTCAGGGATAAGATAGAAATGGTAGTTGGTAATAAGTTGTGCTCTGGAGTAGCAAACCCTTGTACAGAGAAAAGCCAATCTACCACATTTCTTGCAATTATTCTGATTTTTCAAATTTTACAGTTGATTTGATTTTCACCGTTGGGTGATGCACTTATGATTGTGCTGTTTATATGTTATACATGGGTTCTATTTATTCACAACCCGATGAGATGAGGGTAGGCCATCTCATGAATCATTTAGGCACATGTTATAAATCACATGTCATACATTCCTCTATGCCATGTAGGTGAATTTTAAATTGCTTGTTATTGTGATAGTTGTTGTTCTAGAAAAGAATGTTGTTGTGATAGCTGCTTTGATAAATACCTGCTATTTGATAGGGTATTTTTGTGCAAAGTTTTTATATAATGAATGTCAAACTTTGGTTCTTGAGGAGTATGGGCCCTCAATTACCAGAATCTGGTAGATCATCGACGTGTTTATTTTGTTATAACATGTATCAGATGTCAATCTTTGATTATTGGGGAGTATCAGCCCCCAGAGATCGAAATTTGGCACTTAGGTGTTTGTTTCTGTTTTATTCTGGGTTTCAGAGGAGTTTTTGAGACTTACTATCCGGAAAACCCTACATACACACAATTTAGTTATATGGACACATGCCATGTGTTCTTCTGTTCAAGAAGAAATGAAAACTTTTTAAGTGCACCTCGTGAACCCTCAGTACACGTCGTGTAGTCTCTTCCCCTGTCATACGCCGTCTGGGCGGGGACACAGGGTAGGGAATGGAATGTGGAAACACTCCGTGTACTGGTTGTACACTTCACTTCAATGTTGTTTTTGTATTTTTATTAAAAAAGGAAAACAAAAGAAGTACAAAGAAGGAGAAGCCAAGAGGAGCACTCCCCCAGGAGGAATTCTATGGGGGTCTGAAGTAGTGTAATCCGAGGGCATCCCCTTTAATAAAATCAATCCCCTTGGGTTTAATGCTGCCAGCCATGTGAAGAAACACATCCATCATGCCAAGGTACCCCACCTAGTCTAGGTAGTCTGCCACCATGTTCCCCTCCCTCCATGTGTGTTGTATACTAATGTTGCTATTGAGGAGCCTTTTTCATTTCCTGATAGTATAGCATATCGACCATAGTGCAACACCACACCCTTTGAAGGAATCATGGACAACCAAGGATTCTGTTTCAACATCTGTAATGGCCAGCCCCTACTGCCTACATAAAGTATGCCTAGTGAACATAGCCATAGACTTTGATTTGAGAGAGGATCCCTAACCTAGCCTGGCCGAGAAGGCTATGTAAACAGATCCACACCCATCCCGTAACACCCCTCCCCCGCTCATGTACCCCGGTATGCACGAGCCGTCTTTATTGAGTTTCAAACCACCCAAAGGAGTATTCCATCTAACCTAGTATCCTGACCTACTATTGGAAGGCGCATTCATCTCGGAGTGGGAACGTAATCGTTGTAGTGAGGGAGCCTCTTTCCAAGATATCACTGCCTTATTCCAATCCAGCAAGAGAATTTTTTCCCAGATAATTATAACTCGAGAAGTAACTGTCCCCCCCACATGGTTAATCTTGTTCCACGCCTGCCATATACACCAACAATCGGCATTTAGCAACACTGATCAGGCGACCTTCTACACCCCATCTCCCTCAGCTCTATGGAACCAGTCCTCCAAGAAGGAAGAGATATCGCCATACAGAGTATGGACCACCATAAATTCTTCCAGGTAATTCTAGACCACGAGCGCCCATTCACTACCGAAGAACAAATGATTAGCACTCTCCTCTCTATGCATCCTACAGCACACGCACCTGGATTCCAGTTGGATGCCACACCTGTGGATGCTATCGTCGGTCACAAGAGCTCTGTAACGAATTCTCCATGGGAGAAAATTTTATTTAGAAGGAATTCTTTTCACCCAGAAATTTCATCCCAACCACCTAGCTACACTGGCCCATGAATCACACCCCGGAAGCCCTTAGATGAGAAGAGACCCGAGGAGGACTCAATGAAGACACATCTGTCATCATTAGAGTTTGTATCAATGAGGTGAAAACTTTCCATGTGGTTGTTGTCCAGAACTGCAGAGATGAAAGATGGAAAGAGGTTCGCTTCCCTGAATGTAATATCTATGGCCGGGCACCCAGGGAATTTCAAAACACCCCCAGTCATGGTACCAAACTGAGATGTCACCACTCCCAACCAACCAACGGGAAAAGGGTCTAAGAATCTCAATAATTGGCCCAACAATCGACCAGAGGGTAGAACGACCCCCATTCACCGATCCTCGAAACCAGGACAAGTGAGCATTCATGGTAGAACCCCAGATAGTACGACGTTCTAGCACACTCCATGAAAGTCTTTCATGCATATAGAACATGGTATCACTAATTTTATGCACACTGATTCCCCCTTCGGCCACCAGTTTTTCCATTCTGATCCCGGACTCCCAGTGTTTCTTCCCTTCTGCATACGGGTCCCAAATGAAGGTGGTGAGGATCCTATCAATGGATTTGATCACACCCTTAGGGACCTTGGTAGAAGAGAGGCCATGGATGGGGGCATCCTTCAATACGTTGTTCACTAGGGCGATCCTCCCTCCAAAAGATATGAATTTATTTTCCCATTTCTGCACCCTCTCTGTAATCCTGGATAGAAGAATGTCGAAGTCCATAATCTGGAGTCTCTTGGATGAAAGAGGGGTGCCGAGATAGGACGTAGGAAACTCACCTTTAACGACCCGAAATTTTGAATAAATCTTGTTTCATAATTTTTTGTGTTATTCTGTTTTTTATATACTCAAAAAAACTGTTTCATTTGATAACATGAGTATAATTAAAATGATACCGTTGGGTTTTGACTGTTATATCACCATTGGTCAATATGACCACTGAAAACTAAACGTTTTGATTTTTGACTCTAAATACAAGTAATCTTGGTTAATTAATATAAAAAGAAGATTTGATGGCCTCACCTAGTAGTCTTGGACCGATCGAAGCCCATCTAACAGAACTTGGGAAGGAGGTAGCACCACAGGGCTTTACTCTGGACCAAACCCAAGCTGAACTTCATCGTGTGAAGCTAGAACGGGAGTGTCTTCGCGAGAAGTTCAAACTGATAGAAATTACTACTCGTGCGATGTTGGTTGAGCCTCCCTCGGATTCTCTCACATTAGCACACCTTACACTTCAGTCCTATGCTGGTGTGATAAGGGGCTATGTAAGGAGACCATAGCCGCCTTGTGTAATCCTTGGTTTTAAATAAAAATTGGCATTTCTTCTTATGACGAAGTTTATGAATTTTCAAATGACCAGATAAATATAGTATGCATATTTTTGATGAATTTTAGAAAATGGATATTTTTTTAAAATGTTTATGTAAACCTTATATAATTAAAAATGTGTAATGATTTTCGAAAAACGGTCTTCTACAATTATGTTCAGTATGAAATTTAGAGTCTAATAAGATCAACTTGATTTTTGATGAATAGTAAATTATGAATAGTGATTTTATGCTTAGGATTAGTAATGTGACCAAATGGATTAGTAATCTCACTTAATGAAAGTATTAATATAATCTAGGCACCTTGATTAGGTAATGTGATTCAATAAAATGGTTAAATAACGGTTTCATAAATTATTATTCAAGTGTTAGTTTTTTTCAGGTGAATAGTGTTTTTTAAATAAAAATTAAATTAAAAATATTTAGAAAATTATTTTTATAAAATGGATTTCATTTTTGAACTCAGAGCATCGATATTATGTTAAGGTAATTTTTGGGAATTTTTCTGAAAAAAATGAATTTTCGGTGAAGAGTGTATTTATTTAAAAAATAAATTAAAAATATTTAGAAAATTATTTTTATAAAATGGAGTTCATTTTTGAAATCTGTGCATTGATATTTGGTTAAGGTTAAATTTTGGGATTTTTCTGAGAAAGTCGGATTTTTAGTGAATAGTAAAAATACAGTTTTAGGGTTTCGGTAAGTTTAATGACATCATAACTATGTCATGATGATGTCATGAGATATTTGAAGGTTTGTATGGCCAAAGGTGATGAATTATTGTATTGGGGGCCCCATGTGGCCTAACTCCATGGTAAATGCCATGGGAGAGCACATGGTTTTGAGAAAAGCACTTTTGAGGTGTCCCTTGGCCATTAATGCCTTGTCCCCTAACTTTCCCTATAAATACCAAGCAATACTCTCATCCTTTCGACATCCTACACTCCCCCAACGAAGTTATGGTCTCATTATTTCCCAATGAGTCCTCCCAAGGTGCCCCCAATCCCTCAAGGTCCCAACCATTGAGTTTTAAGAGTTATGTTTTAAGGTAATGGATCCGACCCCTCTCTTTCTTTTCAAGTGATCTCTTTTATGTCATTTCTTTTATGCTCCATGTTCTTATGTTGGAGGATGTTATTTTGTATTCATTATACTGTCCTTTTTATTTTCATATGATGAGAGACCCCCTCTTACTCTCATCATTTCATTTTATGAAAGTTTAAGTGGCGCCGTTAGGCTGCCGAGTTTTTAAGGGATTCTTTCACCCTTCTCATTTTTCAAGTTCTACTTTCATGTCAAGTCTTTCAAGTTACATTTTATTATGTTGGGGTATGATCTCTAAATTTATCATACTGATATTTTATGATCATATGATGATAGACCCCATTTTATCTCTTAAATTCAGTATTTTGAAGTTTTAAGTGGCGCCGTTAGGCTGCCGAATTTTTAAGTGGTTCTTTCACCTTTCTCCTTCTTCAAAGTTCTAATTCCATGTCAAGTCTTGAAAGTTCCTTTTTATTATTTTGGGGTATGATATCTAAATATATCATACTTATAGTTTATTTTCATATGATTAGAGACCCTATTTTATCTCATCAATTCATTTTTTTTGAAGTTTAAGTGACGCTGTTAGGCTGCCGAATTTCTAAGGGGTTCTTTCACCCTTCTCATTTTCAAGATCTATTTTCATGTCAAGTCTTTCAAGTTCTTTTTTATTATGTTGGGGTATGATCTCTATATCTATCATACTGATTATTTATGTTCATATGATGAGAGACCCTATTTGATCTCATCAATCCATTTTTGGAAGTTTTAAGTGACGTCGTTAGGCTGCCGAATTTTCATAAGAGAAATCTTATTTTGTCTTCCTTTCATGTTCTTCATTTCATAAGGTATATTTTCAAATTTCATTACCATGTTCTTAAATACCTTAAATTCTGTCCCCCTACTATTTTTTGGGTCATTTATGAATGTTTGAACCATGTCCCCTCTCTTTTCAATTTTTTCTAAAACCCTGAAACATAGCCGTTATGCTGCAGAATTTTCATCTCAAAATGCCTCTCTCTTTTGTCAAAATTATTTTATTTTATAAATTGAATACTCAAAGCTCTTATTTCGACAGGTGTATTCACATATATACCAAAATGTTCTATTTTAAATTCTAGGATTTACATACATGAAACCCGCTCTCCCCTCCATGGGTTTAAAGTGACGTAAAGATCATGTCTTTAAAGCTGTTTTGAAAATGTTATGATTATGAAATGAAACTCATTTATTTTATGCTATATGGGTTATTTAAGAAATTTTTGATGATGATATATGTGGATCACATGATAATAAAGGAAAATTTAAGGGTATTCCCTGATAGCACTCCAATGCATTGGGTAATGATGTAACCACTAGAGATTACAATTTTCACGATACCTTGGTGAATAACCTTGGTATTTTTCAAATGACACCTTGGGGATGGACCTTGGTGATATGTTCATGATTGTCTATGTTAAATGATGTAGCCACATCTTCAAGTTATGAAAAATGTTATTTTTATTATGATATGACACATGATTCCTTTCTCATGCCTTAAAGTTCTTTTTCATGACATTGTTGATGTATCTCAAGTTCACATGTTAAATGTTTCCCCTTGTTTCCCTTACTGGGCCTTCTGCTCACCCTTTATTTTGATTTATGTCCCCAGGTTATGAGATGCAGTAATGAACCTAGGATTAACATAAGGATAAGCCTTTCAAGTGTTTAAGAAGAATGTTATTTTTTGTTTCATGTATTAAGTTCCTGGTTTCCAAGACACTAAACCTTAAAGATCCTCGGTTTTGTAAAATGTAATGAAAGTTTATGTGATAAAAAGGCGGGATGCTATATCACCCCTCTTTATTCCCAGGAACCTGCTGATAGACTCCACCCTCTCGATCGAGAACCTATTGGATATGAAGAATTCACTCTTACGTTGATTGATGCTCTACCTACTCCAATGGAAATACGCATCCAACACCTCGCATAAGCTCTGCAAGGATCTAGTTTTACCATTCAGAAACAAGATGGTATCGTCGGCGAACATCAGGTGGGATATCGTTGTAGCCTTAAACCAGTAGCGATATGGGAGAATTCCTCCATTATTAATGCTTCTATGGAGAAAATGACTCAGCACGTCCTGTATGAGAATGAACAAAGTCGGTGATAAAGGGTCCCCTTTCTAATGGACCCGGATAGAATTGAAGAAACTATAAGATTTACCCATAAACGAGACTGAAAGTTACACAGTGCTGAAGTAGCGGAAGATAATATCCACGTTCCATGAGGTGAAACCCATACCTTCCAATACTATGTTGATAAAACTCCATTCGACTTGATCGTAGGTCGTGCTCATATCTAGCTTGATGACCATGTTTGATCCACAAGTTTTAAAATTCACATCATTAACCATCTCCTACGCCAAGGTGACTGCCTCATGGATTGATCGACCCTTGATGAACCCATGCATTCTGGTATAAATCCATTGAGGAAGATGGGTGGTCGGCCTCAAGTTTATAATACTCCCCAGTATCTTGTATAGGACATTACACATACAAACTGGATGATACTGCGATATGGAGGACAGGTCCTTAATCTTGGGCAGGAGCACGAGGGTGATGGTGAATGCCTCCATAGTTAGACAACCCCCACAGAAGAAATCATGGATGTCCACGATCAGAGATGGATTCACTGTCTCCCATGAGCCCCTGTAACAGGAGGTAGGGAACCCGTCCGGGCCAGGAGCGCTATCTGGAGACATGTGCCAAAGTGTCATCTTGATCTACCCCTTTTCTAGTACGGTCCCCAGATTGTCATTGATCTGTTTAGATGCCACATTAGGAATAACTTCGAATATTTCCATGGATTCCGAAGGATATCCAGTGGGTGAACCTGATTGAGGGTTGGCTAAAAGATCCTGAATGAAATAATTGTCCAAGCCTCCCACAATGTCTCTATCATCCGTAAAGGAGCCATCATCCAACCGTATGTTTGTCCTACCCTGACGTTTCCTCTCCATGATGCAGGCATGAAAGAACCTCGTGTTCCTGTCTCCCTCCTTGAGCCATTTTATTCTAGCCCTTTCACTGGCCAGGCTCTCCTGCTGAAGAAGTCGGTCAGCCATAGTGAACTTATTCCCCAAAAGCTCCTCATAGACCCCATCGTCCCACTCTTGCTCCAGGATGCTTTCAAGACAATTGATATCCTGCATGAAACCTCTTAATTCATCCTCTGGGGGCTCGAGATCGTTATACCACAGCTACTGTAGGGGGTGGAGCCTCCATAATTTCCCATGAAGAATGTGCCACGGGTTGCCTTGAGATAGATCACCCCACGCTGATCTGACCAGGTCATGATATCCCAGAAGGTCACCCCAGTATTGAGATAATCTATACACTACTTGTGGCCTTGGTGAGGCCATGAGAGAGACTAAGAGGGGGGAATGATCTAACAGACCTCGGACTAGGTGAGTAACCTTTGTGTTGGAGAATTTAGCAATTTATTGGTCATTGGCTAGGCACCGATCCATTCTACCCCATGAGCGGCGCAGATATTGCTAGTTGTTTCACCATGTATATTTGTCTCCCACAAAGCCGAGGTCTGAGAGACCCTTCGCCACCATGAATTGTACAAACGCAAGGCTGCCTTTCCTGGTAAAGGGTCTTCTTCCCTTGCTTTCCTCTAGATCATCCACCACATTAAAATCGCCTCCAACAATCCACGGTTCCACTCTGAGTTCAAAATTACTCAACTTCCTCGACATGGACTCCCGGGTGTTCATATCGTAGCTCCCCTACATGAAATAATCATAGAAGAAAGTAAGACCAATGTTTACCTTGACAGTAATAAACTGATCTTCAGCTTAAAACAGGGCCACCGGGCATATTTTGTGCCAAAAACCCCAAATATACTTGTTAACTGACTCGACTTTCATGCAGCCATGCATCCGTAGATTTTTGGTGAAGTCACCGAGTCTAGAGGGTTTCCCTTTGTGTTCAAGGATAGCTATCACAGACACCTTGTGTCTTGAATATTCAGAGGTGAGAAAATCAGATTTCACCGAAGCACCAATCCCTTTGGCATTCCAAATCAATAAGGGAATCATTTAGAAAATAAGCACCCTAGTGCTGGCTCTAGAGACCTTAGCCTTCGGTACAAGGGGTGGTGACACCCCTTGATGCAGCTTGCCCTTCGATCTTGTATGGAACCCAGTCTCATTAGGCGACAACCCTACGGGGGAGGAGGGACTCCCTAGCATGCACACATTGTGTTTCCTCCTTGCTCGGGCTGCTGACCGAGATCCTCCTTCATTGCCTTCCACGGCATAGGTGGAAGACCCCTCAGGGTGATCCTACGAAGTCCATGCCATTACATCTGGGTGAGGGAGATAGGACCCCCTAGGAACCTCTCTAGATACTTGAGGAAGCAAAGTCACGACCCACTGCTTCACCTTTGATCGGCTAACCAACGAAACTTCTCCAGCGGGGGGTAGGGACCCGAGCCCCAAGACGTTAACATAAATCTGGCCACCTGCCATCTTGGGCTAGAGGAGCCTGTCATGAAAAAAATGGGGTGGGGGGGAATCCCGGATACTCCTCGAAATGTAAGGAAATACAGCCATGGAATCCTCAGTCAAGACCCACTCCGTAGACTCCGAGTGCACCGAGGAAGAAGACCCCGAGGACGAAGAGGAGGGAACAAAACCCCTTGGTTCTAGAAGGCTGTCCTCTGCATGCGGCGAAGAAGAGGGACAAACACCACCCCTATTTTCCACCTTCCCTAATAAGACACTTTTCCCCTTGGGGCCCCGGTGACGGCAAGACTGGATAGAGTGCCCTTGAAGGAGACAGTGCGAGTAGAACCTAGGAATGACTGGGTAGACCAGATCTTGCGCCCAGGAGAAAGGGTCCTCAACCTGAAGGTCCAGCTTCTCCGGAAGAGTACATGAAATATCAAGTTCCACACATATGTGTGCCTCCGAGGATGACATGCCCCTTTTTGTTTTGTCATCAGAGCATAGAATACCCTAATGGAGTCACCGATCAGCTTTAGAAGTCCTTCATTTTAGAAAGGCAACGGCAACCCTGGTAGACAAATCAAGACTATTGCCATCGAATTTTCCATGCCTCGATGAGACTCCAGGGACCACCTAGTTAGGCTGAAACTCCAGTGCCCCATGGTCCGCGGAACCTTGCCCCAGACATGCCGAAAATCTGTTTTGGAGGCGAGGACAATACAAAAAGAGTACTTATGTATGGGCGAGACCTGAGCTAGCATTTGAATCCCCCAAGAAGAAACCCACCATTGAAAGATAGCAAGTGTCGGCTTGGCCGCACCAAAACGAGCCACCGGATTCCATTTGAGATAGGATTTGGATTCCTCGAACGCCGACACCAGTGCCTTCAATCAGACCCTGATGCCTTCGTGCAAAGGTTGTACCGACTCCATAGAAATTGTTAGAAATCAAGGAGAGTCCCCGGCCGAGCCACAGAGGGCATCACAAAAGGATACACCACTAATGACGTATCGAGAAGGGACCGGGGAAGGTAGAGATGAGGTGCCAATCAATGGGGCGAGTGTCGTATGGTGGCTTCCAGATGAACGGGAGGAAGAACCTGGGTCAAAGACCACCGAAGAGGGAGGCGGGGGCCAATCAGGGTCAGCCGCAATGGTTGGTAAATTCGAAAATGCAGGAGGCGTATCCGCCTATGTAAATAAAAACATGGATGGAAGAAACCTAAAGACATACACATCGTGTCTACTTTGAACACACCGTGTAGTCTAACCCAGGTACCCGACCGTGTCCCGAACAACACGGTTCGGTGTTATCTTTCTTAGTACACACCGTGTACAGCTGTAACATGCCATGTAGTGTCATCCATGTAGTCGGCCGTGTAGTGAGCAACAAGGGTCGGTCTGAGGATTCATTGTACACGCCGTGTCTTTTTGGAACACGATGTGTAGTGTGACCTGGGTACACAGGCCATGTCACGAACAACACGGGGTGGAGAAAGCTTGTAGAGTACACGTCGTGTACCTATGGGACACGCCGTGTAGTCTTGTTTTAGGATAGCAGTGTGGATTAAGCTATGTAGAAGGACTCGGGAAGGGAATAAAGATTCAAGTACACACTGTGTGTTAATACAACACGTTGTGTAGTTGGGGTGTTACACGACTAGTTTAAGCTGGAGTACACACCCAAGTGGATGGCTTGTAAGAACACGTCATGTAGTATTTATAGATGCCATGTAGTCAGGTTTTGTAAAAATTAAATGCTTTTTTTATCATGTTCACTTCTTGGTCTCCTTGTTTTCAGTCTTTGATAATCATGATCTATGGTATGTGTTTGACCTTGTAGAGTCATGCCATCGACAGGACCTAGAGTTGTTCTCCAGGAGAGCAGTGATGATTATAATCTAGAGATGGTAGGCCATGGGCTACCGATGGATCCTCCAGCAGTGCCAGATGTGGCGCCAGCCATTATGCCGGACGTAGGCATGGATGCGCAGTTCGGTGAAGGCTTTATGCGATTCATACAGACCTTCCAAGGAGCACCAGTGGTTGAAACATCCATGGAAGGGCTGACTCGTATATTCCAGCAGCAGTATCTACCTACGTTTTCAGGGGATGGCGGACCATAGGCTGCGGAGTCATGGCTACACTCATTGCAGACTATCTTTGAGCATCTAGAGATGCCTCTATGGAGGAGGTTCAAGATCGCTACTTATATGTTGTTTGATTCTTCCAAGAGGTGGTGGGATGTTACCACCCAGTCTAAGCATCACCGAGACATGGCATGGAATATTTTTAGTCATCCTTCCATGACTTCTTTTTCCCAGAGATTATAAGGGCAGATCGAGCTTGAGAGTTCATGAATCTGCAACATGGCGTTATGTCAATGATGGATTATTCTGCCCGATTCACTGAGCTTCAGCGTTTTTTACCCGTTCGGGTGGGTGATGAGATGTTGAGGGCTAGACGCTTTGAGTATGGTCTTCGATATTACATCTGAGCACTGGTGAATGTTTTCAGGATTCCTAAAGTGCATGCCATTGTGAACCAGGCACTGATTTCTGAGTGGAACCTGTGGGAAGCTAGTGGTGTGGTCGAGGGCGGTTTGATACCAGTTTCTGGTACTATTCCTACCGGTAAGAGGAAGAGGCAGAGGAACTTCTATCATGGTGGCATCACTAGCCCTAAGAATACTTCAGGTGGCCAAGTCATGTGCTACCAGTGTGGTAGATAGGGGTTTAAGAGACCTCAGTGTCCATGAGACCCAGTGGAGTGATGAGCTTGCGGCAATGTGGGTCATCTACAACGTTTTTGCAGGGTGTTTCCACTAGTTGATAGTGAGATGAGTTCTGTGCAGACTCCACGTCCAGGAGAAGGACCAATAGATTCTTACCAGTCGGGAAATTGGAATACGTCAGGGCGTGTAGGCTGAGATGGTGGTCATGGTTGTGGTAGCTAGACATTGGGATCCCATAGGTAGTAGGGTGGGACAGCTCAGGGTAGCCAGGCTGTGTCACAGGGCCGCGGCATTGGGAAGGCATATGCAGTGCAACAGACCCAATAAGAGCAGGATCCTGGACCATCTACTATAAGAGCTACTATTCTAGTTGCTTTTGTTTTTTCTTCTGTACTTTTCTATACTAGTGCTACATATAGCTTTATATATTTGCACGTTGTGAAGAGGCTTGGGAAATATGTTTCTTCTTCTCCATATATCATTACGCTAGACACGCCATTAAGAGTGAGGACGGTAGGTGTGCATCAGTTCAAGGAGTTCCCCCTTGAGTTTGGTGGGTGTCGCTTCCTATGGGACCTCTATGTTGTGAAGATGACGAGCTATGATGTCATTCTTGGGATGGACTGATTGGTACCCTTCTAAGCCTTTGTAGATTTCTATCATTAGAGGGTGAGTTTCACGTCACCAGAGGGCGGAGAGTTTCTATACAAGGGCAAATGGGATATCCAGGCGAGCTGAGCTGGACCCGAGCATCAGGGGAGAGGGGGAGTGAAAACCCAGATTGCGAGCTTATATCAGGATGAACAAGGAACTTCCCAGAGTGATTTCCCTCCTGTGGTTGATCTTTTCGGGGATGTCTTCCTGGATGACTTTTCAGGTCTTCTTATAGAGCGAGAGGTGGATTTCTCTATTTTGATTGTGCCTAGAGTGGCATCAATGTCCATTCTTCCATATAGGATGGCTACACTAGAGTTACAAGAGCTCAAAAGGCAGTTAGAGGGGTTATAGGAAAATGGTTTCACTCGACCCAGTACTTCATCATGGGGTTCTTCGGTCCTCTTTGCAAAGAAGGCAGATGGTACCCTCATACTCTATGTGGATTATCGGAAGCTGAACCTGCTGACGATCAAGAACGGATATCCCTTACCATGGATTGATGATCTTTTTGAACAACTTCGATGTTCACGATTGTTCTCGAAGATTGACTTGAGATTTGGATATCATAATTTATGCGTTAGACCATCAAATGTACCACTTATACCGTTTTAAAGAAATTGTGGTCTATATGAATACTTGGTTATGCCGTTCTAACTCACGAATGCACCAGTAGTTTTCATGGCTCTCATGAATCGTGTGTTTCACCCCTATCTAGATTATTTTGTGGTAGTTTTTGTGGACGACATCTTGGTGTACTTTCACAGTCGACATGAACATGCCACCCATATTAAGATCGTACTGAGTACACTCATAAAGCTTCATCTATATTCCAAGATCTCAAAGTTCCACCTTTGGATAGACCAGATTCACTTCTAAGGTCATATTATCTCAGAGGAAGGAGTTTCAGTAGACCCAGAGAAGGTGAGGGCAGTAGTTTCCTGGGAGAATCCTAATAATGTGTTTGAGATATGGAGTTTCTTGAGGCTGGCTGGTTACTACAGGTGCTTCATCCAGGACTTCTCCCACTTAGCAGTGTGGTTGAAGGGTTTGAATAATAAGGGTGTGAAGTTAGTTTGGTTAGAATCTTGCGAGACAAACTTTTAGGAGTTTAAAGAATGTTTTATATCAGCACCAGTACTGATACTTCCAAAGAAAGGGAAGAGCTATGCATTTTACTGTGATGCATCAGGTATTGGGCTGGGAGTAGTGTTGATGCAGTGCGATTGAGTTGTTGTATACGGGTCTCGACAGTTGAGGCTGCATGAGAGGAATTACATGACGCATGATCTCGTGTTGGCTGTAGTTGTTCATGTGTTACACAGTTGGAGACATTATCTCTTGGGAGAACCTTTTGTGGTGTTCACGGAACACAAAAGTATCAAGTATATCATTACCCAGCATGGCCAAAATTTGAGACAGTGAAGGTGGGTTGAATACCTTCAGTCCTTATACTTTGATCTTGCCTATACATCTGGTAAGGGTAATGCAGTAGTTGATGCACTGAGTAGGAAGACTCAGACACATGAAGTGCTGGAGGCTAGTGGTGAGTGGAAGCTTATAGCTTTGTTCACTGAGATGCATTTGAAGGTGCCTGATAGTCAGGGGAAAACCTATCTTTCATCATTAGCTGTGACTTCTACCCTCCTGGATAGAGTGAGTATGAGAAAAATATCTGATTTAGAAGGCCTAGTTCTACAGGAGTCTGTGGAAAGTGAGGACCCTCCTCCTGGTTGGATGATAGGAGATGATGAGGTACTGCGTTTCCTTGGACGAGTGTGGGTTCCAGGGGATATACGTGAGGAGTTTATGTGGGAGTTTCATGTTTCAGCTTGGGCAGGGCTTCCTGGAGATACCAAAATGTACCATGACTTGAGATGTCAGTATTGGTGGCCGGGTATGAAACGGGAGGTAGTTGGTTTTGTTACGAGGTGTTCCACCTGTCAGTAGGTGAAGGTGGAGCATCAGAGGCCATCTAGACTGTTACAGTAGTTTCCCATTCCAGAATGGGAATGGGATGATGTCGCAATGGACTTTGTGATCGGGCTGCTGAGGTCAACCTGAGGCAATGATGTCGTGTGGGTTTTTGTGGACAGACGTACGAAGGTGGATCAATTTTTGCCGATCAAGGAGACCTTCGGTGTTGATGAGCTCAAGAATTTGTATATTTGAGAGGTAGTACGTCTTCATGGGGCCCCTCGTTCTATCATTTCTGATAGGGACACCAGCTTTACCTCTCGTTTCTGGCATAGTTTTCAGAGGGCACTGGGTACACAGGTGCTTTTGATCACAGCAT
Source organism: Viscum album (assembly GCA_963277665.1). Taxonomy (NCBI): domain Eukaryota; kingdom Viridiplantae; phylum Streptophyta; class Magnoliopsida; order Santalales; family Viscaceae; genus Viscum; species Viscum album. Next base: position 1,489,303,011 of record OY728125.1, on the reverse strand, counting down.
ACCACCCTCAAACCGATGGATAGTCAGAGCATATGATAGGGGTGTTAGAGGACATACTCTATGCACGCGTCCTGGTCTTTCGGGGATCTTGGGAGAAGCATATACCTCTGGTCAAGTTTTCCTATAATAACAGTTTTCAGGAAACTATTGAGATGGAACCTTACGAGGATTTATATAGTAAGCCATGCTGATCACCTTTATGCTGGATGGAGGCTGGTGATATAGCTTAACTTTGACCACATCTCATGTAGGAGACTTCTGAGTAGGTCCGGTTGATACAGAAGCGGATGGCTAATGCACAGTGTCGTCATAAATCTTATGTTGATCACCGCAGAAGACTCTTATAGTTAATGTTTAGGGATCAAGTTTTCTTGCGTGTTTCACCGAGGTTGGGACATAGGCAGATCAGAAGACATGGTAAAATTTCACCGAGGTATGTGGGGATATTTGAGATTTTGGAGAGAGTCGGGCCGGTTCCCTGTCGAGTTAAGTTACCACAGAGGTACCAGGCCATGCACGAAGTCTTCCACATATCTCAGTTGTGCCGTTATCACTCAGAACCATCTCACATTTTTCAGCTTGAGGAGGTTAAGCTTCAGGTAGATTCATCATTTGAGGAGAATCTGATTCATATTGTTGATAGGAGCACGAAGGTTCTCTGAGGTCGGTCAGTTTATCTTGTACGGGTGTTATGGAAGCATGGCCGAGTATAGGACAAAACCAGGGAGCAGGAGACTGACATACGTGCTCAGTGGCCGGAGTTGTTCAAAGATTTATCTTCGCCACCCTTGGAAGGGCTATTCAGGGACAAATTTCTTTAAGGGGGATTTTGTAAGAACCCGGTTCTTATTCATGAGGTACAAGTTTCTTATTTTCCTTTTTCCTTAATTTTTTTTGATAAAAATAAGGGAAATGGGGAAAATTTCCAAATTTTGTGGGTACATGCCGTGTACTTTTCCCCACACTGTGTACTTTGGCTGTGTGGATGAACACATAGGGAGTGTAGGCCTGTCGGCGAAGAAGGTTGTAAAAACTAACTACACACCAGGTACTAGTTATCTAAACCCCGTGTAATTAGTCTGTAGGAGAATATTAGGGCGGCGAAGGCAGCTTCTAGCTGAGTGACAGTACACGCCATGTATTCAGGAATACACGCCGTGTACTCATCTCAACGGATGAATAGTGATGTCGTGGAAAGAAGCCGCCAGGGGAACAGTTTAAAAAAAATGAAAAGTACACGCCTTGAACTTGAGAGTACACGTCGTGTTGTCAAGAAAATTTTCTTAAAATAGGAAGTAACCTCCTCATTCAAGAGAGGAGGCCTAACCACCATTTGGAGCTTGGGAGGATGGTTTAACCTTGGAGGATCACCCAATTGCACACCAAGATTCTGATTCCACCTCTGTCGATTAGGTTGGGACCGTACGGGTAAGCCCTACCCTCTCTTTGTGCTATTCTTACCAAGTATTCCTCTAATGAAAGTTATTTGCATTTGAACAGGAATTCTTTTATCCTAGATATACGTCATTCTTGGAAGATTCGGGAGGCGTCGTTCACATATACCGATCAGAGACGATTGAGGTAGGTGGTCTTCTGTTTATTTTCAACTGTTGTGTTGAAATTGTATATTGTTGTTCTATGCACCCATAGTTGGGGTGTCATATGGCTGAGGCCTTTGCAGAAAAGATATCTATAATTGTATATATAATCTAATGATATGTTTAAACTACTGTTTGGGATCACTGCTTGGATCCAGGACTACCCCAGGGGTGCATTCCTCTGTTTAGCCATTTGGCCAGAATACCTGTGGGTATACTGTGAATTTTATAATGATTTGAATTTACTTTAGAGTAATCTTATTTTTTTTTCTTCTGTGTTGGTCTCAGCCCATTTACTTGTATAGCCTGAGGGAAGTGTTTCATTTAGCCTGTGGGCAACCTTTCTCATGCCTATGGGCAGTAGTTTCTGTGCCCGTGGGCAGTAGTCTCTGTGCCTGTGGGCGACAACTATACACCTGTGGGAAATATTCATTATGCCTATGGGAAAACACCTATGGGTTTTGATTCTGATTTCCTGAGGGTAAGGATTATATGTATGAGGATAGTGTTATCATGAATATTCAATGTGGTGATCTTCATATGTTATACCTGGAAAGTTAAAGCATAGGCTCTCCGTAGTTAAAAGAATATTAATATGGAAATATAACTGGTAGAGTTAGCTAATTTTGAGTAATGATTAGTTTATTAAATTTACAACTGCACGCTGCTATTGCACATTTTCACTAACAGTTGGGCATGGGCCTTTAGTGGTTCCCTATTGGGATTTATTTCTCACACCCTGTTTGGGTCATGTCTTCAGCCCAAACAGATTACATTTCTGCAGGTGTCAATAGGGGAAAGGGTCCCTATACAGGTACATGATTGTAGAAGAGGAGTAGGATAGCATGGGACCAAGCTTAGGCTTGTGATGTAGTTGCGTTCTGTTTACTCTGCTTTATATCGTTTGGATGTACCTTGTACTTTGAGTTGTATTGTATTGTATTACAGTGTATCCTCTTCTGGATGCTTTCACAGAATTAGTAACATGCTGCATCTTTATATATATGATTGCTTGTTCTCTTTTACATTAGTTGTCTATTTCATTTGTATATTGTTTATTGCTTCTGATGTTGTATGTTATTTATCTTTTCCGTTGTGCTACACTTTGACAAATGAGGGCATAGGTTCCCAACTATCAGACCTGTTCCCTCGCTTCTAGTCGGCAGCTTCTGGAATTAAGGGAAATGCAATTGAGGTCATGTGACCAACCGGGTTTGGGGCACCCGTGGTGTGGCTTCCGGACCCAGGACGTTACAAATAATCTACACTAAACATCATTAATTTTTTTTATAATTAATAAATTTTCAATTCACATGTCAATTACTCAACTAACCACTAACAGAACAAGTTTAAAGAGGGGGAGGTGAGATAATATATATTTTTTAAAAAAAAAATATTTTTCATGTTTCATAATATCTTTAATATAATATAATTTATCAATTAAATTTTTTTTGGGGTTTCTTTATAAATGAGTGTTTGGGTTGCAGAATAAAAGAATGAAAATTAAACGAATAAAGGAAGTAATAGTGCCTTGTCATTCATTTTTTACTTCATTGTTAAGGCCCTAATTCCTTGGAGGATTAGAGTATAGTGAGATCGTAAAATACTTATGTATCCTATGAGTATTAAAATGATGAAAATGATTAAATCACGGAAAATATTAAGAATTTTGGAAGTCATGTTCTATGGGGGTGAGATGGGAAACTTATACTTAATGTGTAGGGATATTTTATTAACAAATTGAATAAAATAACATATTCATACCAATAATTACAATAGAATTATTCTTTGAGAATATTAATAGAATTAATTTAAAAATATATATTTTCATAAATTTTAATCTTCTTCACAAAAAAAATCATGTTTTATAATAAAATATAAATAATAAATAATAATAATAATCAAATATTGTTTTTTAAATGAATAAATTATCACTTTAGACTTTGGAATTAAATATTTGATTTAGAAACTAATTTTTCAATTTTTAATTGATTATTTATCTTATTAATCATATGTTAGGTTGATAAAACTATTATATAATTCATTAATTCTTTATTAAATCAATATTGTTTCATAAAAAATAATGTATTTGGAAAATTTTGTTTTTTACTATTTAACCCAAAATTCATGTTTATAAAATTAAAAAATTAATCAGACTTCTATAATTTTGAAATTTTTATTCTAAAAATGAAATAAATTATACAAAAATATTTCTAACATAGGTAATTTTTTTTAATATTAACACTAAATTTTATAAAAAATAAGTTAAAAATACTTTATTAAAAAGAAACACTTATAATTCATTCCATTTTCAAACAAATTAATATTTATTTTTTGATATTATAATAATTATATTTAATTATTTAATTCTTGTTAAATAATATTGACAATTTGTTTTATAATTCCAAATGTCAAGTTACTATTTCAATTGTCATGTTAGTATGTTAATGTTCATGTTTTTATTCTATTAGTCGGCCACTATTTCAATTGTCATATTGACTTTATACTTCTTATAAATATGTCTTATTTATTTCTTTGGTCATTCCCATTGTCTTCCCACAATGATATCAAAATATTTTAAAATATCCTACAATATCTCTAATGTTATGTTTTCTTTTTATAGTATCATTCATGAGTGTGGTATTTCTAGGTGACCACAACCCACTAGATTTTCATATTCTACATATGTTATTTAAATTTTTTCATTATTCCAATGTATTATTTTTAATTTTATAGATTGTATTAATCATTTATATGTAATTTTATATATTTATTAAATGAAGTAGTTTTTTTATTATATAGTGTGTCAGTTTTATATTATACTATACGCTAAAATATATCACATATATATATTAAAAATAAATATTTCCAAATTAGAAAATTTAGTTCATTATATCATACCTCAATAATGAGAACATATTACAATGTTACTTGAGTTATAGATAGTTCTAGTTCGTTCTTGGGAATTGTTTTATTTTTTCCCAACATAATCTAGTAAATAATTCTAATAGTGATGATAAAAGTCTTCATTTTCTAATTTTAGTATTCATAGTTCTATATATCCAAAATAGTGTTATTTTTTATATTTTGTACATCTAAATTATTAATAGAAATATGTGTTTCCTTTATTAATATTTTATCAAAAATAATTTACTATTTAAAAAACTATAAGTAAAAACATGAACAACTTTTTTTCCTTGTTAGGAAAATTTAATATGATTTAATTTAAGTGTCAAAATATGTGATGTCAAAAAATAAAAAATATATATATATAATTATTTTCTAAATAAAATTATTAATTATAGATATCTATATTTTAAAAAAAATTATCAAAATTTAGGTTTTAAATAGAAAATTTAATGAAATTAATTCAATAGGAATAACTAAAAAACTATTTATAAATACTATTTTAAAATTAGTTCGAAAAAAATGCAAGAGAAAAATTTAAATGTGATTTGAAAATATATAGGTACAACAAAATGTGGAATTTATTTTTAATAATAAATCTTTAATCCTCTAAATTTTATCAATTTTTTTTCAATGTTTCTAATCTTGGAAATTTTTAAATTTTAAACTGAATTGGTAGGATATCCCCGTAATACGATCCAAACAATGATGATACTAAATATAAGTTGCACCCAATAAAAATATGTATTTATACCCATGAGCTCATTTTTTAGAATATCTAAAGATTAAAAAAAATATTCAAAAAGTGTAAACCCTTGTGTAATTTTTAAATATTATGAACCAGAAAATAATGTGTAAGGAAAAATAAAGAATTTAATATTTTTCAAGAAAGGATTATTTCATAAAAATGGTAGAGAACTAAGCATATTTTTCATGTGTAACTTGATTCTATAAAACAGATCACCTTATCTATATTTATAATAGTTATAATATAAATATTAGAACCTATAATCATCATTCTATTTTTATAAGAAATTATTTGAACTTCATGTTGTCTTTTTCAATTTTTTGGTCTTATGATATTACATATATACTTCCTTTAATATTGTCTTCAAATTTATTTATTGAAATATTAAGTAACTTTTTTTGAATACTGTCACAAAATTAGTAATGTTATGCCATGATGACATATTAAATTAATTATTTTTTAAATAATACAATGTTATATAGTGTAGTCATGTTGTCATCTTTCAAGGATTTTTTAATTTATATGGTATGTATTTTTAAATAAATTTTGGAAAAATAAAATAAAATTGGGGGATCATGATAGATATATGGAGTAGATCATTGAAATTTTACTACACATATTTACAAGTTACATTATCTAATAGATTCATTATGATTCGTAAAATTCATTGGTTGATATTTAATTACAATCCTGATTATTATCTTAACCCTTAAAACGAAGTACATAATCTTTAAATTTTATGTAATAATGATTTACCAAAGTTACATATATTTTATATATTTATTGGCATTATATGTACAATGAGATCTCTAGAATAATATAATTGAATATAAACTTGTGTTTTCTAATGAAAATTACACTAGAACTCCCCCCCTCTAAATCTCAAACTTGATCAATTACAAGAAATAATACATTTAATTTAGCATAGAAAAAATATTATAATCTATTTTTCAAATATATTAGTCAAACCATTAACATTACGTAAAAAAAATATAATATAGAAATTTTGGTGAATTATGAATCCAAATTCACCCTCCATGTGTATATGTCACTCAAAATAACTACCCAATGATTAGTCTTCTATAGAGAGGTGATAGTGGATTGGGCCAAAATAGGTATTCATTTTTCATTTCCTATGAGTACTGTGAGCTCGATAATTACTAGGTTAGATGGAGGAACTCTAATACTCTGAAAAATGATAAATTTTTATTTCTATACTGTAGATTACAAATGTGTTTACCTAAGTTATGAATTTATTTTAAAAGTAAGATTTAATTTTAACACACTTTTTAATACCAAATGTCACTAAAATATAGGCTAAGATATAGTTCTTTGCCTAATTTTAATAAATTATAAAGATTATATCCTATTTAATTACTAAAATAAAGTAATATATGGAGTAAAAGAAAGTTCTATAATGAGATATGTTGAAAAAAAATACCAAACTACCCTCTTGGATATGAATAATTACAACTTTCTCTAAATATTCCACATTTTGGTCCTATAAATGAAAGAACTAGGATTTATAATATTTAAAAAAAATTATATAATGTAGTTAAGGATATTTCCAAAAAATATGATCTTATTTGGATTAATATGTTTCATGTAATATGAATTGAAGCTGAAAAATCATTCCAGGATTTTGTGTAAATTTTCTTTTTTTGTTCTAATTAATCATTAGATCTTTAGTTCACTTCCACTTATAATGATATAATAGAATCAAGTGAAAATAACTTATTTGACATTTTTTAACATTAATTTCATTAGTAAAATTAATATTATTATTGATTCTTATATAGGGAAATTAAAACCAAAAAAATAAAAAAAATATCAATATAAGTTCAAAAATAAATACGATTTGCACTGAGTTCACACCCCCACACCAAAACATTTTTCACTTCCAATAAACATTAAATTGAATTAATTATAAAAAATTATATTATCATATAGATTAAAATATTTCATATTCCATTAATTTTTAACATCAAATGGTAACTGAATTTTTTATATAAATTTGAGAAAAGAAACCACCACACAAAGGAATCCGTCTTGGTAAGAATTGAAATTTGTATACCAAAATTGTATAATAATATAATTTAAAAAGATGTTTGATACTAATATCTAGGAGATATTTCAGGAGTGAATCATGCCAATAATTTCTTACATGTTTCTTTGCTAATTATATCTAGCTTATCGTTTTTACTTTCAATTTGATATATATATATATATATATATATATATATATATCTGTATGGGTGTAAATTTAAATAATTTTAGGTTATTAGAATTTCTTTGTTGAATATGTTCATATCTTTTGTACTCAAAATTTTAAAGAACCCACTAACTTAGTAATTAATGTAATTTAATCATTATGGCCTCATCCAATATGTTTTGTTATATATTTTTTAATTTTTTGAAAAATAAATTATTATTATTTTGACAATATAATATAAAACATATCAACCATAGGTTAATATGATTCAATTATGTAATTGATCACATAATAAATGAACACATGGAATATATTTTAAAAAAAATTTATAATTAAAATTATCTTCACATAAAAATACCTTTAATTAAGTAAAAAAGATTCAAATGTATTGATTTTTTTCAATGATGGGTATAGGACTTAAATAAAATAATTTTCTTTAAGAATGTCACATAGAAGATGTCAAAAGAATAAAGGTTTTGTAATGAAATTATTTGTCACATCATTAAGAAACAATCAAATTTTATGGAATAAACCAAAAAATATGAATTCATGCTAAAAATCACATGATATTAGTGAAATTAATTTACATTAAATGTTAAAACAATTTAAATTGGTGAAATTCAATATTAATTATCTATAAATTCTATGATTTAAAGGTGTGTTATATGAGTTTTTTGCATAAAATGACTAAAACAAATCGAATACTCCTCAAAATATGAAAAATAAAAAATAGATAATAATGATGAAGAAAACACAATCTTTCTCATGGAAATTTCAATCACTATACCACATGCACATATGAAGATTAAATTCATAGTGCACTTACTATAATGGAAATTGATGAACATGTAATAAATAAAGATATAACATGGTGGGGATCATTTATAATGGGATTCATGAATATGGATCCCATATACTAGGGGATCCAGAATGGTTTTATTGTAACATAATAAGATTTTTGTATATGTATACATATATATTCTTTAAATAATTCTGTGTTCAATATCATTCTCCATAGGTACAAAAAATATGGTCATGATACAATATTAAATTAGAATAATAAACATTAAAATATCATTAGGATAAAATAATATATATATATATATCTATGATATAAAATATTTAAATTATTTAAATTAAAAAATTCTAATGAAATAATTTTAGAAACACTTTACGTTTAAGAAGGACTTTAAAAAATACAAGCACTTTATAATTAAATTAAATTTTATATAAAAAGTTAAATTTATAGTTATATAAAATTAATTATATAAAGTTAATTTTTTTTAAATTTTGAATACAAAAATAATCTTAGTAAGAATTTTGGTATTTTTCTTAAATATTTAATTTTTAGGTGAATAGTAAAACAATATTGGTCTATGCTAATTTTATCGTTAATTATGATACTATCATTAATTAATAATAAAATAAAAAATTCTGAAATGATTTTTATATAAAATTATATATATATATATATATATATATATTTAATATATTATTATTAAAAACCCATTATTAAAACTTTTTATCCTAATCGTAATTTTTTTATAAAAGCTATTTTTGATATTTTATATATTTAAAATTAAAAATGAAATTTCACCTATTTATATTTTTAATTAGATAAAATAGAGGATAAATTTGGATTCATAATTTTTTATTTTTATGGGAAGGTTTTGTATATATTTTATGTAGTAAATTAATTCCCATGATTAATATTTATTTATGACTAATGATAATTTAAGAGTGTAATCTAATGTGGCATGAATTTTATGAAGTTTACATGACCAAAATACCTTATAGAATTAATTTATTAGATTTAAAATTCTTAAATACATTTCTTATCATATTTCACTCACCTTCCACACCTAGGTATCAGGACATTAAATTATTTCCCCTTGCATGACATTCTTTTCCATGGAATGTTCCCTTTTCATTATTTATAAATGGGACCACATACAATCTTTATTTAAACATAAAAAAATTATAATTACTTGGTGAAAATATTCCCATTTTTAATCCTATAACCCTATCCCAAAAATAATATCCATTTTACACCCTTATTTATCATAAACCCTTCATTTACAATTATAATTCCATGAAAAAGCATAGTTCTTGAAGTGAGTATTACTCTATTTTTTAAATTTTAAATTTTTCTCTTCATAATATTCAATGAATTTTTTAATATAATTAGTTTATAAACATATATAAACTAAAACATCATTATATTAATGTAACATCAATTATTCATTCATTTTTATCATCCTCTTGAAAAACAAATGCAATGATCATGTATACATGTGAACTACTATTTCCATTACATGATCTGGTTCATTTTTCATCAACATCTATTAGTTATAGAATAAGGGATGGGTTATATGAATAATTATGTAATATATATCACATATAAAATTATTAAATGATCAAATTTTACATTTACTTTCATTTTTTTATTCATTAAGGAATGAGGGAAGTATTTTTGTGTATGCAAGAACTATTGCCTTTATAAAAGAAATGCCTTATTTCATAAAACCACAAAACATGGGAATGTACCATAGTTTAATTGATGAAATAATATGTTTTTTTAAAATTATTATAATTATGAAATTTTAATTTTTCATACACCATCATTCCATCCAACCACTGAGAAATAGTCTTGTTAATCATGTGTATATTTGGACTACCGCCTCCATGAATGATGAGTTTAATTTTTCAATAAAACACATAATTAAATATTTAATGATTTATTTTATAGATATATATGATATAGGTTAAATTTATTATCAATTTTAAATGTTATATTAACATAATGTACAAGAACATTCTTCCTTATTCGATCATTAAGGAATGTTTTGTTTTGGTTAGTTTACCACCTACTTGAGAAATGTTGTAATGTTTATATAGTGAAATATTGTTTAATGTCATATATTGTTAATAACATGTAATAATAAGGTATTAATAATTTTTTAAATGATACGGAGTTATAATTATAACATTTAAATATGTTAACAATATATTATCTTTGTTTCATAAATATTGTCCAAACAATTTTTTCTCTGGATTAATATTCAAGATTCATAATTAAAAATCATATGGGTTGAAAGTTAAAAATTTTAAATAATCAGGGAATTTATATTACATAAAATTAGTTAATCTATGAATTATAGGATTGGTATAAAATATTGAGTATTCACATTAACATTATAAAGCACGTGCAATACAATTAAAAGTGTTTACATCGGTTTTTAAAAATAAGCTATAATAAACAACTATATTCGATATAAATAATTATTAATGAAGAATATAGAAGGATCATATATATCAATATGTTTTAAAAATATATTCTTATAATAGTTATTGATGTTTTATAGGAAGTTATACTATGTTTAACTAAGTTTGAAAATAAGGTAAGGATTTTTGTCTCAAACTCCCTTCATTGAGGTATGTTCTAGTTTATACATGAATTTACTTTTATATGGTTTATATGATACCAAATTGTTATATTTTCATTAAATATATACTTTTTTGGATATTTTAATTATATTTCAAGCTATTTCTCCTTCAAGGGTGTTTTATTTAATATTTATTCAACTCTTGACTCAAGTTCTTTTTCCATGAGTTGTTAATTTTCTTCTTATAGTTGATCTTAAAAGTATCCTTTATAAAACCATTTTATTTTAAATATATTTTATATCGATTATATATAAGGAAATCAATCAATTTCATTAAAATTTCACTCTTTTGTGGATAGTGTTCTCATTCAAAATCTATAACTAAAATGAATGATTCCCAACCTAATAACACAACACTTTTTCTTTCATATCCATGTTTCACATATCATAATTTTTTTATAAATGTTGAAAAGAGACCTGATAAATCTATTCACGTCTTATCAATGAAATTTTTTATCATACTTTTTATGATTTATGTTTCACTCAATGGTTTTTATTTATTTTAAAGGTATTCTTTATGCTTGGGTTTCAAAAATGTATCTTCTAAAGTAATTTCATAAAATGTTCTAAAATTATTTTAGTACAAAAAAATTATGGTTATTTTCAACATATTTAAAATTATTTAAGAATAATTAAAATAAAATCTTTTTAATATTTTCAACATGGTTCATTTTCAATGGATGGAATCTCATTTACATGTTTGTATTTGAAAATATATTTCTATCACATTTAATTTTCTAAGTGTCTTACTCTCACTGATTTAATGTTTTCAAAAATGATATTATTATTGTCATGTTTTAATTAAATATTCATTTTAAAATGATTTAAAATTGAAAGGTAAATTCATATTTTCAAAAAAATTACCTAATTATTCTAAGAGTGTTGTTTATCTATGTTGTATTCTTGATCAGGGGTATTGTTCAAATGATACCATCCACCGTCTTTATCTGAATAGTATATGAAATTATAATTTACCTCTATGGTATGATCCATCATGACTTTTGTCATGTCTAATCATCTACTTCTATTGGATTTATTTACTTACAATTACTTTTCTCTTTGAATTCCATATATTTTATTACTTGAGTTAGGGGTGTTCAACAAGATTTCCAATACATTGATTGATTGCAGGTGTTGTTGTCTAACCCATATTTCCATTTTATATATAGGATTAATACAATATAAATATTAAAATTTTTTGAGTTTTATTTATCTATAATGATGTATAAATTTATTTGATAAACATTTATTTTACAGGGGTTTAACATGTCATTTTTATTGATTAAATCATGAATTCTTCCTTAGGGAACCACTTGAATAGAATTTAAGACCCATTTTACTATATTAGGTTTTTATGATATTCTGATTGAAACCATGTAGAACACATATGTAAAATTTTCATTATGTGAAGGGTGGGCCTAGAATTATATATCCCTCAAATTCATTGGGTAATTTTGTCATCTCCTGATATATCAAGGTTCATGGGTAGTGATCCTAGAATAATGTGGCAGTGAGAAGTTATATTGGCAAACTATGTTATGTTAACAAGATATGAAGCCTTGAATTATGCTTGCTATGTCATATTTATTTCGTTTTTACATTCCAATGATTCTATTCCCTTATGTTATAATCATTCATTAATATACATTTTAATGATAAAATCAATTTCTTCCATGCCCACAAGATTATGATCATTCACATTATAACATCATGTTATAACTCACATCTCTCATGTTATGAATTATTTTTATGTTTACTTGTATTGTGTGTTTGATCATACTCTTTTTCTTCATTTCCCTAGGTTATTAAATAATGTATTATGTATTTTAATACTAGAATTGTATCTTTTTTGGAGAATTTATTGGCCATTTTAAAGACTCAATATGAATTTACTAGATTCTTAGATAGCTGAAAAATATGTTACCCTGTGATGATAACAATTTAGATTTATTAGTTAGTGACTTTCCACATTCTCTAAAAATATTATATAAAATGTAATTGTATTGTAGATGTGAGAACAATATTGTAATCATATATGTATATCAACACCACTATTATAAGTTATGTGTTTTAGGTTTCTAATCTGGGAGTGTGGGTATATGGGTGCAATAGTTTTTATCAGATCAGTGTTTAGATAAATTCCCTGGTTAGGATTTTATTCTTTGGGGATGACGTAATATTTAGGATTGAAATCAAAGGATGATGAGATAAGGATGATTTTAGTTCCAATGGTATAGTTAAAACCGTAAGTTGGATGCATGTAATATCTTTTTTTTTGGGACTGTGATAAGATAAATTTAGTGAATACACTAGGCAAGTGTCTATGTATAGTATATCCTCTTAAAAATATGGTAAGGTATATATTTTGTGTTCTTAAAATCAATTAAATACCATTATGGATAATATAATGTAGAATGAATTTTGGAATACATGCCTCTAGGGGTAACAAACCTAAAAATAGTTGGTCATTTATATGTCAATCATCATTCTATTGAATGGTGATTGGGCCCGAACTATACAAATGGCCATATATTTCTATAAGATATGCTTGGGTTAGTACAAATTCTCTTTAAAACTCATTATGAAATATTTGAACATATGATTTTATTACATTTGACTATATTGGATAACCTGAAATTAAAATGACAATTCATCACCTAGTGATGATATTAATTTTTTTTTATTTTTTTATTATTAGTAATTCTATAAGTGATGAATCACATGATGTCAATATGAATTAAATACTAATGCAATTTTTTAGGCGTTTTTTCATTGTTACCAATCCTGGTAATGTGTGAAGATTAATGTTCACAAGAAATTATAAGAATTATAACAAGTCGCATATAAGTTTTTAATGTTCTGAAGAATATCCATCCACAATATGATGGTCGTATATTATATTTTAGATGAAATTAATTTAACTATGATGATTGATGAACAATTATACATGTTTAAAAAATATGTGAAAATGTCTTCTATGTAGTTTAAAACATTATAAGAAAATGGAATGCAATGAAATATTTTATTTTCAAGAATAAATGTTATGAAGATGTCTGTGAAGAGAAGACCATAAAAATATTTATTTTCAAGTTTGAATTATGGTGAAGAAGTATTTTTTTAATATTATTTATTTCTCTATTTATAATATGTTTTTACTAAGTATATTAATTGGTATAATATTTAACAGATTTTCCAACCATGAATTCTCTTAAAGGAATGCACAATCTCATACTTGTGGGAGCTTGGATCAACCACATGGAAGAGCCATCCTATATGGCTAGGTATGGAAGCAGGAGTCCTAAACATGGGAAAGATTAGTGGCCTTGTATATAACCCATATGGAGTGTGCACAATGTTGGCAGTAGGATAAGGATACTACTTGGGGGACCTCCAAAGGGTGTAGTTTGTCCTGTTTATGGTAGGTGTGTGAATTTGTGTCCAGGTTCCAACCCCAGTGTTTTATTGAGATGTGGTTGGACTGTGGTGTAATTTATAGAATCACTAAACAATAGATATGTCTAATGTGGGATATTTTCCTGTGTAGTTACTATTACAACTCTTAAAAACATATATATAAAACATTTTTTATAGGATATGATCAATCGATGTCATTCGATCAAAACTTCAATTGTATTCATCCTTATGGAAACACTTCTATTACTATGAATCAAACTTTGTTTGAGTTAACTCATGACAATTGATGTTGATTATCACTAGTATCCAATCCAAGATTGATGGTGTTGAGATCTCGTCATACTAAAACAGCGATCACTATACGGGTCTTCACACATGCATGATTTGAGGTGTTTGAAATAGTTTATTCAAAGCATGTGCTAATGTCTATAGATAAAAATAAGTGTAAGTGATTGATCCATTGAGTTATTTCATGAAAAAAATCAATGGAAATAGACGTTCACATATCTAAAAGGCATTTCACAAAGAAGAGTGTGATTTACATTGGATGAATCTTTTGATCATGATAGTTTCCATAACAATAATATTTTTGTATTTTTACACTAACTTGCCATGTATCCATTGTAAAAAAGAAATGCATTGATCACATAAATCCATGTCTATAGTCATCATGGCATCATGTTAAAATGATTCTTTGAAAGATGATTCAACCTCATATATCCATAGCCTCGTGATCATGAGATCCGATATTCTATCCAATATTTCATGAAGAAGATGAGACTTTAAGAATTTAAAATCATTTAATATGCACTAAGATATTTGTGAATGTAAATAACATTGACTCTGCATAGAAAGTGAGGGACTTATATTATATCCTTTCATAAATATAGATAGTAAATTTAAAGGTTTTTATCATTCATTCGATTGTTCTTGGGAGATATCTCACACCAAACCAGAGAAATAGAGTTTAGGAATAATATTTGTTTGGTGAAAAGAATTTCTATATGATCTGTTAATGTAAAAGATAATAACTCGCAAATCTCCTTGTTTACATGAATAATTGGAAAGAACCCATAGACAACCTAATTTAAACAATGTAGACGGCCTCCAATATGGATCGTTCATGTGAAATAGGAGGTTCTCATGTTCCCCCTTCATTTGAAGGAGAGGAAAGACCTTGCATACCCATTGGTAAAAGAAAAAGAGTGATACATCATGTGATCCTATCACTCAAATTATATGACAAGAAGGTAGTACAAATACGTACTAATGCATGGATAAGAGAATAGGAAGTATTGTGTATACACATATCCTTTATGTGAAGGAAGTGAAATTGAGTTAACCGATGCATAAAATAATTTTCAGGCATGAAGAATTATGAATGTAGATGCATTATTAAAATATTTTAGTGCACATGAAATAATATTGTGTTGAGAAATATTTCATAACATAATATTCATGGTGTAGTGTGATTCATTTACGAAAATAGTTGTTTCACTATGAATAAAATAATAGGTGAATCTATACCATCAGAATTTTTTATTGTCTGTATCATGGAAATAGAACATGGTATTTCTATTCCAAAAAATATGCATATTATAAAAACCTATGTATAATAAGAATATTTTGCCTACATTATTGATACATATGGGAGATAGACCATTGTTTTTTCTGTTCATGGAAGCCATTTTATTTTTTCATTTTGAGGAATTTTTTCAAATTCATCAGAGTCCAAAGAAGAATACATATATACATTTCTGACCACATTATAAGAGAAATGAAAATGTCCAACAATATTGTTCATTAAAGATAAATATTACATAGCATCAAGTTAGTTCAATGAAAACGATTCCAAGACCACACCCTTACCCATGCAATATTTGATGATAAGAAGTATGTTTTGTGTGAGTGGGATGATATCCATCGTACACTAGGTACATTGTCGTCCACGTTCATGGAAAAATCATCACAAAATATTGTATTTCTTTAGTATTTACAATTTTATATGCATTATTTCAAATTACATGTGAATATAATAAAGGATACCCTTACTGAATAAGTAACATAAGTAAATAAATGGATAAAAGATTAATGTGTTAAATAGTAATTAGACAATAATTCACTCCCACTCTCAATGTGGTCATCCCAAATCAATCTTAATAATTGGTATGAGTGTGACATGTCACACCCTTAATTGGATTCTTTGATTTGAAGATTGTTAAGTATTTTATTTCTCTTCTCAATTCAGAATGGATTACAAACTTGGAATAGTTGTATCTACCACATATTAGAACTCTATATCATCTAAAATATTAAAGAATATAAATAAGAAATAATTGATAATGATAAATAAGTTATCTCTTTTTATCAAAGAGGATTATGTATCTATTTTGTAGCACCTCGACCTGACTTGCCACCTGAACAGTGCTTTCAGCCTGAGTTTCACTGCCCTTACGCTTACCTCACCATATGAAAAAGGTTGTCGACTAGTAGTGAGGGTGTGAAAGTGTAATAATGGGGAAACTATACCCTTATTTGATGATATTAGAATGGTCTAATACATGTATTTATATATATAATAGCAGAAGAAAAGACTCAAAAAACTCGAACCAGACCTGCCAATAGTATAAACAAAATAAATAATATATAATATAGGAAGAAATAAAAAATATAGTTGGAATGAATAAACACATATTCGTGCCCTTTAAAGAATCTAAAATATTATATGCACCAAATACATGTCATAACATACAATAATAAATAAAGTGGTCACCCATGGCTACCCAAAGTACATACCTACTGATAACATGGAGAAACAGAAAGAAAAACAAAAAAGATGAACTCTAGCTAAGGTGAGACCATTGATCCAATACTTTCTATCCTTTCCAACCCAAACACTAGGATCCACCTTGGGATCCCAAACCCACTCTTAAACTTAAAAACATAAGGATTACACACATCACAAAGGGATCATGAAGGGTGTAAGAATAGGTTTTGTAAGGTAGAACCCACATGTGAATACCATGTATTTTTTATTTAGAAGGTCTGAAATATAAACAAATAAAATAAGAACACATTAATATAAATAAACACAAACTTCACTGGTTCTCAAAAGCCACCAGGAAGTTGTCACACGCCTTAGCCAACACCAGAATGTTGTAGCAGAGAGCATCCTTAGATGATGTCCCAAGGTATCCCCTATTTTCATACAGTCCTAGGTGAACCCTCAGGTTCCACCACTAATGTCACCCAACACCATGTTCCTCAAGAAACCTTTTCTCTATATCAAGTCACAGATGTCCCAAAGGAACATCCAAACACTACAAATATGATCCTTTAGACCCCTACTCAAAACCACCAATCATCTCGATGCCCGATGTCTAGAGACACAACAATATCATCCCTAATGTAATATCACTGATTGTTCAAATAATTAAATCCTAAGGAATAGATGTCTTTATCCTCCAAAATAGTCTTGGATGAATGGCCTCAAATGAAACGATCCTTAGCTCCCAATCCACAACCTCAATACTAACATCTGAAGTCTCTAAACCTTTCTCATGGATTTCAACAGAAAGAACCCCCAAAAAAATTACCTAATCTTTATTACTGAGGTTCCCTACCAACATGATTGGTCAAAACCACCTCATCACTGAGTCAAAATGTGTTCACATAGCTCTAAATAGTGTTTTGGCCTCTAAGGGTGAGTGTAAATCACTAATTAGTACGTATCACGCACCAAGTCTAACACCTTGTGCCCTGGAGACCATTTTTCTCAAACAGATGGGAATTGAATCCCATATCACATGAGCCTTACATGTAACCCAATAGTCTACCCACCACATATGATGACCATGGCTCCCAAACAATGATCTTATCACCCATCTAACCCTATATAAGCACAAACTGACAATCACATCGACTCAAACCCAGATCACCATCGACAACTCAATATCAGGTTGAACCAGTCACATTCCATTAGAATTCAGTAGATTATCACAAAAAATTAATACATATATATAATTCACATAAAATTAAAATACATGTTTCATTAAAAATTAATTAAAAAATTATAAATAAAATAATACCACTCAATTTAATATAAAAATGTTAATTTAATTAAAAGGGAACCCCCAGGCCAACCCTCCCAAGGTCAAACACCTCTCACACAGATCTAACCACTATTAGACCCCATCAATAATTCCCATAGGCATCCCATAAGGTACAATTAATTAATTAAAATCAACCTTTTGAATTGTGGGGTCTTTATCAATTAATACAATGGTGCACTAAAAGGTTCACCCCAAAAAACTCAAAAAATAGAAAAGAAAACAATGAATCATCTGTTGTATAGTCGTAGAAGTAGGAAAATATGATAATAGACTCTAACTCTGAATGATTTGGAATAAATTGGGGTTTTTGTAAAACGTTCTAAAAATAGTGAAAATGACTTGAATGGGTTCAGCGGTCTGTCAGGTGGTAGCAAATAGAAAAAGTATTTTGGGAGAGAAGAGACTCACTGAAACAATTCCAACACACCATAAGGTAATGAGAACATATCTCCAGCAAAGGAGAGGGATCAGAGACTATGGGGTAAGAAATGGTAGAGCCCCCTGATACTATGTGTGACCAAGAGAGGAGAAAATAATGAGAAAGGGTTGAAATAGAGGGTGGGTTAAATCAGTCATTTCACCACTTTAATGACGTCACACAGTTATCCCACATAATGTTTCAACACTTTCGGCAACCATGTGGCACCTTCTGCTTAGTAAAAATACCCCTTCATGGTTATCCCACATAGTTATCCCTAACCGTGTTAAAATATTATGTGTTATAGTGTGAGGGTAATGCCTAAGTGGAACTACCCATGAAGATTGCACACAGTTTTCTTAACAATTTACAAACCCTATAAAATCCCTTTATAAAAACTATAGAGGATCATGCACATTATTGCACCCCTACTCACACGGTTTTCTAAACTATGAGGGAATAAAAAATAGGTTGGCATAGTTGTCTCTGAGAGGAAACATGGTTTTACCAAAATCGTTCACCTTAGACTGAGACTTACCAAAACATGGTATTTGGGCCAATGATGCACCTAAAACCCTTCATAACACATGATTCTTTCACTAAACCACTAAAACCATTCAAAAACATGTTATTAGGTTGATTCAAAACTAATTATTGAGTTCTGAAGCTCAAAAAATAAATTAGCATAGCCACCAATTCTAAAATATTAAAACTGGAGAGGATTTTGAATCCTTTCAAAAAGCTAGGATGTTACAGTCTCCTCACCTAAATATATCATTTCCTAGAGCTATAAAACATAACATGAATTTGGTACTGAACATACACACATTTTTAGAATTATCCCAAACTACCCTGGTAAAAAGGGAATAAGTCAACTACCTCAAGGGGGCTCCCCACCATAGGAGTGACCTACCCCGATCACAGCCTAACTCAAAGCTCAAATAAAAAAATGGTTTATCGACCATTCACATACTCAAATAGTAATTTTTTAATGAATCACCATGAATGCATGTCATCAGGTTCTCTTATTTCATACCTGGCAACCATCTTAATCCCACACTGCATTGGTTCTTGCTTGGTGCCAATGACACACATGGCACCAAGGAGGTATCACATCTCATCATATTCTCAAATTAGTCTCAATTCCAAGAACCTAAATCAAATACCAAATCCAAAGATTCCCAAATTCCAATTAACCTCAAGTAACATGAATCTCCTTGATGCTCTGATTCTAATGCACCTCAATAATCACACATCCATCGATTCTCACATATAAGTCCTTGTTCTATACAACTCATATATATATAATGCATGTGATACAATTTTTTCCTACTAACTATTATCTGGTTAGGCTATACATATATCATGTGCACCTCGTGCACTCAAAATGGAAAATCCTCTAAAAAGGACATACAAAAAAACAGAAAAATGTAGGGCTACTACCACATCACACCTCTGATAATAATTGGTTTACTAGCCTTCTCAGCACCTAGAAGCTCCATGGCTTGCACCTGGCTTGACTCTTGACTACCTGAAGCCTATCCTTCTTGTGGTACTACACCAGCCATTAGCTACTAACCACATTGATGTGTCCTGATGCCTCTTCCAAAACCTTTCTGTGTAGTTGATAATCAACTACAATCATGCTTTATAGATCCTAGTCTGACCTCAGAACCATAAGACTATCCCAGTTCCTAACTTCTAGATGTCCGAGAAGGTTTCATGCTTAACCTCTCGAGATGCCTGACCAACCCACACATTCCGAACACCATTGTAGGCCTCTTGAACTAAGTCCTAACATTTTTGTCTACACACAATAAAAGAAAACTATCAACAATCAAGTACAAGATGGAATACACAGTTCCTTGGACTGACTGTCCTACTGGAACTCATCTCATCCTCACTTCCTTCAATCTAATGTGTCAGCACTGAAATCACCTGATGTAATTACCTGGATTGAGTAAGACTAGTCCATCATGTTTCCCACATCTTTTTTGTGTCTGATTCACAACCTCTATGAATGATCGGTCCTAATTATGTTCAGATAAACTCTAATGTAATTCCATAAACCATACTCAAAACACCTCACCATCAAGGTATTGTCACTCACCATACTAGGTGTGAAGTGATAAAACATGGTGAATGTTGCTACATAGTCCATGATGGACATGTCACATTGCTAAAGTCCCATAAACACCCAATCTCTATCTTCCCTCAATGTCTCCTCAAAGTAGTACTTAAAGAAACTAGCCTCTAAATCCTTAGAGGAAATACCTTCAAGTCTTCCTACCTAAACCTATAATTATCGCTAGCAATTAACTTGTTCTCTGAGGATATAAGTTTCTAGATTCACCCTCCACCCTGAAGGCATCTCGAACTGCTCAAAAATCGTATCCATGGGCTTAATCCTATTCTCATCTACCTATGGACCACCCTCGCCTTGAAAAAGTGGTGGGTGATTAAATTGGAACTCCTATGTAAGATAAAACATAAAAGGATAAACTCGTTGAGATTCCCTTTCAATACAATGGATAACATGTACTAGGCTCACTCTTATTTGCTTGTTAATCCTTATCGGAAACACTTTTAAATATATAGGCTTCCCATCCTACATTGGGACATGTCACTATGCATGAGCTTGTTCCTACTCTACCTGGCCCTTAGGAGTCTCAACCTTCTCATGCTCTTGTGGAACTCTATCTTCGCATTCCTGAAACTCCATTGGGATTATCTTGGAAGAAACTTTCTAAATACGATTAAATGTTTTGACAACCCAGATAAAATATATATTTATTTATTTATATATTTATTTATTATAGATAGGGAAATTAGTAACTGACAACCTACCCTAACCCTACCCCATCAAGACCATGACACAAAGAATGTCGACCTCATGGACTATTTAACCACTCATATAAGAGTAAAGTATCAAGTGTGCCTTTGGACTAGGGGTCTAAAAACTAATTCCTTATTGCACCAGTCCAAGGATCGCATATCAAAATAGGTATAAATTTCACATTCCATGTGCACCAATCAATGGGTAAATCATATAAACTGTAAAATGATAAATAATAGAACATAAATTCTCACCCTTGGAAACTTCGTATGTCCCCCTTTAAAGAGGCTATAGGCACCCAAGCACGAGTTTTAAACCTAGTTTCAACAATAGCCTAATATATAGTCTACCATAGCCCAAATAAGAACACATGTAGAAAACAAAATCATTTAAAATAATTAGTATCCAGATGAATTCTTAAACTAATTTTTATTCAGGAACTTCTTTGAAAACACATGTAGTTCCCCAACCTGATTATCCACCTGAATAATGCTTTCGGGCTGAGTCCCACTGGCCTTATGTGAGCCCACGAGTAAGAAAAATTATACCAACTAGAAGGGAGTGTGTGAAATAGTAATATTGGGGAGACTATAACCTTATGTGATGGTATAATAATCTTCTCATATATATATATATATATATAAACAATGGATAAAAGGACTCAGCAGACTTGAACTTAACCTGCCAATGGCAGAAGCACAATCAATAATATACAATAGTGGAAGAAATTAAAAAAAGTGGTGGGAATGAATAAACACATCAGAATTTCATTTAGAGAATATAAAATACATCATTAACCAAATACAAGTCACATTGTACAACAATTAGAAATGGGGTAACCTATTTCTAACCACAGTATATACCTACTCATAACTTGCTGAAATAGGTAGGGTACCACTCAAGTGTGCACAACTTAAATTTGTGATTTACCAGGTGTGAACTATAAATAAATAAAATATAATCATGTGCATATAAATAAAAAACACTTCACAAGCACTATGAAAACCCTACTTTTTATTACAACTTAAACATGATTTATTACATAAAACTTCACTTGATACAACAAAGAAGATCGATAGGTTTAGTGTATTTGGGGATTATGATCATTAAATAAAAACTTAAAACATGAAATACAACATCTTTATTGAAAACTTCCTTTACATGACCACTATATTCCCTCGTAATTAGCATTGCATGGGATAACCTGAGGACATGCATAAGAAAGGGGTGAGCTATAAAGCCCAGTAATGGAGTACACATGGAATAACATGAGGAGTACAATACATGTTAGAAAATAGGCATATCAATAGAGAATAAAATAAACATGAACATAAAGGAATGATAAATCATGATAATCATAACATGGAAATGTAGCAACAACACTTAACATGGAATTAGCATGAGCCAAGGCTCATTGAACATAAAGCATGAGTAAACCCTCATTGCACATGAAGCACGAGTAAACCCTCATTGCACTTGAATTAGCATGAGTCAACACTCATTGCACATGACGTATCATGATACTATACTTTACCCAATGCATTGGATCGCTATAAGGGCGCACCCTTCTTAAACATTTCATTTCATGCATAAGTGTGCCACATGGATCATAAAACATGGATTCATAAAACATAAACATTTATTCCACGATAAAGGAATGTTGAATTCATACATGAAACTTTGTAATCAATAAGTAAAGGTGTATAAAGGAGGATACCCTTGATGGAGAAATGGGCATGGTATCCACTACACAATGGCATTGGCTTAGAAAATCGGTGCGATTTCGGCAGCATAACGGCGTGACATAAGAATTCATAAAAAATGGTTGATGAAAGAGAAAGGGGTTCCTCATCATATTTAAATGTAATGGACAGTAAAGAGGTCATATAGATACATGTCCCAACAATTGTAATGGAATTTATATTCATGATACAAAATTATTTCTTGAATGTAAAATAAGAGAGAGAAGTTCCTTTCGGAATTTTGGCATAGTAACGGGTGTACATGGGAGGAATTTAATGTGAGAGAAAGGGGTCTCCCATCATTCAAAAAATAAGAGGGCAGTATGGGGGAGGTGATAAACCATACCCCAAAATTCATAATTGAAATTAAAAGGGCGATACATCTTAAAGAAAATTGACAAAAATGAGAAAGGAAGAAAAAACCCTTACTTGGAAGTGTGCTCCCAAAGGCTAGAGAGAGGCTTGTGAGAGGCTTCTTGGGAGATTGGGGCACCTTGTGAGGATTCTAGAGAGAGTTGTGAAGAGGATGGAAGAACTCCAAGGGCATTGAGTGAGGAGGAAGTGGGAGCTTGGGTAGGTTTATATAGGAAAGGTGAGGGAATTCTTTATTATTTAGGTTTGGGTCCCCTTACATTAAATTAATCCAATCCACAAACCATCCTAGGGTTTTTGCCCATGGTTTTTGGAAAAGGGAATAGTAAAATATTATTTTATAGGGCCAAAGTCCGAAATTCTTAAAATAATAAGGTTTCTTAGGTGGAGGTGAGTCACACTCTCATGGAAATTAATTTAAAAACGCAAAGTGTTGAATATTTCTTGAGGGGTCCATTAATGTTTTGAAAATTAAGTCAAACAAACCCAAATTCACATTATTTTAATAATAAAACATATATATTTAAACAGTATTTAATTTTTACCCAAAAAATTGACTGTCTCAGAAAATTAGGAAAAATTCACCGTTGGATAATTTCGACATCCTGATTCGAGAAATGAAATTTATTTTATCTAAAAAAAATTCTAAATATGTTAATTTTTACTTTTAAAATAAAAACCAACATTTATCGAAAATTCATGGGTTTTGAAAGAAATGGCTTTCAAACCTTAATATAAAATATTAATTGCATTCATAAAATTATAAGATCGTTTATATTTAATAAAAATTAATTTAATAATATTATTATTATTTTATTAAAATATTATTTAATTAAAAAATACCTTAATTTAATCAAATATATTTCTTAATTAAATAATAACTAAAAACACCATTTGTACTTTAAAAACTATTTACAATGTATCAAAAATGACTACAAATTATATTCATTATTATATAAAAAAATAATATACATGAACCTAGTACTACTTATTTGTTACATAACCCCTAAAAACAGCCGCATAAGACCTAAGGGTAAGGTGTTCGATAGTCACAGACTCTTGGGGTGGCTCGGATAACATCGCTCGAGTGGTAATCTCTATCAACTTCCACTTTTCCCGTAGATGGTCCCGTTCGAGCTTGACATGGTGAAGCTCAGCTTAGGCTTGGTCAAGGGAGAAGCCCAAGGATGCCACCTCTTCTCCGAGCTCCGAAAAATGGGCTTCGTATGGGGAAATTCTACTGGATGAGGCCATCACTTCTTTTTTCTGAGTAAATTGGATTTGTTATGGTCCTATATTTATACTAATCATGTGATCACTGTTCAACGGCTATATTAACAATGGTCAAAAATCATAACATAAAACCAAAGAAGTTGACATCTTATAAAAACATTTTATATAAAGATACATTTAATAAGATCAGGAGGTATTTTCCATTAATGTAACTTTGTGTCGTTACAATATTCCCCCCTTAAGAAATTTCGCCGTCGAAATTTTCCTTTTCCCACACTAAAACAAATGTGGGTAACTCAGCTCCATCATATCCTTCGATTCTCAAGTTGCTTCTTCAAACTTGTGGTTTCTCCACAACACCTTAAATAGGGTCATTGTCTTATTTCATAGAACTTTTTCTCTACGATCTAAGATCTTCACTAGTTTCTCCTCATAAGAAAGATCATCTTCTAATTGTACCACCTCAGATGAGAGTACATGTGAAGGGTCCGGTATGTACTTCCTTAAGAGGGATACATGAAAGACATCATGCACCTTGGCCATGGTAGGTGGAAGTGCTAGTCGATAGGCCAAATCCCCAACACGATCAAGAATCTCGAAGGGGACGATGTACCTTGGACTTAACTTCCCTTTCTTTCCAAACCTCGTGACGTTTTTCCACGGAGATATGCATAGAAACACCATGTCTCCAGCTTTAAACTCAAGGTCTCATCGACGATTATTTGCATAACTCTTCTGTCGACTATGGGCTTCATAGATATGCTGCTGAATGGTTTTCACATTCTCCACCATTTCTTCGACCATTTCTGGTCCAAGTAGCTTACGTTCACCGACCTCATCCCAACATGCCGGTGTTCTGCACCTTTTCCCATACAGGGCTTCATATGGTGCCATTTGGATGCTTGAGTGGAAACTGTTATTATAAGACAACTCAACCAGAGGAAGATGTTGATCTCATCCTCCTTTAAAGTCCATTGAGCACGCTCTCAACATATCCTCAAGTGTTTGGATAGTCCTCTCGGATTGGTCATAAGTTTGAGGATGATAGGCCGTACTGAAGTTCAGTTCAGTATTCATAGCATGTTGAAGACTCTTCCAAAACATAGAGGTGAATCTTGGATCTCGGTTAGACACCATAGATAGTGGTACTCCATGCAACCTTACCACTTCCCTAATATATATATGTGCCATTTTATCCAAAGAGAAATCCTCCCGAATAGCAATGAAGTGTGCAGTCTTTGTAAGATGCTCCACAACAACCTAGATTGCATTGTTGCCTTTGGATGTCCTTGGAAGTCCGGTGACAAAGTCCATGGTGATGTTCTCCCATTTCCATTCTAGTGTGGGAAATGGTTGCATCATCCCCTTAGACTTCTTCCTCTATGCCTTCACTTGCTGACACACCAGGCACTTTGATGTATATTCAGCGATCTCCTTCTTCATATTATCCCACCAAAAGTTTTCTCAGAGATCTCGATACATCTTTGTTCTCCCTGGGTGAATAGAGAAATTTTAACTTTGTGCATCATCCAAAAGTTCCTTTTTCAGCTCCGGACTTAATGGAACACATAGTCTTTTCCCAAACCACACAATTCCTTCTTTATTAAAATTAAAATCCGAGGATTTCCCTTTTTTAATAGCTCCCACTTTTTCCTGAATTCCCACATAATCCTTTTGAGCATCCTTTAACCGTTCCAAAAGAGATGGTTGAGAAATCATTTGTGAAAGAATTTATGATGTTCCCTTCTTTATGATTCCCACATCCATCTTCATCATGTCTAACAAGATTGGATCCTTCTCAATTCTCATCATTGATAGAATTGCTGGGTCCTTTCTACTTAGGGCATCTACCACCTTGTTCGCTTTCCCAGGGTGGTAATGTATTGAACATTCATAGTCTTTGATGAGCTCTATCCATCTTCTCTGGCGCATATTAAGCTCTTTCTGTGTGAATATATATTTAAGACTCTTCCGGTCAGTATATATCTCACATTTCTCTCCATAGAGATAATGCCGCCAGATTTTCAAGGCAAAGATCACAGCTGCCAACTCCAGATCATGTGTTGGATAGTTTCGCTCATGGATTTTCAACTTCCTTGAGGCATAGGATATCACTTTATCATTCTGCATCAGCACACAGCCTAAGACCTTCTTTGAACCATCACTGAATACCACAAAAAGTTCCCCACTTGTGGGTAAAGTGAGCACAGGTGCAGTGATAAGCCTCCTTTTCAACTCCTTGAAGCTTTCTTCGCATTCATCACTCCAGGAAAACTTTACTCCCTTTCGAGTTAGCTTGGTAAGAGGGTTGGAAAATCGTGAGAAATTTCTCACAAATCGTCGATAATATCCAGTTAAGCCCAAGAAGCTATGGATATCCGTTACCGATGTTGGCCTCGGCCATCCCTCAATTGCATCTGTTTTGGAGGGGTCCATAGATATCCCATTTCTTGTGATGATATGGCCCAATAATGAGACCTCCTTCAACCATAACTCACACTTTCTGTACTTTTCATATATCTTATCCTTGCGCAAAGTCTCTAGTACAGTTTTTAAATTCTCTTCATGATCCTCATTGGTTTTGGAGTATATTCGAATATCATCTATAAAGAGTACCACAAATTTTTCAAGGTAATCTCTAAAGACTCTATTCATCAAGTCCATGAATATTTCTGAAGCATTAGTGAGTCTGAAAGGCATTACTATGAATTCATAGTTCCCATACCTTGTACGAAAAGCAGTCTTGGGGACATCTTCCTTCTTCACACTTACTTGATAATATCTCGACCGCAAATCCACCTTGGAGAAGTATTGTGCTCCACGCAGCTGATCAAACAAGTCATCGATTTTTGGGAGAGGATACTTGTTCTTTATCGTGATTTTGTTAGGTTCACGATAATCGATGCAAAGCCGCATTGACCCATCCTTCTTCTTGACGAAGAGGACTGGTGCACCCCATGGTGAAGCACTTGGGTGTATAAACCCTTTATCCAGATTCTCCTGTAGTTGTTTCTTCAGCTCTTCAAGCTCAACAACAGCCATTCTATATTGATTCTTGGATATTGGTAGCTCTCTAGGTATAAGATCAGTTGAGAACTCAACATCTCTTCTTGGAGGAAGACCAGGCAGTTCCTCGGGAAACACTTCAGTAAATTCCCTCACAACAGGCATTTCTTCAAAGATTTTTTCTTCTTTGGACTCAATCATCTGAGCCAGATACGTGTGCTCATAGGGCAGTAATATCCATGCTTGAGATGATGGAGCTAAAAGAGATGCATCTTCTTCCTGAAACTTGTAAATAATCGGGGGTCGATTCTCCATATGGAATGTGATTTCCCTCTCTTGACAATTTATATTGGCTCTATATAAGGAAAGTCAATCCATGCCAAGAATTGCATAAAATTCCACCAGAGGGAGTATGAAGAAGTTTACTGGGAAATTCAATCCACATATTATAACAGGGTAGGACTTATATTCATGGGATGCAATGATTTCCCCATTTTTCGTACTCACCGACATCTTTACTTCCATGATTTGTGGTGGTGCTGGTATTGTTCTACTAAACTTTCGAGATATAAAAGAATGTGTAGAACATGAATCAAAAAGTACATTAGTTATTCTTTAATGAATAACTAGCGTACCTGTCACCACTTCGTTGTCGGGGTTCACTTCGGCAGAAGTGATGGAAAAAGCTCTTCCTTGCTGTCTTGGAGGTTGTTGGTTGCCTCTGATAACCCTTGGATTAGGGCACTGATTTGAAAAATGACCCGGTTCTTTGAATTTGTAGCATTGAAAAATGCGTTGAGGATCGAACAGAGCGTTCCTATCCTCTATCACAGCCGCGGGTCCTTCTTGCCGACAGTTAACAGCTAGTTTCCCTTATCTTCCACACCTGAAGCATTTTCTCGTCCCCTTAAGGCAATTTCAAGGGTGCTTCTTTCTACACTTTTGGAATGTAGGGTGCTGGATCTTCTTACCACCATTGGATTTATCAATTGGACCACCAGAATTGAATTCCACCTTACGCTTCTTGTCCCCATGATACCCCTGTGATTCCCCGATCTCCATTTCGACCTTGAGGGCACATCAGACAATTTTCTTCATAGCTGTCGAAGTCACGGATCGCTAATTCTTTCCGCAAGCTAGTCTTCAACCCACTAAAGAAGCAGTAAACCTTTCATTCGGGGGTAATGACAAAGTCGGAAGTGTATCGTGCAAGCCTTGTGAAGTTTTCCTCGTACGCTCCAACAAATTCTTCATCTTTTTTCTTGAGGGAAAGGAAGTCCCTTTCCATCTTAATCCGGAGGGTGTGCGGAAAATATTTATCGAAAAACATCTTTCGGGAATCCTTCCATTCCAACACCTCGATATCCTCCTTAGGCTTCGTATTTTCGATCAATGTCCACCATTGATCAGATTCACCCTCCATACGATAAGCTGCCAGGAGAACCTTCTCTTGTTCAGAACAATGGAGGATAGAGAATATCTTTTCAATGGATTTGATCCATTGTTCAGTGATCGTGGGATCGGATGATCCACTAAAAGTAGGAGGCCTTTGCCTCATTAAGCTCTCGATAGAGACTTTTTCCTTCTTAGGGGGGTTTGGGCGTTCCTCTTGACCCATGTTTCTATTCAAAACTTGAGTTATCTAAGAGAGAAGAGTGACAAAGTTCGCGATTCCCGCTCCCATTGGATTGGGCATCTCATTAGTACAGTCATCACACTCATCTTCACAATGGTTGTTAGCCCGAGTCCTCCTATTACCAGCCATTGGCTGGAATAAAAGGAAAGTTAGGGGTAACACATAAAGGGTAATCCAAAGACAAAAGTTTATGACTTATAAACTTTCATTCCTTAACTCATGAGTCTATTGGCTTTAATCTAGGATTTTCATGATCTACTTTCTAACATATATTCTTAGGGGAATTTTTTTTAATTCCCTTAATAAGTGTTCATACTAAGCTTTTGAATTTATCAAAACATATCCCCCGGAAGTGTTGTAACCAAGAGTGCATCAAGGCCCGTTGTCGTTAACCAGTTCCCATTCGAGTCCAGCTCAAAGCGGTGTTTTCAGGTTTTACACCTAGGATACATCTTTGCCAGAGACGCCTCTACCTGCTCATATCCAGACAGGGATGTATTTGTTTGATAAACCACTTACTCAGCACTTACCAAAACTTAGGAATGTTTTTATTATACTTAGTCTTGTATCTAAGGCTTTACGAGGGTTTCCTAGTCCCAAAAATAACTAAACCTATCCTATGATACCAACTATGACAACCCTGCTTTTTATTACAAATTATACATGATTTATTACATAAAAATTCACTTGATACAACAAATAAGATCTAGAGGATTATTGTCTTTGGGGATTAGGATCATTACATAAAAACTTAAAACATGAAATACAACATCTTTATTGAAACCTTCCTTTACATGACCACTACATTCCCTCATACTTAGCATTGCATGGGATAACCTGAGGACATGTATACGAAAAGGGTGAGCTATAATGCCCAGTAAGGGAGTACACATGGAATAACATGAGGAGTAAAATACATGTTAGATAGTAGGCATATCAATATATCATAAAAGAAACATGAATATAAAGGAAGGATAAAGCATGATAATCATGACATGGAAATGTGACAACAACACTTAACATCGAATTAGCATGATCCAAGGCTCATTACACATAAAGCATGAGTAAACCCTCATTGCAATTAAAGCACGAGTAAACCCTCGTTGCACTTGAATTATCACGAGTCAACACTCATTGCACTTGACGTATCATGATACTATACCTTACCCAATGCATTGGAGCGTTATAAGGGCGCACCCTTCTTAAACATTTCATTTCATGCATAAGTGTGCCACATGGATCATAAAACATGGATTCATAAAACATAAACATTTATTCCACGATAAAGTAATGTAGAATTCATAAATGAAAATTTTTAATCAATAAGTAAAGGTGTATAAAGGTGGATACCCTTGATGGAGAAATGGGCATGTTATCCACTACACAATGGCATTGGCTTAGAAAATCAGTGTGATTTCGGCAGCGTAACGGCGTGACATAAGAATTCATAAAAAATGGTTGATGATAGAGAAAGGGGTTCCTAATCATATTTACATGTAATGGAAAGTAATGAGGTCATATAGATGCATGTCCCAACAATTGTAATGGAATTTAGATTCATGATACAAAATTATTGCTTGAATGTAAAAGAAGAGAGAGATGTTCCTTTCGGAATTTCGGCATAGTAACGGGTGTACATGGGAGGAATTTAATCAGAGATAAAGGGGTATCCCATAATTAAAACAATAAGAGGGAATTATGGGGGAGGTGGTAAACCATACCCCAACATTCATAATTGGAATTAAAATGGCAATACAACTTAAAGAAAATTGACAAAAATGAGAAAGGAAGAAAAAACCCTTACTTGGAAGTGTGCTTCCAAAGGATAGAGAGAGGATTGTGAGAGGCTTCGTGGGAGCTTGGGGCACCTTGGGAGGATTATAGAGATAGTTGGTCAGAGTTTGGACTAACTACAAGGTATTTTAGTGAGGAGGAAGTGGGAGCTTGGGTGGGTTTATATAGGAAAGGTGAGGGAATTCTTTATTATTTCGGTTTGGGTCCCCTTACATTAAATTAATCCAATACACAAACCATCCCATGGTTTCTGCCCATGGTTTTTGGAAAAGGGAATAAGAAAAGATTATTCTATAAGGCCAAAGTCCGAAATTCTTAAAATAATAAGGTTGCTTATGTGGAGGTGAGTCACACTCCCATGGAAATTAATTTAAAAAAGGAAAGTGTTGAATATGTCTTGAGGGGTCCATTATTGCTTTGAAAAGTAAGTCAAACAAACCCAAAATCACATTATTTTAATGATAAAACATATATTTGCCGAACATAAGGATTATGGTATTTTATTACATCATCATTGAGTCATTATGATGTCATAAAACACATTATATATTTAAATGGTGTTTAATTTTTACCCAAAAAGTTGACTGTCTCAGAAAATTATGAAAAATTAACCATTGGATAATTTCGACGTCCTGATTCCAGAAATGAAATTTATTTTATCTAAAAAAATTCTAAATATGTTAATTTTCAATTTTAAAATAAAAACCAACATTTATCGAAAATTCACGGGTTTTGTCAGAAATGGATTTCAAACCTTAATATAAAATTTTAATTGCATTCATAAAATTATAAGATCATTTATATTTAATGAAAATTAATTTAGTAATAATAATATTATTTTATTAAAATATTATTTAATTCAAAAATCCCTTAATTTAATAAAATAGATTTCTTAATTAAATAATCACTAAAAAAACCATTTGTACTTTAAAAACTATTTACAATGTATCAAAAACAACTAGAAATTATATTCATTATTATATACAAAAATAATGTACATGAACATAGTACTACTTATTTGTTACATAACCCCTTAAAACAGCCACATAAGACCTAAGGGTAAGGTGTGCAATGGTGACGGACTCTTGGGGTGGCTCGGATAACATCGCTCAAGTGGTAATCTCTATCAACTTCCACTTTTCCCGTAGACGGTCCTGTTCGAGCTTGACATGGTGAAGCTCAGCTTGGGCTTGGTCAAGGGCAAAGCCCAAGGATTCCACCTCTTTTCCAAGCTCCAACAAATGGGCTTCATATGGGGAAATTCTACTGGATGAGGCCATCGCTTCTTTTGTCTGAGTAAATTGGATTTGTTAAGGTCCTATATTTATACTAATCATGTGATCACTGTTCAACAACTATATTAACAACGGTCAAAAATCTTAACATAAAACCAAAGAAGTTGACATCTTATAAAAACATTTTATATAAATAGACATTTAATAAGATCAAGAGGTATTTTCCATTAATGAAACTTTGGGTCATTACAGGCACTAGAAACCCACCGGGAAGCTTTCACCTACCCCATCCAACGTCAAAATGTCATAGCACAAGGGATCCTTAGGTCATGGACCAAGGTATCCCATGATGTCATACAGTCCAAGGTGAACCCTTGGGTTCCACCAATAATGTCACCCTGCAACATGTGCCTCAATACACCTCATGTCCATATGATGTTATTGACGTCACAAAGGCACACCCAAACACTACAAATGTTTCCCCTTAGGCCCCTACTCAACAGCACCTATCAGCTAAATGCCTGACGATCGAATTCACAGTGATATATTTCCTCTTATAATATCACCATCATCTCAAATAACAACATTATTAAGAATGAAGATATCCATACTCCAAAATATTCCTATCCCAATGGCCACAAATATGGTGAGCATCATCCGCCAACTGACAACCTCAATGCTGACATCTGAAGGCACCTCACCTTTCTAGTGACTTTCTACATCAAGAACCCCAACATAATTATGTAAGCCTCGCTGATGGGGGGGCTCGATCCAGTCAATTGGTCAAAACCACCTCATCACTAAGTTAAACTACGTGAAAATGACTCTAAATAGTGATGTGGGAATCATGGGTCAGCAGAAATCACCAATTAGTACCTAAGACACACCAAGCCCAACCCCTTGTTCCCCTATGACCACATCACACAATCCAATGGCCATGACACCAATATCATACAATCCTTGCCTGTAACTTGATGGCTTAGCCACCAATCTAAGAACCATGTATCCCAATCAGGGATTATATCACCCATGTAACCTAGGACAAGCTCATACTAACGATCTTGTTGCCCCAATCCCAGATGGTCATTTCCATCTTAACCTCTGGCCAAGACCATCATTTTCCATTGAAATTTAGTAGTTCATCATAACAAATTCATAAATATGTATTATTAAATATAAATTAAATAATAAAATTCAACATAAATGAATTTAATAACTCAAAATTAAATATAAAAACTCAATTTATTATAAATAGATCAATTTAATAAAAAGGTAGCACCCTGATCAAACCGCCCTATGGTATAATGCCTCTTGCACAGTTTAAACCACTTGAAGAATCAGACAAGAATACCCAATGACATTTCATAAGGTCTAATTAATTAATTAAAAGGAACCATTAAAATTATAGGGTCTCGCTCAGTCAGCACAACGGAGCGATAAATGTTGCACCCCCAAACACTAGTGAAATCTCAAAGAAAAATATGCACCACATACCTTGGATTAGTATACGTAGGAATGTTAGATCACAATCTATATCTTTGACTGATTTGGATGAAATCGTCATTTCCTTCAAATTCCATGAAAATAGGGAAAATAACTTGAACATATGTAGTGTTTAGTGAGGAAATAGAAAAGAGAAAAATAATCAGGGAAGAGAAGAGACTAACCGATGTGGTTCTAACACACCTAATAGTGATCAAAATGAAGCTCCAAATGAAGGAGATGGGTCACACCCTAGGGGAAAAAGAAATTGGAGATCCCACTACTACTGAAAACATCCAATAAATGAGAAAATAAGAAGAAATGAAAGAAATATATGAAGGTTAAAACCATCAATTTCACCTCTTTAACGAGGCCTTGTGGTTTGAAAAACTGTGTAGTAATCGTGAAGTACCTTATTATTAGGTGAAACTCCCCACACTATTTTCCCACATGGTTAACCCTAACTGTGCACATAATATGTGTTCTATAGTATGAGGGTACATCATAATTGGCTTTATCCATGAGGCTTGTGCACGGTTTTCATAACCATGTCTAAAGCCTGTGATAGACCTCTACAAAACTATAGAGGTTCACACATGCTTGTGTGGCCCTACCTGCATAGTTTTCTATGCCATGCGCCAGTATAAAATTGGGCTCCATGTTTTTCTCTAAGAGGATACTCATTTTTACCCAAACCATGCAACTCATCCTACAACTTTTGAAAATGTGGTCTTTGGGCCTATGATGCACCCAGAACCCATCCAATCACCCAAGGCTTTCTCTAAACTTATAAACCCATTCAAAAATAAGATATTGGTTTGAAATAAATCTCATAATTGAGTTACAAATTTTGATAACTAAATTTCCATACCCACTAATTCAAAAAAATCCAAAATGGGGAGGATTTCGACCCCGCTCTAAAAACTCATAATGTTACATGTTTATTCATACCTTAGTCTAGAGAAATACACCTAAAGTATAGAATTTGATGATTTGATAGTTCAACATACAATCAAGGAGAAGGATAATTGTTCTACTCATTCAGTTCTTCATCCCTATATGAAATAGATGAAACAAAATTTGGTTGCAAAACATTTCATCAGGAAGATACAATGATTAGTGGAAGTGATCATATATTTGAGGATTTTAATGCTGAATTACTTTCTACCTTGAAATATATGTTTCATAATAGTCCAAAATATATATCCACTTTTATTTTTGGTTTATTAAATGGTATTAAAAAATATATCACTAAACTATAAGAAACTTTAGTGAACATTAAGAAATATTTTGAAGAAAAAATGGACTCCAATATTAAGATCTCTAAGTAAATTGGAACCAACGAAGTAGATATTTTTTAACATAATAAAATTTTCTATATTTTTTTGGATTATTGGCTAAGTATAATTCATGATAATTAGGATTCCACTAAATATTTAGAAGAAAATATAAATCAATTAGTATATAAACATAGGTCTATTATTGGTTTCAATAATGCACAACTTGGTATCAAAGAAAATTAGATCAAAAAGGTTAAAACATTGATACAGGGAAAGAATAAAATTCATGATTATGTTATTGAAAAGAAGAATAAATAATTTTAATAAGAGTTCATTTAATAGAGTATGAGAAAAAAATCTTGAATATAAAATTTCTTGAGATTGAAGTGAACTTTCTAAATTCTATAAACACTCAAGTGGATTATTCACAAAAATATAAAATATTAGATGTTACTACAATATCTGAATCACCACAAACTTATAAGGTGGATTATTATCCTAAAATAACATCATATCATTTAATGAAAAGATTTAAATAATTCAATGTTCAATCTCAAGAAATCTCATAGAATAAGATAACATCCACCTATGATAATAATATATATGCTAACTTTACCATTATGAAAATTGTAGGTTCAAAATCCAAACATATGTAGAAGTGGAAGATGAAAATAGATTAGGTTAATTCCCCTAAATCTATAATGAATAAATTTAAGAGTTGAGAGATTTTTTCCCTAATGAAGCCCATCAGAATAATTAAAGGAATCTGATATGGAAATCATTTCAATCATGTCAAACATTTATTCCAAAGAAGTGATCAATATTTTTTGTATATTCATTTTTTTGTGAAATATATAGGTATATGGAATATGATTGTTCATTTAATGTTTCAGTAACTGAAAAAATTAAACCTATACCAAGGGGAGAATATTAGTTATGAAGTAAAGTCGATAGAAAGAATGGAAACATCTAACTTCTAAAATAAAATTTTAATGTTTAAGGAATCTCTGTTGGATTTACAGTGGTAGTGATTAGAGTAAAGAGGTATGAAAATATAAATCATTCCGCCATGACACTTAAACAATTCGGATGAAAATTCCATATATTCTAAAGTCTAAAGATAAGTCTTCTCTAGGAAAGAATATCCATAAAATCTTTAAAAATAAAATTCCTAATATGTTCACAAAGAAGACTACATGAAATTAGACCATGGGAAACAAACCCTTGAAGTTCAAAAGGTGTGTTACACCAAAGATAAAAATATGATTATTTTTTGTAATAAGTGGTCGCAACATGGATCAATATAAAATGACCATAGATATCATAATGAATGGAATAATTATTATGTTTTATTGTAGAAGACCATCCCAAGATAAAGATAAACAGACTAAAGATGTAAATTGAATGCATAATAATCTATGTGGAAATACCAAGAATGTTATGCATATTCCTTAAGATATATTGTTTCTTGGATAACTAATTTGTGAAGAGAAAAAATGGAATAATAACAAATGAAAATTAATTCAAAATGAAAATAGATGATTCCACATAATGAAATTAAATCTCATGATAGTTTGACAACAGTTGATAACCTTAAAATCTCAAAATTACTATTTGGAAAGTTCAAGAAGGCTCATCACATTGTTTTCTCATAAAACTAGCACAAGAAGTGATTCAATATAATAATAAAAAATCACTAAATAATGAATGTTCCATGATGGATAGTGTTAAAAAGAAGAGTCCACACAATATTATTACTGAAGAATGTAAATATACCATGCTTTCTAAAACATCCAATAAATTTAGAAATTTCATCCTGAAGGGTTCAACCTTAAATGGAGTAGAAAATGAAGTAGTCTCACAGTTGAGAAAAAATTATAATCCTTGTTTCTATTTATTAAGAAAAATATAGATCCACATTACTCTCGTACACTATTTTTTTCATTATATGTAGGTAATTGAAGGTGATTCACATATTTAGGGGGAACTAATTTTGTGTATATTGATATATTTTAAAGTTGGAATATTCATTACATGATTTTTAGAAGTCTTCATTCTAGTTTTATATATCTTTTAATATCTTTAATATTATGACACAATAAATTTACATTAATATTATTGTAAATTTTCATTGATTTTTAATAAATTTCAATAGATATTATCATATATTTAACTGTTTAATTGAAAAGTGGTAAATTGTAAAAGTGGAACTAATATTAATGAAAATGAATAAATTTGATATTAAATTCCAGGGTGGTATTCATTCTATTATCGTAATTTTTTTACATTGTTATATAAATGGTGTTACCTGTTTAATTTTAAAAAAAGGTTCGAAGCTTGAGCGATCCATCAACATAGTGGGAGAACACCAATAGCCATCACACAAGTGTCATCCAGCCAGACCACCATTGATAGGGCTTACAAGATATGGTAATATGTGAAAGGGGAATCAATATTATTCATGTCTGTCCCATAGTGCATCAAGCCTGTGCAGATTAGGGGTGGGATGAAGCCTTCATGGGTCACGTGTGGTGCGGCCCTTATATGGTGTGTGAAATTGAATGTGGGAGGCCATACCAACTATAAGAATGTCAGATCCTCATCCCACACATTGATTAATAAACACGCACATATCCTCTCTATAATTTATGTGTGGGATATTATATTTTATGGTTAATGATCATCCTTTTATAAACACACCTTGCATGCCATAGATTATAACATGGTTCCACTTCTATCACTCGACATTACTCGCTGCCAGCTACACTAATTTGAGAAATAATCATTGAAGTCATATGAGAAAATCAACTCAATATTCTTTCTCTATACCTAATCCAAGGGTCTCCTGTGATCACCTCAGGACCCTTATACAACCTTCATGATCCGTTTTTTTAGATCATCTAGCCATTTTTATGTCCATATGAGAAGGAGGATCCTCTGCTTATACTTCAAGCACTTTCCTCACCACTTTCACTTCCACCAAGTGCACTGATACACTTCCACAACATCCACAACCTCCATGCATTCCATGCACGTGATGAGGGGGCAATGCCAAAGACCATGTCTATGAAAGGTTTTAATAAAACGAAATCTCATGGGAGTTTACAATTTGACCCATCCAAGTCTCATAAAATATCTTTAAAAATTTATATTCAACACGAAAATTTAGGTAGGATGAGGATTCTCTTTCACTACCTATAAAATAAACTCACCACTACCGAGAGAGGGAGTCGACACGTTGGATGAGAGGATGATGTGTAAATGATACTACTCCAATAATTTGTCTTCTTTTTTTGTTTAATTTTATTTTATTTTATTTATTTTTTATTTTCATGTAATTGTAATTTTGTTTAATAAAAAATTATGATTTCATGCATTATTTTTTCAAGTGTTTCACCCATCTTTCTTCTATTATTCTCTTATTATTCTTATCATTCTTTTTCTTTATTTTATTTTTATTTCTTATTATTTTCATCATTAAACATTATATCTATATGTTATTTTTTTATTTTTTTCATTA
This sequence comes from Viscum album, assembly GCA_963277665.1. NCBI lineage: Eukaryota > Viridiplantae > Streptophyta > Magnoliopsida > Santalales > Viscaceae > Viscum > Viscum album. The sequence goes on along the minus strand of OY728125.1, from coordinate 1,489,264,020 downwards.
TTCTCCCTCCCTCTCTCTTCTTATATTTTTGTTTTTGTGATTTCATGTGTTTGTTCTCTTCTTCTTCTCTCGCATATATTCTTTTTATTTTATTATTTTATTTTTATTTTATTTTTATTCTTCTTATTAAATTTTCTATGCATTACAAAGTAACCTATTAACCTAAAAATTTATGGGCTAACCAAAGGATTTTCTCGGGGGAGGTAATTGGTTTTTTCCATTCATTATTTTCTTCAATTATTATGTTGTTATTTACATTTTTGGCGATGAAGAGTGGAGTTCACGAGGGTGGTGGTTTTTCACAGTGGAACTAAACTCACATTCATTTTTATTCTATGTTTAAATCATTTCCCTCCCTTCTACAAGAAATAAGATCTTCATGTTATTGAGTTAATCCATTTATTGGATGAAATATAAAATAATGGAGTCAAGTCCTGGGAGATGTCACACTCTCGATTGAGGTGTGTCATCAAACATCATTACCAGAGGAGGTGGAATTTAGATTTTTAAAGGAATTAAATATATCACACCAATAAATAAAATAATTCTAATTCATGCATGATATATCAAAAATGAATTACCAAACTAAATTTGTACACCAAAAAGGATAATTATGGAACACATAAACCAAACAAAGATTTTTATGATTTTTCTTTTATAATAAGATTATATCATTACATGTTATTATAAATTTTATCATTTAATTTATCTTCTCAAAATCCATTGATTTCATATAAAAAATTAAGAACAAACAAAAATAAGTAATTTTAGTTAATTAGATTAATTTATTAGAAAAAATAATATGGTCATCAAGTGAGACAACCCTGGTCAGCCATTGTGTTGCACTATGAAAATAATTTTCATTTTCCACTCCCTACGATAGGTGTGAATCAAGACTGGGGTCATTCTCAGGGAGATAATCATATTTTTCTTCACTTTTACTATTTTCACATTATATATATATTTTCATTATTTCCCAAAATTAAAAAAAATATCACAAAAAATTTTACGTAATGTATCAAAGCATACCATATATTTGTGCATGGAATAATTAATCATAGGTGCATGAAAACGAAACATACAATACTTGGGAGTCCCACCACGAAGGGATGACACTCTTATAATAATGGTCAAGAAGAAGGAAAAACTTATAGAGATACAGTTGTTACCTCAATATTTGATGGTCATGGTCGATCAACTTTGAATTGAGTTGTAATGATTTGAGGCTTTGATTTAAGTACCATTGGTGTTCCCCAATTTCATTGAAGACATCCAAGAAGTTGAGGAAACATTTAGGGAATAAAATTAACCAACCATTTGATGAGCCATATTCAAGATGAATATGATGAGGGAGAGTGTATTTATGATGAGAAATACTTTCTTGTTGTGTTATGTGTGGGTGATCAACAAGATATTTAAGATATATAAAATGATTATGTGGTATAACTTGATCTCCCTAGTCCCTACAATGTAGAAGATACAATGACAATACGGATTTTTATATCAATAAACGATAAAGACACAAAAGTTATGGAGTTAGAAGAAAATATAGAGGATCCTGACTTCCTCCCTCCATCCAATGAGAACTAACATTAAGGGGTACTCACCACTGAGGAAATGATTGAACCAGAAACAACTCAAGGATATGATTTTTTAAATTCTTAAATTTTTAATATTATTATATCCAATTTGAGTATAACTACTTATTATTTTTAATTTTTATATTTTTTAAATTATTTACATTCCTTAGATGAAGATGAATAAACTAAACATGCACCTATTGAGGAATATATTTAACTCCCAGATTTTTTATGAACATGCATTTGTGGAATCTAATGATGAAATCCAAGTAGATAATCCTACATAAATCGAGATAGAGTCTGCTCATATAAAAATGGATAATTTTATTATTAAATAAAAGTTATATTTTATTCATGTAAAGATAACAGCTTAAGTTCCCTTTGATCATTCAATGTATCACATTTTGATCCAACAATGGAAAAGCAAGAGGATGTTGCACAAGTAGAAACCAAGGTAGAGGAGGATTCATACTTCATCCTACCCCCACCATTAAAACTATACATAATTTTGAAGGAGGGATTTGGTATACTATTTCTATGATTCATTACTCACTAAGAAGAATGAAGTGCAAGATGGGAAAATCCACATTTGGTGGTCTAAGTAAAAGAAGATCCATCCACCATCGGATTATGGATAACAGATGGTACTCCCTTCTAGAAGTAGTAAAATGTTAGTACCCACTTGGGGGGATAATACCAATATTTATCTTTACATTCATTAAAGGAATTTATATTTAAAAATTATTATTAGGATTAGTCCAGCATGTAGCCTCACTCTATTTATCATTTAGATATTAAATGACATGATCCTTGTTCTTAATTGATAAGTTATATTTTATAGGACTATAATGGAACAGTGAAGTTCTAAAAAAATGGTTGATAAGGAATAATAAATCATCATGATTATAGGGAGTTCAAAATTACATTATTTATATTCAAAATCTTGGATTTTTATTCCAAAAACTATTTTGATCATAAATTAAAAATTTCATGCCCATTCTTGAATATATTTTTTACATGAATTATCTAGGGAAAATGGGTTTCTTAGAAATACTATGATTCCATGTTTTATATTTCAATTTTAATAAGATTTAATGAGTAAAATAGAGAATCTAATTATTAAAGTTAATCATGGATATTGAAATGAGGATTCTTTATTTTAGGTAATTAATTAATTCATGTAAATGAAATTTACTAATCATTTTTCATTATTTGAATTTATAAAATTCATCTTAATTGATTTTTTATTTTTATTCTTACTAAGACTAAATTTCCAATATCAAATGTTTCATTCCATAGAGTATTTCCACTCCAATTAATTCCTTTTTAATATTGATAATATTTTTTGAGTGATTTTGGGACATATAACTTTCTAAAACATTCACTTAAATGTGTCAAAGCTATGTCTCAGAAAAACAACATTTATAATGATTAGGCCATATTTTGGAAATACCTTATCCTCTTGACCACATATACATAGATTTTTGTATCCCATATAGACCTTGAATACACATATTAGTAATGATCTATGTTTGAAGCCATTTGTATCCATTCCTACCCTCTCTTGGTATTTTCTTGATTTTTAAAATTGAAGTATGTGTGTTGGTAAGTAATGGTATAAAGGATGAAATAAATAGTAAGTAAAAAGTGTGGGGGTTATAATTATGGGTATTGAAAAAGTTTTTTAATTCATTCATTATACTATCATTTTTTACCTTCATAAAAAAAGAAAAATAGGAATGGGTTGTGACATAAATGAATAAAAATCCCCATTACTGGACTAGTGATTTTTATCATATGTGGTTAGGTGGTGGATGTGTGGTTTATTCTATTAATGACTTTCTTAAAATAAAAAAAAATTACTTTGAAAAGGAAAAAATATGTGAAATTAAATAATAGTTCGTAAAGGTTAACATCATTCATTATTTTTACATTGATCATGACCATTACTTTGAGTTTTGGGGAAAGTGGGAGTTGTTACAACTTTTATGTGATAATTTTGTTACACTTTTACTTCTGATATAATGATTTATACTTTAAGAGATAAACCTCATATTTGAGAATTATTTTTATAAACCTCAATCCAAACCAACGTTAAGCCTCAAATTCATTGGAATATTTATTTGAATTCCTCATGATTTTATGTATCTTTTATATTTAAAAAATAATGGAAATTAGTTTATTATTAGATTATGGATATGGATAATGTTCTCATGATATGAGAATAACTTTACATGAATTAATATATTGAGTGATGTGTAAAGAGATTCAAAATAGTGGTAGATTATGATTTATCACGTTTAACAATATTGATTTAAGGGGCTTAAATTAATAAGAAGAAAAGTGACAACCTTTTTAAAATAGAAAAATTAAAATTATTATAATTATACTTTCTTTGAAATTTGAGAAATTTTATTAATATTTTATGTGGATTTGGTATTGTTTTAATTATTAGTTATACTAAATTAATTTAATTTCTTTGAAATTTGAATAATGGTAATATTGGTGACCTCTGAATTATGTCATGATATATTAAGTTTGTAGACATGCATAGTTTATGTGTGGGTGTATCTGACACACTAATGTTTTACATGTATTTGTAGACAATTTTAAAATATTTTTAATAAAATTAAATTGATATACTCATATATATCAATGTTTAATTAAAAAGTGTGAAATATTAAAATTGGAATTAAAATGAATGAAACGTAATAATTATTTTATGAAATTGATGTTTGGTATTCATTCTATTATTATATTTATTTTACATTGAAATTTGAATATTTTTTAGTTTTTTACTTTTAAAAAAATGGGAAATGATTGAGTTAGCCCTAAACCAAGTGGAAGCCCTCTATATAGATAGTCCGCAATGGTCATCCAACTAGACCATCACTAAGGGGGCACATAAGAACTGGAAGGATGCAAACAGTGAGTCAAACCCATTCATGCATATCCTATAGGGTATTAAACCCATAGGGAGTATGGGTGTCCCAAAGCTCATGCATGGCACATGTAGTGTGGCATATATATGGTTTGTTCAAGTGGATGCAGGAGACCATCCCCACTGTAGGCATTCTATATGGTCATCCCAAGACTGTATTAATAAATAAAATTCTCTCCAAACTTTCATTTTTATGTCGTATTGATTATTTTTTTGTTAATATTCATAATTTAAAATCCTTCCTAACATGCACTCTCTTATAACATGCCACTATCTCTGATGTGGATCAGCTACTTGGAATTAGTATCTTCCCAATATAATCATTATAAAATCTCCATTTAAGTCACTTGATAAGTCCAACTTCATCTCCTTTATCCATAATGAATTGTGGGGTCACTCGTGATCACCTCAAGACCCTAATCCAACTTAGATTATCAATTTCGTGGATCATCTGACCAATATTAAGGTTGGATGATGAAGTGTCTCCACTGCCGCTTCAAACACCTTCATCAAAACTACCAAGTCCACCCAGTATTATATTCCACTAAAATAAAATCCACACCCTCTATGAATTCCATGAACATAATGATTAGGGCATATTTAATCCCACATCCTTGGAAGGTTTCCAAACACAAGAATCTCACAGGTGTTTCCATTTTTACACATACATCTCACATGAAATATCTTCAAAAATATATATTAAACACCAATATTTAGGTAAACTAAGGATAATCCTTTTCTGATTATAAAAAGGACCACCCTTTTTTGAGAGAGGGAGTCAATACCCAAGGAGGAGAGGCAGATGTGCCAAGGATTCTTATTCCTTCGTTTTTATTCATTTTTTTATTTTTATTTTATTTTCTTTAGTTTTTATTTTTATGTAACTTTAATTTCATTTATCAACCAATTAAAATTCATGTATTTTTTAATTATGTTTTCCTCCCTCCTATATTTTATTCTTCTCTTCTTCTTCTTTTTCTAATTCTTCTTCTTCTTCTTCTTAATTATTCTTCTTTTCTTCTATTAACATTATCTCTATATTATATATTTATTTATTTATTTATTTATTTATTTATTTTCATTTATTTCATTCTTCTCTCCCTCTCCTTCTTTTTTTTTATTTTTTTTTATTTCCTGTGTTTTTTCTCTTCTTCTTCTCTCACCTTTATTCTTTTTATTTTATTATCTTCTCTTTATTTTTATTTTATTATTATTCTCTTTTGCCTTATTTATATAGTGTCCTATTAACCCAAAAAATTAGGGGATAACCCAATGTCCTTATCTGGGGGAGGTAAGTGGTTTTCTCCATTCATTATACACTTCAATTCTTATATTGTTATTTATGTTTTTGGTGAACAAGAGTTAAATGCACATGTTTGGTGGTTTTCTACTATGACACGAAACTAAAAATCATTCTTATTCTTTATTCAAATCATCTATATCACTTCTATTGGGTACAATATCTTTATATTAATGATTTAATCCATTCAATGGATGAAATGGAATATGATGTATCCACTTCCTAGAAGAATTCACACTCTCGATTGAGGTATGATATCAACCTTGATCAATGGAGGTGGTGGAATTTAGATTTATAAATGCATTTGATATTTCATGTAATTAAATAAAATAATAGTAATTCATGCATGAGATCTTATAATTAAAATATCAAAAAAATAAACATAAAAAAAGAGAATGATGGAACCCATAATCCAAACTACAAGGTCCAGTTCTTTCTTTTATAATAAAATTCTCTCATTGAATGTCAATATAAATTTTTTAATTTCATTTATATTCTCAAATTAAATTTCCTTCATATAATAAAAAATAAAAATAATTAGTTTAGGTTAATTAGATTGAGCAGAAAAACTAAGAAGCTCCTCAAGTGAGTTGACCCTGGTCAGCTAGTATTCTTCACTATGAAAATAATTTCCTTTTTTGACAACCTATGATAGGCATGTGATAATTATTTAATAAAAAATATCTGATATAATCCTTATTGAATATGATAAATGTATAATAGTTGAACAATAAATTTTTATTTGGCATCATGGATATGATCAAAATAATGGGTATTCACATCAATTAGAATTTAGAAGAACATTTAATGACAAAATCCATATTGATGTAATGAAACTGGATATCACCCCTATATGGGGAGAATCAAAAGGGGTTTCTAAATCATTAAATTTCACAAAAATATGACATCTCTGGAGGGTAATTATTCATAAATGCATTGATAAGGTATGTGTACTTACTCCCTTATCTCTATTAAAAAAAAGATATAAATTTTAGGTCGTTAACTAAATTAATGAAATTAAAAAATGGATAATTTTTTATGATGTTCTAGGGATAAATTCAAGTACATAACCTTCCATGTATACATGGTTTCTATTATCATATGTACTGAGATGGATATATAACTTTCATGTAAAATGATTTTTGAAAATTTTCTCAAAAAGTGGTATAAAAAATATTCCACTTACATTGTATCAATTGGTATCAACCAATTACTACCAACATAAAAATTAGTTGAATAAAATGAAGGAAACAATTTTGGTATATCATTTTGTATCATATTCTTAATTTATAGTGGACAACAATGATGTCTAAATTATACCCTCTTTTTTTCTACATCGGGTTAACCAATGTAGACCTAGAGTAGTATAATTGATGGTGTATTTCTTAATAAAGTAATTATTCCATCCACTCTCATGTACTTTTCATTTTTTTCAAATAAGGGGATATAATAAAATAAAAAATAGTGGCAAAGAACATATTAAAATATCATTTTGTATATTAGTATTTAAAATAAATAATATGGGAGAGATTTATGATCCTAATTTTAATGTGTGTTGTATTATTTTTAGTAATCTAGTAAGTGGTATATCACATGATGTCAATTTCAATTGAAGATTAATACTAGATTGATAGTGTGTTTTGGTATTCCTGAGATTTATGTGTGTAAGGATTAATGTTCCAAAAAACATATGTGTGTTTCAATAAGTATATTGGTTATTTTTGATGTTTTGAAGAAGATTCAAACTCAAGAAGTTAAAAGGTAGCATACTATATTTTTGATGTAGTGAATTTGACTCTAATGATTAATTAACGGGTCTCTATGTTAAATAAAATTTTGCTAATGTGTGTCACATTATTTTCAACATTATTATAATGTAAAATATCATTACAATATTTAATTTCAAAAGTAAATGTTCTGAATAAGGGAATGAGTATTAGACCTTGAAAATAATTATTTTCCTGAATGAAAATTTTTGAATAAGAAATTTGTTTGATAATTATTTATTTATTTGTTCGTAATTAATGTTTAATATGTATATGAATTGGCCTTATATTAATAAAATGGGTCAATCATGACTACCCTTGATGGCCATATTAATCCCACACTTTTGTGAGTTGGGATCAGCCACATGGAAGATCCATCCGACTTGTCTAGGCATGGAAAAAATAATCCTATGCAAGGGAAGAAGTAGTGGGATTGCATATTATCCATTCAATGCATGCATGGTAATTTTCATGGTGTGTGCATAGAACTCATATAGTTCCCAAGGGTTCATGTAATTATATGTCATGGAACATGGTAGGAAGGTGTGTGAATATATTTCTAGGTGTCAACTGTGGTTATGGATTGACATATAGAAGGAACAAAGTGTAATATATTGAAGTGCTAAAATGAAGATATATCTGATGTGGGAAAAAGAATTCTTGATTACTATTTCGGCATTAAAAAACATTTTCAAATAAAATATTTCATCTTATCTCATCAATCAAAGTCATGCAATTAAAAATTTGATTGAATTTAACCTCATGGAAACCATTATGCCACTACGAAGTTAAATTTTCATGAGTGAACTAATGACAACCAATATCGATCAACTTCGGCAGTCGAACCAAGCTCTACGGTGTTGATATCTCCTCATATTAAGACATAAAGTACTATATTATCCACCATTCATGTATTATTTGATATTTTTTATGTTGTTCATTAAAATCATGTGTTATTTTTTTATAATGAAAACAAAGTTGCGGTGATAATTCCTTTGAGGCCACACATGAATTACAGTGATCATAATAGGTGACTGTATATCCTTAAATCATCTCATTAAGAGGACCATAACTTCCATTTCATGAATCTTCCATGATTTGAATCTTATATTTCATGAAGGGAGTTGTATTTTTTCACCTACTACCCATTGAAAAATTTCAAGAATAAGGCATCAATTACATGAATCCATACTGATGGTCATCATGGAATCATGTAAAGAAGAACATATACAAGATTATCTCACCTTAGAGAACCTCAACTTTAGGATGAATTAAAGTAATCATGTGATCATTTATTCTCTACAATGACATATAAATAATCCAAGACTTTAAAATTTTGAAATCTATGATTATTTTTTGATATATTTCATAATTTAATGAATTTGACTTAGTATAAAATCTATGGGAGAGGTTATGGATATTTTTTAATATATATATATATATATATATTTCAATGTGTGTGTCAGTGTAGATATGATTTTTTTAGCTATTTTTTATTATTCTTAAGAGAGATCTTACTCCCAACTAGAGAAATATATTCTTTCTATATCATAATTTTTTTGAGTAGACCTTCTATGTGATCTATTCACATGATGGAATAGAACATGTGAACCACCATAGTTCGGTGAATTACATGAAGGAACCCATGAATAACCTTAATAATGTGATGTATAAGACCTCCAATGTGCATTATTGAGGTGAAGAAGGAGGTTTCATCATGAACTCAATATGTAAAGGCGAAGCAAGACCATATATACCCATTTGTACATAATCAATAATGAGAAATCATGTGATCTTATAACTAGATGGATATTACATGAAGGCATTATAAATATACACTAATTCATAAAGAATATAACATGAGATATAGTGTATAAACATATCCTTTATTTTAAGGTAGTTATCTTGAGTTAACCAATTTATAAAAAATGTGTATGCATGAAGTATTGTGAATTTTCATTAATTATTAAAAACAAATATGGGATAGAAAATAATATTGGGTTATACAATCTTGAATTAAATAATATTGAAATTGTATTGTCATTATTTTACATAAATATATTTTTCATTAATAAAAAATAATATTTGAACTGATATAATCCGAATTTTTGATTTTATGAATCGAGGAAAGAGAAAATTAAATTTCTATTCAAAAACATACACATATTATTCAAACTGAAGAATTATAATAGTATTCCATAATGATTGATACAAATATGAGATATCCATTGTTTTCTATTTTCAATAAAACCATTTGATTAAAAAATTACAAGAAAGGTGATCAGAGTCCTTGGATTCCATAGAATAAGACTTTTGATATACTATTGATCACTTCAAAAGTGATAAGATGATATCCAAAAATCATGTGATTTAAATTTAAAGCATGAATTATACCTAGTTGGTTCTAGGATAATGAGTCTAAATATATCCCCTAGTGTGTGATTTAATTGATAATAAGATTTAATTTGTTCATGAGTCAGATAATAACCACCAAACATCAAGGACATAGCCATCCACAATATAGAAAAACCTTATTAATAAATCTAGGTGTTCATTATGCGTTACTATTTTATGTTCATGTTTAAAAATTACAGTTGTATACAATAATATATCCATTTAATAAATATGTAATAGAGGTAAATAAAGGATTAAATGATTAAAATGATAAATAGACATCCTACACATATTGAACCCCCCCCCCCAGTGTGGCCAACCCAAAGTGATACTCACGCCTTAATTGAAGATAAAGTCTCATAAATTATGGTTTAACATAATTTATGAATTATTTATTCTATGCTCATAGTCTTACTTTTGAACATTTCTAATTTAAACATTCATATCCCTAAATAGTTGTTATGTAATGGTTGGTGAAATAAGGAACCAAGCTAAAAATTAATTCAATGGACAATTTAGTCATTATCCCAAGCTAAAATCTATGGGTAAAATTACTAGGATTATAAATATTTTAATTATTACTAATAAAGTATCACTATTTATGACTAAAAAAGTAAACATAGTTGAATTTACTATCACACAAAATAATATAAGGATTGAGTCTCATGAAAATTAGAGTGATGAAGATGATGCAATAAAATTTCTAAATTTCCCTCATGTAAAAAACATGGGATGAAATGCACTAGGACATTTATCTAAGGAAATATAAAATATTATATTTATGGAAAATGAGGACATAAATCATCTATATTCTGAGGTAAAATGATTCATTCTATTAACATGATAGTGGTATAATATTTTCCTTCAAGTTTTACTTAAGATATTAATCAAGATATTTCATTTGAAATTTTTTATTAATCATGTCTATCTTTTTCACGCACATAATTAATGTTTTAAAAAAACTATGAGTACAATATTTATTTAAATTGGTGATAATGTAATATAATGATATTTTAGTATATATATATATATTTAATTAATTTAAATAATATTGAGTTCAATATCTTTGTACGCACTAACTAAAATGATGGTCATGATATATTATTAAAAAAAGTAATCATTTTTAAAAGAAACTATGATAACATATATATGATATAAAATATTAAAAATAATTAAATTAGCAAAATTTTATGAAATAACATTATAATCACATAATGTTTAGGACGATCATTTTAATATAAAAGTGTCTGTCATTATATTTTTATTTTTATATGAAAAGTTAAATATATTATTATTATAAATATAATTACATAAAACTAACTTTATTTTCTTAATTTGTAATACTAAATTTATTTTAGTATAAATTCTTGGTATTTTTATGAAATATCAAATTTTTAGATGATTAGTGAAAAATGCATGTTTTGGATAATTTTATCATTAATTATGATATTATCATATGATAAAAATTAAATAAATATTTATGGAACCATATTTCTCTAAAATTACATATATATATTTATATAATATTTCATATATCAGTATTACAAACCCAAGATTAACATTTTTTGACAGAATTATTATTTTATTATATTTTTTTCTGATTTAATGTATGTTTTAATTTAAAATTAAATTTTCAATATTTTTGAAATTCAGTTATATTATATAAAGGATTAATTTTGATTAATCATGTTGAATTTTTGTGGGAAGGTTGGTATAGTATTTTTATTAAGAAATTAATTTCCATGATTGATATTGAATTAAGACTAATTAGTTTTTGATTGAGTAATCTAATGTGCATTGAATTTTCATAAGATTACATGCGATATGGACCTTTTAGAAGTCATTTTTTAAGTTTTAAGGACTTTTATATATGTATTACCATGTTTTCCTTGCCGTCCTCAGCTAAATTTCATGTCATTTCATTCTTTACCCTTACTTAACATTCTTTTCAATCGTAAGTTCCCTTTTCTTCACTTATAAATGTGACCACTTACAACCATTCTTTACACACCCATATATTTGAATTAATAAGTGAAAATATTCCCTTTATTCAACCTAGAACCCTATATAATAAACCATATTTTTTTGCCACCCTTATTTAGCTTAATCCCTTCATTTCCATTGATAATTCCAAGGGAAATCAATGTTCTCTATGTGATTATTACTCTTTTATTAGTCATTATATTTAATTTTAATATTAAAAATATTCCATAAATTTTTTAATATAAATAATTAAGTATATTATATATACTAAAATTCTATTATATTAATTTAACATCAATTATTAATTTATTTTGTAGCATCTGCTAAGAAAATAAAATGCATCGATCGTGCGTACATCTGAACTACCACCTTCATTACATGATGCAGTTCTTTTTTCAAAACGTACTCTTAGGTATGGTATAAAGGATAGTTTTGATTAACAATTGTCTTATTTATACCACTTTTAAATGTTTTTAATGATCACGTTTTACATTTTCCTTCATTTCATACATTCATTAAAGAATGAGACTGTTAATCGTGCATATGTTAAAACTAACACCTCCATGAAGGACATTTATTATTTCACTTAGTCGCCTAAAATTGAGATACATAAAAGTGTAACTAATTATTTAATTTATTTTCATGACATTAGTATAATTATTAATTTATAAATTTTCATATATCATCACTCCATCCATCCATTTATAAATCTGAATTTTAATCGTGCCTACATGCAGATAACTGCCTCCACGAATTATAAATTTAATTTTATAATGACACCAATAATTAATCTTTATATTAAGGTATTTTTTGGATATATATTATATATATTACCTATATAAGATTCTTTAATGGTTATTTAAACATTATTTAGCATCACTTTCTTACTCATTTGATCATTATGACATGGTTTTATTTGGTTTGTTTATGTCTACTTGAGCAATGTTGTAATGTTCATATGGTGAATAAAAGAGTAATGTTATGTAATATTAATGAAATCTAATAATAATTTATGGAAACAATTTAATGGTTTTATAATTATTGTATTAATATCTAAATATGTTAACAATATATAAACTTTGTTCATTACAAAATGTCAAACCAAGTTTGTCTCTGGGATCATCTTCGAGAATTGTAATTAAAAATATCATGTGATGAAAGTGGAATCCTATAATAAAGGTATATATATTATATAAACATAGGTAATATATCAATTATTAACATTTTATCATAGATCAATGATCAATATTAACCTTACAAAACATGTGCAAGACAATTAAATGTGTTAACACCCGATGTTAATAGTAATCAATAATGAACCAATATATTAATAGAAAATAATTTTATATAAAGCTTATATAAGTGTAATAAATATGAATAAGGTTATAAAATATATTATTAATGTATTAATGGTTGTTTTATATGAATTGAAAATGTTCTTATGTAATGGGTTGGACCTTCTCACTCGTTACATTGAGAGAATATGATGGTAGAGGTGTTCAGTGAAGTCCCGAGGAGTTGGAGATGGAGGATATGATGGGAGAGTCTTTTTTAAAATAATCCATATATAAACTATCATATTTATTTTTTAAAAAGGTTTAAAATTTATTTTAGGAGGGATCGATGCATCATAGGAGGAACTTGGGAGGAGTTTTGAGGCTTCTATTATATTGGGGAGTAACAGAGATGTGGATCCTTGGTTTTGGCGTAGCACCTCTTGGTAGATAGAGAATTGGTGTAGAGACCATTGATATGGATTAATAATATAGGGTGGTTATTTAAGTTCTAATCCCAAATTTTACAATGTTATGACATGGAGAGGGGATGTGGTTCATAACACACTTTAATTGGCGAGGGTTTTCTATGTGGCGGCTTTGGATGCATTTTGGTATCCTCCTCAATTTTCTATATATATGACATAGGGATAGACAAGGATATAAGAACTAGTTTTACCAGAAGGTTTTAAATGTTTTGATGGTTCCTACACCATATTCCCTTTGGGTTTTATGTAGGTTTCAGTGTGGCCCTCTTGGATGTTCCATGGCCCTATGTTTTTCAAGCTGTTGTAAATTCAAAAATCACTTCAAACACGATCACTTTTCTAGACCTTATCTCATTTCTTGGTTGAACCAAGTGAATCTTATAGATCTTATTCATTACCCTTTCTATTTATTTCAACCCTATCCTTGGAGAAATGATCTTTGGTGGTTTAGGTGAGTTCCCCTCCTTGTTCTCTTCTAGTTTCTTCACGTTTCTTCATATAAGGAGGTCTTCTATCGGGAAACTAGTGGTTTGAAGGTGTTTTGGGTAAGGGATTATGTGGTTTTAATGTTTTATGTAGGTAAAGTTAATTATTTTACTTGTGGTTCCTAGAGGTGGCTTTGATCTTGTTCTAACATTGAACAGGGGGTTGGAAATCTCCATTTGAGGTAGGGTTCCTTTATTTCTCATCTATTTGTATCATACATGAGTGGGTATACTCTTGTTTATATTTTGGAAGATAGTTTTTTACCTATATAATATTTATAATGAAATGGTTAATTGAAATTAAATTTGGTGCGAAAATGATTAATAGGTGTTTACATCCTTTTTATATTGTTGATATTTAGATTATTCATGACTGTTGTGGCACAAAAAATCATGGTTATTGGGATCCTATGTTTATGTTGAGTTTATATGTTCTATTGATCCCTTGATAGAAAATTATTATAATATTACCTTGAATAAATGGTTAATCACTTAAACTCATCGAACTAATTAGTTCCAGATGGAAATTATGGCTTTTGTGATTCCGACCAAAAATAAAGAAGTGGAATTTATGAACCCCCTAGTAAAATATGAATTTTGATTATTTATTTTAATGTGGATATGAAATCTATGTTGGTAATGTGAGGATTTTTTTTGATTTAATGACGATAAAGTTGTAATTTGGGGTTGTTTTTTGTGATATAGTGGTAATGTGGGAATGTTTGGATTAAAGAGGATGATTGTTTGTTTTTTATGGTTTTTTGTTGTGTTAGTCACCTAATTAGTATTAGAATTTAATAAAAATGTTGAAATTGAAATGGCATGGAATGGTACGGTTAATGCGAAGGATATGGATAATGAATGAATTAAAATGGGTCATGTTGTTAGATTTGATCGATGATTAATGTGAAATAAATGGGATTAAATAATGAAATTAAAGGTAAATAAAAAATTATTGGGATCAAATGAATGTATTTTTTTTGTAATGTGAAATCAGAAAAATGGATTAACATGAGAAAGAAGATGAAATGTGTCTTCTGTATTATTGTGTCGTGTTGTGTATTTAGTGGTGGTAGTGAAATTGGTAGTGTTTTGAGGTTGGGGTGATGTTTTTAGTTCTCTAGTTATTTTATTGTAAATCCATTTGTTGGGTTTTTGTGTGGATATATATTAGTACCATGTATTTCTATTTTATTTCTGTGTTCACCCCACCCACATCGAGAACCATTTTCCAACACACATATATTTGGTATGTATTTTTTTCAACAACATTGTAAGGACCCGACCCCAGTTGCCCAGAGCTGTTGCCTTATTTTATTACATTGGAATAAAAACAAGGAATAAGAATCTAGATGGACTGAGTAGTTTAGTATTATTTGAAACAAGATTCATACATATGTTAATCGTTACAACTTGAAAATAAATACAACATAGAAACTCTTTCGACAACATCCATAACTTCTAGTTTATTTCAGCATGTCATTCATAATAAGCATCTCCATGTCATGAGAAAATGAAACATTATAAAGGGGTCATATCAAATGCTCAGTAAGGGTAAGAAACATAGTTGAAGATAACATAAACATTAGACATGGTGAATAATTGAAAACACATGCCTCTAAAAATAAACTTGAACACAATATGGTAGAAAAATGAGTTGAGTAAATATAGCTATATCATAACATAATCATGGGTATTATACTAGTCAAATAACCACATAAACCATCAATACTATTTCCATACTGAGGGAATTCATAATGAAGTAAAACTTAACTATACTGTCAAGGCCTCGTGTCAAGCCCATAAATAATCATATTGTCCAGGCGTTGTGCCAAGACCGTAGTTTGTCTCATGAGACCTATTGATGCACTGAGGGGCTATAGCGTACCCCACTGTACACTTACTATTTAAAATTCATTTCTCATATAAATAGGGATAAACATTAACAACATACACATTCATATTGAAACTAATATATGAAATGTAAATATATTTTCTCGAACATTAAACAAAAACACAAACCATTAGAAGTTAGTAGATGAATGGTTTTAAGGTAGCATATCAATATCCAAAATAATAATAAACAATTAAATTAAATATGGAATATGATAATATGGAATAATAATCCCAATAATACACAAGAATCAACACAAGTGTTGAAATAGATCAATATACTCATATAAAATCTTCGAGTAAATCTTGAGATAAATACTCTTTTACATTGAAAAAAAAGAGTTCTTTTAGGAAAATATTTGTATAAAACCAGAAGTAAAGTAAGATATTATTCTCATAATAAAATGAGTGATTTTATAAAGGTAATGGCTTCCAAAAATTAATTATAGAGTGCCCTTTAAAATTGGTAAGAATAAGAGAAATTCCTTCGGATCGGGCTTGTATTTCGGAAACAATTTTGAATTTTCCTTTTAAAATGTGTAACTATCCACAAAATAAAGAATAATTCTGGTTGTTACACATATATACAATACCCACACAGATTTTGTGAGGATTAAATAACAATATTACTGAATTTAATTGAGTTAATTAGACAATAAAAGTAACTCGAATGAAAATGGAAGTTTGTGTGGAAAATCCCTTACCTTAAATCATAAGATGTTACGCTCATGAACTTTAGCTCCTAGAATATGAAATTATACTTATAAATAACCATTTTATAAACCTATTATACATGTATTTAGTTTATCATAATTCTGTTTAGTTCACTTATGCCCTTAATTATAAGTTATTATATTGAATTTTTTCGATCTGTAGTGTTTGTTAGCTTTATTTTCATAATTGGTTCACTTGTTCATAAGTAATGGAGATCATTTGGAATGGATGTAAATCTAAAAATTTGAATTTTCAAATTATTTATTATCATCCATAGGTGTTAGTGGTCATTTATATAACTTGGTTACATGGCATGAGGATGAATTATTATATAGAACTTTAATAATAAATGTTTCGGTTAATTTGTGGGTTCTGATTACAACAAACTCATTTTTCTTTATAACTTAATACCATTTGTACAAATGGATTACATAAACTTACATAGGGTTATATTACCTATATAATAATTTGTTTCAACCATAACTGGAATGGTTTCATGACCAGAATTGAGAATGTTTATAGAAATCGAAAGCCCATCATCCTTGAATGTGGTAAATTGACACATCTCAGACAGAGTTCTTGCTACTATTATAAAAGAATAAAAAAGGAAGATATGATGATAACTTATTCCAATATCAAGAAAACATTCCAGCACATTTAAGTTACTTGATTCATCACAACATTTGGATAATGATAGGTAATAATAGAAATAGAAAACAAATGAACTTGAAAGGAAAAAAGAAATAATTGAAAAGAGGAATTAACCTCATGAACCAAACATGTTTGAGAGCCTCCTTAAGGGGGAGGTTTTGGTCTTTTTGTGAGACCAAGGCTTGATGGACGTGGGAGAAGATATTGTGAAGTTATTTCGATAGAATTTGGAGAATCCACAAGTCTTGAGAGGAGTGAAGAGAAGAGGGAGTGATGGGGGGTTTTATAGTGGAGGGGAGAGGGGATTTCTCAATTTTACATTCACTAATTTATTATTTCTCCACATGACAAGAAATAGTGAGTATTCCATGACCAAGAATTGTAATTTTATCATATTAATCCGAATCAATTTGGCTTACATCAGCAGAACATCATACATGACTCTATAATTTCTTTATTTAGCTTATTTTGTAAATTATGATATTTCACTATTCATAAAAAAAATTATTGTATTTCAAAAAAAATCCAAGAAATTCACCCCAAAAATTTTAAGACGTGTATAATCCAAAAATGATGTTAATTTTTCATAAATAATTATCTAAATATAATTAATTTATTATTTAATTAACATCTATGTTTATTCTAATAAAATAGTTTAATAATATTTATTTACTTATTCCAAAACATAGGTATATCGTACTTCAACTTGAATATTATTTATATACTATAGTAGGTAAGGTTATTATTCATTAGGGTATGTCACTATTCATAAAGTTATGTTATTATTCATAAGGGTAGGATACTATTGACCAAAAATTATGTTTTTCTTATTGGACTCAAAATAACTTACTGATCGCAACTGTGTATGTCAGATTTTTGAAATTCCCATCCCAGAAGTGACAAACTTATGTTTGATGGTCACATAGCACTTAGTAGTTCATTTTTTTGTGATTTCAAGTGATTATGACTTGTTTATATGAAATGAATTTCCATTGAAAAATATTGGGTTGTTATATTCTCCCCTCTTTTCAAAACATTCGTCCTCGAAATTCACAAAATGTTACATAAAAACATTCGGGCATGTCGTCAACATATGCTCCTCAGGATCCCAAGTTTCATCTTCCATATTATGGTTCCTCCAAAGAACCATTACCAGACGAGTCATTCGATTTATCCATACTTGTTCTCTGGTATCAAGAATCTTGATAGGCTCTTCGCAATAATACAGATCGGAATCATGTTCTATTTCTTCATAGGTGAGTACATGTGTTGGGTCTGGTATTTATTTCCTTAACATTGAAACATGGAACACATTGTGAACTTTGGATAGACTTGGAAGTATTTCCAAATGGTAAGATATGGCTCCAATTCGATCCATAATTTCAAAAGTTCTAATTTACCAAGGACTTAATTTTCCCTTTTTACCGAACCATATAATGCCCTTCCATGGATATACCTTTAAAAAGACATTATCTCTTACTTCAAATTTCAAATCCTTCTTTTGGTTATTAGTATAGATCTTCTGCCTACATTGAGCTATATTGATATGGTCTTGGATAATCTCCACTATCTCTGTTGTTTCCTCAACATGTTTTGGTCCTACGATCTTTCTTTCACCAACATCATCCCAGCATGTTGTTGTATGTCATCTCTTTACACAAAACACTTCAAATGGTGCCATATAAATACTTGAACTGGAGGTATTGTTATAGGAAAATTATACGAGAGGAAAATAATGATCATATATTCCTTGAAACTAAAGTGAAAATGACCTCAACATGTCTTCCAAAGTTTGAATAGTCTGTTCTAATTGTCCATCGGCTTGTGGGTGGTGGGCAGTTCTTAAATTCAGATCAGTATCTAGAGCCTTATGAAGACTTTTCCAGAATTGTGATGTAAAACGGGGATCCCAATTTGAAAAAAATTATATGGTTACACCATGGAGTCTTACAACTTCATTAATATATGTTCTTGCTAAATTTTCAAGTGTAAAATCCTCACTTATAGTAAGAAAATGTGTTGATTTTGTAATACTGACAACAATGACCCATATCGCATCATTATTTCTTGGATTCTTTGGTAGTCCCATGACAAAGTCCATTGTAATGTCTTACCATTTCCATATATAAATTGGAAGGGGTTGCATGACAACTCCAAGACGTTGTCTTCTAGCCTTCACCTGTTGACACACCAAACATCTCGACACATAATCAGCAATCTCCCTCTTCATGTTTTCCCACCAAAAATAATCCTTTAGATCTTGATACATATTTGTGCTACCAGGTTTTATAGAGAAATTAGGGCTATGATAATCCTCAAATAGTTTCCTCTTTATCTCAGGAATAGAGGGAACACAAATCCTCTTTCTGAATTTCAAAATGCCACCTTCATATACAAATTCAGTCAAATTCCCATCATTTATAGCTTTATATTTCTTTGGAAACACCACATCATGAGACTAAGAACATTTTATCCTTTCCAATAAAGAAGGTTTGGCTACCATTTAAAAATTTTCTGATGTGTTACCTTTCTTTATAATTCCCATATCCATTTTTACTAGATCCACGAACAAAGGATCCCTTTCAACTATCATCTTGTTAAGAACTCCATGATCCTTT
This sequence comes from Viscum album, assembly GCA_963277665.1. Lineage (NCBI taxonomy): Eukaryota > Viridiplantae > Streptophyta > Magnoliopsida > Santalales > Viscaceae > Viscum > Viscum album. The sequence goes on along the minus strand of OY728125.1, from coordinate 1,489,243,933 downwards.
GTGCTCAAAGCATCTAATGAATTATTTGCCTTCCTTGGGTGGTATTGTATTGTACAATCATAATATTTGAGTAGCTCAATCCATCTCCTTTGTCTCGTGTTGAGTTATTTCTATGAGAATATATATTTCACACTCTTACGGTTAATATATATATATATATCACATTTTCCTCCATAGAGGTAATGTCTTCAAATAATAAAAGAAAGGATTACCACTACTAAATCAAGATCATGATATGGTATAAGTCCCCGGCCTTAAACCTTAATTAATATTGAATTAAATGAATAATTCACGTTGAGGATCTTTTCAGGTTTAGAGTTTTAGAGAATTAGAACATTAATATTACATCTTAAAAGATTACAAAGTAGTCACTTCTACTAAGTTTCCATAATAAAAAAAACTCTTAAAAGAAACATGTCTAGTTCCATGTTTTATATAGCTTGACAATCCCTTGATCCCATCCTTGACCTTATTCCAAATTAAGTCATGTGAAAAACATTTCAAAAAAACTTGGGGTGAGCATAAAAAGCTTAGTAAGGGATACACAAAGAATGAAAACTATTAGTTTTTCAAACATCAAGTAAACCATGTATACTCTATCAAAGTAATACCTTCACCTTCATGAAGTATTAAAAACTATTCACTGAATAAAGTATCATTACTTACCTTTTTGTAATCAAAGGATTACCATAAAACCCATATAAAGAACACATAACATATATAAAGGTAACTTGGGACATAAACATACTTAAGTGGAATAACCATACGGTCGAATTCCACACATATCACTTAATGGAATAGCCATAGGGCCAATTTCCATACATACTTAATGGAATAGCCATACGGCCGACTTCCATACCCAATGCATTGGAGGTTATAACGTAACCACCCGTCTTGGTATTCATGGCACCACCCGTCATATGGTTTATCACGTAACCACCCGTCAAATGTCCAAGTACCAATATAAAATCATAAAACATAAAACCAATATAAAGGAATGATAACATTTCCACATTTCAATCACAATATATCATAATATATTCCTTTATCAAAACCATTTTCAATACCAAAATACATAAAAGAGTATATGGTATTTATTTCATTTTAAAAGCATTACGGCTTGTTGAGGAAGCCAAAGACCAAATAATACTCGCGGCGGCGGAAAAAGTTGTTGTCACCGCGTACGTTAAAAAAACATTCCTTTTTTTCGTTTAGTAAAACGCTTCGTAGAAAAATATTCCTTTTGTATAAAAGTAAAAGTTAAAGGGGTTTATACACCGTATAAAAGAAAGTTGTGTATAAAACGAAATATACCTCAATGAAAGGAGATTGAGACGAAGTCCCTTACAGAGATCATTTTTAAAATAAAATAGATCTATTATGTGTATTCACTATAATTACACATAAAGAAATTACAAATATAAGATAGGACATAATAATATCATGACATAACTTGAATGTAGGAGATTAGCCCAAAGAATGGTAATTGGGTTAAGAAGTTCCCTTACCTCGTATCTGACTTGACCCGACCGTTCTTTAATCTCCTAAATAATAAACTTGAGTTAATCTCTACTTGATTAAAAACCTTTTTCAAGTTCATTATTCCTTTTATACCATGTTATAAACATCATGTAATCATTTAAGTTAATAATGTTCATTTTGTCGGTATTTGGTTCATAAGTCAAAAATAGACTTCTTACACTTACATGTTGTTAATTTGGTCAAAGGTTCGTTATATCCAGAATGATATTAATGGTTTGGATAACATATATATCATATATATTCAGCATATACAAGTATTTATAATATTACATCACATTTAGAGGTAAGAAATGAAATGCACCGTTCATGGAGACGGTAAGCCGTACGTACGCATGAACGCTACTTCCATTTCTATTTCGTATTTTCTGGAATGGAATCATAATGATATAAGAGTATATTATAATTCCAGTATAATAACATATATAATATCATTAACTTTATCCTTTACAAATCCCACATATGGTATTAATGAATCAAATCACTTTCAGGGGGCGGTAGTCCGTACTTCCTAAAATGAAGATATCGTGTTTACCCATAATGGAAACAATAATGGTATGCCATAAATGCAAAATACATAACCTTAAGGAAGAATAAACATATTATATATCATATATAAAAATATTGACATCATAATGGCCACTTTTGAAGGTGTTAAATGAGTATTGAACAATCATCGTTTTCGGAGGTAGAATTTCGCCATCCACGGAAACCGTATGTTCTTTAACCATTTGATGTAGTTGTGTGAGAGTGTAGCTTGAATAAATCTTATAAAAACATCCTAGTATATTGAAGATACTGGTGTTGTTACAAAAGAAGTAAATAAAAAGAGTTTAGGGGGTTGGAGAAGCAAAATAGAACAAATGAACAAGAGAGAATGAATTACCTTTAAAAGTGTAACTCCTTTTGATTTGAGCCTAAAGGCTTCCTTTGAAAGGATTCTGCCCAAAGATAATCCTCTAGGATGAGTAGAGGGATGTGGAGAGAGTAAATGGGCAGGGTATTGCCGAGACAAAGGCTTGAGGAGTGTGTGAAATGAGGTAGAGGTGGGGGCCTTTTATAAGAGGAGAGGAGGGGCACTTTTGGAAATCATGAAACTATTATTTTATTTTCAAAAGTGTTTCGAATTTCTAAGGTCCCACATTGATATATTTCGAAGATAAGATGATAAGGCTTCTAAATATTCCCATAAAATAGGTTTTGGACATGTGTAGGTTTTAGATATTACATTATCTTTCCATTTTATTTAAATCGTTAAATAATGAAGTCATCGCTGCATCATCATGATGTCATAAATAATTTAATTTATTTAAAGTCTAAAAATTATAAAAAAAACTACTATTATGTAGGAAATCTTTTTAGCTTTCCAATGACTATTTATAATAAAAAATCTGATCTTTATAACCCCATGTAAAAATTGTTTTTGTAAAACATATTATGTTTGTGTCATTTGTACTTTTACATTAAATAAAAAGTTATTTATGTCATTTCCCAACCAAAGTGGCTCCATGGGGTCCCCAAGTTGACCCATGGCTTTTATTGGTCGTCCATGACACATCCAATGAGGGTAGTACATGTTTCAAGCTCATCTCATATTATTAAAACATTATTTTTACCTTAAACTACACTAATTACCACTAATCGCGATTAAAAACATAATAAGTTACTATTCACCAAAAAATTATTTTTATCTCATTGAACCAAATTTTACTTCTTAATGACAACCATGTATGTCGGATTTTTGAAAATAAAAACACAATGATGGAAAAATTTCATTTAAATGGAAAATCAGTTTTTATAAGTACCACTTAGTGGTTTCACTATTCATCAAAAATTGATGTTTTTCAGAAAATTACCAAAAATTCACCCTAAGCTATATTTGATATTAAAAATTCAAAAATGAAGTCTATTTTACAAAATTCAAAACATATAAGTCACATTAATTAATTTAATAATTAATTCCTGTTGTCAGAGCAAATTGCGTGTTTTTATGAAACAATAAGTATCAAAAGATTGACACTAGTTTAAGTTCGATTTCAAAGTGAAATTAATTCCAACGACCACTATTGGATTTAATGGTAAAAATATTTTGTAATTTCACTTTAAAACCAATTCAAAAGATAATATAATCATATAAATAAATTAGATTAAAAATATTTTTTGAATTAAAATACAACATTTTACACTATTCATTAAAAAATGAATTTTATCGGAAAGGTACCAAAAATTTACACAAAGTAAATTTTGATGTCCCGATTCTAAAGAAGAGTTATTTTTGGTACAATAGAATTTATAAGATTGATCAAAAATATATTTAATGACGGTTCGCCGTCAAAAGGTGATAAGTGAACCCTTAGTGAAAATTAGGGTATAAATGCCTAAAATTGAACTCTTTCCATATTTTAAGCCTTTATCTTTTATTGGGTAAATGTAAAAACATTTAAAAACATATATAATCATATTTTAGTTATTTCTATCCATTCCCACCATTACAACGGCTACTTGTTAACTAACATTTAAAATAATATTATTTTATTACTTGTGTGCAATGTAAGTTTTCAAAGAAACTCATCGTTGCGTATCGAGTACGCTATCGAACGTAGAAACCCCTTTTAATTAAAATTAATATTTAATTCGTAAATATTAATAAATATGAAAATTCTTTGTTCTTTAATTACTTGGGATGTTACATCCTTCCCCCCTTTTGGGAATTGCGTCCTCGCAATTTTATTCACTTATCAAAATAAGTGGGGGTATTTATCCCTCATAGCATTTTCAGATTCCCACGTTGCCTCTTCAATCACATGGTTTTTCCACAAAACCTTTACCTGATGAATCACCTTATTCCGTAACACCTGCTCCCTGTGGTCAAGAATCTGGACTGGTTGTTCTTCATAAGATAGGTTCTCCTCCAGCTGAACTACCTCTGGACTCAAAACATGAGATGGATCTGGCATATACTTCCTCAACATTGAAACATGAAAAACATTGTGTACCTGAGATAAACTTGGAGGTAAAGCCACTCGGTAAGCAACTGATCCGACTTTCTCCAGAATTTGATATGGTCCAATAAACCTTGGACACAACTTTCCTTTCTTACCAAATCACATGAAACTTTTCCAAGGAGAAACCTGGAGAAAAACATGATCACCTACCTCGAAAGATAGATCCTTCCTCCGGTTATCCGCAAAACTCTTCTGCCTGCTCTGAGCTGTTCTCATGTGTTTCTGAATCAGCTGAACTTTTTCTGCCATCTCTTCTACCAATTCTGGTCCCATCAGCTTCCTTTCACCCACTTCATCCCAAACTGCTGGAGTTCGACACCGCTTCCCATATAATGCCTCAAATGGTGCCATCTGTATACTGGAATGAAAGATGTTATTATAAGAAAACTCAACCAAAGAAAGATGTTGGTCCCAACTTCCCTGATAATCCATCGAACAAGCTCGTAGCATATCCTCCAAGGTCTGAATTGTTCGTTCTGACTGCCCATCTGATTGAGTATGAAAAGCTGTACTAAAATTTAATTCAGTACCCAACAACTTCTGAATGCCTTTCCAAAAGTTAGAAGTGAACCTGGGATCACAATCAGATACAATGGAGAGACGAACTCCATGTAACCTGACTATCTCTTTAAGATACAAACGGGAAATTTGATCTAGGGAAAAAGTATCTCGTATAGCAAGGAAATGAGTAGATTTATTCAAGTGATCAACAATAACCCAGATTGCATTATTACCTCGAGATGTACTCTGTAATCCCTCAACAAAGTCCATGGATATGTTTTCCCATTTCCACTCTGGCACTGGTAAAGGCTGAAGCATTCCTTTCGGTAACTGCCTCTCTGCTTTAACCTGCTGACAAGTCAGACACTTCACAGTAAAATCAGCAATATCTCTTTTCATTCCATCCCACCAGTAATACTCCTGCAGATCTCTGTACTTCTTAGTACTGCCAGGATGAACTGAAAATGGGGAACTATGAGCCTCACATAACAACTCATTATTCAACTGTGAATCACAAGGCACACATAATCTCTTCCCAAACCTCAAAACACAATCATTATCAATGTTGAATTCAGGCAACTTACCTTTCTGAACCAGCTCTATCTTTTTCTCCAACTCACTATCTCACTTCTGTGCTTGCTTGATTCTGTCTGATAGAGAAGATTTCACTGATACCAGAAACAAAACAGAAGAACATCCTGTACCAACAACTTCTATGCCAAATTTCATCAAATCTTTAACCAAAGGATCACGTTCCAAACGCAACATTGCTAATGAAGCATTACTTTTTCGACTCAAAGCATGAGCCACTTTATTTGCTTTTCCCGGATGGTAATGAATTGTACAATCATAATCCTTGATTAATTCCAGCCATCTCCTCTGTCTCATGTTCAATTATTTCTGTGTGAATATATACTTTAAACTTTTGTGATCAGTATATATTTCACACTTTACTCCATACAAATGATGCCTCCAAATTTTTAAATCAAAGACAACAGCAGCTAATTCCAAATCATGTGTAGTGTAATTTACCTCATGAGTTTTCAACTGACGTGAAGCATAAGCAATTACCTGATCATTCTGCAAAAGGACACAACCAAGTCCTTTCAACGAAGCATCACTGTATATAACAAACTCACTATTCCTGGAAGGAAGTTCCAAAACTGGAGCATTCACCAATCTTCTCTTCAACTCCTGAAAACAATCATCACATTCTTTTGTCCAGATAAACTTAACACCATTCCGAGTTAGCTTAGTCATTGGACTAGATAACCATGAAAAATTTCTAACAAACCTTTGGTAATATCCTGCCAAACCAAGGAAGCTACGAATCTCGGTTACATTTGTGGGTCTTGGACATTCTTCAACAACTTTTGTTTTTGCAGGATCAACGGTTATGCCATCTTTTGAAACAATGTGACCAACGAAATAAATTTGTTGTAACCAAAACTCACACTTGCTGAATTTTCCATATAGTTTCTTTTCTTTTAAGGTTTGTAAGATAACCCTTAAATGTCTTTCATGCTCTTCTTTACTTTTAGAAAACACCAAAAAATCATCAATGAAAACCACCAACATTTTTCACCTGAGTCAATTGGGCCATCACTGCAACAAACTGTTTAGTTCTGATTCTAACCATCTCAGGATACTGATTTGAAAGGTCATTTCCCTCTCTATGCCTTCCCAGAAAAGCTGCTCTGTTTCCTCTATGGAAAACCATTCTTATCATAGAAATACCTTAGGTGAAGCAACATGGTAATCCATAAATGCTATATCATTTCAATCATATTATAATTTAACACTTTTCTAACTCCTAAAGTTGTCTAAACCGACCTTTGATACCAACTATAAGGCCCCGGCCTTAAACCTTACTTAATATTGAATTAAATGAATAATTCATGTTGAGTATCTTTTCAGGTTTAGAGTTTTAGAGAATTAGAACATTACTATTACATCTCAAAAGATTACAAAGTAGTCACTTCTACTAAGTTTCCATAATAAAAAAACTCTTAAAAGAAACATGTCTAGTTCTATGTTTTATATAGCATTACATTCCCTTGATCCCATCCTTGACCTTATTCCACATTAAGTCCTGTGAAAAACATTTCAAAAAAACTTGGGGTGAGCATAAAAAGCTCAGTAAGTGATACACAAAGAATGAAAACTGTTAGTTTTTCAAACATCAAGTAAACCATGTATACTCTATCAAAGTAATACCTTCACCTTCATGAAGTAGTAAAAACTCTTCACTGAATAAAGTATCATTACTTACCTTTTTGTAACCAAGGATTACCATAAAACCCATATAAAGAACACATAACATATATAAAGGTAACTTGGGACATAAACATACTTAAGTGGAATAACCATACAGTCGACTTTCACACATATCACTTAATAGAATAGCCATACGGCCAATTTCCATACATACTTAATGGAATAGCCATACGGCCGACTTCTATACCCAATGCATTGGAGGTTATAACGTAACCACCCATCCTGGTATTCACAGCACCACCCGTCATATGGTTTATCACGTAACCACCCGTCAAATGTCCAAGTACCAATATAAAATCATAAAACATAAAACCAATATAAAGGAATGATAACATTTCCACATTTCAATCACAATATATCATAATAGAATCCTTTATCAAAACCATTTTCAATACCAAAATACATAAAAGAGTATATGGTATTTATTTCATTTTAAAAGCATTACGGCTTGTTGAGGATGCCAAACACCAAATAATACTCGCGGTGGCGGAAAAGGTCGTTGTCACCGCGTACGTTAAAAAAACATTCCTTTTTGTCGTTTAGTAAAACACTTCGTAGAAAAAGTTTCCTTTTGTATAAAAGTAAAAGTAAAAGGGGTTTATACACCGTATAAAAGAAAGTTGTGTATAAAACAAAATATGCCTCAATGAAAGGAGATTGAGACGAAGTCCCTTACAAAGATCATTTTTAAAATAAAATAGATCTATTATGTGTATTCACTCTAAGTACACATAAATAAAGTACAAATACAAGATAGGACTTAATAATATCATGACATAACTTGAAAGTAGGAGATTAACCCAAAGAAGGGTAGTTGGGTTAAGAAGTTCCCTTACCTCGTATCCGACTTGACCCGACCGTTCTTTAATCTCCTGAATTATAAACTTGAGTTAATATCTACTTTCTTAAGAACCTTTTTCAAGTTCATTATTCCTTTTATACCATGTTATGAACATCATGTAATCATTTAAGTTAATAATGTTCATTTTGTTGGTATTTGGTTCTTAAGTCAAAAATAGACTTCTTACACTTACATGTTGTTAATTTGGTCAAAGGTTAATTATATCCAGAGTGATATTAATGGTTTTTATAACATATATATCATATATATTCAGTGTATACATGTATTTATAATATTACATCACATTTAGAGGTAAGAAATGAAATGCACTGTTCATGGAGACGGTAAGTCGTACGTACGCATGAACGCTACTTCCATTTCTATTTCGTATTTTCTGGAACGGAATCATAATGATATAAGAGTATATTATAATTACAGTATAATAACATATATAATATAATTAACTTTATCCTTTACACATCCCACATATGGTATTAACGAATCAAATCACTTTCAGGGGGCGGTAGTCCGCACTTCCTAAAATAAAGATATCATGTTTACCCATAATGGAAACAACAATGGTATGCCATAAATGAAAAATACAGAAGATTAAGTAAGAATAAACATATTATATATCATATATAAAAATAGTGACATCATAATGGCCACCTTTGAATGTGTTAAATGAGTATTGAACAATCATCGTTTCGGGAGGCAGAATTTCACCATCCATGGAAACCGTATGTTCTTTAACCATTTGATGTAGTTGTGTGAGAGTGTAGCTCGAATAAATCTTATAAAAACATCCTAGTATATTTAAGATACTGGTGTTGTTACAAAAGAATTAAATAAAAAGAATTTAGGGGGTTGGAGAAGCAAAATTGAACAAATGAACAAGAGAGAATGAATTACCTTTAAAAGTGTAACTCCTTTTGATTTGAGACTAAAGGCTTCCTTTGAAAGGATTCTACCCAAAGGGAATCCTCTAGGATGAGGAGAGGGTTGTGCAGAGAGTAAATGGGCAGGGGATGGCCGAGACAAAGGCTTGAGGAGTGTGTGAAATGAGGTAGAGGTGGGGGCCTTTTGTAAGAGGAGAGGAGGGGCACTTTTGGAAATCATGAAACTATTATTTTATTTACAAAGGTGTTTCGAATTTCTAAGGTCCCACCTTGATATATTTCACATATAATATTATAATTCTTTGAAATATTCACTTACAATAGGTTTTGTACATGTGTGGGTTTTAGATATTACATTATCGTTCCATTTTATTTAAATCGTTAAATAATGAAGTCATCGCTGCATCATCGTGATGTCATAAATAATTTAATTTATTTAAAGTCTAAAAATTATAAAAAAAATACTATGATGTAGGAAATCGTTTTATCTTTACAATGACTATTTATAATCAAAAATCTGATCTTTATAACCCCATGTAAAAATTGTTTTTGTAAAACATATTATGTTTGTGTCATTTTTACTTTTACATTAAATAAAAAGTTATTTATGTCATTTTCCAACCAAAGTGGCTCCATGGGGTCCCCAAGTTGACCCATGGCTTGTCTTGGTCGGTCATGACACATCCAATGAGGGTAGGACATGTGTAAAGCTCATATAATATTATTAAAACATTATTTTTACCTTAAACTACACTAATTACCACTAATCGCGATTAAAAACTTAATAAGTTACTATTCACCAAAAAATTATTTTTATCTCATTGAACCACATTTTACTTCTTAATGACAACCATGTATGTCGGATTTTTGAAAATGAAAACACAATGATGGCAAAATTTCATTTAAACAGAAAATCAGTTTTTATAAGTACCACTTAGTGGTTTCACTATTCATCAAAAATTGAAATTTTTCAGAAAATTACCAAAAATTCACCCTAAGCTATATTTGATATTACGAATTAAAAAATGAAATCTATTTTACTAAATTCAAAACATATAAGTCACATTAATTAATTTAATAATTAATTCTCGCGGTCATAGCAAATAGCGTGTTTTTATGAAACAATAAGTATCAAAAGATTGACACTAGTTTAAGTCCGATTTCAAAGTGAAATTAATTTCAACGACCACTCTTGGATTTAATGGTAAAAATATATTCTAATTTCACTTTAAAACCAATTCAAAAGATAATATAATCATATAAATAAATTATATTAAAAAGAGGTTTTGAATTAAAATACAACATTTTACACTATTCATTAAAAATAAACTTTATCGGAAAGGTACCAAAAATTTACACAAAGTAAATTTTGATTTCCTGATTCTAAAGAAGAGTTATTTTTTGTCCAATAGAATTTATAAGATTTATCAAAACTATATTTAATAACGGTTCTCCGTCAAAAGGTGATAAGTGAACCCTTAGTGAAAATTAGGGTATAAATGCCTAAAAGTGAACTCTTTCCGTATTTTAAGCCTTTATCTTTTATTGGGTAAATGTAAAAACATTTAAAAACATATACAATCATATTTTAGTTATTTCTATCCATTCCCGCCGGTACAATGGCTACTTGTTAACTAACATTTAAAATAATATTATTTTATTACTTGTGTGCAACGTAAGTTTTCAAAAAACTCATCGTTGCGTATCGAGTACGCTATCGAACGTAGAAACCCCTTTTAATTAAAATTAATATTTAATTCGTAAATATTAATAAATATGAAAATTCTTTGTTCTTTAATTACTTGGGATGTTACATCTGGATAGTTTTGTTCCTGAATTTTTAGCTTCCTAGATGCATAGGCAATCACATGATAATTCTTCATAAGGAAACAACCATGTCCTTTCTTTGATGCATCACTATAGATAACAAACCCGTTATTCCCTGTTGGTAGGGTTAGGATCAAATCTTTCACTAACCTCTTCTTAAATTCTTCAAAACATTCTTCACATTCCTTTGTCCATAATAACATAACCTCTTTTCATGTGAGCATGGTCATTGGGATAGCTAAATGGTCAATCGTTTGAACAAAACGCCGATAATAACCTGCTAAACCAATAAAACTATGTACCTCAGTAACGTTTGTTAGAGTAGGACATTCTTGCATATCCATTGTCTTCACAAGATCTACTGATATTCCATCATTAGAAATAGTGTTTCCTAGAAAGGAAACTTATTGGATCCAAAAATCACACTTTCTAAACTTTCCATATAATTTATTTCTTATAAGTGTCTTCAGAATAGTGCGCAAGTTTTTTTTAAGTCAATGTCTCGGTCAAAGACCAAGACACAAAATTATTATTAAAAAAGGGTAAGGAAAATTACAAGAGTCTGAAGGAGGAAATTTTATTACAATCCTTTTCATGGAACGGAAGGAGATAAACCGGTAATGTATCACTCCACGTAATATCCTGGTTGATCCCTTGGTTAGCAAGCCCATTCGCCACCTTGTTTGCTTCCCTATAGGTATGGGTGGCAATGTATCTGATCTCTTGGAGCGAGCTAAGGAAAATTTTCTAAAGCGCTGTGAGAGGCCAGGAAAGGTGAACCACACCATTCCAAATGGCCTAGATGGTGGTGGTGGAGTCACTTTCAACCAGATATTGTCCCAACCTTTTAACTTGAAAAAGTTGACCGCATGTATCACCGCCAACATCTCCGCCTCTAGGGAGGAGACAGAACTAGAGCCACCAAAGAAGCATCCATGGAACTGAACAAGATACTCTCTGAAGATGGCTCCACAACCCGCAGGTCCAGGGTTACCTTTCAAGGTGCCATCTTCATTGATCTTTATCCAACCAGGGATTGGAACATTCCAGAACACTTCAAAGAGATGCTTCGTCTGATTGTAGATCCCTTTAATTCTGAGCCGACGGAGAATGCCAAAGTCCCCAACCGAGTTAGCGCAGGTGGCATTCTGAAGAGTGGACGCGTCTCTAATAGCAATCAGAATTCTCAAGAGACCTGCATTAAGATTTAGTGAGACACCATTGTGGATAATATCATTTCCATCATACCAGATAATGTGAAGGAGCTCTGAAACAGCGGCAAGAAAGAGATTTTTAATCTACGATGAAAGTTCCATAAAAATAGATGGTTCATTAGTTGGTCTAAAAGGCATTACTGTAAACTCTTAATGCATGTACCTAGTTCGGAATGCTGTTTTTGGAATGCCTTCCTTCCTCACAAGAAACTGATGATATCCAGATAGAATATCAATCTTCAAAAAATATATAGAACCATGAAGTTTATCAAATAAATCATTAATTCTTGGTAGAGGATACTTATTCTTTATTGTAATAGCATTGATTTCCCTGTAATCAATGTGCAACCTCATGGATCTATCTTTTTTCTTGAAAAAAGAGGACTGGGGCTCCCCATGGAGAAACACTGGGTTGACTAAATACCTTATCACTCAATTCCTCTTGCTGTTTCTTTAGTTCCACTAACTCAATAGTGGCCATTCTATATGTGGTTTTTGATATGGGCCTTGAACCAAGAATTAAATAAATAGAAAACTCAATTTCTTGCTTAGGAGGATGTCCATAAAAATTCTCTAGAAAGATGTCAACATATTATTGTACAATAGGTACATCCTATATCTTTATATTCATCTCCTCACCCATATTTATTTCATTCCCTTCCTCCCCAATAATTTAATTCAGTAGAGATGTTGGGTGTAGATCTAGATGACAATCATATGGCGATATTTTTTCTCTAAAAATAAGGGATTCTGCACCATTCTCAAAAATTGAAACTTCCTTCTTCTTGCAATAGATCTTCACATCATAATTTGATTTCCAATTCATACCAAGAATTATATCATATTCAACCATTGGTATGATGATGAGGTTACCAAATAAAGTATGTTTATGTGTCAGGAGGGGGAATAATCAACACACCTTTGGTGAAATGATACATCCACTAAGGGTTTTGACTAATAACTCCTTTATTAAATCAAATTGGACATATATAATTTTATTGTGAAACTAGGAAGATATAAATGAATGTGATGATCTAGAATCAAATAAAATTTTAGCAAAGTTGGATGAAATGATCAATATACCTACCACCACTTCATTAGGAACATCAACCTCCACGGTTATGACCACATAAGCTTGGCCTTGATCCCTTGGCCTTCTTTGGGAATCATTTCCCCAACACTTAGGAAATTCATGTGCATAATGTCCCATATCCCTGAAATTGTAGCATAGAACATTGGTATCTTCTTTCTTCCCCTTACAATCAAGTTATAGGTGGCCTTTTTCTCCACACTTGTAACATACTCCAATTCCCTTCATGAAAGTGCCAGGGTGTTTTTTCCTACAATTATTGCATGATGGAAATTCAACTCTTCTATTCTTCCCCATTTTCTTATTTCCTTTCCCAGAGTTTTCAGTAGCCCTATTCTTCTCTTGATTTACATTAAAGTCATAAGACTTAAAGAATTCCTATCAGGTATTGATAGCACATGAAACTATGTCTTCATATGATGAAAAATTCTGGGATACTAGAGCCCTTCGGAGGAATGGTTTTAAACCATCAAATAATTGATCAATTTTTCTCCTTGGATTACTTATGTAGTCCGCAACATGTTCTGACAGCCTTGTAAAGTTGGATTCATACTTGGAAATATTTTCATCCTCCTTCTTCCTCAGATTCAGGAATTGCCTCTCTATATCTTCTAACTGTTCACGAGGGAAATATTTCTCTAAGAATATTTCTTTAAAATCCCTCCTTTTCAACTCTTATATTTATTCCTCCTCATTTTTGTTTTGGATTAATGTCCACCACTGATCTACATATCCCATTAGATGGTAAACTACCATGACAACCTTCTCCCTTTAGTTACATCCCAAAGTGATAAATATCTTCTCTAGGGAACATATCCACTACTCTACTACAAACACATTTGTTGTCCCATTGAATGATGGAGGATATTGTCGCATAAGAAGATATAACATATATCCTCTGCATGGTGGATCTGGATGCACCATACAGGTAAATTTTTTATTCATAACCTAAGTAAGTTGTCCGAGTATAGTTAAAAGTTCCTCAGCACCAGTCACAGCACCAGAGCCAGAATCATTATCTTGCATCGGTGGGAAATCCCTACAAGGGACACGTGCATTCATACAATTTCCATTTCTTCCACTAGGTGTCATTTCTAAATAATGGCATACACTAGATTAGCGTATGAATCATAACGTATAATATCAATATAGAAATATATTTATCATAAATATGAATTCTATGCATAACCCATCTCTTAATCATAAACATGGTATCTTTGAGGAAAAATTTACATTAAAATCATTTATAATGGCTTGTAAAGAAAATGTGAAATATACTAAGCATATCCCCTGGGACTGTCATAACCAAGAGTGCAGCAAGGCCCATTTTCATGTACCAAGATACCCCGGGTCAAGCCTGAAACACCTTGTTAGAGATTTCACTCGTAGGTGCATCTATTCCAGAGCCACCTCTACCTGTTTGTATCTTGACATGGATGTATTTCTTAAAATATGCACACAATCTATTACTTACCAAAATTTCAGGACATTCATGTGTGTTTATCCTCAAAGACTATCTTAGGGACTCTTCCCTAATATACATTTTCTAAATCTAGTTTCCAAGTTTTATAATAAACTTCCTCTGATACCAACAGTATGGACCTAACCCCAGTTGCCCAGAGTCGGTTCCTCGTTTGATTACATTGGCATAAAAACAAGTAATAAGAATCCTGAAGGACCGTGTAGTTTATGATTATTGGAAACAACATTCACATATAAGATATACATTACAACTTGAAAAGAAATACAACATATAAACTCCTTAGACAACATCCAAAACTCCTAGGTTGTTTCAGCATGTAATTCATAAAAAACATCTTCATGTCTTGAGAAAAATGAAATATAATAAAGTGGTGAGCTCAGATGCGCATTAAGGGTAAGTAATATAGTGGAAGATAAAATAAACATTATAATGGTGAATAATTTAAAACGCATTCCATTAAAAATAAACTTGAACATAATATGGCCGAAAATGAGCTATGTAAATATTTCCATAACATAAAATAATCATGGGTATTATGCTAGTTGAATAACCACATGAACCATAAATATTATTTTCATAATTAAGGAATGTATAATGTGGGAAAACATAACCATACTGTCAAGGCCTCGTTCCAAAACCATAAAGAATCATTTTTTCAAGGCCTTGTGCCAAGACCATAGTTTGTCACATGAGACCTACTGATGCACTAAGGTGCTATAGTAGGCCCCAACTGACACTTACTATGTTCAATTAAATCCTCATATGAATAGAGATAAACAAAAACAACATAAAAATTCATATTTAAACTAATATATTAAATGTAAATAGATTTCCCAAAACATTAAACAAAAACACTAAGCATTCGAAGTAAACTGATGAGTGGCTTTAATATAAGACATCAATAGCAAAAATATTCTGAAACTGTTAAATTAAATAAGGTAGATGATTACATGGAATAATAATCCTAACAATACCTAATAATCAACAATATTGTTGAAATAGATGAAGATACTCTTATAAAATCTTCGAGTACTTCTTGAGATAAATACTCTTTTACTTTGAAAAGAACAGTTCTTTTGGAAAAATATTTGTATAAAACCATAAGTGAAGTAATATAGTATTTTTATAATAGAATGAGTGATTTTATAAATATAATGGTTTACAAAAACAGATTATATAGTGCTCTTTAAAATAGATAAGAATTAGAGAAATTCTCTTGGATCGGGCTTGAATTTCAAAAACAATTTTGAAAGTTCCTTTTAAAACATGTAACTATCCACAAAATAAGAAAGGGTTATGGTTGGTAAAAATATATAGAACACTCCCAAAGATTTTATGAGGATTACATAATAATATACTAGAATTCATTGAGGTAATTAGACAATAAAATTAACCAGAATGAAAATGGATGTTCGAGTGGAAAAACCCTTACCATAAATACGAACGTGTTCTTCTCATGAACATAATATACTAGAATATGATATTATACTTATTAATAAGCTATTTTATAACCTATTAAAAATTTATTTAGTTTATCATAATTATTTTTAGTTCATTTATTCTCTTATTGATAAGTTATTATATTCAATTTTTTCTTTTAACAGTGTTTGTTATTTTTATTTTCGTAATTGTTTCACTTGTTCTTATGTAATGGAGTTCATGTGGAATGGATGTTAATCTCTAGAATTAAATTTTCATTTTATTTATGATCATCCATAGTTGTTATTGGTAATTTATATAACTTTTTTACATGGAATGAGGATGAATTATTATATAGAACTTTAATGATAACTGTTTCGGTTAATTTGTGTTTTCTGATTACAACGAAATCATTTTTTTATAAATTAATACCATTTATAAAAAGGTATTACAAATCCTTACATAGGGTATATTACATATATAATAATCTGTTTCAACCATAACAAATAATGGTTTCATGACCATAATTGAGAATGATAAAAGAAATCGAAAGCCCATCATCCTTGAATGTGGTAAATTGACTCATCTCATATGGTGTTCTTACAACTGGTATAAAAAAGGTAAAAGGAAGAGATAATGATAACTTATTCTACTATCCTGAAAAAATTACAATAAATTTATGGTACTGTAGTCATCAGAGAATTTGGATAATGAGAGGTAATAATATAAAAATAAAACAAATGAACTTGAAAGGAAAAAAAATGAATTGAATTGCTGAATTTACCTCTTGAACCAAACATCCTTGAGAGCCTCTTTAAGGGGGGGGGGGTTTAGTCTTTTTGTGAGAAAAAGGATTTCTGGAAGTGGAAGAGGGAATTGGGAAGATATTTCGATAGAATTTGGATAAGTCACAATGCTTGAGAGGAGTGAATAGAGGAGGTAGTGATGGGGGGTTTTATAGTGAAGGGGAGAGGGGATTTCTCAATTTTATATTCATTAATATGTTATTTATCTACAATACAAGGAACAATGAGTCTTCCATGACCAAGAATAGTAATTTTATCATGAAAATCTGAATAAATTGGGTTTACATCAGTAGAACATCATACATGAATCTATAATTAATGTATTTAGCTTATTATGTAAATTATGGTATTTCATTATTTATAAAAAATTCAAGTATTTCAAAAAAATACCAAAAATTCACCCCAACTATTTTTCGACGTGTAGAATAAAAAAAATCCATTTTTGTAAATATTTTTCAAAATATTATTAATTTAATATTTAATTAAATTCATAATTTATTCTAAAAAACAATTTTAAAACATTTATTTACTTATTCCAAAATATATGTATATCGTACTTCAACTTGAATATTATTTATATACTATCATAGGTAAGGTTACTATTCATTAGGGTATATCATTATTCATAAGGGTATGTTACTATCCATAAGGGTATGTTACTATTCACCAAAAATTATTTTTTTCTTATCGGGCTCCAAATAACTTACTGATCGCAACCATGTATGTCATATTCTCGAAATTCACATCACAGAAGTGACAAACTTATGTTTAAAGGTCACATAACACATATTAGGTCTATATGTTGTGATTTTATGTGATTATGAATTGTTTATAATAATGAAATTTCCATTGAAAAATATTGGGTCATGAAAAACTTGGTGATAATGATGGATGCTTATCTAACCCTTCTTTCCTAATACTTTTATAGAAAACTTTAACATACTTGGGATGTGATGGCCAGAATTCAAATGTGCATTGTGGAGATGTTTGATGATATGGCTTATGGTGGGGGTCTTTAATGGTAGGAGGATGACCCAAGGTTTATGTTCTTAAGTTAAAAATACCCTAATATTCTATTTATGGTGAGATTTTGATTGATGTAATGGACTAGGGGTATTTAGGAAATATGTGGTTTGATTTGATATCCTAGGTTTCTTCAAGTGATATGTTGTGTGATGTAAAGGCTTGGGGGTATTCATGTGAGATGTGGTGTGCTATGGTATACAGAATATCTAGGAGTTCCAAGATGTACGGTGTTGGATTTTTAGAGTATAAAACTATTGAGGGTGTGGTGTGGGGTGCTCATTTTATCAATATTCCTCATATTATGTTATTATATTTGGATGCATTATTTGTTGATTGTGCCTTACGAAGGATGGGTTTGGTTGGTCTATGTGATTAGGTGTTGTTGGTTTTGTTGTTTTTTTATTGGTGAATTATTATACTCTCTTTAACAAGTGCACAATAGAATTTGGTATAATATTATTGATAATACTTTTATACTCACCTTACATATACATAAACTTCTTTCAAGTCTCCTAAAGTACTTAATATAGTATTCTAGACATTTTTAGCTCATGATTTGGATCTGTTGTTATGTCATGGGCTTAGATTTTCTTTTTAGTATTTATTTAGATACTTTTATCTATATTTGATTAATTTATACATTAATTTTGGGACATTTTTGGTTTCCTGTTTATATTATTTCATGGAGTTTATTGATGTTGATTTATCCTATATCCTGATCCAAATATTACAGAGGGTACTACCTCCCAATTTTGATATTTTCATACACTCAATGATAGTCACAAACACTAGGTCTTTTGGAGGTGGAACTAGAGGGTCCATATCTTTCTTCCTTTATTGATGGTCATGGAGGGGTACCTTTGAAGGGATTGGGTCATGATATAATGGTATCAAATTCATATGGATGAGGGATAGGATGGAGTTTGGATTTTATCACAGTGAGGATTTTATGGGTTGCTAAGGAAAAATTGTCTCTTAATCTTGGTATGTGACATATGATTGGGGATACTAGCTTGAACATAAGATTTTAAGGGGGACCAAGGATTGGCATAGGTACTCTGAGCCAACCAAACAACCAAGTGAGGTGTCACTACTTGTAGATTAGAGACCTAATAGAGGTACCAATATAATGAAGTACTTGTGTTATTATTTGAATTGGTTGGTTTTGGGGAAGTTGAAATTAATTAAATGAATCTTAATAAAATTATATAATTCTAATATTAGGAGATCTTATACCACTTTTAGATATTGTGCCTGGTTTTCTTTTGTGTGTGTCTCATTCAGTGGAGTTTCAGTATGAAGATATGACTGATTGTCAGAGGATCAACCTAGTAGAGGATGATGAGGCCTGGAGAAGGTATTTAAATTCATTTTATTGTAAGATCTTGGGAAAGTATGAGGGGAAGAGTTTCTAATTTATAAATAGAGATATTTTTGGAGGATCTCAATATCACGTAAAATTATATCTAGGCCCCAATAGAGTACTATTTCCCACTTGTAGTCAGTCATATGTGAGGAGTTCTACTTTAGTTGAGGATGATGTATCTTGGTGAGCAGAAGGAGGCATAATTTTCATGGGTTTACCATCAGAAGGTGTTTCTATAGGAGTCCATCTCATTGACTATGATGTTAGTAAAAACAGATTATTTCTCTTATGCAAGGAATTTATCTTTATAGGAGATCAGGATCAAGCTTAAGGCTCTATTTTATTTTACTTGGGACCATTTTTTGGATGATGAGTTCGGAGTGCTACATATTGAGGGAACATTAGGTCCTATTATTCAATATAGGGTTACTACTATTATGTTTCCAATGTATTTAAAGGTTTCAAAGAAGGTGAATGAGACTGAGAGGATTCACTCTTGAGAAGGGATATTGTGATAAAGGAACTAACAAGGGTCCTTAAGGAGTAGAGTTTTTAGGGGATCTTTAATGTAACAGGGACTTTGAGGTTTCGACCAATGGGGAATAAGCCTCAAGAGCTTACCTTATGAACTTATAGGGTCAATGGTTTTTATTATTTTCTATGGGATTTAATCTAGTGTTTTTTGTTTTTGGGGTTCATGTCTATCATTGGAATTAGTACACATTGTATCTTAGAGATTAGTTTAGTGTAGGTAGAAAATTTTAGCATTAACTTCATCGATAGTTTCCTTGTAGTTGTTTTTGCGGTTATGGCATTAATCGTATGCTCCACTGAGAGAATATAAGGTAGGTAGAGGTCGACCCTATGATGTTCCTAATCTTCATGGTCCTCATCTTGAGTGTGGTTGTAGGGTGGCTTTCAAAAGAGAGAAATATGAGATGGGTGTTGTCAGTTTCATGTAGTGGAGTTGGATGAGCTATAGTATACAAATATAGTTATATTTATGAGCAAATTATATTCCACCCTTATTTATGCTTTGTTTGATTCAAGGTAATCACACTTGTTTTTTCACCTACTCTAGTCCATGCCCTTATATTGTATGTAGAGAGGCTTACCAAGCCCCTTCTGATGACTACACAAGTTAAAGGATGCAATACATTATGTGATGTGTTTTGGGGTGTAGTCTATTGATGGGACACATTATTTATGTAGGAACCATTTATTTCTTGAGATGTAGTTGTGCTATGATATTCCTAACAATGACTGGTTGTATTATGTGTGTTATGTTATTAACTACTTCTATAATAGAGACATGTTCTAATATGTGGAGTACCATAGTGTGGCTTTGATTAGTGAGATGATTTCCCATGTGGAAACAAATATGTGAACCACCCTTTTTATTTAATGTCAATGTTTTCAAAAAAAATTAGTAGATGCTAGGACAGTTGAGGTTCCCAAGGTTTTCCGAGAGTTTTAATGTTTTCTAAAGGATTTTTTTTATGTTACCTCCATGATTCAATGTTGATATCAGGATACACATGTTGCCCACTTATTTTTAGATTCTAATGGATTCTAATCATATAAAACCCTCTAAGTTATAGGATTTTAGGATTTAGATAGATGGTCTAATACAAATGGGTTTCCTCTAACTTAGTGTGTCATTGTGAGGTGCTCTACTTTTATTTTCCAAAATGTTGGATGGTATTTTGAGGTTGTGAAAATGGTACTAAGGTTAAATCATGTGATAATAAAAAACTATTACCATATTTTGAGGATCTATGACCTTTTTGACCAATTTAGGGGATCTATTTGGATTTATAAGATCAATATATAGTATAGGTATCCTAGGTTGTGGTTTAATGGGGGTGATATATTAAATACTACCTTAATATGAAGTTCTGGAGCTTTAAGTTTTTCATCATGTCATTCAATTTCACAATGACACAATCTATGTTCATGGGTCTCAT
Source organism: Viscum album (assembly GCA_963277665.1). Lineage (NCBI taxonomy): Eukaryota > Viridiplantae > Streptophyta > Magnoliopsida > Santalales > Viscaceae > Viscum > Viscum album. The sequence continues at coordinate 1,489,222,673 of OY728125.1, read as the reverse complement.
ACACTCTATGTTACTTGAATTCTTAGACTAGTTCATAATGATGCTCATCGATGACATATTGATCTACATGACATCGGATGAGGTGAATGTCAATCATCTTAAAGCTGTCTTATAAGTTATTTGATTCTATCAGCTCTATGGAATGTTTTCTTAGTGTATGTTATTGATGTTAAACGTGAATTTCCTTGGGAATTTGGTGTCTCAATTGGATTTTGTCATGGCCCTATCAAAGGCCCATGCAATTTTTTCTTAGGAAGCACCTAAGAATGTGTCTGAGGTTCATAGTTTCCATGGTATCATAGGATATTATGGGAGGTTCAGATCTGATTTCACATCAATTATTTACCTTTTTTTTAATCTTTTACCAAGAAATACTAGGATTTAATTTATATTTTTTAGTTTCTGTAAGAGTCTGACTACCTATAGGGGAGATTTGATCAGTTCTTTGGTACTTTAATTTCCAGAGGAAGGGGTGATGTTTTGCAATGTTTTATGATTATTATCATTTGGGATTAAGGTTTTTCTTGGTGTTGTAGAAAGTTGTGATCTATTATGCATATGGGTAGTTACATCCCCATGAGTTTAGCTACTCTAACCATGATTTAGAGTTATCAGTGATAGTGAACTTTGTGGTCTTCATCGATCACAATATCATGAGGTATATCTTTTCCCAGCATGACCTAAATCATAGGCTTCAAAGGTGGATAATTTTTCTCCAGGACTACGACTTTGATATCTCTTATACCTAAGAAAATAGAAATATCTTGGTAAATGATTTTATCATGAATTCATGAAAGGATTCGGTTCTGGAGGTTGTGATGGTTGGTGGGAGATGGAGGTGTTTGGAACTCCACATTTAGATGAAAGGTAGGTTGATGGTGTAGATTGGTTGTTTCGGATGATAGTGGAGTCTTCTCTAATTTTTTATTTGGAGGATTCACATTGGGGATACTCATAGGTATAGGTGATGTGTGATCATTTTAGACATGGTAATGCTTTAAAGGTATTTTTAGAGGATGGTACGAATAGGATTTTGTTTCGAGGGAGATTTTTTATTATAGTGGTAATGCGTAAGGGAGTCATTCATGATTTTCAAATATCACCATTGAATGTACACATAGGGGTATCCAAGATGTAATATTGTCTGATGATATAGTTTTGGTGGCCTGGGATCAAATGGGAAGTGGAAACGTTTGTGGCTTGGTGCTTAGTTTGACAGAAGTTAAAGGCTGAGCATTGTGTTCCAAGAAGTTTGTTGTTTCTATTAGATGTTAGTAAGTAGAAATTAGATTAAATATAAATATAATTCATCATAGTTTAACCCAAATTATAGGAAATTTGTGATAATATTTAGGTAATAATTGATTGGTTAATAAAATGAATCACTTCTAATCATTCAAGAAGTTGGGTGTTGTGGATGTTTTGGTTAAGAGGTTTGTGGATGGGGTGGTATGACTGCATAGAGTCCTAAGGTCCATTTTCTCATATCAGTATTGTTTTTTTACCTTGATATACTAGATATTATTTCAGAATTATTTTAGTACATAGTAACACCTCAACACTACATTCCACCCTCTGATAAATAGGAAGAAATAGTGAACTATCGAGATGCAGGAAGATATGTTGCGAGCCTGAATCCTAGACTTTGGTGGATCTTGGGAAAATAAATTTCCTTTGGATGAGTTTTTTTATAATAGTATCTATCACCCATTTATCAGTACGCCCACATTGGAGGCTTTATATTGGTGGTCCTTTTGTTCATCAATGTGATTGACTGAGGTTAGAGATCCATCAGTTAATGGTTCTGATGTGGTGCATAACACAAATGAGAGGGTTCAATTTTTCATGAGATAATGAAGGAAGAATAGGGACAAAACAAGCCTTATTCCAAATGTAGGATTATACCCTTAGAGTTATAGATTTGAGACTAAGTTTTCTTGAATGTTTCCACTTGATGTGGGAAATGAAGGTTTTCTTGGGGGGTAATCTATCACCCAAGTCTGTTGACACTTTTGAGTTATTTGGGTACATTAGTGAAGTGGATTATTGGTTGGAACTTCCACCATGACTAGATTAGAATCATGATTTCTTCTGGGTCTCTTATAGATTCTTGTATCATCACGATGACTCATATTTCATTAAATATGGAGAGTTTGATATCAAATATGATGTTTTTTATCAGTAATTAGAGATCTAGGATCATTGAGGGAAGGTGTTGCGGTGAAGGTTCATTTATTTGGTTTGTGTGTTATAGAGGCATGGTGTCCTGGAGGTGATTAATTAAGAGAGATAGATGTAGATTCATTCCCATTATTCTATGTTATATTTATATTTCCTTTTTTCTCTTTTTTTTGACAATGTGATGTTTGAATCTTTCTAGTTTATGATATTTATTTCTTCCTTGTTGATGTGATATTCGTTTCAAAGATTCAAGAATACAATCAAAGGAAGACTTAATTCCTCATTAGGATGTGTTAAAATTTTACATGAATAAACTTTACTGGGTGAGTTGATACCACAAAAAGTGGACAATTTCTGGACATGAAAGATATAATTCCTTGAATTTTTAGCCTCAGTTATTACTTTTTGGTGGTTGTGGTGATCGTTATATTTGGATTTATTGGGGTGAGGTAGTTTTGTGGATGGTTATGATTATGGTAGTATGTTTGAAGGTGGTACAAAATTTTTGGGGGTTATTCATAGTCGGCCAGATGTTAGTGGTGTGGTTTTGTGGGATGTCTAGTGGAAATTGTTTATTAGGTTTGGTGTTTCCTTTTTGGTGTTCTTCCATTAATAATGAGATCCTCGATAGGTATCTTGTGGGATGGTTTTTCAAAAATCATTTACCATTTTGCAACTGGGTTGGTTTATATTCTTGGGGTAAAAATAGTTTTAGAGGCTTTATGTAATGTTCCAAACAGTACAGTCAATTTATTCATAACAATATAGTGTTAGAAGTGTTTGGGGAGCCTCAAGGAGTTAGAGAGGGAAGAGCTATCTAGACAGTCCATCTGGGAGGGATCCCTAGTAGGTGGAACCTAGGGGTACAGTGTAAAGGTGTCACTCTGGAATAGGAGGGCCATCTATAGCATAAGTAGATCTCATGAGGAGTTTTGAGGCTACCATAATTTTCGGGGGTACTAGCATCGTGGAACCTTGGATGCATTATAGCCCTTCTTAGTAGATGGCTGATATTGCGTAGAGACCTCGGATGCATCGTATTGGACTAGGGTCTAGATTTTAGCAGGTTTACCAAAAATAATATTATTTCACCATGGAGAGGGGTTATGTAATATCTTTCTCTTTAGTTGTTAAGTTTCTGTAGCGTAATAGATTTTGATACACCATAGAATCCTCCCCAATTTTCCAGATCTATAGCATATAGGTACTCGTGGATATTGGATCTTGTTTAACCATCAAGGTTGTATCATGGTGAATGGTCCGGCATCATAGTCCCATCAATTTTAAATAGTATGTACTGTGTTCTTGGTGGTTGTTTCATGATTCGATGTTTTTCAGGATGTTATAAATTCTAAAATTCCTTTAGACCTGGTCAATTTTCCAACCATTATCACATTTCTAGGTGATCCAATTGAATCATTTAGATCTCTTTCATCCCACTTTTATGGTATTTCATCCCTATACTTATAAGATTATTCATTGGTGGTTTATATTAGTTCCACTTATTATTTTTTTCTTATTTATTCATCTTGGGAGGGATTTTATTGAGAAAATAGTGGTTTCATAGTGTTTTGTGTAAGGATATGGTGTGGTTTCTATTTGTTTGATAATAAATGTTATTTATTTCCTTGGGGTTCCTGATGGTGTACATTCTCTTCTTTCAACCTTGCAGAGCAGATTGGAAATCTCTATTTGAGGAAGGGTTCCTTCATTTCACATCTATTGATATCATATATGAAGATTTGTCTCCCTTTTTTATCTTTTGTAATATTATTTGTCACTAGATTGAGAAATATAATGAAATATTTAATTGATATTGAAGGGGGAAGAGACTGATTCTCATGTTTTTAGAGACTTTTGATATTTTTAATATTGACATTACTCATGTTTGTTGTTCCACATAAATTCATGGTTGTTGGAATCTTATGAGTGTGATGACTTGAAATATATTGTTTAACCCTTCATGTGTTATTATTATGATACAACCTTGAATAAATAGTTGATCACTTATCTTTAGATAAATCGTTGGTTGGGCATGGAAAATATGGATTATGTTAGAATACCCTAAATAAAGAATTGAAACTGATGAACCCCCTTGTTAAATATAAAATATGATAATTGATTTTGTATGTTTTTAAATTGTGTGGTTATGGTGGGTAGTTATGAAATATTATGGTGTGACCCTACTATGGGGTGGGGATGTGATGTTGTCAAGTGGTGTAGTTATTTGATGAGTTGTGGTTATGTTATATGGAAGATGAGATGGGAAATGGTTTTGATATGGCTATAGTGATAGGGAATTAGATGTGGATATGAAATTTTTGTGATGAGTAGCTAGTTGTATTTGATTATGATGATGGTATTTTAATTAATGAGTTAAACTGAGGTTTGTGGTTAAATGTGCTTTATGAATACTAGGAAATAAATAGGATGAAATAATTAAATTAATGGGATAGAAAAATGAGTGGGTTTAATGGAATTAGTTGGTAATGTGAAATCTATAAAATGGATTAACTTGATAAAGAGGCTGAAATTTAGCTTGTGTCTTATTGTGTGGTGTTTTTCATCTAGTGGTGGTAGAAAAAGTTGATTAATTGTGAGGTTGTTTGGTGGTGGGGTGAGTTGGTTATTGATTTTATTGGGAACCCATACTTTTGGCTTGTGTGTGCCAATATATGTGTACCATTTATCTCATTGGGATTATTTTCTTCCCACACACATTTCAAGAACCATGTGTCGACTCCGTTATATTTGGTGTAGTTTTCCCAATACCTTGGTGATGAGGATGGATGGATGGCTAGAACCTCTTTCTAATTATATCTTCCAAGTTACATTTACATGAACATGCTAGGATGTATAAAAGTAAAAATTACACTTTGGGGATGTTTGGTGATATAGCTTATGGTGGTGGACATGTATAGTAGGATGAGGGAATGAGGTTAATGTAATTTTTGTTCACAATACCCTACAATTCTAGTTATGTTGAGATGTGGTAGGATGTGATTTCCTTGGTGTATTTTTTGGAGTTGTGGAGTAATGGGATGGCTCAGGTATCTTCATGTGAGATGTGTTGTGTGGAATGTTACATAGGGGGGTCTTGGAATGATGTGATAACCGAGGTGTCTTTAGAAAATATGTGATATGATGCGGTATATGAAATATATGGGCGTTCCAGGATCTATAACATTAGGGTATGAGAGATGAAAACTAGTGGGTAAGTTGTGTGTGTACCCTTTTTATAAATATGGTTCCTATTATGTTATTATTTTTGGATGTGTTATTTGGGTAGAAAGCCTTTGTGATGATGAATTTGGTTAGTTGACCAACTTAGGTGTTGTTTATTCTATTATTTTTCGTAGTTGAATTAGTATTTTCTCATTCATGTGTTATTAGAGACATTGGTATTAACCTACTGACTATATATATATATTCTCCCCCTAAATATATAAAAAAATTCGGGTGTCTAGGAGAACATTGTGGACTATGATAGACATTTCTATCTTGGGATTTAGATCTGTTTTCAGGACGTTGCCTTATATTTTCATTTGGGTTTTTATTTGGAGACTTTAATTTTATCTGATTACTTTATACATGCATTATGGGATGTTTTTTGTGTTCTTTTTATATTATATCTTGGATTTTCTTGAGTTTTATTTTTATTATATCCTGATCCAATTACTATAGAGGGTAATTCCTCTTAGTTGTGAGATTTTCTTGCACATGATGCTAATCGCCAACTTGGGGACAACTTGAGGCAGGAATCGATAGTTATTATCTATATTCATTTGTTTCTAACATTGTATGGGTACCTTTTTAGGGAGGGTTCATGAGATATCTACTATGCGGGGAAATAAGGTAAGGTATTTTAGTCTCCAACACCCATTATTGAGACACATTTTACATTATTCACCACTTTAATTTTATATGGTTCATATTCCTCTTAATTTGTATATTTTCATGAAATATATCTTATTCGTGGTATTCTAAGTTCATTTTAAATCTCTTTCTTCTTCAAGGGTTTTGGTCAAAAAGTATCTCAAGTCTCGAATCATTTTCCTTTTCCACGAGTCATGAATTTTATTCTTAACATTGATTTACATCCCTTTTTTATCTAATAATTTCCTTTAAAATATGATTGATTTTATTTCTATTTTATGTTAATAATCTATTTCTTTAAAAAAAATCTCTTTGAGGAATCATGTTCACTTTCAAAATATGTTAGTGAAAGGAATGATTATCATTCTAAGTACACAACTATTTTTCTTTCATATCCATGTTTCACCTATCAATAATACAATCTATAATGTTTCTAGTGCAATTTATACTTATCTAAAAATATTATAAACGAATTATTTTATCAAACTTTTTATGACGTGGGTTAAACTAAAAAAATTAATAAACTTTGAACATTTTACACATTATTTATTTTCAAGAATGTTATCTTCTAAAGTAATGTCTTAAAATATTCCAAAAATCCTTCTTTCCAATTTATTTAAAATTTATTTTCATCTACTATGTATTTATTTAAAAAAAATTAAAAGAAAATATTTTAAACATTTTCTACATGGTTAAATTTTTATGGGAGGAATATCTTTTACATATTTCCATGTGAACATATCTTTTCACAAACTTTTTATTTTCTAATATACTTCCTCAATACCATTCCTAGTTTTCAAAAATGAAAATTTTATTTTCATGGTGTAATAAAATATTTCTTTTAAATTGTTTCCAAATGACAAGGGATATTTTTATTTTCTAATCAATTTACCATATGATTCTAAGAGTGTTATTCATCTATTTAATAAGTATAAATAAGGCTACTCTTCAGATGATACCATCCACTTTATTTATCAACATGTCTTGTGAAATTCTATTTTATAGATAGTGTATGATCCGTCACTACTTTTTTATTTTCTAATTACCCACTTGTATAAGAATGATTTACATACAATTACCTTCCTCTATGATTTCCCTATGTTCCATTAATTTATTTTTAATGAACCGACCCAAGATTCCCTATAGTGGTGTTGAGATGATCTTCTAATGACCCAAATTGAATCACCAATATACAAGGGCAGGAGACGAGAACTTGATTATCAAGTAAAAAACAAGAGGGAATGATTTCACACATCATAAAACAAGATATATGGTATACATATATATATTTTTAAGTGATAATGGAATAAAAAATATATATACATTACATAAAAAATAAAGAAAATATTAATGAAACAACTAAAAATAATCCAAAAAAATTCCCAGGGGTACATGTCCAACAAAACCAAAAAGGATAAAAAAAGAAATCAACTAATTCAGATGATATTTGGGAAATGTCCCAACATCTCACAACCATATACTCATACCCAACTAACTTGAACCTCACAGCCTCACTACCGTGTCTTTCCTTTTACTACATCAAAATACAATACATGGTTTACACACTATCGATGGAGTGTGTAGGGAGTGAGATAAACAAGCTCAATATTATACTACCAAGGTTTTCCATATCATGTTTTTTTACAAAAATCCAAATATGCTCAATTTAAAAAACATGGTATGATAAGAAGTAAAATAGTATATATCAAATAATGGAAAAAAACCCCTTTTACACGCATCGAAAGAAATCTAGGTAAAACCATTTCAAACCATATTTTCCCATTAACATTTTTAAAAAGTGTTTATAGAATAAGAATAATAAAAATCCATAAAAAGGAAATTAAAAGTAAATCAAAATGTTATACCAAGGCACAGATCACTCACAATCTTGCTATCTTGGTCACTTGTACATCATTCTTAACTAGTGTGAACTAAAAATTCCTAGAACCCATGCATATAGTTCTAGATAATAGATGAACACCCTAAAAAATCAAACCCTCCTATAGTTTTAATCAACTCCTACAACCAAATGAATCTTGATCTAGGAATAAGAGAACATCCCATAAAGTGAACTCCCTTAAAATATCAAAATATGAGGTCTAGTACTACACCTTCCCTATAATAACCCATGGATCACATGTGTTTTATTTCAAATAATTTCAAAGGTCTTGTGAATTTCACAATAATATATCAAACAACCTTTATCTATCAAAACCATCTTTGAAAACCATTTCACAATCCATTTCACATGATTCTAAAGTTTGTTTTATTTTTACCAATACTGGTGGATAAACCACCTAATCTCAAAACACATTTCTTTCACACACACATCATAAAATTTTGATAATTTATTTAGAAACCCCATTTAATAAATCATGATCATGCAAGTTTCACCCAACATAGGCTAGATATTAAAGCACCTACCTAAAACTAGGGTCACACACTACCAACAAAATGATACACATAATAATTGAATACAAATAAATAAATAAAAAGTTCCAATAATTGATTCCCACATGTCATAATTGATTCCATAAGATAAATAGTTAGTCGATAGGATAGCTTAAAAAACTCAAGGAACTCGCATAACATACCACACCCAACACAAGGGATGACCCCTGGAATATGATCACAACAAAGATCTAAAAGGGGTAAATTAAAAATCGTAATATTATAGAAAAATTCCATAAACATAGCCCAATTAATATTTATTAACCAATATCAATGATGAAGAATAATGGTCAAAATTACCTGAACAGAGAAAACAAACCACATTGGAGAACAAGCACTGAATGGAGGAACATGGAAAAGTGGAGATCACACATAATATCCTCAAAATATACATTGTATTAGAGGGATTGGCTTCAAATTTAATAAATAGGGATTTATAGGAGTAGATAATAAAAACCTGCTATGCATGTGGGGTTTGGGATATAAATAATATATTTTCAATGTTAATCTCCAATAATTTATGTATGCTAAAAAGAACATTTCTTGGGGTTAATTTTTCCCATGTGACACATTTAAGATGTAAAAAAAGTGGATTTTACAATGTGAAATTTTTTATGTCATAATCTATTTTTATGGATTGTGAACATCGCTAGACATACATAATATTTCAAGGCTTTATGAAATAAATTCCATCTATAGTTAGCACCAACAAATCCTACCCTTCAGAAATACATGAAATGACTCACACACCCTTCCAACCAGAGAAAAAATATGTTAAAAATTAAAAATAGGGATCCTTTTTATCCAAGATATTACAATCTACCCCATAGATTAATTTATGTCCCTAGGAATTCATAAAGACGAAGGCTTCTCCAGAAAGAGGTGAGGCCACTGCACCCACACTGATGATTTGTAATCCCATGTAATGTGATAATATGGTTTGTGGTTCCATAAAACTTTGAGAAATGGAATAAAATTACCATACAATAATTTAACCTCATAATCCATGATCTCCATTTTTTCTCCTTAATAGAAACATTTATCTCTAGATTGATCTCTTCTCGACTTAGAACATGGGAGGGGCTAGGATGGTACTTCATGAACTATGATATGTGAAAAACATAAAATATACTTGTTAATTAAGCTGAAAAAACTAATTGATAAGCAACATGATCAAGACACTCACATTACTCAAATGGTAAAACATATCTTAGATCCATCATCCCCTAGTTTTTAAGATGAAAATGACCAAACATAGGATAAACTTCCAAGAAAACATGATCAGCAAAGGAAAACTCCAAATGATGATGCAGATGATTTGTATATTGTTTTGTCTGACTCTAAGAAATAACCAAATGATGATATATATCCTAAAGCCTCACCAATGTATCCTGAATTAGACTATGTTCCAAAAGATACAATTCACCCACCTATACTCAACAAAATAGGTTACACACATAGGTGACCATACAAATCCTCAAAAGGACCCATTCTGGTCGAAAGCTAGTAAATTGTGTTATATATTATCTTGATCAGTCCCAGATGGATATCCCATGATCTACCAAAATCCAAGATGTAGGCATAGAGAATATCCTATATGATCTGATTTGAATTCATCATTTGACCTCACATATGTGGTTGAGAAGTTGTACTCAAACTGACTTGAGTCACCATCACCTTCTATAGAGTCCTCCATAATCTGGAAGTAAATAGGGGATCCCTATATAATAAAATGTAAGTGGTAACCCCATGTAACCTCATGATATCATGTATGTACATCTTACAATGAACTCCAGCCTTAGTAGTTCCCCTGATTACATTAAAATGAGTTGATTTTTTAAACTAGTTAACTACTAGTTAGACAGAATTTGTTCCCTAGAGAGTCACTGGTAGTATAACACCAAATTCCATTGATAGTATATCCCATTTTCAAATTAGTACCTAAAGAGTTTTGAGTAAACTAAATTTTTCAAGTGATCTTTCTTTATCTGTTGGTAGGTGTAAAAGTGGGACACATAATCAATAATGTCGCGCTTTATACTCGGCTCCTATAAATGGCGTCTCATGTCATAATATATATTCATAGTGCCAGGGTTAATGGAACATGAAAAAATATGAAAACCATTTAAGAATAAATTCATCATGGATTATGGGAAGAATAACTAATCTTTAAAGTGGGTACACTAGTGCAGAAAACGTTTTTTACGTCACCATTTTTTACGTCGGTTATATAAAACCGACGTCATAATATGTAAAACGAGGTTTTTTACGTCGGTTAAGAAATAACCGACGTAAAAACCTGTGTTCGGTACACATTTAACGTCGGTTATTTTTATAACCGACGTTATTAATCGCGCGGCTTCGTTTGTTACGTCGGTTATTTTTATAACCGACGTAACAAACGCGGTTTTCGAAGGCCCTTTGACATCGGTTATTGAATAACCGACGTAACAAACGCGGTTTTTGAAGGCTTTTTTACGTCGGTTATTTTATAACTGACGTAAAAAAAGAATCCGCAGATGTTTTTGACGTCGGTTATTACATAACCGACGTAAAAAAACGCGGATTTTGAGCCATTTGTTACGTCGGTTTATAATAACCGACGTAAAAAATGAATCGGAGGAAGGTTTTTACGTCGGTTATTGAAATAACCGACGTTATAAATGTTTTTAAAACAATTATCACGTCGGTTATTGAATAACCGACGTGATAACTCATTTAAAAATTTACCCAGACCCATGGATTGTCATTCGCGAGTTTACCTTCGACAGTCGCGACTCGTCTCTCTCGCGCGTAAACCCGAATCGGCTCGTCCATTTCGTTGGTTTAGATTCGTTTTGCGATCATCGTTTCTCATATTTAATCTCCTCGGATCAATCATCTAAACTCGCAGCACTCAGGTAATCCTCCCACTCGTTCGTTTTTTTTCGCGGATAGTAAATATATATGTGTTGTGATTTTTTTTGTTGAAACTAGCTAAGATTCTTCGATTGCGAACCCTTTTAACTCGTTTTGGCACCATAATCTTATTTATCATCCCTAGATCTATTTGTTCGACTTGAAATATTGAGTAATTTTATGATTTCACTAATTTTTCATCGTTTTCTATAAATCTCTGAGAGGGTTGGGGCGTGTCCATTTGGATGGGTTGCCCTTTTACAGTTGTTACTACTTTATTCACACACAACCATGGCATAGGTGCATGGATTTGGGGTCGGGGGTGTCCAGGGGGGTTTACAAGGGGGTGGGTGGGTGTGGGGGGCTGTCCAAGGGTGTGGGTGGGTGTTGGGGGGTGTCCAGGGGGGTGTCCAAGGGGGTAGGGGGTGGGGGGTGGTGTCCAGGAGGGGTGGGGGGGCTGTCCAGAGGGTTGGGGGGTGTCCAGGGGGGTGTCCAAGCAGGTCGGGGGTGGGGGGTTGTGTCCAGGAGGGGTGGGGGTGCTTTCTAGAGGGGTCGGGGGCTGTCCAGAGGGGTCGGGGGGTGTCCAGGGTGGTGTCCAAGGGGATGGGTGGGTGTGGGGGGCTGTCCAAGGGGGTGGCGGCCTGTCCAGAGGGGTCGGTGGGGTGTCCAGGGGGGTGTCCAAGGGGGTGGATGGGTGTGGGGGGCTGTCCACGTGGGTGGCGGCCTCTCCAGAGGGTATTTGGGGTTGTCCGGGTGGGTGGGGGGGCTGTCCAGAGGGTTGGGGGATGTCCAGGGGGGTGTCCAAGGGGGTAGGGGGTGGGGGGTGGTGTCCAGGAGGGGCGGGGGGCTGTCCAGAGGGGTCGGGGGTGTCCAGGGGGGTTTACAAGGGGGTGGGTGGGTGTGGGGGGCTGTCCAAGGGTGTGGGTGGGTGTTGGGGGGTGTCCAGGGGGGTGTCCAAGGGGGTAGGGGGTGGGGGGTGGTGTCCAGGAGGGGTGGGGGGGCTGTCCAGAGGGTTGGGGGGTGTCCAGGGGGGTGTCCAAGCAGGTCGGGGGTGGGGGGTTGTGTCCAGGAGGGGTGGGGGTGCTTTCTAGAGGGGTCGGGGGCTGTCCAGAGGGGTCGGGGGGTGTCCAGGGTGGTGTCCAAGGGGATGGGTGGGTGTGGGGGGCTGTCCAAGGGGGTGGCGGCCTGTCCAGAGGGGTCGGTGGGGTGTCCAGGGGGGTGTCCAAGGGGGTGGATGGGTGTGGGGGGCTGTCCACGTGGGTGGCGGCCTCTCCAGAGGGTATTTGGGGTTGTCCGGGTGGGTGGGGGGGCTGTCCAGAGGGTTGGGGGATGTCCAGGGGGGTGTCCAAGGGGGTAGGGGGTGGGGGGTGGTGTCCAGGAGGGGCGGGGGGCTGTCCAGAGGGGTCGGGGGTGTCCAGGGGGGTTTACAAGGGGGTGGGTGGGTGTGGGGGGCTGTCCAAGGGCGTGGGTGGGTGTTGGGGGGTGTCCAGGGGGGTGTCCAAGGGGTAGGGGGTGGGTGGTGGTGTTTAGGAGGGGTGGGGGGGCTGTCCAGAGGGTTGGGGGGTGTCCAGGGGGGTGTCCAAGCAGGTCGGGGGTGGGGGGTTGTGTCCAGGAGGGGTGGGGGCTGTCCAGAGGGGTCGGGGGGTGTCCAGGGGGGTTTACACATCGATTTGTTTTATATTTCAAAATTGTTATATTCAAATTATGATTTTTTTCATATAAACATATATTTGTCTTATCTAAAAAATATATATATTTTTTCTATTTGTTATAGGTAATAATGAGTCGAAGTTGGATTACGGCACATCGAATGAGCAATGAATATGAGGAAGGTGTTGATGCCTTTTTGGAATTTGCTAAACGAAATGTTCCAAGTAGTGACATTTTTTTCTGTCCATGCCTGAAATGTCTGAATATGAAGAAGTTGAAAAGTAGAGAGATAAAAGATCATCTGATTTGTCATGGTTTCAATCCGAGTTACAACCCTTGGATTTGGCATGGCGAAACTGGACAGAATGTCACTGATGATAATGAATCGCAAGATGGTAACTCCGACGGAATTGAAGAAATGATTCGCGATATTGTAGCAGAAAAAATTGAGATAGAACCGAGAGTTGCACGTCTATATGGTGATGCCGAAAAACCATTATATCCTGGTTGTACAGATTTTACGGTTTTGTCGGCGGTGTTAAGATTGATTAACCTGAAGGCGAAACATGGATGGAGTGACAGAAGTTTTACAGAGCTGCTACAATTGATGAAAGACATTCTTCCAAAAGATAACGATCTTCCAGATTCACATTATAAGGCCAAAAAAATATTATGCCCGATGGGATTGGGATACAGGAAAATACATGCATGTCCGAATGACTGCATTATATATAGGAAGGAATATGAATTTCTGAAAGAGTGTCCCAAATGTGGGACATCACGGTATAAGGTGAAAGAAAAATCACAAGCTGATGTAGAGATTACAAAGCTCCCTTCAAAGGTATTTTGGTATCTTTCTATAATTCCTCGTTTCAAACGTTTATTTGCTAATTCACATGATGCAAAAAGGTTAAGATGGCATGCTGATGAGCGGGTATGTGATGGAAAAATACGTCATCCAGCTGATTGTCCAGAATGGAAGAAAATTGATGCCCAGTACCCTACATTTGGAAATGAAATTAGAAATCTGAGACTAGGCTTGTGCACAGATGGAATGAATCCATACCGAACCCTCAGTAGCACACATAGTTCATGGCCTGTTTTATTGGTAATTTACAACCTCTCTCCTGAAGTTTGTATGAAGCGCAAATATGTCATGTTGAGTATCATGATCTCTGGTCCAAAGCAACCCGGCAATGATATTGATGTATACTTGTCACCGCTGATTGATGATTTGAAACTTTTATGGGCTGATGGTATTAGGGTGTATGATTATTATAAAATGGAATATTTTCAACTGCATGCAGTGCTTCTATTCACTATAAATGACTTCCCAGCATATGGAAATTTGTCTGGATACAGTGTTAAAGGGCATAAAGCATGTCCAATTTGCGAACAACAGACGTCATATTGTCAATTGCATCATGGGAGGAAAACAGTGTACATGGGTCATCGAAAGTTTTTGCCTATGGATCACCCTTATAGAAGACTAAAAAAGGCATTCAATGGCTCACAAGAATTTGATACTGCTCCTCAACCTTTATCCCCAGAATTGTATTTTGAGAGGGTGAAAAACCTTGATGTGACATTGGGAAAGACACAGAAATCTGGTAATGATAGACATATTTGGAAGAAAAGGTCAATATTTTTTGAGCTACCATATTGGAGGTATCATGAAGTCAAACATAATATTGATGTCATGCACGTGGAGAAGAATATCTGTGATTCTTTGATCGGAACATTGCTAGATATTAAAGGAAAGACAAAAGATGGGTTGAATGCAAGGTTAGACCTACTGTCAATGGGAATACGTTTGGAGTTAGCTCCCACTCCTAAAGGAAGACGAACATTTCTTCCCCCGGCTTGTCATACATTATCGAAGAGGGAGAAAAGTAGCTTCTGTCAGTGTCTTCATGATATCAAAGTGCCTCAAGGTTATTCTTCAAATGTAAAAAATTTTGTCTCATTGAAAGACTTGAAGTTGATAGGTATGAAATCACATGATTTTCATGTCATGATGCAACAAATTCTACCAGTTGCACTGCGTGGAATATTGCCCATCCGTGTCAGAAAGACTATAATGAGGTTGTGTTATTTTTTCAATTAAATTTGCAACAAGGCGATTGATGTGAATGCTTTGAACATTTTGGAAAAGGATGCAATTATTATACTTTGTCATTTGGAAATGTATTTTCCTCCAACTTTTTTTGATATGATGGTGCATTTACTGATTCATCTGGTTCGAGAAATAAGGCTTTGTGGACCTGTATATCTTCGTTGGATGTATCCTTTTGAAAGGTATATGAAAATATTAAAGGGATATGTTAAAAATCCATATCGACCTGAAGCCTCCATTATTGAAAAGTATATTTCTGAGGAGGTAGCAGAGTTTTGTACGAGTTACTTGGCTACGGCGCAACATATAGGTTTGCCTCCATCTCGCCATGAACGGGTTAATAATGAGGGAAAGGGGATTCGTGGCTTGAAAGTCAAATCACTGTCAGCTGAACATATGAAGAAGTTAGAATCATACATCTTGAATAACATAGCTGATGTTCAACCGTATATCACATTGCATATTAATGAGTTGAAACAATGTCATCCAAAGAAGAAAGAAATGTGGATTTTGAATGAGCACAACAAAACTTTTTTGCCATGGTTTAAAAAGACCTTGCTTGGTAGATCAGATGTATCAGAGACATTAAAATGGATAGTGGGTGGTCCATCTTTAAATGTGATAACATGGTCCGCTTATGACATTAATGGCTATACATTTCATACGAAAGCTCAGGACAACAGAAGTGCAGTTCAGAATAGTGGTGTATTGGTGTTTGCAGAAGCAATGCATTTTTCGAGTGCTAAGGACAGAAACCCAATTTCGGCATCAAGTGCATATTATGGAGTGATTGAAGACATATGGGAGGCTGATTACTTTAAAATTAAAGTTCCCGTTTTTAACTGTAAATGGTTTATCGGTAACAACAGTGTCAGACACGATGAATTTGGAATGACACTTGTTAATCTGAATAGATTGGAAGACACAGCTGATTCTTTTATAATGGCAACACATGCCAAACAAATTTTCTATGTAGTAGATCAATCAGATATGCAGTGGGCTGTTGTTTTACAAGGGAAAAACCAATATGTTGGTGAGGATGAATTTGATGAAGATGCTGATTTATGTGAGATCCCTACTTCCATGGAAAGATTAACAGAACATAATGATGAGTATGTTGAAGACATGGTTTGTGCCATAAGGAACGATCACGACGAAGGAATTTGGGAAAACAATCCAACTGTACATTCCTAAAATTACAGGTAACACAAGTTTATTTCTTGTTTACATTTAGTTTTTTCATATAATGTTAGATACTGTAAATTTTTTACTTATTAAAATATGTATCAAACCAAAACGATAAAACAATAAAAACCGTAAAGAAGAGAAGTCCTGGGCGCACCGGCAACCGGTCCTCTCTGTCTGAACCACCGGCCGGCCGCTGGCTCACCACCGGCCGGCCGGTGGACCAGACAGAGCCTTCCTCTCTGTCTGGATCACCAGCGGCCGGCCGGTGTTGAGCCAGCGGCCGGCCGGTGGTTCAGACAGAGAGGAAGGCTCTCTGTCTGGTCCACCGGCCGGCCGCTGGATCACCACCGGCCGCCCGGTGGACCAGACAGAGAGCCTTCCTCTCTGTCTGGATCACCAGCGGCTGGCCGGTGAGGAGCCAGCGGCCGGCCGGTGGTTTAGACAGAGAGGAAGGCTCTCTGTCTGGTCCACCGGCCGGCCGGTGGTGATCCAGCGGCCGGCCGGTGGTCCAGACAGAGGAAGGCTGTCTGGTCCACCGGCCGGCCGGTGGTGAGCCAGCGGCCGGCCGGTGGCATCAGTGATTCCACTTTTCAGCTTTCTTATGCCAACTCCTTGGTAACATTTTGCCTGTGTTTACCATGTTTATCATTGTTTAACATGCTTACCATATTACCGATGTTTACTATTATGTAATTTAGTACACTTTTCTATTTGTGAACTAATGTTTGTTTTTTTGATTTGAAGGAAAATGACAGATCAATCAGTTGATCAGCCACATGATTCTGGAGATGAGCATATTGGTCATACATCTGGGGAGGAACATTCACATGCTCCTATTACGAAAAAGAGTTCAAAGGTTGGTAAGCGTGGGTGCACACGTTTACCAAAATTATCACTTGCCCGTACGAAGGAGGAGAGGATAGTCATGGAGTTTGATGAGGATGATCTTCCTAGAGGTCCAAATGCTAAAGCT
This sequence comes from Viscum album, assembly GCA_963277665.1. Lineage (NCBI taxonomy): Eukaryota > Viridiplantae > Streptophyta > Magnoliopsida > Santalales > Viscaceae > Viscum > Viscum album. Next base: position 1,489,205,340 of record OY728125.1, on the reverse strand, counting down.
TTTAAGGGTTTTGTAGCAACTCAGGCTAAGAGCAAAGTAAGCATTCTCTATGATGATTGGAGAAGTGTGGATAAGGCGATAATTTCTCAGCTGTGGGAGACCATCTTGGTAAGATCTTTTGCTATTGTTTGACTGTTCTTTAAATGTTTCTAGTATATATAATATTTTTAACCTCTTTTTTATCAGATGACATTTGATATTCCTGACACTGGAGGAGTCAGGAAGAAATGCTTATCGTTGGCTGCTAGGAGATGGAGGGATTTCAAATCTACCCTCTCATCTGATTTCATTTATGGTCATAGGAGTCGTGAGAATCCATGTCGTATATATCCTTTTATAGATGAAGACACATGGAGAGAATTTTTTGAAAGTAGAAGAAAAGAATCATTTTTGGTAAGGGCAATGTAAACTTTTATAAGCTTTCTTATATAAATGATCTTATTATTGTTTTGTTAATGATTACTTATTCTTAATTTACAGCAAACAAGGAAAGCTCATCAAGAGATCCAATCTAAAAATGTATACCCTCATAGTTTATCTCGGGGAGGGTATGCATTATTGGAAGAACAAATGATGGCAGAAAAATTTCAACAACTAAGAGCTGAGTCTTCAAGCTCTGGAGAGGTGGCCCCTCCATCCCCTCCATCTAGACATGAGAAATGGAAAAGAGCTCGGAAGGGCAAAAAAGGACAATATCTTTCGGAAGAATCGAGACTCGTAGTTGAGAGGATTGTAAGATATCTATTTTATTTATTTAAGTTTACTATTTTCGTCATATATTTCCAATCATTATAGAAAAGTTCAATTACTTATTACAGGACTCTCTTGAGGAGCAGAGTTCACAGGGGACATTTACACCATCTGGGAGGGAAGATATTTTATCTGTGGCATTGGGAAAGCCCGAACATCCTGGCCGTGTAAGAGGATATCCGGCAGGTGTATCGGTAAGAAAAGTGTTGCCACGTTCCTCAACTTCTAACGTTGAAGGAGTTTATAAAAAAAAATAGAATCGTTGGAGGCTGAAGTCCATAATATTAATGCGACAATGGAGGACAAGATTAGAGCATCGGTGCAGTTAATGTTTGCAGACTTGCAAAGACAATTTCAGGGTGCAGCTCCCACTCCACCTCTCCCAGTAGCTCCCACTCCCCCACCTCAGCCTGCGGACCCCATTTTTGATCCTCCTCCTCCGCCGCAGCTACCTACTTATTGTGAGTTGTATGTTGATGATCCTCAACATCATATAGTTGCATATGGGATGGTATATTTTATAGGAGATACAGTTCATCATCAACAGTTAGAGGTAGAGAATCAGAGGGTCACTGTACAGGATATTATAGATAGATCAGCTCGGATACCATTACCTACAGATGAGGTGACGACAGTTGGACATAGTATCGGCCATTTTTTACTTTGGCCATCCAGACTTCTTCGACTCATTACCATAGAGGTATGGATGTTATATCTTTTATTTTATATTTTTATTAATGTTTTATCATTTGAAAACTAATATATTTTTCAATTTATTTTTACAGGAATACTTCAAAGGTAAAGAAATACTGTATAGACAACAACAAAGACAGATAGCTATGACATCAGATGCAGATACTAGCAGTCTTGACAAATTGTCAAGATATTCAAATTTGTTGGCGGATCATTATGACTTTACAATGGAAGCTCATGTCTGTGGACGTGAACTATGTGTGGGGATTATGAAAACTGATATCATGGAGTTTGTCACTGGAGATAAGTTGGGCATCAACGTGGTGCAAATTTTTATCATGTAAGTCTTAACTCCTTTTCCTTGCGTTATATTTATTAAAAATGTATACTTATGTCTGCTTTGTATTAGGTATATGTATAAAATTTGTGAGAGGAATGAGCTGACAGATGTATATGGATTCGTGGACCCACAATTGATTTCCCCTGAAGCATGTGCATTGGATGAGGAACAAAGAATGCTTTATATTGCTGATAGATTTGAAAAGAATGTAATCACACAGTGTTGGATGATGCCTTTTTGTGAGAGGTATGAAACACATCCCTCTCAAAGAGTTAATTATCTTTTAACATAAAAAACCACTAACGTTAAATTTCCTTTTCTCAGGGATCATTGGATGTTAGGGGTTTTTTTCCCTAGGGAGAAAACACTTTATTGGATATGCTCTCTCCATGATGATGTGCAAGAAAGTTTTAAGAATATATTGGAAACGTAAGTTTCAATTTCACAATAGTTTTATATATTATAATGAATTTTAAATTTACCCCATTCGTATTATTTTCTAACAGGGCATGGGTCCACTTTCGAAAAAGCGCAAAGAAAAGGAATTACAAGATCAAATATGTACATGCGAAGGTAAATATCCATTTATAATTTGTACATTTTGATTTATTACATAAAAATAATATATTGAATTTACACTCATTCAAACAGAAATGTCATGAGCAACAAGGCATCATCGAATGCGGATATTACATGTTAAGATTTATGTATGAAATAATAACAACTGGGACAGTTCTGAGTTTTGACCTGGTAAGATTTCCTTTTTCTAATAATATTTCAATTTGATTTATTCATTATACACGTTGACTACTATCCTTTTCCTTTGTAGCTTTTTGATGACCCTCAACCCTTTACTGCTGAAGATATCAAACACTTACAAGTGGAGTGGTCAAATTATTTTACAGGTTTGATTGACTTTTAGTTGTTTGTAATGTAAAATGTAATTTTGAATATTGTCAATGTAATTGTGTATTTCGTAGTCGTTTAGGTTGGATTTAGTTTTTTTTGAAGTTGACATTGTAAGTTTTGAATGTTATATAAGTGAATGTTTAATTTTTCTCTACTTCTTGTTTTGGTCTACTGTTGATGGTTTTTCTGGTCTGGATTTTGGTATGGGGGGAGAGGTTCCAAGGGGGTGGGTGGGTGTTTGGGGGGTGTCCAAGGGATATGGGAGGGGTGTCCAAGGTGTGTTTGGGGCTGTCCTAGGGGTCAGGGGGGTGTAAATGAGGGTGGGGGGTGTCCAAGGGGCGGGGGGTGTCCAAGGGATATGGGAGGGATGTCCAAGGTGTGTTTGGGGCTGTCCAAGGAGTCGGTTGGGTGTAAATGAGGGTGGGGGGGGGGCTGTCCAAGGGGTGGGGGGGTGTCCAAGTGGTGGGGGGGTGTCCAAGGGATATAGGAGGGGTGTCCAAGGGGTGTTTGGGGCTGTCCAAGGGGATGGGGGGGTTTCCAAGGGGTCTGGGAGGGCTGTCAAGGTGTGGGGGGGGTGTCCAATGGGTGTTTGAGGCTGTACTAGGGGTCTTGGGGGTGTAAATGAGGGTGGGGGGGTGTCCAAGGGGTGGAGGTTGTCCAAGGGATATGGGAGGGGTGTCCAAGGGTTGTAGTGGGGGAGGGCTGGCCAGGTTGTTAGGTGGGTATAGATGAGGGTGGGGTTCAGTTGGGGCTTGGGGGAGGGCTGGAATGGCTATTTTTGTTTGGTTTCTGGTTGCTTTTTGGTGAGAGCAGTGCAATTATTTAAAAAAAAAAATTTCTTTCACGTCGGTTATTTTATAACCGACGTGGTAAATAAATCGGTAGGGGTTTATCACGTCGGTTTTTTCTAGAACCGACGTGATAAACCGTTCCCGGGGATTTTATCACGTCGGTTCTTAATATAACCGACGTGATAAAAGGCCTGGGAATCGATTTACCACGTCGGTTATGACATAACCGACGTGCTAAAACGTTTCCCAGGCCTTTTTATCACGTCGGTTTCCTAAATAACCGACGTTATAATAGGCCAGGGGAAGGGTTTATCACGTCGGTTATGACATAACCGACGTGATAAACGATATCCCAGGCGTTTTATCACGTCGGTTTAGGTAATAACCGACGTGATAAAGCCCCCCGCGCATATTTATCACGTCGGTTATTATATGAACCGACGTGATAACCACCGTGATGTTAGGGATATTACGTCGGTTTTAAATAACTGACGTAAAAAACGTTATTTATAACGTCGTCCGTATTAACGTCGCCTAAAAACCGACGTAAATAATAAAAAATAACCGACGTAAAAAACGTTTTCTGCACTAGTGGTAATACCATCAGAATTGGGATACCAACCAATGTTGGTAACCCCACCGTATAATGTTTTTTGATTCCTCTAAACACATCATCTTGTTGTGGAACATTTATAATAGACTCAAGAAAAAGATTATGATAATATAATATAGGTCAGAACCATACCTAAATCATACCCCATAATATATAGAGGCATTTGAGAAAACATACCCATCAGGTTCCGCTTTTATACTGGTTCTAAAATATCCTAAGATAGAAATTTTCTACTAAAAGCATCTTCGATGACATTCCTCTTCCCCAGGGTGTAGGAGATGTCAAATTTAAATTTTTGCAGGTATTTCACCTTATAACTATTTCATAGATTCAATTAATTGTAATAAAATATATTTATTATACTATTATGATAAGAAAAGACCATGAACCACTACCCAAAAATAGTTTTACCATCATTTAAGATCATTTGTGGTTGTAGTGAACTATAAATCATGAGTGGGGTGATTCCACTTCTACGGCTGAAGCTGAAAAGATTTTTATGCCATTGTGTGATCTTATTTAATAATCAAAAACCCCAAAAAAAATACTAGAAGCATCAAAAAATACCACATACCCCTTACCATTCTTAGGTACGATCAATAAAGTATTTGATTTCAGAATTCCTTTCAACTCATCAAATGAATTTTGACATTTTTTGTCCAACCTGAACTTCACCCCATTATTAGTAAGACTAGTCAAAGGTGATACAAAAATCAATAAATAATAGATAAACTATATAAATTATCTTGAAAGACCCAAGAATATCTGATCCTAAAATATATTCCATGTATCCTCCAATGAAAAGACAATCATTACCATCTCAGGATCGAATAAGAGACAATGCTCATAAATCATGCTCCCTAATAACTTCACTTCATGAATCCACATGATAAATTTTGAAATATGTTCATAAATTTAGTGTCTACTTATGATTTGTAAAATTAGATTTTGATGTTTCTCATGAACATGATCCGATCTTAAATAAACTAAGATATCATACATAAATACAATGAAAAACTGTGATGATACAGATGTAATATATGATTCATCAAATATATAAAAATACTACAGGTGGATAAGTTAAACCAAAAGGAATCATAAGATATTCGTAATGGTTATACCTACTCCAGAAAGCAGTCTTCGAATTATTATACTTTTGAACCTCGAGCTGATGATATCCCAACGAATGGATTATTTTTAAAAACCAATTCACCCCCTTAAATAATCCCAAAAATAATGAAAAAATTTCAAATTGTACTTATTCTTAATTTCAACCTAGTTCGAATTTTAATAGTTCTCAAACAATAAAAGAAAACCATCAACCTTATTTGAAAAGAGCATAAGGGAATCCCATGGTGAAACACTAGGGAAAACTTTTCAGTATTAAATCATCCAACTAAATCTTGAGATCATTCAACTAAGGAGGTGTTATATGATAAGAGGGTATTGAGATCATATAGCTTCCCAACACTAGATCAATCGTGAACAGAATCTCCCTCTCTATAGAAAGACAAAAGAGCTCATATGTAAAAACATCGGTGATATCCCAAACAACCCAAAGAAGCTCACTACAATAAGAAATATCATAGGGATCAACTACAATAGGAAAAAATATTAAGAGTTGGGTGGGAAGGTTTATCATGAAAAGTACTTAGATATCATTCTACCTAAAACACCTATGGGATCCCATCAATAGAAAAAAAACAAAACACGTCGATTATAATAATAACTCTCATAATAATGATCAAAGATCCAATCCATCTTGATGATGATGTGGAATAGATCCAGATCGAGGACCAAAAAATCCTAGTCCAATTTCACATCAGTTGTTGATATAATATTATATAGAAAATATGACCCATTCTCTTTCCTCCTTTTAATATGTTTCCTAGATTCATCAAAAAGTACACGAGGTCTGTTGGAAATTTAATCATATAATGAAAATGGGATGATATAAATGAGTGTGAGGCACCTATAATGAATATTGTGGTTTCTCTATAATATGTTATAAAAATGGTACCACAACTATCATAGGACCCACGTCATCCTCCCCCTAAAACTCATCCACTAGGTGAACGTGCATCACTCTTGATTCCTATGGATAGATTCCTATATGATTTTAAGAATTTGACTATGTCGTATTGGCCCTTGGATTCAAAGATCCATGACTATAATGAGGCATAGAAATACCCTGCTAGAACTTCTATATATGGCCTTAGTGGCCACAAGTACTGTATATCTTAATAGTTCGGGACAAGTACGCATGTTTTACACTTTATTACAAACTTTATATCAAGTCAGAGACTTGTTACTAGTTGTTGTAGATGGTGTAGAGGATTCCCACTACAGATAACCACCTCCACCACACCTATTATTATTATTCCTCATCATCTGTTTTCTCTATGCACCACTAAAACTACGGATTGGATGAAGATAAGAACCAGAATAACCAGTATTTCCCACCATATTTATCTCTGCCATCATTTTCCAATTAACCATGTTAGTAAATGTGGTAATATTCAGTATATATTCTGATGATCTGATATCCAGATGCAATCCATGAAGCTATTTATAATCTCTCAGCAAATCAGTAATCACTACTACCAGTGAAAAAAACCATTTCCACAAAAATATTGGTGTATTCCAACACAGACTACTCTCCTTGTTGTAAGGAAGTGAAATATAAAAACTTCTCAATAATTAGATAATCTGGGTAGAACTACTGAAAGGAGAGATTCATGAAACCTTTCCAATCCAAAGCCACTTGTTGAGCCACTTATACTAGGTAATCCCACAAACTCTTACTGGGACCCTCAATCCTGGATGTCATGCACTACACCTTGATAGAATCAGGTATCTCTAGGAATTCAAAATCTTGAAGGATCTATTCTATCCAATGCTTCACCTATTAGGTCTCATTAATACCTATAAAGGGTAGTGGATTCTTGTATAAGAACTCCTGTGAAATATCTTTGTCTCTAATATCCTCTAAATATACCATCATATTAGGGTTATAAACTTATGGTACATTCTATTCTAGGGCACAAACTACATGAATGGTAGCCACTATAATTTTTTGATCCACAGTAGGATTCCATTTAGAATTATTTCTCAAGAACACTCCCTTAAAACCCATGGAAGATGTCTCAGGGGAAAATTACTAAACCCAAAAATAGAGTAAAATTATTAGAAATGAGATAATCTCAGTTCAATCTAGAAAAATATAATAAAAACTAATATTTTCATCAAAACTCAACATAGGAAACCCAGATACCAACATCACATGGAAACTTGAGGCTCTTCATGGAAAGATCTATCTAGGAAATCACAACAACCTACCTATACAGTATTTAGAATCTTATATCTTACATATAAACATCATATTATTAGGAATATTTATGATCTAATTCTAATTTTTAATTAACAGACCTGAGATACACTCTACTGGTGTCTGAACTGATCCACTATAGACCCTAAGGGAATTCCTGATCTCCATGGGATGCTGACTAGCACCCGAGCATTGAATTAAAACCAAGATAATGTCTTTGGATAACCTAAACAAGAAACATAGAGCATATATATATATATATATAATTGAAAGATAAAGTGTAATAAACAACCATAATGATATATTCTATAACCAAAGAAATCCAATGGTAGCATTACAACTCAAAGGTAGCAAAAAATCATCAAGGGTCCAACAAAATATAAAGGATAACTAAAATATGAAAACTATATAAACCTAGGGTTAGAATACATGGAAATTTCATTATTTTAGTTGAATATTCATCACATTACAAAATACATGCCTAAGGACTATAATAGCTTAGTTTATTTTGAATCATGGAACACGTTCTTATAATTTGGTGAAAGATATTCATCATATCTGATAAATATCTTACCCCTTAGTACTCCTACTAAAACCCATTCTTTATAACCTATGGGAATGAAACATAGGAAAGGGTGATCAAAAAAAATTAATATGGGAAAAAATAAATCATATACATAAGAATTAATTAATCATAAGGGTATGATAACCGGAGGATAAAACATGAAAATCATACCATACATATCAAAGAACATAAACATGTATCGCAACACTAATATTGGAAGTTCATAAGACAAGAACCATAACATAATCAAGATCAATTTATACAAAATCATAACATTATAATAAGACATGGGATTTTGGAAAACACGTAAAATTATAAAATGATTGCCATAGTATTCAAACCATACTGCCAAGTCCATCTTAGTGGAATGGGTTCACTCCCCAAAATATTGTAGTAGTCGAGTTTCACTATAAATACTATATTAGTGGAAAAATTTCTTTATTAAACTAGGTTTACTCCTTGTTCTAGTCCTGTATTAATAAATTGAGTTCACTCCTCGTTCGGGCCCCATATTACTAAACTGAGTTCACTCTTCTTTCTAGCCCTGTATTGTTGAACTGAGTTCACTTCTAATTATAGCCTTTTCATACTGAATTTATTTCACTCCTCATTACATCCATGTCCATATAATGAGATTAAAAAATATTCCTAATTCATATGAGAGAGATATAGGCCCCACCCATCACATAATGAAATCATACATACGCGTTCCACAAGATAATAAAATATTCCTCGTATGATGAACTATAAAAAAATGGGATTCATAAACATCACATAATAACCCATGAAATAAAATGGGTATCATAAAAATTTCATTATATAATAACCTATGGAAAATATATGGGTTTTATATTATTTTCATCAAAGCATAACTTGTGAAAAGAAGCGGGTTTCATAAGTGTTTTAACTTGGTATAACCTTTGGAAGAGAAATGGGTTTCATAAACATCATTCCATCAAATCCTAAATCATTCATATAAATAATATGAATTTTATTCATGGATATTATCCTTAGTAAGTAATATGTTACCCCATCAGATTTCATATTATATAGAAAGTATTTTTGAAATATCTTTTAAAAACATTTCTTAAGGAAAACATCCTTTGTGCTATGAAATATGTTTTTTAAGATATAAAAAAAATTTATAAACTTTTTCATTTTAAAATATCCTTGAAAACATATAAATTAATCTTATAAATCATCAAAATAATTTTCTTTAAAAATAAATTTGAAAACATATAAAGGGGGATATGAAATCGTTGAAATCGTTTTCTTTGAAAATAACCATTGCAAACATATAAAGAATCTTTTAATACCATTTAAATTTTTTAAAAAAATTAATACATTTAAAAAACTTTTTTCCATTAAAATTATCTTAAAATATCATTTTAAAAAATTAAATCATTTTTAGTAAACATGGTTTTTAAATAAAACATATTTTTGACTAAAGAGAGGAAAAAAGTCAGATTTTTTTAAAAATAAAAATTCTTAATTATATTAAGTACTATAGGGAGAAAAAATGTTACCATTACATGATAATATCTTTACTGATTTGAGGATAATAAAATTCTTGATATTTCTTGACATGTGGATCATAGGATTTCATCAGTGGAATTATTATCGAAACTAATCTTGATAAATGATGATATTGTAGAAATAAACTCGTACCATTTTGGTGACATTGAATCATAATCCACATGAAATAATAACATTATATGAATCATATTGTATCATTAAAAATTAATTTTCGTGATATAACATGTCAAATGGTTGTATTTACACCTCGTAAAAAATATAGGTTGATAACATGACATGGGTCTCAAAAAAGTAAAATTGAGACCAAATGACTTTCCTAATTTGGTAAATTTTGAACTGTAAGAACCATGGAATGGAGATCATAAAATATATATGTAAATACCCATAAATTTGGGGATAATTATCATATATTACACTCCTGGTTATTATATACACCACACAAATGAAATGAGTGGTGAATATGGAAAAAGTCTCTGAAAAATAAAAGTGAGACTAGGAATCCTCTTACTACATGAGTTTCTTCTGAATCATGATCCCTAAGAAATAATAACATAAATTTTAACGTCTAATATCATTAAACAAATGAAATTAATTATATAAAATTTAAAAGATTAGTATTTACACCACAAAAAAAATAATAAGTGGAGAATATAGAATATATCTCATAGAAATAAAAGTGAGATGATAAAACCCTTACCTTAAGTCTTAAATTTTTTTTACTTGTTAAAAACTTCTTTATAATAAGAATACGTTTATTATAAATCAACCTCATAAGTATATTATTATATATCATACCATAAATTATTTTATTATGACTTTATATTTCCTTTTTTTACAATTTCATGTTAAAGTTGTGTTTCGGGTAATAACTACATTGTTTTTTTTTCTATATATTTTGACTTGTTTTTCTTGATCCTCTTACATAGATCACAATTTAAAAATATATAAAATGTAAGACATGATTTAAATATCATATATATTCAGTATATATTTATTTATAATAATCAATAAAATATATAAATATGAAATGAAATACATTGTTCATGGAGATGGAATGGTGTACATACACATGAATGTTGTTTTCCATTTTTTTGATGTACTGAAAGAATGTAAGTAAATGAAATATATGTGTATATATATATATTATAATTTCTAGTATAATCTTTATTTCATATATTTCATATACATTTATTTAACCCATCCTTAATACATTCTTGGTATCTGTGAACGAATCACATCGCATTAAGGAGGCGGTAGTCTATACGTCCATAAATGAAGTTATATTACTCCCACAAAATCAAAAGAACGAAGCTATGTGATATATAATAATTAAATAATGTTAAATAAAAAGTAAATATCAAATATATATAATATAAAATATTTAATTCCATTATCATTCCCAACCTTGAGAGGTGGTAATTGAAGAATGAATGACATCAGTTCGTGAGGTGGTAGTTCGTCGTACCCACGAACAATGATTGTATATCCCATTTTATGAAATTGTGTGAAGGTAAAGTTAGTAACCTTATAATAAATAAAATATCATTATATTTTCGATACATAGGATATTATATGATCTTTATATAATAATTATTGAAATGATGGAAAAATAATTAAAACAAAAGTTCTTATTGAAGAATGTTTTCTCTTCTTTGGGTTACTTATTTTGGGTACACTAAAGGAATTAATTGGGTTTATTTCATACCAAAAAAGGATTATAGGTAGAGAGGATGGATATTTTTAGATTACTATGGGGGTTTTATGATATAATGTGCTTAATATTTTTGAATAAGTGAAGGGGTGTGAGTTCCCTTTTTTAGTGGAGGAGTGGCATTTATATACATATGAAAAGGTAAACACTATTTAAATATAACTATTACATCATGTTCCTAAAATAATGACAAAATATGTCTATAAAATTATTATTTTTTATGTGATTAGGTTATTTTTAAGCTTAAGTTAAACTTTAACCACTAAGTACAAACGTTTTACCTTAATCACTATAACGGGTTTTAATTACCTTCATTAATATTTTTGGTTAAAAAAATAATTAGGCCTTATTATAAATTAAAAATTATTATAATTAAAAATATTTTACCCATTTTTATAAATTCTAATCATATAGATTGCACAAATTAATTTGAAATTAATCGCACAAGCATGACTGGGCATATGGTTTTTAAAGTAAAATGTTTAAATGTTTGAAATGTTTTTATATTCAATTTCAATGTGATATTGATTAAAATGACATAAATTGGATTTATTATTTTATATTTGAACTAATTATAATTTAATAAAATTAAAATATAATATAACTATATAAATAAATTCATTCAGGAAAATAGTTTTCATTTAAAATTCAGTATTTTTTTACAATTCATCAAAAAATAAAACTTCTTAGAAAAACACCAAGAATTTACCCAAATTAAATTTAGATATTAGTATTTACAAAATTAAGTTTATTTTTTCAATTAATAATTATAAAATTTTCAAAAATTATATTTAAAACAGGTTCTCTATTAAAAGGCTGTAAAATTACATTTTTAAAAAATTCATCATTTTATTCATAAAATTGGATTTATTCGTATCCTATACTTGTAAAATCTATTAGATAAGTTTATAAAAGATTTATTGAATATATAATATATAAATTTTATTTAAAACATTCATCAAAAGTGGTTTCTTTAATTTTTTGAGTTAAAATTGTGTTTGTACATAGAAAAAAAATTTTCTTAGAAAAGGGACTTCTTTATTTTCAAATAGTTATTATTTTCATTTCTAACTGATTGATAATCGAAGGATTAAATTTATATACATGTGTAAATAATATATTCAAAATTTAATTTATATTATTCTTAAATTACATTCTAATGGCTATGTGGTAAATATTTTAATAATATTTTTAATAGTATATTGTATTTCTGTAAAACTCGATCTAGCATGTAATGAAAGATATCGAAGGAACTCAGAATTGTGTCTAACACAAGACAAATATAGTATTGAATGTACTGCAATCTAATCAAACTATTTATTTTATATAAATATTTACTTGTTGTTGCATGAAATGAAATCCCATATTTGTGCTTTCATATAACACAAGCTATATTAAGGGTCATGTGAAATTAAAAATATTGAAATTAATAAATTAATTTTGAAAAACATTCATAAAATATCATGCTGTAAAAAAAATCACTACTCCATGTGATATGTAAGAAATGTCCCACTATCTCACCACTAGCTACCCAAACACAGTTGACATTTACTTGAGTGCCTCACTATAGTGCCTTTCCTTTTCCTACAACAAAAGACAATACATGTTCTATACACTGCCAAATATATGTGTAGGGTGTGAGATAAACAAACTCAGTGCCATCCTACCAAGGTGTTTTATATGAATTCTTCATACAATAATCCCAATAATATGAATTTAAAAAAAGGCATGATAATTAGTAAAATATTTTATATCAAAGGATGGTAAAATATCTCCTCTTTCTCTATAGTTTTAAAAAAATCCTAGTAAAATAGTTTAAAAGAATCATTAACCATAAAAATATTCCAAATGTGTATGTAAAATAACAATATAATGACATAGTTAGTAAAATAAAAACAAATAACAATGGTAAAAATATTCCATGGATCACACACAGTCTGTCTAGAAAAGTCACTCATACATCAATCATGACTAGTGTTCACTACAACTCCCTATAAATCATGTATCATGGTCTAGATAGTAGTAGAGCACCTCAAAAACTTAACCCTATTATAATTTCAATCAATTCCTAGATCAAAATGAATTTTGGTCAGGGAATAAAACAACACTCTAGAAATGGTACTCCCTTATAATATCAAAAATTGAGGCTCAATACTAAGAATTCCACTTAAGTATCCAAGACTCTCATGTGATTTATTTTAAATTATCTAAAATGTATTACGCATTTCACAATATAGTCTCAAAACAACCTTTATCAGTCAAACACTACTTTGAAACCCATTTGGAAATCCATCTCACAATCATTCAGAATACCTTTTTTATGAAAAAAAACAAGGGGAAACACCATCTTTTTTGAGAACTCATTTCATATGCACAAAAATCAATAAATAATGCCAATTTATTTAGGAAACCCATATTATAATTCAATATCCTTTGAGGTTCACCCAACACAGTCTAGAGATAAAACTACCGACCTCAAACTCAGATCTCAGACTACCCACAATGGGATCTATAGGCCAAGAGGAACACAGAACCACAAATAGAGGTCCTAAATATCATGAATCATCCCATTGGGTGTCACCTTACAGGTGGTAATATGACTGTTACTACCCTAAGGCCATCTCCAATAGGCTGGGGGATGGTAGCCAGCACCAAATAGGCATAACACTCACATGAGAGGCCATAGTCTAAGGTACCTATACATATCCACACATCTCCAAATCCATATGATTCTGAAATTAAAGTACAACTGATTACAATGCACACATACATATAAAACAAACAATTAGAGTATGATCAATAACAAAAAAATAATAAATTGATAAAGAAAGGTCCACCAAAAATGTAAAGAAATAGAACCTATTAGATTGAGAGGACTATAATAAAATGTGACACCTAGTAAAAACCACGTTCTATCTATCCAGATCTGAGCTCCATCTTCTCTTAGTCCACTAAGAATCATATAAATCCACTTATCTTCAACATAAGGCATGAATGTGTAGTTGTATCCCATACATGGGTGAGTATAAAAATTCCCAGTAGGATACACTAATATACTCAAACATAATAATCAAGGTAGTTGTCATCTCATCATAGGGGTATGTAAATAAAAATATGTGACATAAATAAAAACATCTTAATATATTCAAGATAGGAACTATGTTTCAGGGTAAGGTCACAAGTGAAAAAACAACCTATGACTCTGCTTGAGAGTTTATAGAAACACTCTCTCAAAATAACTCACTCAATGAGTCTGATAGCATTGACAGTGTCTATCTGAGATGTTGTGATCATCAAGTATCACCCTGAGAAAGTACATGTTTTATGTTAAAAAAATTGATTAACATATTGTGGATCACACCGAGGTCCATGGGGTGTACCGAAATCCAATATGAAATAACCCTCTAAGTAGAGGATTAGTGCCTTTGTATATTGGTCACACAAATTCATGGTACCCACTTTTGGAAGAAGATGATATGGGATTCCACCATAGGACTCATAAATGGATTTTAGTCACTCTATCATAGAATAATCCCTTATATGGTATCATAATCCTATACTCAAGACATAACACCACACTATACCTTCAAAGAATGGATCCAAGGAACACACCCTAAGGTTACAGGTCCATGTAGAAGAGAACAAAAGTCTTTGACCTCCCTTAGAAAATTACATAGTGTATAAAACTAGTACATGAAGTCTCTTGCCTACCATGATTATTACTGTAGGATTTATCCCATACATGTTTACCCAAGGTTGTGATTTTTTACTCTAGGTCAATCCCATGTATGCTGGCTATGATCATGTATCAGTTCTTTTCCACTTACCGAGTCATACCCAAGTACTCTATGCATACCCATGTACCTAGTTGTGTCTATGCTTGTGTACCCCAAGGGTACATTCCAAGTTACCCAAGTCATGTCACACGGTGTGTGATACATTATCTAATCCATAAACCCTATACACCTTAGTTGGGTCGACATTATGTGTGTTGTACCATTACACAGAGTATAATACATCATTTTCTAGAACTAATGGTTCTTTATGCACCAACTACTCGCACCTCTACCACCCCGATTTCAACTACATAATCCTCTAATAGCCATATATCTATGGTATCTAAGCCCTTCCATCATCGGTTGGAAAGATTATAGCCACCTGAATTGATTCACTAATCGAAAATTATTGCATAGTACTATCACAACAAGTCAAATTTGGAATGGTAATTCTTATTTGATAAGGATCCATCATCATAGTCATCAAATCTCAACCATGTCATTGATCAAAAACCCAAACATGTGTTATCAATCTGTTGGGTTGATGAACGATTGTGAAACAATTGATTATTAGGTATTTTTTCAACATCCATCCAAACCAGATACCCATGATGACAACATGAAGAATTGGGATATGAAATCATAAAACACAATATAACGAAAAATTCTAGGTTTTTGTTCGGGTTAGCCTCGATTAATTGTATTTAGAATAAAAAATGATGATCCAATATTCATGAAATAATCAGAATACAATTTCAACATTTATAATGTAATAATCATATCTAAATCTCGATCCATGAATTAATTTTTTAGGATATTCATTCATGTTCTAGAAAATTAAAATTTCATACCACTTGTTTGTATTAATCATTGGTGAGTAAAGGTTCTATGTAATCATCATTAGTGAGATTCAAAAACATTTTTAGTGATCTGATTTCCAAAATATGATCTAATATTGATCACCCATGAATTCTCCTATAATGAATCCTCTTTAAAACCCTATGTTTATATAGATATACCTATAAATTTGGAATAAAAACAAAATATTATAAGAGTTAATTTGGTTATGATTTCATTGAAATAATAATAAAAATGTTTTAATTTATTTAATTATTTCTCCCATGATGGCATGGAAGCCAAAAACGTGATGCCGATAAATGTTATGTCATACCTACTATACAACACAAATTTCATTATCAAAGGTTATCTTATATTCCCCATACAAGTACCAATTCATGAGTTATTTAAATATTTCAATAAAATTGGGCAGGTTTGTTATTAATATATTTAATATATTTTTTAAACATTTTTAGGGTCATTGTATATCAAAATATCATGTTATCTTGGTGCATGTCTCCAAAAATAAAATTATATATATATCAAGGATTTACATGGAAAAAAATACATTACATATCCCAATATTAGGTCTTTCCATCCTAAAAGGTGAAAAGGAATAATAAAAAAGATGTCGGTACGGAGCTCGCATTTGAGTCTCCTGCTCCCAAGTTCTCTCCTGGAGATTATCATGTTTCCATAAAACACACACCAATGGAATTGAATTCCCATAAATGATCTTCTACTACTAATCCATGATCAATACTAGGTAGTCTACAAATTTAGCTCTATCTTAGATGTCCATCTCACCCCAATCGATAACATATGATGGGTCATGCACATACCACTTTAGCTATGATACATGGAAGATGGAGTGTACCTAGTATAAAATTACTAATAGAGATAAGTTGTATTCTAACTCAACAACTCTATGTGATATCAGGTAGGCACCAATTAATATTAAAGATAAGTTTCCAAGCCAGCTAAATCTCTACAAACCGCATCGAGGTCGGACTTGCAGGAACATGTGGTCTCCCTCTTAAAACTCCAAAGGCCTCTATCATTAGTCTTCATAATACTTATGATATCTTTAGGAAGTATTAATATGATACTATATGATACTCACCTTCTCTATCATCACTCATACCAATTCTCAGCCCATGAGTGATGGCTCACCATGATCAGTCAAACATAGTGGTTACATGATGGGTTTCCCAAACAAGGTCTGAATAGTGTCATACTTATGGTCAAATGTTAGTTTTTTTGTACAAAACTCCACCATGGTTAGATGATCCTCCCAAATATTTCCAAAGTCTAACATGAAATATTGTATTATGTATTCTAGAACCTGAATGGTCCACTCTGTCTGGCCATCAGTTTGGGGGTGAAAATATTTTCTCAAAAGAAAATGAGTCATAAATGATACGTACAATCCTCTCTATAACTATGACATAAGTCAAGAATCATGGTCTTAAAAATCAGCAAGATAAATCCCTGGAGTTGTACTATATCTTTCATATAATGGAATCCAAAGGTCTCTACTAAAATCTTCTCTCGTATTGTTGAGGAGTTGGATGACTTGGTGAGTCAGTCTATGATTACCTAGATGCAATCATGTCCTATAGATGTATATGGTAACCACAACATGAATTCCATATATATTCTATCCCAATTCCAATCTATAACCTCAGATTTTTGAGCTAAACCTACTGGAACCTAGTTCTCAAACATCACCTACTGACAAGTGAAACATCAAGAGAAAAACTTTGCTACACACTTATTCATCCCTAACCACTAGAGATGATGTCAAGGGAACTAATACCTATAGATTAATTGGTACATGGATACAGTATAATAGCTTATGCTAGATTCCAGTGACACTTTTGACGGTGGTGACTTCTTTGATATCACATTTCCAATATATTTAGAAGCACCTTTCATGCCACTACAGTTAGGTTTATATGACTCGACATATAATGGTGGGAATTCATATACCCAATTGCATAAGGTGGCACCCTCAATACCACATATTTAAAAGCCACCATCATTAAAGAAATACACAGCAGCCTCAACACCACCACCATTTACGCTCTCTATTGAGGAAAGGCACAACATGAGGTGGAACTTGCGCCTATAACTAAGACACAAAGCAACATAGACATTGAACATGGAGTGGGTGTGAGTTTTATATACTAGGTTGTGGTATTGAGGGTAATATAAGTTGATTTATTCTAGTGCTACAAAATATATATATATATATAAACATGTTTATTGAGTTAATTAAATATTGTGTTAGATATCTATATTTATATATAATTTTTTTTGTTAAAACACTTCCATAATTATTCTTTCAACTTGAGAAAAACATTTTTTTATTGAGGAACATGTCCTTAAATGTTCAGTACCACCCTTTTCACTGAAATTGAATATAAAAACTCACTATTCAAAAATACTATATTTTGGAACAAAACTACCACATTATTGCCAATATTTAACTGTATAATAATGAAAAATTATTGAATTAAATTTAAAATAATTGTATATTGTTATCTTGAACCTTAGTTTACTCTTTATTAACTTTAATTCACCCTTAAATGACATGTAAAAGTTTTTTTAAACCTTACACAACTTTATTTTACCATTACATAACTTTGTTTTGTGCTTACTTAACATTACCAAATAGTTTGAATCATGGAGGTGAGTCCATGATCCATAAAATTATTATAAATAGTAAAAGGAAACATACCAACACAAAGAGAGGTTTGTGGTACAAGTGAAAACAACAGCAATGAAAACCATACTCAACCTTTTCCCCTACCACCCCTTCCATAGTAACAACCACATCCCCCTGGAAGCCTTTATCTTCGCCACTACTTCTGAGTCTTCCATGTCCCACCTAGATCAATCATGCCCTGAGGTCCATTATCAAAATCATGGGAATCATTTTTTAAATCAAGTGGATTGGCTCCAGAGCCAATGTGAGTGACTGCATGCTCCATGTCAGCCATGCTTTGACCTCCATCATCCAGATGATCCTCACTATGAAGCTATCCAACCTGTTAATTGTCAGCCTGTGAAACTATCAAAAGAGAAGATTCATCATCAATGACATTTTTAAAGTTAGAGTTAGCTTTCCTTCCATGGATCTATATATTGAGGAATTCAAAATCCATAGATTTTATTGATTCAAGAATGGGAAAGAAATTAGTTTTTACATCAATAGTAGTAGGATACACTACTACTTTGGTAACAGGATCATCAAAAGTCACTTCGTGAGAAAGTGACTACATAGAATCAAATTTAATGAAATCAGTAGAGTCCTCATCTATAGAAGAAGGAAAAAAATTTCCTTCACTATAGAGACCTCTAATGAGGTTTCCACAGGAGAAGAAACAAGCCTGGTTGTACCCTTTACAATAAAAACCTTAGCTTCTATGGAAGACACTACTATGAACTCATTAGCATGTGAGTCATAAGGATAACCTTCAGTGTGCACAGATATAAGAGAGGAAGCCTTCACACACTATTGTGCACCAGAATGATCAAATTTATCAATGAATAGTGGCTCACCAACTAGAAAAAACCTGTAGGGAACCACCACATAATTTTACAATAGAATAAAACTATTCCTCCAGTAGAACATCAATATATGGATCTTTATCACTATCAGATAAATCACCCCATTGAGAGGGTTCCCCAAGATCAAAAGGGTGAGCTAGAAGAGTGCCATCACCTAAAGGATCCGGCAAGATACCTCCACTCATATGACAATCAACATGAATGTTAATGGTTTTCTCACTAGCCACAACATCAGTAAATGAATGAGAGCCCCAATTCCCATTAATTTGTGACATATCCTCCCTAATGATTGAAGTTGATTTAACCTTCACACTATTATGGATATTTTAATTAACCTTCCCACCATCAGGGTTACCTCTCCTTGTAGGCATTGATGGAGCAGAAACACATGAATTGTGTTTACAAATTTCAGCAAGGTGCCCATATCATTTATATTTGGAACAATGAAAACCCCTCTTAGAGTTCTCATGAACATGTCCAATAGTTGATCAATTTATTTAGAAATAAATAACATGATCAAATTAAATCTCAAGTTCAAATTTAAAATTGATAGAAATTAATAAATAGACCTCAACAAATGGTAGAGACATATCAAACTCAACTAGAATATGAGAAAAATGGCCATACTGAACTATTCCAGACTCTATCAAGTTTAATTGGAGTGCCCATAGCCAATGAAACACCCCACATGATAATTGAAATCCAAAATAACCTTTTAAATCCTTTTATGTAGATCTAGGATTGTGATAAGGTGTTATTGGAACCAAACAGATCCAACCCGGGATCCCAGTTCTCAGACATGAGGATACCAGGCTTGAGATTGACAATATTGCGACTCGATTCCCTCATTTTCATCTTATATGAAAAAACATTAAATGATTTAATTTTATACGAATTGATACCAATGTCCATTCACTAAAACCAAAACTCTCTTCAAGGCGTTTACGAAGATCTTCAAGACTTCATGAAGCCCTCCTCATTTCGCAAGATTCAGTTATTAGAAGTAGATTCACTACTTCGAGAACCAAGGAATAAACGATCAGAGCCCCTAACCAGATACGCAATCACCCAAGGAATCCCACCCAAATCAGCCATGATAATTTGAATCAGCTTCAAACCAAAGCAAGTATCTACCTTATTCAAAGGTCTCACAAACACATTTATACGATTGAGTTAACCAGCTGAATAATTCATCACAAAATAAAACCCTAAATGCCAATGACATAGAGAGAGAAGCTCTTACTTAAATTTGTTTTACCCATACATAACATTAGTTTAACCATATGTATCTTATATAAGTTTATTCTTACCCTTCAATAATTTTTTTTACCCTTAATAAACTTTAGTTTACTCATACATAACTATGTTTTACCCTTACTTAACCTAAAAGAAAAATGGGGTTTCATAGTGAGTTTTTAGTGGCAGTTCTTAAAACTACTGCAAAAGGTGTTATATATATATATATATATATATATATATATATATATATTTGTAGTGGTTTTAGAGACGGTTTTTTAAAACCACTGCTAATTCATATTCTTTACATACCAAAAAAATTATTTTAAGTGTAGGTTTATGAAAACCGCTACAAAATAGGGGAAGTTTTTATAAAAACACAGCTAATTTAATGACAAAAAAATAAAAAATATTAAATATTAAATTATGATTTATTATGAATAAGATTTATTTATTATTTATATTCATTTTTTATTTATAATATTAATTAATAATAATGTGTTAATTATTAATTATATATAATTGACTGTTAATAGTTATCCTAAAGTTGAATTAAATCCTGTATAAGTTGAAAGTCCGAAGTCAATATCAAATGTCTATAAATTTTGAATTGGGTGTACATTTTTGCACCACATGCAATCAAATTGAATCTTACGAAGAAAAATACAAACATATTTATTATTATAATTTGGTAATGATCAATTGAATAAAATTTATTATAGTTTTAAGAAAATTATAAAATCAAACATCAACTCCAAATGGTTATAACCTTTGATCCAAGTGTCTGTTTGGGCTCTAAAATATATCAAAGTGAATCTTGTGAAGATATCAATGCCCTAGTGGCATATGGAAACCATGTTCATGTTTTTTTAGGCTAGAAAAGTCCCGTAAGGCCTTTAGAACTGATTTATTATTTCGGACATCATGATTTTTGAACATTCAATGAGATTTTATCTACGTTTAATAGTGTTTTCATTTTTGTTTAGTATATCTATGATTTGGTTCCACTAGTTTACATTCCTATTAATTTGATGGTGTTTCTTTCATTGTGGTTTTCCCTCTTTTGGTGATTTTTTATCAATTATATATATATAAATATACATATATATATATTTACTTCTTTACATTTATTTATATTTATTTATAATTTATATATATTTAAGAGTATCTATTTAAAATTATAGATAAATGTATCCATTCATGGATATTTATATGCATTTATGAATATTTGTATATATTTATATATATTTGTAAATATTTATTCGTATTTACGTATATGTATAAATTTTTATATATTATATGGCTATATATATATATATATTCATATACAGTTATGTGTGTGTGTTTATATATATTTACATAACATAAAAGTGAGGTTACATATATTTATGTAAGTCTCATTATATGGATATTTATTTTAAGATATTTAATTCCATTTATTATTTATTATTTATTATTTATTACTTCTTATTTATTCATTTACTATTTTTTCCATTTACTATTTAATATTTGTTATTTATTAATTTATTAGATATTCATTTATTAGTAGTTTATTATACATTGATTTATTATTAATTATTAATTTATTGTTAAATTATTATTTAATGTTCATTTATTTTTTATTAAAGAATACTTATTATTTATTAATTTTTGTTATTAATTTATTATTTGTTATTAATTTATACTTTATTATTAATATTTTTTTATTTTTTTATTTTTTTCTTATTATCTACTTTTCTATTTAATATTTATTATTCAACTATTTTTTATTTTATACTTATTTATTATTAATTATATGTTCATTTATAAATTATTTACTACTTTTTTATTTGATATTAATTTATTTTTAATTATTTGTTTATTATTATCGATTATTTATTTATAATTATTTAATTGTTTAAATATTTATTTTTGATTTATTAATAATTTATTATTTACGTATTATTTTTAATTTATTTACTGTTATTTTTTATATAGCTATTATTTATTTATTATTTTTTTATTTACTATTTTTTTATCATTTATTTATAATTTAATATTAAATTTTAAATTTTTATTATTTATTATTTATTATTTATTATTTAATTATAATTTACTATGGTCTATTACATATTATTTATTATTTTATATTTATTATTTATTTATCATTTATTTAATATTTATTCATTATTCATTATTAATTATTTATTATCATTTATTATTTATTTATTTTTACTATTTATTGTTTATTTATTTATTTATATTAATTTATTTTCTATTTAATTATTATTCATTTATTATTTTTTTATTTATTTAATATTTAATATTTAATATATAATATTTAATATTTATTTAATATTTATTATTCATTTATCATTTATTTCCTATTTATTTATTTATTTATTATCTTTTATCTTTTATTTATTAGCTAACTATCTATTATTTATTTATTATTATTTATTACCATTTATAATTATTTATTATTATTTATAATTTAATATCATTTATTATTATTTATTAGTTATTCTTATTGTTTTTTAGTGTCTATTTATTTATTTATTATTTATTTATTAATATATTATTAATTTATTTATTATTTATTTAATACTTAATTATTATTTATTATTTATTATTTATTACTTATTTATTATTTATTATTTATTTTCATTAATTGTTATTTATTTTTCATTTATTATTTATTTATTTTCATTATTTATTGACTTTTTGTTGACTTTTTATTAATTTAGTATTTATTTATTTAATATTTAATTAGTTATTATTTATTTAATATTTAAAAAATATTTATCAATTATGTATTTATTTCTTATTTTTTTATTTAATATTTATTTACTATTAATATTGATTATTTATTTATTTGTTATTGTTTATCCCATTTAAATTGGGGGTTCTATGTTTTTGGCTGGCATCAACGACGCCCACAGTGATTGATTTGGGTCGCGATAGCGGTGGCTAGTGGGTGATAATGAAATGATGGGGTGGTATTGGCGTGGTGCAGACTAGTTGCAGATGGAGGATCCTTACTTGTGGGGCAGTAGTGCGGCTCTCGACGATGGTAATGCAAGTATTATGTAAAGACCCAAAATTTCCATGTAATTTTTTGTAATTGTATGGGAATTTTTAGAGTCCATGAAAATTGACGGCGCGTGATTCTGAGGCCCGGTTTGCCCAAAAAAAATCAGAATTTTTTTTTGGGTACGTTCAGTAAACGTGCGAGCGGGTTTTGGTAACTTTTGAGCCGTTGCTCGGAAATGAAATATGATGACATCGTTGAACTCGCAGCGTTGGTATTCACTTAAGGAGACTTTCACCTCGACCGCATTAGATCGAGGGTGAAAAATAGTTTTTCACTTTTTCATGGAGGAATAGAAAAATAAAAATATTAACATTTTTATTTTTGAAACCTCTCTACATCGGTTGTGGATGTGGGGACTACCCAAACTAAAACCCCCAATTTGAATTCAATGGTGGGGACCACCCGACCCCCTTAAACTCTCTCTTTAATGTGCGGAAGTCTCTTGAACTTCCTCCACATTAATTATGCCACCTTCCATTAATTAATTAAAACCAACTTTAATTGTGCCAATAATTTATAATTGAAAAACATATTTTATTTGGGTTGGCTTCTCATTTTGGCATGGGAGAAATCGTTGGAGAAAGGGAGGAATTGGGGGAAATTTGGAAGAACTTGTCCACGAAATGAAGAATGTCATCTCCATCGAAGAACATTCTTTGGAATCAAGATAGAGGACGATGCACGAGCCTGACTTCGGAAGCGTGTTGCAGAAGAGACGATCATTGAAACCCTCTTCACCTTCACTGATTTCATCTCGTGACATATCAACAAACCTTAGAGGTTGGTGGTGTTATTTGTATACTCCCCTTACTCATTCTCAACATTCTTCATAATTCCAGAATGAAAAACCGCTTGCTGCCACTCTAACGCAGAGGGTACGGGCCAAACGAACATGGCATGACCCCTTCGCAAATCTTGTGGTTCTTTCCATGTTATTCGCGATGGAGGAGGATGACGACCAACATCGGTGGAGCTCGGGAATGGCGGCCAGCACCACGGCCGGCCGCGACAAAGGCGGTGGCGCGACCGCACCACTGGAGAAAAGCGGTGGCCCGCCGGCTGCGACATAGAAAGGGCGGCAACCGCCAGTGGCCGACAGCGCGAAGGGGTGGCGGCACGTCTCTGTGCCGCTCGGTAGAGAAGAACCGCGGCCTTGTGCCACAGCGGCGAGGCGAGACGCGACCAGCTTGACATCGACCGCCAGAGAGGCGTGGCCCACGACCACACCGCACGGAGTATGGCGTTTGGATGACCGGCCAGCCGCATGCCGAGCGGACCCACTAGGAGGAGAAGGGGTCAGCCAAAATGGTCGGCTGAGCTGGACGGAGCGGGACCCACTGTGGATCCTGTGTGCTGCCTGGTCAGACCGGACCCGGACCAGTTTTGACCCTATACATTCTTTCGGACATAACATGAGCTACGTGTGTCTGTTTGAAAAACAATATATGGCACCAGAAACCTTGGAGCGGGAAGGTCCTTTTGGTATACCCCACTTGAGATTTGGATAATGTTGGGGTACGGTCGGGTTAGATTGAGCACGAATCCAACCAGTCCCTTGGGACTAAAAGGTTAATAACTTAGAGACCAGGTCTCCGATTGATGCATCGTCTATTGCATTGAGACCCATATTACATGGCGGACCGTTGGGATACTTCTTAGTGGGACTTCTTGGCAGTTGGAGTATCGACCTGTGGATTGAGAATCGAAACCTCCCAGAATCAAGCGAGCTTAGTGTGGGAACCCAGTAGTTGGCTGAAACATGAGGAAAGGATCCTTCATGGGTCTGTATTTTAGGATCCCACATGTATCCACTCTAGGAATCCATGTGGGACTACTCTGGGATCTTATGTGCATCTATTGTACTATGATTATGTATGGGTCTGATGATGTACTAGGATTTTATGTGGGTCTGCTCTACTAGGATCCTGTGTACGTCTATTGATTTACTAGGATCCTATGTGGGTCTGCTATACTAGGATCCTGTGTGGGTCTGATGATGTACTAGGATCCAATGTGGTTCTTCCTCTTAACAGAGTAAAATGATTCAGTAGTTACATCTAATCATTTATACCTCTATACTTAAGTTATACCTGGTGTGATATGAGTCTTTACCTTTGTGGTATTCTTCTTTGTGGTGTACCTGTGTGGTACTTAACTTTGTTGTGTTACCTTTGTGTTCTTCTTCTGTGTGGCGTACCTATGTGGTACTTACCTTCATGGTAATATTTCCATCATGGAATAGTTGTACTTTGTCTAAGGAGATCGGAATTGTGTTTCCTCATTAATGAGATGGGTAATATTTGATAACTTAGGTATATGTATGGTCATATACCAAAGTAGGGTTGTCACTAGTTTACATGCTTTGTGGTTTATCGTTTGTGCATTTTATGAAACCTTGAGGGTCTTAGAGTCCCTACTGAGTGTCGTTATACTCACCCTGGCATGGGCTTTTCCCACGCCTTGTTGTGTTTGATGCAGATTACGGAAAGCACTAATCGGGACTGAGGGTAGCATGACAGGATGATGCCTGGAGGTGGACCATAGGGTGTGTCGGCACACAGAGGAGACGGTTGGATGTGGAGTGTTGAAGATGCAATATGTACCTACCCTTCAAGTAGGAACCACAGAGGATGATCCAGTAGCTACTTTCTCTTTCTTCAGTTGTATTGTATTTCTATTTGTACTTGTACCTTTAGTGTTGGGCTTGTGTTATGGCCCCTCTTACATTAAGAACTCTTTTTGTTATACATTTTACATGTGTTTTTATCTTGTTGTGTGCGTGGTTGAGTGTGTTTACAGGATATAAAAGCAATGCCTTCCCGATTTTAGGGGATACACCTTTCGGTGCTAGTCGCTAGCCCCTGGACTATGGAAGGAAGGCTTAGGGTAGTCACTCCACAGGCCCTGGGGGGACGGGTCATGACAAATTGGTATCAGAGGAGTCGTTTCTACTGTAGAACATAAGACTCTGATCTTTTTAATGGAAATAGTGTTAAGAGTAGTGAGTGTAAATATCAGTTTAAGGAATCCAGTGTTGGTGAGGCGACAAACGTATCCATACACCAAGGCCCTGCCTTTTTATTTCTGACTTAGTGCATGAAAACACTGATTGCATGTGCGTTTTGAAAAGTTTTCTTTTTGAACTCTTGGAATCATGCTCACCAGGTATAACTTATTGATAGTGGTGCACCTGTTTATTTTTAGGATGCCTCCACACAAACAACTATCTAGGGTTCTGACTAGAGTACGTGACGATATCCCACTGAACGACAAGGTCTCGGTGTAAGGCCCTCTTTCAGTATAGGCACCCACGGAGGCACCAGCGGTACCTTTACCCATTGGGCCACCAATTCCACTAGCCCTAGTAGTAGAGGGTGCACGCTGCTTGAGCGCGTTTCATGAGTTCCAGCGCTAGAGGCCACCCAGGTTCCATGTAGAGTTGGACCCATAGGCGGATGAGGATTGGCTAGAGGTCGTGGTTAGAGTCTTCTGACTGGTAGAAACACCAGCTGATCTCAGGGTGATCCTTGTCACCAGTCTTCTATAGGCAGAAGCAAGAAGATGGTGAAACATGATGCTCTAGGTTCACGACAAGGTGACACTCCTCTGGACAGACTTTGAGAGCCTGTTTTGGTTAGAGTTTGTCCCAGCGACCCTTCGCGCAGTGCACATTCAGGAGCATCTTCATCTACAGCAGGGCAGCATGATTGTGGATCAGTACTCATCAAGGTTCACTGACCTCCTACTCTAATACACTGATATAGTGCGGGACCCATTTTTTAGGTCCCAGGACTTTGATCAGGGACTCAAGCTGGAGATCAGGGCTTCGATGATTTCTCTTAGCATATTGACATAGGTAGGGTTGTTAGAGTGAGCCCTCTTAGTGGATATTTTTCTTGCTGAGCAGTTGCCAACAGCGAGACCCACCACCAGGAATCACATAGTGGAGAATTCAATGGTTAGAAGCAGACAGATGTCACAGAGGTCCAAGAGGACCAGACCTACAGGTTTACGACTTTAGGATTCAGGGTCGGTTGTGCGTGGTACTGGAGACAGAGCCAGTTATGCGTGGAACATGCATTGTTACACATATGTAGGGAAAAGTCACATGGATCGAGACTCCTCGGCCCATCGTACGAATTATCAACAGATGGTCGATGGACCGACCAGGTAGAGAAAGAGGTTTGATAAAGGAGGTCTGTAGGGAGCAGGCAGACATGGCAGAGGAGTCGTCAATGTATCTGGCGGTGGGCGACGATTCAAGATGTTGCTGCCACCACCACCAGGTGGTCCACCCCGACCACATGGAGAAGGTCGACAGGGGCGAGCTCAGCTCCAGGTAGCTGAGGCCTACGACCATGGTGCTCTGAAGATGATACGAGGCATGATCTGTGTCTACTCCACCTTAGCTACAGTACTTATAGACATAGGTTCCGGTCATTCTTGTATTTCCACTACCCTCGTTCAAAGCTCAAAGATTCTTGTGGATCCATTGGCTTGATCCTTATGGCTATAGACTCCTATGAGAGATGATTCAATGATTACACACTGGTTCCGGTAGTGTGAGATTACTCTTGGAGGTGAGATCTTCGACTGAGATATCCTAGTAGTTGCGTCGAGGCCTTACGACATCATCTTGGGTATGTACTAGTTATCTACAGTCCATGCTCAGATTGGTTGTATTAGGTGCAAAGTGTGGCGTGTCTGCATGGATTGGACCAGGTTTACCTTCACCGGTGAGAAGAGATCCTTTGCATCACAAGATGGACTTACCCGTAGGAGGATGCTGCTGATTACACATCAGTTAGGTAGCCTTACCCTCAGAGTGGTTGATGTACAGATTCTGACTAATCCTATAGTGGTGGAAAAGTACGCGGATGTATTCCCAAATGATGATCTGGGTCTACCTCTTCACAGAGAGGGGGACTTTTTTATTGACTTGTACCATGGGACGACATCGATATCTACACCAGCATATCAGATGGCTCCTGCGGAGCTTCATGAGATGCGGGTACAGATGGAGGACTTACAGGGGAAGGGGTTCATCAAGCCTAGTGTTTCTCCTTGGGCAGCCCCGATTTTTTTCTCCAAGAAGGCAGATGGGAGCTAAAGACTTTGTGTTGACTATCGGTGCCTGAATTAGGTGACTGTGAAGAACAAGTACCCACTTCCGATGATTGACGACCTCTTTGATCAGCTAAAGGAAGAACGATGGTTCTCGAAGATAGACCTCAGATCAGGATATCAACAACTCAGAGTACGAGATGAGGATGTGCAGAAGACGGATTTTTGATGTCCGTACGACCATTATGAGTTTAGGGTTATTCCATTTGGTGTGACCAATGCTCCAGCAGTGTCCATGGGACCCATGAATAGGATCTTTCAGCCATACCTTGATCACTTTTTAGTAGTCTTCATCGACGAAATTCCGATATACTCAGCTACTAAGTAGGAGCATGCCTATCACATTCAGATAGTTCTGGACACACTCCGAGATCACCATCTTTATGGTAATCTCTTGAAGTGCTAGTTTTGGATTCGAGAGGTTCACTTTATGGGACATGACATCTCGGAGGCTGGAGTTGTGGTGGATCCAGCGAAGATCGAGTTGGTACTTGCTTGGGAGCCAGCCAGGAGTGTGACGGAGGTACGGAGTTTCATGGGATTGGACGAATACTACCGGAGGATTGTTGTATATTTATCCAGAGTTTCAGCACCTTTATCAGCATTGAAGAATAAGGGAAAACCCTCCATTTAGTCGGAGAGATTCTAGTGGAGTTTTTATGAACTGAGGAAGAGGTTGACTAGTACCCCCAGCTTGAGGCAACTAGAGGAGGGCATAGGGTATGTAGTCTATTGCAACGCATCAGGGACCGGGATCAGATGTGTCCTGATGCAGGAGCGAGTAGTGATCACATATGGTTCTCAAAAGCTAAGACAACATGTGTAGAACTACGCTACCCATGACTTGGAGCTAGCAGAAGTGGTCTTCTCCTTGAAGATGTGGTGAAATTACTTGACGGGCGATCATTTTACAGTGTACTCTGATCACAAGAGTCTTAGGTATATCTTCTCTCAGAAGGACCTGAAGCTGAGAAAGTGAAGTTGGCTTGAGTTCTTCCAGGAATATGACTTCGAGATAGTCTATACTCCTAGGAAGGGGAACATTGTAGCAGATGCACTCAACAGCAGATCTGGTATACAACTTCTAGGTGAGGCAACAGAGCAGCTGGCCACATTGTAGATATCCTTTATAGATCTAGTTGGAGTAGCTTTTCATCAGACTCTTACAGTCACCCCACCACTTCTTCAGTGAGTCAGGGAGGCGCATCATGGGGATGTAGACTGCGAGGCTCGATGTGCTCAGATATCCATAGGACATAAACCTGATAAATTTTCTGAAGGTGGGGAGCACATCATCTACTTTAGAGGATATACTATGGTATCAGTGTCTCTTCGGAAGGATGTGTTGAGGGAGTCCTACACATCCCCTCTAGTGGTACATCCAGGAGTGGTGAAGATGTACAAGGACCTCTGACGACAACACTGGTGGTCGGGAATGAAGAAAACAGTAGCAGAGTTTGTCTCTCGAAGCCTCACTTGTCATCAAGTGAAGGCAGAGCATCAGGTTCCAGCAAGCTTAGTTTACCCTTTAGAGGTTCCAGAGTGGATATAGGATGGGATATCCATGGACTTCGTGATAGGACTTCCATGTACATCCAGGGGTCATGATTCTATCTGGGTGATCGTTGACCAACTCACCAAGTCGGCCCACTTCATACTGATTAGAGATCCGGGTTCAGTAGAGAACTTGGGTTGCCTCTATGTGCAGGAGATTGTGCAGCTACATGGAGTACCCTCGATAATTGTCTCCAATCGTGATTCACGTTTCAATTCAAAACTATGGGAGGGGTTACAGGAGGCTTTCGGAATGCAGATTCGTTTGAGAACCACCTTCTATCCATAGACAGATGGCCAAACTGAGCAGACCATTCAGACCCTTGAGAACATGTTGCATGCTTGTGTCCTTGACTTCAGTTGTAGCTGGGAGGATCACTTACCTTTGGTGGATTTTTCATACAACAATAGCTATCACTCCACCGTCGAGATGGAACCTTTCGAGGCGTTGTACGTCTGACCTTGTAGATCGCCTTCGTGCTGGACTAACCCAGGGGAGTTAGCACTCATGAGACCAGATAAGGTACAGGCTACCACGAAGAAGGTGCAGGTCATCCAGGAGTGGATGAAGACTGAATAGAGCAGGCATAAGTCTTATACCGATAGAAGACGGAGACCTCTGGAGTTCGAGGATGGTGATCATTTCTTTCAATGGGTCTCACCTCGACGAGGTTTGCGGAGAATTTTATGGGGCGGAAAGTTATCTCCAAGGTCCATCGGACCCTTCTAGGTCCCCAGTAGAGTTTGCGAGGTGGATTTCCTCTTATCTCTTCCACCTCAGTTGCACCGGGTGCATGATGTTTTCCACGTATCCAAGATGAAGAGATACATGCATGAACCATCTGTTGTCATAGACCATGATGATCTAGACATCGATAATGGGGTGACGTTTACAGATTTTCCAGTGGAAATTGAGGATCAAATGGAGCAGGTCCTTCGTGGGAATTCAATACCTTTGGTGTGTGTACTTTGGCAGCATGAGAACCTCCAAGAGAGCACATGGGAGTGGGAGGCTCAAAAATGTGCTCAGTACCCCCACTTTTTTCCTTAGTTTGAGTTGTGGCTTTTGGGGATACAAATCCCAAAGGTGGGAAGAATGTAAAGACCCAGAATTTCCATGTAATTTTTTTTAATTATATAGAAATTTTACAAGTCCAAAAAAATTAACGGCGTGTGATTTTGAGGCCCGGTGTGCCCAGAAAAAATTTATGAACTTTTTTTGGGTACGTTCAATAAACGTGAGAGTGGGTTTTTGTAACTTTTGAACTGATACTCAGAATTGAAATCAGAGGACACCTTTGAACTCATAACATTTGTATTCTCTTAAGAATACCTTCACCTCAACCATAGTAGGTCGAGGGTGAAAAATAGTTTTTAATTTTTTGTGGAGGAATAGAAAAAAAATATCAACATTTTTTGTTTTGAAACCTCTCTACATAGGTTGTGGAGGTGGGGACCACCCGAACTAAAACCCCCAATTTGAATTCAATGGTGGGGACCACATGACCCCTTAAACTCCCTTTTTAATGTGGGGAAGTCTCTTGAACTTCTTCAAATTTAATTATGCATCCTTCAATTAATTAATTAATTCCAACATTAATTGTGCCAAAAATTTTAAATTGAAAAACAAGTTTTACTTGGGTTGGCTCCTCATTTTGGCTTGAGAGAAATCATAGGTGAAAGGGAGAAATTAGGAGAACTTTGGAGGAACTCATCCAAAAAATGAATAATCCAATATCCATCGAAGAACATTCTTCGGAATAAAGAAAGAGGACGACACACGATTCCGACTTCGAAAACGTGTTGCGGAAGTGACGATCATTGGCACCCTCTTCGCCTTCACCGATTTCATATCGCGACATATCAACGAACCATCGAGGTATGGTTTGTTATTTTTATACTTCCCTTACCCCATTCTCGAAATTCTTCATAATTCAAGAATGAAAAGGCCACTTTCTACCACTCTAACGCGGAGGGTAAGGGTCAAACGAACATGGCCCGACCCCACCCCAAATCTTGTGGATCTTTCCATGTTCTTCGTGATGGAGGATGATGACCAACAGTGGTGGGGATCAGGAATGGTAGTCGGCACCATGGCCGGATGCGAAAAAGGTGGTGGCCCAACCACGCTGCCGAAGAAGATCCAGAGCCCGTCGGCCACGGCAGTGCAAGGGTGGCGGCTGATAGCGACCGGCCGCACGAAGGGACGGCGACACGCACCTGCACTGCCTGGCAGAGAAGAACGGCAGCCTTGTGACACGGCGGCGAGGTGAGGTGTAGCCAACTTGACATCGGCCACCGAAGAGGGCATGATGTGAGACCGTGCCATGCGGAGGAGGGTGGCTAGCCGACCAGCCAACCGTGTGCTGAGCTGGACCGAGTGGGACCCAAAGTAGGTCTTGTGTGCTTTCTTGCGACCGAACGGCTTCGGTCGTTCAGTGATTGAGGTGGGGGGAGCGCGACTCCCCCTTCCCTACATGTAGCCAGGCTAGGTCACCCAGTGCGGGTCGGGCTGACCCAAACCGGGTTGGGCCGAGTAAGGTTGGTCTGACTGGGTCAGACCTGACCCAGACCAATTTCGACCCTATACGTTCTTTTGGCCATAACATGAGCTACGGGCGTCCGTTTGACGAACCGTCTGTGGAACCATAAACCACGGAGAAACTTGGTCCTTTTGGTATACTCCACTTGAGATTTGGATTATGTGGGGGTACAGTTTGGTTGGATCAAGCACGAATCCAATCGGGCCCTTGAGACTAAAAAGCTAATAACATACAGACCAGGCGTCTGATTGACACACCGTCTGTTACGTTGAGTCCCCTATTATGTGGCGGTCCTTTGGGATATTTCTTCATGGTACTTCGTGTAAGTTGGAGTATCAAACAACGGCATGATAAGTGTAACCTCCTAGAATCAAGCGAGCTTAGTGCGGGAACCCAGTAGCTGGCTGTAGCATGAGAAAAGGATCCTTCATGGGTCTTTATTTTAGGATCCCACATAGATCCGATCTAGGAATCCATGTGGGACTACTCTTGGATCATGTTTGGGTATACAGTACTAGAATCCTATATGGGTAAGATGTTGTAATAAGATCTTGTGTGGGTCTGTTGTACTAGGATCATGTGTGGGTCTGATGTTGTACTAGGATCATGTGTGGGTTTGCTAAACTAGGATTCGGTGTGGGACTGATGATGTACTAGGATCCTAAGTGGGTCTGCCTCTTAACAGAGTAAGATGATTATGTAGTTATGTCTAATCATCTATACCTCTGTACTTAAGTTATACCTCATGTGATTTGAGTCTTTACCTTTGTGGTATTCTTCTGTGTGGCGTACCTATGTGGTTCTTACCTTCGTGGTGTTATCTTTGTGGTCTACTTGTGTGGTACTTACCTTCGTGGTAATCTTTCCTTCATGGAACAGTTGTACATTGGATAAAGAGTTGTGCCTTGTGTTTCCTCATGAATTATATGGGTAATATTTGATAACTTAGGTATATGTATGGGCATATACCTAAGTAGGGTTGTCATTGGTTTACAGGATTTCTAGATTGTCCTTTGTGGATTTTGTGATACCTTGAGGGTCTCGAGGTCCCTACTGAGTATCGTTATACTCACCCCTGCATGGGTTTTGCCTGCACCTTGATTTGTTTGAGGTGTACGATGGACAGCGCTCATCAGGGATGAGAGTACCTAGACAGGACGGTGACCGGAGGTGGACCATACGGCGTGTTGGTATGCAGAGGATACGGGCGGACGTGGAGTGCTGAGGAGGAAATCTCTACCTACCCATTAGGTTGGAAACTTGGAGGGCGACCCAATAGCTTTATTTCTCTTTCTTTAGTTGTATTTTATTTCTAGTTGTACATGTACCTTTACTGTTGTGCTTGTATTCGGGCCCCTCTTACTTTCGGCACTTTTTTTCTATACAGTTTACTTGTGTTCGTATCTTGTTGTGTGCTTGGTTGAGTGTGTTTAGAAGATATAAAGTCAATGATTCCCAGTTTTAGGGGATACGCCTTTCGGTGCTAGTCTCCATCCCCTGGCCTATGGAAGATGTGCTTGGGGTAGTCATAGCACGTGCCCTGGGGGGAC
This sequence comes from Viscum album, assembly GCA_963277665.1. Lineage (NCBI taxonomy): Eukaryota > Viridiplantae > Streptophyta > Magnoliopsida > Santalales > Viscaceae > Viscum > Viscum album. Next base: position 1,489,170,835 of record OY728125.1, on the reverse strand, counting down.
GGGTCGTGACATATTATCCCTCACCCGATGGAAAGGGGTGGTGATTGGTTGGCGATAATGGCATTTACATAGATCTTCCGGACGATGATGATGGTTCTAGGATCCTACGTTGTCTGCGGCTCTGACGTGAGGAAAACATAGTGAGGGGTGATGGAAAATAAATTGATATGGATGGAACCGACGACGGCTTATGAGGACTGATCGACTTGTGCTGGACTTGGTTGGTGTCAACCGACGCCAACATGGATGATGTGTTGGTGGCCCTGCACGAGCACAAAAAAACCCCTCCATACTAATGAGGGTACCTACAAGAATACCATATAATATATATATATATATATATATATAAGTTCACGGTATGTCTAGTATATCCCATGGGGGGCTATGGACTGGGTATGACCTTGACATGTGGGTGTGTGTGTTATTGATTGAATTGTACCCCAAACAACTATAATATATATTATTTATTAATTTATTATTTATTTATTACTTATTTATTATATTTTTATTATTTATTTTTATTTAAAATAATTTATTTTTTAACCATATATGTATACGTATATTACATATTGTTTACTCACCACATGAATAGCTTCTTGGAGTGATAAAGTCTTTGCAGTATATCAAATGTGTACGGGGTTCAAGTATATCCCAATGCATATATATGCCATATTTATGAATGGCATGCATGGTAAAATAAATAAATAAATAAATGATAAATAATAATTTATAAATAGATAATAATAAATAATAAATAAGAATAAATAAATAATAAATAGTAAGAAATAAATAATAATAAATAATAATAATAATTAATTAATTAATTATGAAAATAAATAATAATAAATTAATTAATTATGTATATAACAAATATTAAAACAAAAAGCATAAAATCACTACTAAATATTTAGTGGTGGTTTAAACCACTACCAAATGAAATGCCGCTAAATAAAAAATCAATATGAAAACAGAACCATGAAATAATTCTCGACACATAAATACACTACACTTTTAGAAAGCATTGAGGTTCATTTAGAAGTGGTTTAAACCATCGTGAAATGCCATTTTTCATAGTGTTAAATTTATTTTACCATTATATAACCTGTACAATTCTCTATTTACCTTCACATAACTTTACCTTTACATATATTTAGTTTACCTTTAACTTCAATTTACCCTTACTAAACTTTGTTTCACCCTTACATAACTTTATTTGACCACTACATAACCTTTAAAAGATTATGTTTACCCTTATGTAATTTTTTTTACCCTTGTTATTAGTTTACCCTTACATAACTTCAGTTTACCCTTACATAAATTTTTTGACACTTACGTAAGTCTAGTTTACTACTACTTAACATGTAAATGTTTAGGTTTACACTTACATGTCTTTTTTTACTCTTAATTTTACTTTACCCTTGCGTAACATTAGTTTACCCTTACTTAACTTTGTTTTAACCTTACTTATCTTTAGTTTATCATTAATTAACCTATGAATTTTTTTGTTTACACTTAAATGACTTTAGTTTATTCTCAATTAACTTGGTTATAGCCTTCTCATAAACATCTTATACCAATAGTTTAAAAAATCATTGATATCGGTTCGTTTTTATACATCTCATTTCCACTAGTGAAAGCAATATCAAAAAAATTATAAGTACCAATGTTATGTTTTTAAATAACAATATATTTTGACAATAAAATTACCTTTCATTAATTTTTTTACGAAAATATTTTTATTTTCTATTGTTTTTTATATTTTTAGTCACCATTTAAAATTTCATTTATATTTTTTTATAATTTATGATTTATAGACTTTAAAATAAACCAACTTAAATCATTATTGTGGTTGATAATTGATTATGAAAGGAATCCTAATTTTTGTAACACATGTGGAATCATAGGTCATTCAACATCTAACTATCGTAGTAATTTCATCTACTCAATCTACCTCTTTAAGGGTCATGACTCTAGAAAATATAAAAGGAAGAGATACGAAGTGGGGTTTCCCACTACTCAGATAAACAAAAAAACGAGGATGCTACATTTCAATCCTCTCAAAATTGGATTTCACAAACAAATGATCTCCAAGATCTTATTAATACATAGGGACTTGTAAAATCTCAGGGAATGGATATGTTTGTGAGCCCTGATAAGTTTGTTGTTGGGTCAGAAATATCTCAATCTTCCCTTAATGTAGCTTGTGTTGTTTCTAGAGATCCAATGAAAGTTAATAAGATAAAAATGTATTGGGCTGATTTAGTCAGTGAAAAACATCTCACCACTAATAAAGAAGACTCTCAATATGGTTCTGATAATGAGAGGACTGATGATGAATCTTTTGACAGTCATGATACTAAGGAATTATAAACTCAAGAAAATGTTAATTATGAAATATGGTAGGAACAGAAATTGAAGGCCTCTAATCTACGGGGCAAGGAAAAAATTGGGGTTTCCATCTCTTCTAAATCCAAAGATAAATGGGCTTCTTCTAAGCTAGATCTAATAGTGGGACAACCACTAATCCCAGATAAATCCAAGTTGTGTGTAAGAAAGTATGGATCTGATCATGGAAGGAAAATCCCCTTGGTTGATTATCCTTTATGGTCTCATGCAATTTACAATCAGGTATTGTCAAAGATATCTCGTCCTCTATCTTTTGAATTTGACAAATTGCAGTTCTTTGAAGTTGATGATGCAAATAAGCCACCTAAGTGTCCAGTACCCAGGAAAGCAAAATAGGCTCCTGTGGTGGGTGCACATCCTTCCTCCAAAGCTATGTATGAACAAGGGTTGCCAGTAGGGACCCCTGATTTAGCTCTAGTGACTTGGCCTACTCATCCTCTTATTCCCTGTAACACCCTGAGATTGTATGAAAAATATTCTTTTAATTTCATTAATGTCTTATGTTGTATGCTACACCAAGATTACCTTGCGCTATACGCAACACCGTATTAGCTTGCAGTATACGCAACACTATTCTTGGATCGTGTTACACACAATTTTGATAATAGTTATTCTACGCAACATTGAGTATATATATATATATATATATTCAATGTATAAATGAAATATGGTTGGATTCTGTTATATGAAACAACGAAGTATTCTTGCACAACACGCAACCCTGACTTGACCTACATTACACGCAATCGTGACCTTCCTCAATAGCGTGTGTTGTACGCAATACCGGGTTTTACTAAACAATGATATATTATTATAATATTATTATGAACTAGATGTTATGAATAGTATTAACTAAATTTTGAATTTTATAACATTATTATTCATCTTACACATTTTCTAGAACATGGTATAAGAACAAAATAAATTTTTCGGGTAAAATAAGTATTTTTCAAAAAAATGTTTTGTTACCGCCTTTTGATGGCGCACCCACTTTAAATATAGTTTTTGACATATTTATAAGTTAAATTTGACAAAATAAAATTATTCTTTGGAATCAAGAAATAAAAATTTACTTTGGATAAATTTTTCATATTATTCTGGTAACTTTTATATTTTGATGAATAGTAAAAACACGCTATATTTTAATTAAAAACAACTTTTTTCATCGCAATAATTTATATGGTTAAATTATAATATTTAATGGTTTTAGAGTATAAATAGAATATATTTTTACCATTTAATATAATGTATGTCATTAGCATTGATTTTACATTAAATTCGTAGGTTAAATCAATTCAATCTTTTGCAATGTTTTAAAGAAAAACCCGTTTTCTTTCGACAACGGGATTAATTTCAATTTAATTTCTGCAAATTTTGTGTATTGAATTTGGAAAAATGGATTCCATATTTGGAATCATTGGGTACAAATTATGTTAATAAGCTACTTTTTATTTTTGGGAATTATGAATAGTAACTACGGTAAATTTTATTTACCATAGTTAAAGGTAAATCGGGTAATTAAGGGTAAATATAAAATTGTAAAATTACCCTAAAACATGCCAAAATTATATTGGATGGCTAACAGTATACCCATATAACATAAGGGTCGGATTAGATTAATTTTATGGACTTTTGACCATGAAAATAATTTAATTTTATTAAAACCAAAGAAAGTGACAACATGTCACTCTCTTAAATATTATAAGTATAATAATTTTAATTTAGTGATAAACATCATAAAAATTTGAACATGAATAGTCTCCAGAAATCTAATAAAATTATCTACATCATGATAATTTATTTATTATTTTTAGGGATTAAATAATTGTCATTAATGGTGATACATTAATGATACAGAAATTATTTATTAAGTGAAAAAAAAGTAATATAGTTTTTATTTAAATAATAATACCCATTAAAAGGCCCACAAACCTGACCAAAACTTATTGGTAGTGTATATCTACATCGTAATCATCTAATTACCAAATATATAACCGTTTTGAGCCTTATAAAAGTGATTATGACACTTATATTATTTTATTTTTAATGATGCCAAAGTTGTCACCTTCATAATTTAATAAATATAACAATTTAAATATTTTTATTTTAAGATGATAAATTCTAGTAAAAGTATTATTGTGAAATTTAATAGATATATATTAATCATAGGATTTTATTTTTAATTTTTATGCAACAAATCAGTATATTAAAATAATTATACAAAAATGTTGTAGTAATTATTTTATTAAGAGATAAACCAAATAAATGGTTTTAAAAATAATAGAATAAATATTATATGAACTATTTAATGTGATACACTAATTTTATAGATACATATGACCTTTTATAAATCTATTAAAGCTTTTATTTCAAACATATATTCTGTATATATTTTATTTAAATTCAAATAAATGAATAGTGTCAAAATTGACACTATTGTTATTTTATAAAAATAACATATTATAAAATTGTTTAAAAATCACAAAAATATTTAAAAATTATAAATTTAAATTTATATGGTCTATAATGTTATAAAATAACCAATTATGGAAAATTAACAACAAATAAGTAATTATTTGTTATAATTTAAAATTTAGAATTTTATTACCACAAATAAACTTAAATAGATTAAATAAGGATAAATCAAAATTATAGGGTTTAAAATAAGATCAAAACATGTCTAAATTTGATTTTTTTTATGAGATTACAAACCTATATCATCTAATCATTGAATATAAGTCATTTTTGGAGGTTTTTAAGTGGGTTTTGATTTATTATAAATTAATATTTTTAAGAATTCCAAAGGTGCCCCTCTCCTCCCTTATAAAAGGGCACCTCCTCCCTCTCTTCCACACACCACTTTGAGCCTTCAAGATCGGAAACCCCTAACCAATTCTCTTATCCACTTCCCTAGAAACATCCTAGAGGTCCTGGTCATCTTCAAAGACCAATTTTAGTGCCCTAAGAGGAGGTCTCAAAGAGGCGCTTCAAAGAAGAGGTAATTTCCGTTACCGATTCTTTCACCTTTATTTCTTCTTCCACTTATTCTTCTTAGGTTGTTTCATTATGAAGTAATAACATCAGTATCAATCATATACTGATATGTTATTATATGTATGAAACGACCCTATTTCACCATCTATCCATCCTACGGAAAACGAAATCACCGCGCGTGCGTACGTACGGAATACCGTCTCCACGTCGTGGTGTAATCTATTTTCCACCACCACCTTACTTGGATGGGTATAATGGTGTAAATAATAACTATATATGATTATTTTAAAGTGATATTTATTCTGTAATAGTATACATACACACCAATAAAATTTCACGATCATGGGAACGATATCATCGCTCGTGCGTACGTACGGAATACCGTCTCCACGATGCGATGAGATTCATTCTCAATGATTAACCATTCATAAATGATTATAAAGTATATATAATAAGTAATCATTAAATATATGACATAATAATGATACTTGATTTATTTATATATATATATATGTATGTCATCCAATTAATTCCATTCAATTCAATGAGGAAACGAAAACAACGTTCATGCGTACGTACGGCCTACCGTCTCCATGAACGGTGTATTTCTTTCCATTTATCGATCTATTATATATATGTATATTATGAATATATATTATATATAAATCATGTTTTATATTCTGGAATTAATTAATCATGATCTAAGTAATCATATGAATAATTACAAGTCAAAACACGGATGACAAATGAAATGATTTTAACCAAAACACTCTTTAACATGGAATTTACAAAAGAATGGGTAATATAATGTCATAATTGAACCATATATGATATCCTAACAATTAATATGATTATGTAATAAGTCAATAACATTATTTAAATCATTATACAGGATGTTTGGACACTTACGGAGCAAATCAGACCTAAGGTAAGGGATAATTTTGCAAATCTCATTTTTATCCGAGATTGCTTATTCGTAAGTATTTACTGGGATATTTATATCATGTCCGTATTTTATAAAAGTGTTTTCATGTATTTATAAAGTCATTTTTACCCATTTTTTACTTTTACTACATGGTATGTATGGAATCTTTCTCTTATTTACGTTACAAGGTACTTTTTTGACTTTTTCGAAAAAAGTACGAGGATAATGTTATTTTTAACTTATACGGCATGAACGGAGTTTTACAGTTTTATAAATCCTTGTTTTCATGAAGCTTCCTCCAAAATATTTCATGACTATTTTAAACAAAATCCTTTTCTTTTAAAATTGCATGACATTTTGTGAAAACAAAATGATTTTGAAGATGAAAGGATATTTTCCTCAAGAATTCATTTCAAGTGTTTTATCAAAACCATTTTTCAACTAAGATGACATTATTTCTTATGTGTATGTTTCAAGTATAATGTATCTATGATTTACATGGTTTCAATTTTCTTATTATGAAATGATATCCATTATTTTTATATGGATTATGTGATGATGGGATGATGTTTATGAAACCCATTTTATTCGTTGGGTTATTATGAATGATGTATGTTTATTTTGTGGCACAAGTAAGAATGATTTCATTATGAGATGGGTGGGACCTATATCTCCCTCCAATGAATTGGGTAAAGATTTATATCTCATGAGATACACATGGTTGTAATGGAAAGTTAAACAAGTTTAGTAATACAGGACTGGAACGAGGAGTGAACTCGATTCAGAAAGGGACTTTCTCCACTAAGATGGTCTTGGCAGCAATTCCTTGGCTACTATGGAAATCATATCATGTGCTTAATGGTTTCCACAATTACATGTTTTATTCCCATGCTATTTTATCATTATTAATGTTTCTTTATGATCTATGCCTTATGTACTTCCATGTTTTATATCATTGCTCAGGCTTTTGATGTTTAAACATTATGTTCATGTTTTTAAGTTCAAATGTATATGGTAAGTTTTATTTTATCCATGCTTACCCTTACTGAGCATTTGAGCTCACCCTTTTTATGTTTTCTTTTCCCCAGGATATAAATAAAGGTTTTAGGTAAGAAAAAAAGGGGAATATCTTTATGGGAGATGTTAAAGATCTTTCACCACGATTAGAAGATTACGTTCCAAGTTTCTAAAGACACTAAACTATTACAGTCCTTGTGTGTCTATTTTTGTTATGTATTAAGTATTCTGCTGAAGTAATGTAATGTCCATGTACATCAAGCTTTGGGTCTCTAAAGTTGGTATCAGAGGAAAGGTTTAGTCAAACTTTGGAAACTAGGATGCGAAAACATTAGTGAGATCCCTAGAGATATTACTAATGTATGTCTAGAGATGTCCCTAAGGATAAGTATACGTGTAGGATATAGTCCTAGAACTATAGTAACGATCATAGAATTTAACCTAAGATGTTAGATATTGAGGATACTTCCCCTTTACTATTTTTTTCCCTAGCATGATTTTTGCCTCTCACACTATTCTTTTTGGGTTTTAGAAAATGGCTGGAAACAGGAAGATTCTTGATAATGGAGGATATGACGGACAATGGAATGATATTCTTCATGAGAAACCAAATGAAATGGGATTTGGAAGTCCAAACATCGTTATTATGCCTAATAAGAAATCTCATAATATGATCAATAATCTCAACTTTGGTAAGTTTCCCGACTTAGATAATAAGAGAAAGATGGAGTTTCATGATGATCATAGAGGAAAGAAAGTTAAATTTCCCTCATGTAAATCATGTGGGAAGAGGCATCAGGGAGATTGTTTCAAAGGAACTGGAAGATGATTTGGGTGTGGAAAAAAAAGGACACAATGCCAGTAAGTGCAAACGAAAAGGTTCAGTTAACACCATGGACAAGGATAATGGTATTTCTACGACATCAACAATGATTAGATGTTTTAAATGTGGAATGTACGGGCATTATTCAAACCAATTCCGTAATGGAAAATCTCATGAAGAGAATCGGCATAGTCATATGGGTAGTATTTATGTGGATAATGATGAGGAGACTACAAATGATATATGAGCTGAAAGAAGTGTTGAAGCTCAGTCAGTTGTTTTAGAAGGTAGTGGAATGATTGTATGTTTATTGAGAGTTAAGTTGTATATTTAATGGTACTATGGAATAAAGAATCATCTAAGGATTGTTACACTTTTGTTTTTCCTAAAAATATTTGAAATTATATGTTGAATGGTACCAGTAACCATGGAAGGTTATTCAGATATTTTTGTAAATTAGATGATATGTGCATAATGAAGGGATAAGAAGATAATGAGATGTTTGATTGTATTCATGAGATCATGACTGATATAAGGACTAAGTGATATAATGGTTTGAGTATATAGAATTGTGATGATTTTGGTATGTGGAAAGTGTTAACTTTTAACTACATTCATGTTTTCACTAAGGTTCAATGGGTATTCATTTTTCAAGAGAATACATGATTAAGGCCTTAGAATGTTTGGAATGTGACCAAGAAGACATATCTTATGATATATGGGGATCAACGATGGTATTAAATCTCTAGTAATCATTTTCACTATATTATGAGAGTGGACTGCAATATTATGGATAAGCCTAAAGATTGGAATCGATTATGTTGGACATAAGTTAGTATTTTTAAGGATAGAAGTTTTTTCGATATTATTGATGGGATGTTATAGTAATACAATTTTAGAAAAAGGACAACCTGTAGGACGGGTGACAACCCATCTCGTCGGACAAGGCTGTGGGAATCGAACCCACAACCAAAGTGTGACTAGCCTTTATCACCTACCACTGGCCTACAGGATGTCCTTGGTTAGTATAAACTAGTTTTATTTTATTAATCGGTATGATATATGAAGTATAAGTTCATTTTTGGAACCATATACGATTAATCTAACCATAAGATGGACTTATAACTTTTTCTAACCTTTTGTTTGAAAGAGATGGAATGACCCATCATTCTATCACATGATCTGCTAACACATCACGAATAACAAATTCAACTTCATTTCTTTAAGGGATGAAGTGGAAATTGTTCAATTCACGAACAACAGTGAGATTGTACCAAAATCATGCATGTATTTCTTTTAATTCATCAAATTTAGGGAAATGATCTTGAAAACCAAAAATGTTATCCTAGTTCCCTAATATCCAATGAATCAGATGGTACCTTAGATCATCAAAAATCAATAGCTTTGTGATTGTTGGATTTTTCATAGCCATGTTCTCTACCACTCTCCATCAGAACTCGATGGTTAGATTTTTCTTCCATATCCAAATTTTTACCTATGTTCTCCTACGTGGAAACCCAGTGATGAGTTAATTTGGGTAACCGTTACATTTCATACTTTAGTTTTTAAATCCATGTTTTGGTATTCCTTTTTACGATGTGGGTTTCTATTAAACAAACTTTCGAGTAGTAAACCATTTATAACCCCGACGAATTTCCAGGGCAAAATTCATTTTAAGGGGGGTAGAATGTAACACCCCGAGATTTTATGAAAAATATTCTATTAATTTCATTAATGTCTTGTGTTGTATGCTACACCAAGATTACCTTGCGCTATACGCAACACCGTATTAGCTTGCAGTATACGCAACACTATTCTTGGATCGTGTTATACACAATTTTGATAATAGTTATTCTACGCAACATTGAGTATATATATATATATATATATTCAATGTATAAATGAAATATGGTTGGGTTCTGTTATACGAAACAACGAAGTATTCTTGCACAACACGCAACCCTGACTTGACATGCATTACACGCAATCGCGACCTTCTTCGATAGCGTGTGTTGTACGCAATACCTGGTTTTACTAAACAACGATATATTATTATAATATTATTATGAACTAGCCGTTATGAATATTATTAACTAAATTTTTCATTTTATAACATTATTATTTATCTTACACATTTTCTAGAACATGGTATAAGAAAAAAATAAATTTTTCAGGTAAAATAAGTATTTTTCAAAAAAATGTTGTCTTGCCGCCTTTTGATGGCGCACCCACATTAAATCTAGTTTTTGACATATTTATAAGTTCAATTTGAAAAAATAAAATTCTTCTTTAGAATCAAGAAATAAAAATTTACATTGGATAAATTTTTCATATTATTCTGGTAACTTTCATATTTTGATGAATAGTAAAAACACACTATATTTTAATTAAAAACAACTTTTTTCATCGCAATAATTTATATGGTTAAATTATAATATTGAAGGGTTTTAAAGTATAAATATAATATATTTTTACCATTTAATATAATTTATGTCATTATCATTTATTTAACATTAAATTCGTAGGTTAAATAAATTCAATCTTTTGCAATGTTTTAAAGAAAAACCCATTTTCTTTCGACAACAGGATTAATTTTAATTTAATTTCTACAACTTTTGTGTATTGAATTTGGAAAGATGGATTCCATATTTGGAATCAGTGGGTCCAAATTATGTTTATAAGCTACTTTTTATTTTTTGGAATTATGAATAGTAACTACGGTAAATTTTATTTACCATAGTTAAAGGTAAATCGGGTAATTAAGGGTAAATATAATATTATAAAATTACCCTAACACATGCCAAAATTATATTGGATGGCTAAAAGTAGACCCAGATAACCTAAGGTTCGGATTAGATTCATTTTATGAACTTTTGACCATGAAAATAATTTAATTATTATTAAAACCAAAGAAAGTGACAACATGTCACTCTCTTAAATATTATAAGTATAATAATTTTAATTTAATGATAAACATCATAAAACATCAAAAATGAATAGTCTCCAGAAATATAATAAAATTATCTACATCATGATAATTTATTTAGAATTTTTAGGGATTAAATAATTGCCATTAATGGTGATACATTAATGATACAGAAATTATTTTTTAAGTGAAAAATAAGTAATATAGTTTTTATTGAAATACAAATACCCATTAAAAGGACCACAAACCTGACCAAAACTTATTGGTAGTGTATATATACACCTTAATAATCTAATGACCAAATATATAACCGTTTAGAGCCTTATAAATGTGATTATGACACTTATATTATTTTATTTTAAATGATGCCAAAGTTGTCACCTTCATAATTTAATAAATATAACAATTTAAATATTGTGATTTTAAGATTATAAATTAGAGTAAAATTATTATTGTGAAAGGTAATAGATTTATCTTCATCATAGGATTTTATTTTTAATTTTTATGCAACAAATCAGTATATTAAAATAATTATACAAAAATGTTGTAATAATTATTTTATTAAGAGATAAACCAAATAAATGGTTTTAAAAATAATAGAATAAATATTATATGAACTATTTAATGTGATCCACTACTTTTATAGAAACATATTACCTTTTATGAATCTATTAATGATTTTATTTCAAACATATCTTTTGTATATATTTTATTTAAATTCAAATAAATGAATAGTGTCAAAATTGACACTATTGTTATTTTATAAAAATAACATATTATAAAATTGTTTAAAAATCACAAAAATATGTAAAAAATATAAATATAAATTTATATTGTCTATAATGTTATACAGTAACCAATTATGGAAAATTTACAACAAATAAGTAATTATTTGTTATAATTTAAAATTTAGAATTTTATTACCACAAATAAACTTAAATGTATTAAATAAGGATAAATCAAAATGATAAGGTTTAAAATAAGATCCAAACATGTCTAAATTTGGTTGTTTGATAATATTACAACCCTATCTCGTCTAATCTCCGAATATGAGTCATTTTTGGAGGTTTTTAAGTGGGGTTAGATTTATTATAAATTAATATTTTTTAGAATTCCAAAGGTGCCCCTCTCCTCCCTTATAAAAGGGATCCTCCTCCCTCTCTTCCACACACCACTTTGAGCATTAAAGCTCGGCCAACCCCTGCCCAATTATCTTCTCCACTTCCCTGGAAACATCCTAGAGGTCCTGGTCTTCTTCAAAGACCAATTTTAGTGCCCTAAGAAGAGGTCTCAAAGAGGCGCTTCAAAGAAGAGGTAATTTCCGTTACCGATTCTTTCACCTTTATTTATTCTTCCACTTCTTCTTCTTAGGTTGTTTCATTATGAAGTAATAACATCAGTATCACTCATATACAGATATGTTATTATAAGTATGAAATGACCCTATTTCACCATCTATCCATCCTACATAAAACGAAATCACCGCGCATGCGTACGTACGGAATACCGTATCCACGCTCTTGTGTAATCTATTTTCCACCACCACCTTACTTGAATGGGTATAATGGTGTAAATAATTACTATATAGGATTATTGTAAAGTGATATTGATTATTTAATATTATACATACACTCCAATACAATTCCACGATCATGGGAACGATATCATCGCTCGTGCGTACGTACGGAATACCGTCTCCACGACGCGATGAGATTCATTCTCAATGATTATCCATTAATAAATGATTATAAAGTATATATAATAATTAATCATGAAATATATGACATAATAATGATACTGTATTTATGTATATATATATATATATATATATTTATGTCATCCAATTAATTCCATTCAATTCAATGAGGAAACGAAAACAACATTCATGCGTACGTACGGCCTACCGTCTCCATGAACAGTGTATTTCTTTCCATTTATTGATCTATTATATATATTTATATTCTGAATATATATTATATATAAATCATGTTTTATATTATATAATTAAGTAATCATGATCTAATTAATCATATGAATAATTACAAGTCAAAACACGGACGACAAATGAAATGATTTTAACTAAAACACTCTTTAACATGGAATTTAAAAAATAATGGGTAATATAAAGTCATAAGTGAACCATATATGATATCATAACAATTAATATGATTATTTAATAAGTCAATAACATTATTTAAATCATTATACAGGAGGTTCGGACACTTACGAAGCAAATCGGACCTAAGGTAAGGGATAATTTTTCAAATCTCATTTTTATCTGAGATTGCTTATTCGTAAGTATTTACTGGGGTTATTTATATCATGTCTATGTTTTATAAAAGTGTTTTCATGTATGTATAAATTCCTTTTTAACCATTTTTGACTTTTACTACATGGTATGTATGGAATCTTTCTCTTATTTACGTTACGAGGTACTTTTTTTGACTTTTCCGACAAAAGTACGAGGAGAATGTTATTTTTAACTTATACGGCATGAAAGGAGTTTTACAGTTTTATAAAGCCTTGTTTTCATGAAGCTTCCTCCAAAATATTTCATGAATATTTTCAACAAAATCCTTTTCTTTTAAAATTTCATGACATTTTTTGAAAACAAAATGATTTTGAATATGAAAGGATATTTTCATCAAGAATTCATTTTAAGTGTTTTATCAAAACCATTTTTCAACTAAGATGACATTATTTCTTATGTGTATGTCTCAAGTATAATGTATCTATGATTTACATGGTTTAAATTTTCTTATTATGAAATGATATCCATTTCTTTTATATGGATTATGTGATGATGGGATGATGTTTTTGAAACCCATTTTATTTGTTGGGTTATTATGGATGATGTATGTTTATTTTGTGGCACAAGTAAGAATGATTTAATTATGAGATGGGTGGGAACTATATCTCCCTCCAATACATTGGTTAAAGATTTATATCTCATGAGATAGACATGGCTGGAACGGCATGTTAAACCGGTTCAGTAATACAGGACTGGAACGAGGAGTGAACTCGATTCAGAAAGGGACTTTCTCCACTAAGATGGTCTTGGCAGCAATGCCTTGGCTACTATGGTAATAATATCATGTGATTAATGGTTGCCACAATTACATGTTTTATTCCCATGCTATTTTATCATTATTAATGTTTCTTTATGATCTATGCCTTACATACTTCCAGGTTTTATATCATTGCTCAAGCTTTTGATGTTTAAACATTATGTTCATGTTTTTAAGTTCAAATGTATATGGTATGTTTTATTTTATCCATGCTTACCCTTATTGAGAAATTGAGCTCACCCTTTTTATGTTTTATTTTCCCTAGGATATAAAGAAAGGTTTTAGGTAAGAAAAAAAGGGGAAGATATTTATGGGAGACGTTGAAGATCTTTCACCACGATTAGAAGATTACTTTCCAAGTTTCCAAAGACACTAAACTATTATGGTCCTTGTGTGTCTGTTTTTGTTATGTATTAAGTATTCCGCTAAAGTAATGTAATGTCCATGTACGTCAAGCTTTGGGTCTCTACATTCCCTGGCCAACAAAAGATGTACCTCTGGATATAGCGCATGGGAATGTGAAAAAATTAGTGGTTTAACAAAGTCTCGCCCAGATAAATATAGCTTTTGAAAATAGTAAACAAGGTAAAAATACTGATGTTTTACCCTTAGGTGAAAAATAGATTAAGAACACTAAGAGATTTGTCACCACCTATTCAAGAAGCATTAACTGTTTAAAATCATCAAATGTTAGCATTAAAAATTCATTTAATCTTCTTTCCATTAATAGTAGTGAAAGGATGTTTTTGGGAATTTTTGTGTGCATGAAGTTAATGAAAAGATGATGTGTAGCAATGATGAATTATCATATGATGATGGTGGGTCGTGGATGTAGATTAAACCATGGAAAAGTGGACAACATCTGTTAGGTCGGGGTGGGAATTTATCTTATCATAGCATGAGTACGAGGTCTAGATCTTGTTGAGGGCATCTGTTTTTATTTTTATTTTGTAGCATCATATTTCCCTCCACTTGTCACTTTTTTCTATTCAATAAAAGGGGTCTCCAAACCTCATCCTTTTAAAAAAAATGTTTCATGTAAGTTAATTTGAAAACCTATAAATTATGAAGTATGAATACTATTGAAATAAAATTTCACGGACTAAGAAAATATATAAAAAATCACTGAAAAAAATAATTTCGTAAATATAGTAATAAAAAATTAATTTTCATAAACTAATCATTATTTATTAACAACCTGACATTTACTCTTTAAAAATTTTATGGGAATATTTCTTATTATGTATTATATTATTGATTACATTATTAAGAAGTATTTTTAATTATGTTATTATTATATAATGTTAATAATTATATTATTAAATATTTATAATAATTACAATAATAAATATGAATAAGAAAGTAAATAATACTAATAAAGTAGTTAATTATATAATTAAAAATAAATATTAATAATATTAGTAATTTAAAAAATATAATTATTAATAATAATATTATTATTAATAATTTATTATTATATAAGCTTTTTTTGTTCAGTCCATGTTGTTACGACCCTTAATGCTTTCACCCAAAATTACTATATTAGTAATTATGCGAATATATTTAAAGTTATAATTATAAATATAAATTTACATAATTATATATATATATATATATATATATTATTTATAATTATATAAATATATTTATATTTTTATTATTTTTATTAGTTAAATATATATTTATTAATATATAATCACATATAATTATTTATAATTATATTTTTATAATTATATATTTATATATATTTATATAATATTAAATATATGATTGTAAATATAAATCTCTAAATATTTTTTTATATTTATAATTATAAATAAATACATATATAAACATATTTACACAAAAACATGTTGGGGGTAAGGCCCTTTAATAAAAAAGTGAAAAAGAAAACCCCATTTTGAACATGGTTAAGGGAGAACCCATTACAAACCTGAAGGCCCATAGGCATATACCTTTAAATTTATGTGACATGAGAGCTCATTGGTAAAAAAACCCATTAAAAATGCATGGCTTAGAGGATAAGAAATGCTCGAAGTCCCAATGGCCTATAGACCCAGGCACTAAAGGCCCATTAAAGTCCTTAGACTTGGTTGATGACCCGTAGGCCCAACCTCCTCCCACAACCGCACTCTTGCGCAGTGTTGAACCTATAACAACCCAATCTTTTCTCAATAGAATTTCCCTTCTTATAATTATGTTATATAGAATACAACACATACATATCATATAAATCCCAATAAAAACATTGCACTCTTAAATAAAAAATGAAATAAGTGATAGATATTATGGAACCTATACCGATGGGATCATAACATGAATTTGTAATAGTAACATGACAATCAGGAATATTAAACTGGCCAATGGAACAGTAACCCCACCTATTAAAGTATTAATAAAATTTATGCATCTTGTAAATGAAAATATGGTATTATTATATCATTGTACAAGTAAATTAATGTTTTAAAAATGACAATGTAAGTTTTGGTATTTTTGTAGAACATAAATGTTTATTTACAGCTTTATAATTAATATAATGGTTTAAAAGAAGATTTATTTAGATTAAATAGATTAATAAATTAATATTTTGTTGTCTTATGATTATAATATTATTTTATGATACCTTAATTAATTTTGGAAACTATCATAAAATTAGTTATAATCTTTAAATTGGTAATTTTTGAATAAATGTATGTTTTAATTAAAAATTTAATCACTCATATTTAGAAACTTATTTTCATAAAATTAAATTCATTTTTCAATTCTACACATCAAAAAAATTTTATGGTGAATTTTTTAGATTTTTCTAGAACTGTTCAATTTTTTGTGAATAGTAATATATAGTAATTTATGGTATATAAAAATTATAAGTTAAATACACACTTCCTTGAGTAATTTCTGATGAAATCACAATAATCTCAAACTCCCCTTCATTATTTTAATATATTTAGTGATAATTCTTAAATATTCATATACTTTGGGAAAAATAATAATATAATATATAAAATATTGGGAAAACACCCCTCTCCTCCCCTATAAATACGACCTCTCACTACCTCTTCTCCTCAAAACTTCCAAGCATGGATCCATCTCCAAATTCTTTTCAATACTCTACCAAATCCCATCCCACGTGTTTAGTATCCCTTGGTCTCATCAAAAGGTCAAAACATTTTTCCTAAATAAGTTCTTAAGGAGAAGAAATTCCAGAGGTAAAATTCTCTTTCTTTTCCATTTAATTTATTTTAATTTCCCTTTATTTTATTATTATATAATCACATCCTCTATTAAAATGTGAATGATTACTTAATTATCTTTTATTTAATTTAATTATATCTTGTTAATGGAAGAACTATCATCAAACTTCTTTCTCCCTCTCTCTTTTATTCTACAAATGAAATCATTACCTGTGATGTGTCAATTTACTGACATCGTGGATGACTTGTCTTCATTCTTCTTTAACACCTTCAATGATGTGAATAAAACTAATATAGTGGTTTTAAAATATGGTAAAGAAACTAATATCTGTTTTTATGTTCTGGAAGTAACTTATATACACAATAATAAATTATCAAACATAACTAGTTTGTGATGTTCGAAAAACTGCCAAAATTCGAAATGATTATCACTAACAGTTTATCTCATGATTCATCCTCATAACATTTAATAAAATGTTATATAAAAAAATTTAAACTAATGTATTTTCATTAACAATATATAATTTTAATTCTGAAGAATTATTCTCATTCTATAAAAACTTTCATACTCATATTCAAGTGAATCGATCATGAAAACCAAGAAAATGAACACTCTTGAAAAATGGAATTAAAGTCTATAAATCATATAAAATTCTGTAAATGAACTTAATAAAACTATAATATATAAAATACATTTAAAATAGGTTATTTATTTTATAATTACTAAATTGAGTTTTATTATCCAAGATATCAGAGTAAAGAAACCACATAGAGATAAATTTAATGGATTTTCGAACCCAACTCTTTCCCTTTGGGCTTTCCCTCATTCAATCCATTTTCAGTATGAATATTCCATTGATGATATGAAAATATAATTTCTTTATACTTCCCTTTTCTTATCTATACATACATGTCTCCAAACAGATTTTATTCCAAATGAAAAGTGTTTTAAAAAAACAACTCTTCTTTCTAAAAACTTAACTTTTACTTCTCGTGAGATTATTTCTTCCTCACACAATTTTGATGATTATTATACGAATTTTGTTATTCTCTATTTATTTTGGGAACCCCAAAGTTTATTAATTAATGTATTCTTTATGAAATTAAAACCATTCCTTTCCATGGGTTATTTTATGTCCAAGATTGATATATGTTTTAATTGGAATGTGTGATTATGTTAATGTTATGATGCAACGTGTGTGCCCTGAATTATATAGTAGATGTAAATGTTATGATGTTATAGCGCGACCAGAATTATATATAACTCCAATGAATTGGATATTGTGATGAATCTCATGAGATAAAGTAAAATATGTATGAACATGATGCTAGCTTTGTTCACAACTATGTGTGGTAGTTGACCACTAAGATATGATGTTCCATTTTTATTCCTTGCTACAATCTATGCCTACATATAATACATCCTCTCAGTATTATGATAAGGATTCCATACTTATTTTATGATGATGATTATTATTCTCACACCATGTTATGTTGATCTGTGTTCATATCTATCCTCTTACAGGGATTTTCACTCACCCCTTTCTTTGATTTATATTCTGAGGTGACTACTTGTACTAAATATAACACAATGACCACTAAGAATCAAGAGAAGAAGGAATTAAATAAATTTTCATGTTTTATTTTTTAATTTTTATTATTTTCCTAATTTTCCCAAGACACTAAACCTTTGGATCCTATTTTTTTAATGCTATTATGTTGTTTATATTTAAAATTACGTAACAATCATGTAAGAAAAGTAAGGTCACTATAGTTGGCATCAGATCAAGGTTTTGTTAATTCTGGAATTGGGATTATATAACCTTAGTGAAAACCCTTAGTATGAGAATAAGTATATGTAATCACGTAAATTTTTTTCTAAAAATAGGGATACCCCATTATATACCTTTAGGGTTAATTTTAAAAAGGGACAAATTATTCATGAATTTTTTATTATGTTTTGTTCTAAACATTTCTATTTAAGAAAATAGTGGGAACCCAAAGAAACCAGGCCAAAAAAACCCTTTATAAGGGATAATGTAGTGATGGCCCGAATGACATCCACAATGCCTTGGGAGGTGGAGTTCAAAATTTCAAAGCGATGATGATCCATCTATCTTAGGTAAAGAACAATAACCTGAAAAATGTGGAAATTACTCCTTCACTTAAGAGGTGGAAACTATATGTCAAGTCATTTATGTGGAAACGACCACCAAATTTAGTGGATCTTCTAATCTACTAGTCACGAAACTATCATTCAACTAAATAGATAAGATCTTTTATGTGGTTAACTGTTCTAAGATGGATAAGGTGACTATGTTTTTGTATCATCTAGAGAGATAGGATGACCAATGGTGGGTGTTAATTAATAAAACTAAGATATATGATGAAATTGATGAGATTGAGTGGGAAGACTTTAAGATAATGTTTCTTAAGAAGTATTTCCCATGAACTCATCATACAAAGATTGAGTGATAATTCATAGAGTGGAATCAAAAGGAAGCTGAATATTTTATAACCTATGAAGAAAATTTCACAAGGCTTGAAAGTTAAGATTTGGGTTTTTTTATCAACAATGATAGAAAAATTGGTAGATTTTTAGTGGATTAAAATAACACCTTCAAAAGGCTCTAGTAATTTGATACTTCCGGAGTTATTAAGATATTTTTTGAAGTGCTCTCAAAGTGGAGATGGATTTTTGAGAATGGTCCCATGTATATGGTGATAAGAAAAGATAAATGGATAGAAAGCTAGGTAGTCTAATGAGAAAGGTTGAAAGATATATCAACCAATAACATGTCAAAAATGAGAGAATAAACATCATGGGAACTGCCAAAAAGGGATGGAGAAATGCTATAATTGGGGAGTAGAAGGCCACCAAACATATTAATGTCATAGATACATAAAGAAGCCCATTGATGTGATGTAGTAAAAGAGAGCACCACCCATGGTCTAATGATTCAACTGTAGGGAAAAGGGAACTATTCATTCCAATGCACTAAACCTCAAGTCCTCAAGGATAATCAGCATCATCAACCAACAATGCCAATGGATCAATGGAAGGCTTATGCCATCACTACTACTGAATTTTAGTAAGAAAATGAAGTCATACAAAGTAGAATTATTATTCAATCAATAATTGAAAAAGTCTTATTTGATTATGGTTCTATTAATTCCTTTATATTATGGAAGTTTTCTATAACTACTAAATAAAATCCCTAAAAACTTGGAGTATATATATCCATAAAAACGCCTAGTGCTTCAATCATTGAAACCAAAGTGTTGGAATCTTCTCTTTTTGGCGTATGTGGGAATATTCACCTAGAAATATCATGATACTTCCCATGGTGGAATTCGATGCTATATTCAGGATGGATAGGAACTTGTTATATAGAGCACACATCAACTGCCTAGAAAAGGAATTATATTTTTAAATTCTGAACCATGACATGATCTTATGAAAATACAATGAATATCATGAATCTCCATTAGAAAATTCTTCAATGGTGTGGGTGTTGTTTCCATGTGAAGAAGCATACCCTGCTCAAATGGTTGTGTTAGAAGAATCTATTATCCTTGGGGAAATTCCCATTATGAGAGAATATAGTGATGTATTTCCCAAATATTTACCCATACCTCAAAGAATTATGAAGAATAGTTATCAATAGAACTCATAACTAAATATACTCATATATCAAAATTCCCCTATAGTGTGGCCCTGATCAAATTGAAAGAGTTAAAGAATCTGCTGCAAGAGAATTTTGAAAATGGGTTCATAAGACCTAGTTCCTCACCTTGGGGTGAACCAATGATCTTCGTCAAGAAGAATGATCGATAAATGTGGTTGTGTATCGATTATATATAACTCCACAAGATCACTACAAAGAATAAGTATCCTTTTCCAATGATTGATCACTTGTTTGATCAACTACGGGGTGATCAGTACTTGTCAAAGGTGGATATTCATTTTAGATATCATCAACTATAGGTGTGGAAGGAAGAGTTTTAGAAGAAACTATTTCATAAAATTTATGGGTGTTATGAGTTACTCATGATTCCATTTGGACTTACTAATGCCCCTGTGATCTTCATGGATGAATAGAGTCTTTAGAAACTACCTTGAAATTTTTTTGTGGTGTTTATCGATGATATTATCATTTACTCTAAGAGCAATGAGGAACCTGAAGAACATCTCAGTATTTTACTAACGACATTAAGGAATGAAAAATTTTACTCCAAGTTCATCATGTGTGATTTTTTGATACAGATAGTCACATTTTCATGACATGTGATCACAAGTGGGGGAATTTATATGGGCCCTTTAAAAAAGGAAATTTAGGAATAGGCCAGACCCTCTAGTGTCACAAAAAAATATATTTTTTTCTTATCTTAACAGTGTACTATCAATGTTTTTGGAGAAATTTATCATGATTTTATAGCCCACTAACTAAGTTAACAAAGAAATATGTAATGTATTTATGGACAAAATAATTTGAGGAAGTCTTTAAGGAGCAAAATATGAGGCTGATCAATACGCTTTTACTCACATTATCAAAAAATTTAGAAAGTTGTGTGATATACAGTGATGATTCAAAGAAATGGTTGACTGGTGTACTCATGAATAATGATAAAGTCATATCCTACACCCCACAGTAGTTAAAGATCCATGATCAGAACTATTTGATGCATGATCTAGAGCTAGTAGCTATGATTTTGTCTTTGAAAAATTGGTGACGCTACCCTTATGGGGAGAAGTGTGAAATATATAATGATCAAAAGAGCCTAAAGTATATATTCACACAAATGGAGCTCAACATGCATCAAAGTACATAGTTAGAGATAATAAAGAACTATGATTTCTCGATTCAATCTCATCATGAAAAAGGAAAATAAGGTAGTTGATGCTGTTAGAATAAAAGAACCTACTACTTTATCCATGTTGTGGATTGATAAACACCCTATCTTCATGGATATGAAAAGGATGGATTTGGAAATAATGATAGAAGGGAATACATACTACCATGCCCAAATGATTTCCCAACCATCTATCTGAGACATGATTAAGGAGTCACAAAGGGGTGATCTAGAGTTATAAAATAAGGTGAATGCATTAAAGGAATAGAATCTACAAGAGTTCCATATCAATAATGATGGTATTATTCAGTCTAGAATGAGGCTTGGTGTGCCTTAAATACCAAAGATAAATAAGGATGTATTGGATAATGAACCTAGCTTAGCTTTCTATATCCATCATATAAGTACCAAGATGTACCCTGATCTTTGAGAACACATATGGTGGAATGATGTGATGAAGTAGATTTTGAAATATATCTCAGGGTTCTTGATATGTTGGAAAGTTAAATCAGAGAAACAGAAGTCCAAAGGGATGATGAAACCCTTACCTATACAGATTTTTAAAAGGGATAATGTCACAATATACTTCGTCACTTGTCTCTCGAACACATCCAAATTAAATAATGTGAAATGGTTTTTGGTGGATCAATACCCCAAGACTACCCACTTTATCACTATTCAGAAAGGAATCTCTCTTGAAAAACATGCAAATATATATGTTAATGAAGAGGTAAGTTTACATTGGGTTCCAATTTCAATTTTAATTGATTGTGATCCAAGGTTCACATCCAAATTATAGAGAAGTATACAACATGATTTGAGTACTGAATTGAATTTCAACCTGACCTATCACCCCAAAACTAATGGCCACTCTAGAAGGACTATTCCAACACTCGAAGACATCATAAGATCATGCTCAATGGAATTATAAGGTTGATGGGATCAACATATCCAATTCTTTGAGTTCTCATAAAACAACATATTCCAATTAAGTATTCATATGGATCTATATGAAGTTATATATGGTAAGTGATGTAGAGCTCCAACTTTTTGGGATGAAGTTGGTGAAAGAAAGCTACATTGACCTTATCATGTGAAGGAGATGGTAGAGAAGGACCAAGCCATCTAGAAACATAACAAACCTGGTTAGAGTCATAAAAAGAGCTATGTGGACAACCGTTTAAGGGACTTGGAGTTTGATGTTAGAGATAAAGTCTTCCAAAAATATCACAATGGAAGAGAGACACCCAGTTTTGAAATAAAGGGAATCTAATCCTAAGGTACATTGAACCCTTTTATATCCATCATCTCATAAGATTCATGGCCTATCCACCTAAACTAGATATGGATCATGTTCATTATGTGTTCCATGTATCACTCATGTGGAAGTAAATACCAGTTCTATCAGATGCACTAAACTCAGAGGTGGTACAACTGAAAGATGATCCCTCTTATAAGGAGTATCCTGTAATGATTCTGGACTAGAGAGATATGATTCTACCCAAAAAAACCCACCTTTTAAAAGTGTTTTGGAGGAACTATAACTATTATTAAGTGACATGGGAACCTGAGGATCCGATGAAGGGGAAGTACCCTCACTTGTTTATGTAAAATGAAATTTCTATGGTGAAATTTTAAAAGTGGGAGAAATATAATGACACAAACTTTTATCAATAGAATTTTACTTCTTGTAATTATGTTATATGGTATAAAACACATACATAGAATATAAATCCCAAAAAAACATTACCCATATAAATAAATAATGAAATAAGTGATATAAATTAAGGAACCTATACCGATGGAAGAGTAACTTGACCTTAAAATAGTAACATAGCCATTAAGAATAGTAAACCAGCCTATAGAATAGTAACCTTACCTATGAATGTATAAATAATATTTAGGAATATTATAAATGAAAATATGATATAATTATATCATAGAATAAGTAAATAAATTTTTTAAAAATGATAAAGTATGTTTTGGTATTTTTATTGAACATAATTTTTTATTTACAATTTTATAATTAATATAATGATTTAAAATAATATTTATTTTCATTAAATATATTAATAAATTAATATTTTTATCCTTATAATTATAATATAATATTATGTGACCTTAATTAATTTTTTAAAGTGTCATAAAATGAGTTATAATTTTAAAATTGGTTTTATTTAATAAATGAATATTTTAATTAAAAATTAAATTTCTCATATTTAAAAAACTATTTTCATAAAATGGAGTTTTTTTTAGTTTTATAAATTTAAAATTGGTTATTTTAAAAAAAATTCTGAAAGAGTTGAATTTTTGGGGTACAGTAAAATTCAGTAATTTAAAATATATATACATTATAAGTTATATACACTCTTCCTTGAGTAATTGTTGATATAATCACCATAATCTCAAAATATAATTAATTATTTTAATATTTTTAGTGATTATTCTCAAACTATTCATATTCTTGTTCCAAAATCATAACCCAATGAATGAAATAATGGAAAAACACCCCTCTCCTCCCCAATAAATACCACCCCTCACCACATATTCTCCTCACAACATCCATGATTTGGCACTTCTCCATATTCTATCCAATAATCTTCCCAAGCCCTTCCCATAGGTCCAGGTTTCCTTGGTCTCATAAAAAAACAAAACCTTTTCCCTAAGTAGGTTCACAAGGAGGAGAATTTCCAGGGGTAAAATCCTCTTACTATTCCTTTTAATTTATTTTAATTTCATTTTTTTATTATTATCACCTCAAATACTCTATAAAAATGTGAATTATAGCTATAGTAAAATTTATATATGTGAATATTTCCATGTTAATGTATGATTCATCATCAAACTCCTTTCTCTCTCTATATTTTATTCTAAAAATGAAATCATAACACGTGATATGTCAATTTACCAACATCATGGATGATGTGTTTTCATTTTCCTTTAACATCATCAAGGATATTCATAAAACCACTATAATGGTTTTTACAAATTTTAAAATGTATATAATAACCCTTTTTATGTTCTGGATCTAACTTATATACACAATAACAAATAATGGAACAAAACTAGTATGTGATGTTCCAAAAACGCCAAAAAGTATAAATGATAATCACAAACCTTTAATCTAATGATCAATCCCAATACCATTAAAAAATGATATATATAACCATTTAAAACTCTTTATGTTAATTAATAATATATAATTTCAATATTTTATAATTATACGCATTCTATATAAACTTTAATACTCATATTCAAGTGAACTGGTCATGAAAACCAAGAAAATGAACAATCCTGAATGATGGAATTGAACTCTATAACTAATCAAAAAGGCTATAAATGAACTTAATAAAACATTAATAAATAAAATAAATTTATAATAAGTTTTTTATTTGTTAATTAATGAATTTAATTTTATTATCTAGGATATTAAAGTGAAGAAAACAATTGGACATAACGTAAGGGTATTTTCAAACCCGAATCTAATCCCTTAGGTTTTCTCTCTTTCACTCCATTTTTAGTGTGAATGATCCATTGATGTTCCATAAATATAATTTATGTATCCTTACCTTTTATTTTCTATATATAAATTCTTCTAATCTTATTTTATGACAAATAAAAATATGTTTCCAAAATAAATCTTTTTTCTAAATACATAAATTTTACTTCTCGTGAGATTGTTTCTTCCTCAGTCAATATTGATGATTGTTATACCAATTATTTTATTCACTATTTCTTTTGGGAACCCCAAATATTATTCATGAAATTATTCTTTATTAAATTAAACTCATTCCATTCCATGGGTCATTTTATTTCTAAGACTGATATACATTCTATGTGGCATGCATGATTATGTAAATGTTATGATATGATGTGTGTGCCTCGAATAATATAGTTCATGTAAATGTTATGATGTGATGGATGTACCATGAATAATACAATAGTCCAATGCATTGTGTAATGAGATAAATCTTATCAGATAAAGTGAAATATTTATTAATATTATTCTATCTTCATTCCCGACTATGTGTGGTAGTTGACCAGTAAGACAAGATGTTTCATTTTTATGCATTACCACATTACAGGCCTCTATATAATGCTTACTCTCATTATTATGATGATGATCCCATGATTATGTAATTATTATGATGATTATTCTCACCCCATGTTATGTTGGTCCTTTTTATTATCTATACACCTACTCGGATTTTAACTCATCCCTTTATTTGATTTATATTATCAGTTGAATACGTATACTAAGGAGAACTCAATGACCATTAACATACTATAGAAGTATGAATTAAATAAATTTTTATTTTTTATTTTTAAATTTTTATTTATGGTCCAAATTTTTCCAAGATTCTAATCATTTGGATCTCATTTTTTTAATTCATTCATGTTGTTTATCATTTAAATTTTGTAATAATAATGTAAAAAAAGTAGGATCACTATAGAAATGGATCATCCATTGTACTCTATCCATCACCATGGTCGTATCCTCGTAGTCAGAACTAGAAAATTGAGAAATATCCCCAAGGATAAATCAGTGGTAACTATCCACTGATGAATCTATCACCCAGTTGCAGCTGTACCAGAAACTAAGACATGTGACGCATCCTGAACAAATGAAAATAGGGATTTCTTTTCTTAATAAAAATGGGTCCTTGAACTTAGCATGTTTTATATAACAAAATTATTTGTTAAAATATGGGGGGTGAGTGCCAATTTATATGGAATCATACCACAATTAATTTTTCACTAGTAAATCCCATTTTTATTAAAAAAATGGAGTTTTATATAAATTATTAAAAAAATATGTGTATCCTATGTATATAATTTTTTCCTAGGTGGAAAGGAGTGGATGTATATGTGATTCTTTAGGAAGGTCGAGTGGAGTGCCCATGAACAACTTTGATGTGGGTCAATGAAATCTCAGTATTGCTCATTATTTAAGAAAAATTCATTATGTGGTGTAAAACCTGGGTCTCCTACCTCGAACAAATCTTACATTTCCACCATACAGGTTTTGCTTTATTGAGGAGGGAGTTCAGAGTCAGGTGCATTGAAGGAGAAGCATTAACATAGGCCATTGTTTTACACCATAGACTACTATAGACATCAAGAAATGCTTAAGTCTATTTCACTATAGCCTAGTTGTGTTATTTAATTATATGGATAATGAATAGGGAACCCACATCAGGAAGAATTTAGGATTTTGATATTTGTCTTTTGATAGATGTATCTCTACATGAGGATAATTAATGCTACGACATAGGGTGGATTTTCTCATCTGATGTTGAGGTATGTGGTTTTGTATTATGCTTTGATGTTGCACCCTGATATTTTTATATTCATATATACAGCTCGAACCACTCTCTCTCCACTACAACTATATAAATCAATTTCCATATACCCTACACCCCTTCAAGGAAATCCCTCCCCCTCACACACACCCCTCTACCTCCTGAACCTAATCTACAACCACATATACACCCTCAAAACCCTCTCTTTCACACCTATATCAAACTCTTACAAACCCAGATCCACCACCATCGGCATCTGCCCTCCCTCATCATCCCCACTTCCCAAGACCTTTCCACACCCCTTTCCGAGCTACCTATATTTCCCATTAAACATCCATGTCCTTTCCCTCAACCTCGATGTAGCCCTATTGGAATCCCATCCACCACCACCTTTAATCCCGGTCACTGCCACCACCCCTCTCTTCCACTACTGATGATCTTGTTGTCACCCTATATTTATCACTCCATTTGAGTTATACTTTGTGATTCTTATATGTATTATATTGGGTCAATATTTGATACATAATTTCCTACCAATTGTAATTAATTATTCACTATTAAATCCATATTGTTTTGGTAATGTCTTTTGATGTATTAGGTTAGTGGGGGCTTTAAACTCTATCAATTAATTTGTTATTAAAGATATATATTTTTTAATAATAATAACACTTTGAAAAATTTTATAACTTATTACATTTTTTTACATTGTGACCATTCTTATAATTATATATTTGATTTAAATAACTATGTAATTCTTTGTCAATTATTTTATATATGATAATTTTAATATATAGAAATAGTATGAATATAATATATTATATATAACATGTTAATGTTTCATTTTTTGGTATATAATGTGCTTTGATATAATATATTTTCATAATTAATTATTTTATAAATTAATTAATGTAATCCATGTGGTAGAAAGTTAAATTATTACTTTTGAATAAATATTTAATATTCATTGCATAAATTAAATACCCCAATGTTTCAAATATATATATTAATTAATTAATATACCTATTATGCACATAAATGGATAATGAATTAAAATTTTATTTTTTTTAATTTATCCATTATTTTATTAATTAAAACCAATTTGAATAATTTTAAATGCAATTTATAGAATTTAATTAATATATTGATTAGATAAAAAAATTAATGTTTCAATTAAATGCATGGATTTTACACCTTAATATATCAATGGTTAAGAAACATATTTATTCATTCATTGATGATTCATTTAATGCACATTTATGGAAATTAAATAGTGAATTTGATTTGAATGATTTGTGACAGATTCAATCATCTATTTTAGTTGATGAACTATCCATAATATTATCTTGATTAGTTATATAAACTGCTTCACCATCAAGTTATATATTATTTGGTGTGATACTTTTTAAAACGATACTAAAATTCCTTCAATTTTAATTCTCTTATGAGTTTTGATGAACCATTTTTTTAAGAAAAGTAATCATGGATTTGACATAAATGAGTGGTACATTATTTTGGTGTGTACTATTTTCAATTTATTAAATTATTTTAATCTTATATCATTGATACTTGATTAATTTGGGCTGTTATAAAAGTATTATTTTCTATAATAATTCTCTCAATTTGAATTATCAAAACTAATGTTTACTTATTATGATATTTTTTTGTTTATCTGTATAATGTAAATTAAAACTAACATCCATTAATTTTATCAGGGACCACCAAATGATTGATATTTATATTCATAATGTTATATTACATTACACATTTATAATTTGGTGAAATTTAATTAAAATGATGTCAAGAATTACTGATAATGATTGATAATTTTATAGTACATGTTTATTTAAACAAAAAAGAAATGGTTTAATAATGAAGGATTGGGATGATGAGGAAGAAAACTTGAATTCCTTTTTAACTAAAGGGATGACTCATTTGGGGTTTAAGGTTTGGGTGGTGAGAAATGATTAATTGAGTTGGACCAAAATAATTCCAAACTATGATATGTATTTTTAGTTCTTCTATTATAAAAAATTTATTTTTACAACATATTAATATTTTATAATTAAGGCTGAATATTGTATTTATATTTACATTTCATTTAACTTACTATTCTGTTTTCCAAATCTGTTAAAAATTTTAACCAAAAAAATATCATTTCTTAAAATAAATTCTCAGATGAGTTTTATATTATAAATTTGTTTAATCAATATTTCCTTTTCCTTAAAAATAATTTTTTAACTATACATGTTTTATAAGTGCCTCTCTACAAAATATTTAGTCATCTACAAAATAAGACTTCAATAAATAAAATGTATAAATAATTAAATATAAATTAAATTGTGATGATTGTGTGATTTTTGAATTTTTTTTCTTATTTTGGATGAGTATGAAATGAATCCCACATGAAATTGGTTAGTCTTTATTTTAAATATATTTTAGGATCTAAAATTATAATAATGCATTAAATATGAATTCTTGGGTAAATATTACTACTTGTTTTTCAGATTTGAATATGAATAAGAGTTGGATTGATCTTTCAAATATAACGTCTAGAAAATATTTTGAGGGAAATATGCAGTTTATTGATTTCACTAGAGATTTTAAAATTGACTATATTAGTTTTATATATATATATAATTTTAAAAATTATATCCATTCATTGAATATACCAAGATGGAGAACATGTTATTCAATGGTTTTCTAAAAAATTATAAGATTTGGAGTCATCATAGGGAATAATATATTCATTTTCATCATACAGAAACAGTTTAAATAGATGTTGATGTGAGGATGACTGATCTGATAAATGAAATTCTTACTAAAGTGGTGCATGGGATAGATATTAAAGTCATTGACATCCCGAATGTTGATATTGGTGTGATCAATCATCACTCTAGTGAATATTGGGATTCATTGATGTCTTACAAAATAATATATGATACATAAACAGAATTATATTCTAGGTGTATTGCTTAGAGTAATTTTTAATTTATCATGTATTTGTTTCGCTTGAGGTATTTGAATCAGTGGTCAGATACATCATTAAACAAGTTGTTGGTATTATTAAAAAAAGTACTTCATACTGACACTAAGATTCCTAATTCATATTACCATGCTCGTAAGTATAAAAAGAACTAATGTTTCACATATGTGACCATAGATACATGTGTAAAAAGACTATATTCTATTTATAAATTAAAATATCCTTCTGAATAATTTTATAGTCTATGAATCTTCTATGTGGAAATATAAATAGGGAAATCAGACTCATCAAATTCTGATAGTGAAATAGGGGAAACTGATTATTGTAAACCAAATTCATTACATTCCACAGAATCTGAGGATGAAAAGATTATTTATGTAATCTAATGTTTCTAAATTAATAATATGGAACATGAAAATAAATAAGTAAAATTATATTCTAACCCACCCATTGTACTCTCTATCATCGAAGTATTTCAATTAGAGATACCTTGAAATTTCTAAAGATAGTTGTAACCTCTGATTGGGGTTGGAATGAGACCGTTTCAATACATTCACGTATATAGTTGATTTAACTCAATTCACATGGACCATGGTGTTGGTTCTGTATAATCCTCCTCTTTGTTTTTGTATGAAACAAATTAATCTATTACTTTCTACTCTTATTGATAGACTATAAGTTCATGGGATAATATTGATGTTTACCTTCATACATTGATTGATGAGTTGAATGAATTTTGGGATAATTGTGTGATGACTAATGACTGTGAAATGATTGAAATATTTAAACTGCATACTAGTTTATTATGGACAATCAATGACTTCCTAAATTATGATGATTTATTAGGATGAAGTACGAAAGGGGAATTTTCCTTCCCTTTCTACAATAAAATTAATAAATAATACATGGAATAAACATTTTAAAAATAGGCATACATGGGTCATAGATGTTTTTATCACCATCAGCATAGGTTTAGAAAGGATAGAGTGGAATTTTATGGTTTTAGAGAATTTTACCCAGCATTAAAATTATGATAGGAGTAGAAATATTATCATAGATACATGAAGAAATTATCCACACAGTATATGAATTTCTTTATTTAGTGGCCCATCCATTACCCAATATTTGTTGTGTGGGTATACAATGCAGTCATAATTGGAAAATGAAAAGTATTTTTTTAATCCCCATTAATGGAAAAATACTATTATAATGCATAATATGGATTTCATGCACATTGAAAAAATGTTTGTGATAATATGTTGTTATCCATTTAAGGTGTCAGTAAAAAATTGAAGGACCACATCCATTCATTATGTGATTTCTAGGAAATGATTTTAAGGAAAAAATTTATGTTAAATTAGGTTGAGGAAAATAATGAATACATGCCTATTTCATAGTATATGATAATTAAAAAATATAAATAGACATTTCATTACCTTTTTAAGATTCTCAAGGTTCTTGATGGTTATTATTCCAATATTTCCATGTTTTTTAATGTGATGAGTAGGATAATATAAGGATTGAAAAGTCATGAAAATCACATAATACATCAGTAGTTGATTCCAATCACATTTCATGATTGTTTATTTCCCAATGTTTTTCAACTGTTGATTGAAATGAGTAATATTTTTAGATAAATTTGTTTATAAAATCAAGGAATGGGTGATTTAAAAACATTATAGATAGAATTGTACTAAATCTTTGTCAAGTGGAGATCTATTTCCACCATTATTTTTTAATGTTATGGTTCACTTGATTGTGCCCCTAAATGATGAAGTAATTCTTGATGTCCTAGTAAAATTCATGTGGATTTATCCTATTTGGTGGTAATTGAATACATTGAAATGATTCATATATAACAAATCTTGTTTGAAGGAATCAATATCCAATAGTTATTTGATGGATGATTTTACAATATTTTGTTAATAATATCTTATGAATGTTGAAAAAAAATTATATAAGCCTTATCAGATTCATGATAGTCTTGTTGGAGGAGGAACTATATTTGATATAGAAAGCATCTAGTAGGTACAAGACCATCATTATATCTTGTTCAATACTCCATCATTTTCACCATTAACGTAGTAAGTGTATTATCACTTTTATTTCTTCACTTTTAAATGTTCTATTTGAATATATAAGTTGATCATTTAAACATGGTGTTATCAGTTATAAAAAACACATTAATGATCTAGAATAATATATGTCTCGTGTGAGTGATTATCAAATTCAACAATCCCATTATGCATCGTTTCATGATTGGTTCAAGGATCTTTTTAAGTATAAATGTATTTTAATTATTATTGAAATATAATATTAATTTATTTTTCATAAATTTTTATAGAATTTTGTGAATTGTATATGTCCATAACTTGTGGGTGTTAGGTGAACCAAAACTAGTTGAAAAATTTAACCAATTAGCTAAAGGTCCATATATAACAACTCATCATTACAAATCATAGATTCTAATAGATTTCAGTTTCTCATTAAATATTTTGATGAAAAAAAATAAACAAAAACCAATGGAATTTGTTGTCCATATGTTTATTATGGTTATTAATATGTTCAATTGAAATACATCATTGAAGTTTTATATGTGCATGGGTTGAAATACCTACTATTAAAGTGTAATTGGATGGATCAATTCCACAGAAGTAAATTTGATCAATATCAATTCACATTGGTGAATTTTAATCGTATATTATATAGATATAAAAAAGTTAGTAATGAACCATTCATTTTAGAATTAGAAGAAGAACAAGTTTTATCCATTACATTACCATCTAATTTTAATTCGAAAGTTTCTATGAAAATGTAAAGTTGATGAGTGTTTTTAATTAAACAAGATGAACTTGAGAATATTACCTTTATTTCATAATATTTTGATCAACACACCAAAGTTCAAAGTGAAGAAGTTATTCATCGGGTTAGAGAGATATTTGAAGGAGAAATTTTCAATTTTCATGTTTAATGAATGGTATAATTGTTTTCCCACTCATTGGTTTAAAACAATTTTTTATAGTTTATCTTTTTATGAATTGTTAAACTACTTCTTGTGTGTATTTATTTCACTATATTAGAGATATACATGCATGATAAATGAAAAGAATTATAGAAAAACACTAAAGGAATTTTTTTCAGAAAAATATAAAAAACTAATAAAATTCATATAATATCTATATAATAAAATAATGAAAACCATAAAATATATATGAACTATGATAAAAAAAATTATAACAAAATATGTAAATTTTATCCCCCCATAAAAGAGATACTACTTCACTTTAGATAATTTATTATAATAAAAGTCTCGCTAAGAATTAATTTCATAAAATGTGTGAGGCTTTGGTCGTCAAATATTAGTTATAAATAATTAGTTGAATCCTAATGTTAATATAACAACACATTTTCAATTTCTTCTAATTCAAGATTCTCACCCTACTACCCAATTTCCCCTAATAAATTATTCATCACTACACAAATAATATAATAAATTCATTTGCCTATTAGACATTAGAGTTAAGTATTCTCCATCCTTAACATATTCTTTAATAACAAGGAACACTTTCAACATGCATATACATATTTTTATTAATATATTTATTATGTATAAAATATTAATGCAATGAGTATATAAATATCTAGAACTAAACAATTCAAAACCAAAAACATCCCTCGATGATCATTGTGGTAACATGGAAAGGGAATCTATACAAAATAACTATCTCTTAAATTTCTCTTAACACATATCCATTGATTTAATTTTCCACACACTGATGTGGATATGATTTCCTAATAAACGTAATTTATGTTACAAAATGATCATTTTACTCCAATTAAAATGAATTTATCTAATTGTTTGTTTGGAATGAATCATTTAAGTAATACAAATTCACGACACCCAAGTGACTCTAGGTTGAGTTTATTTATAAAGTTTTCCAAGATAAATGTAGATTCACTTAAATTATATTCAGTTAAAATTATTCCTCATGTTTTGAGAATAAGAGGCTCAATGATTTCCATGTGAGATTTTTCACTTAGAGTTCGATAGACAAGGTTCTATTAAATATTTTAATGATACACAAAAAACAATAAATTTACACCCTCTATGCTTATTTGGTATTATATATTTTTCATTCTTTTGGAAAAAATATATTCCTTTCATAAAAAATCGTTGAGGAATTACGTATCTTATACAAAAAATATTCTTGGATTATAATTTCAACCATGAAGATGTATTCTATTTTATCTTTATTTTTGACCACTTCAAAAAAACATTTATCCTTTCTATATTATCCTATTTAAAATTTAGTTTTCTAATTTTTTATATGAAATAGAGATTTTCCAATAATAATTATGTTCCCTCATTAGTTAAATTTCATTTCTCCCTTTTTTAAGGCTACTGTTTGTCCATAATTTTCTATCCCATCATCAATAGATGTTTTCAAATTCATTCCTCTTTTTTTTACTTCATGAATAGTTATATTCCTTAAATACTATTCCAATAGAATGTTGTTTCATTTAAAAATTGTAGTATATATTATTTCTTATTCATTTAATCATTATCTAAATTCTTTGTACCTTATTCCTTAATATCGCTAAAATTACATATAATAATTTCCATAACACACTAAATTGTATTAAATTGAACACTAATGATCATTCTTCCTTTATCCATCACACTATTGTATCAATTAATATTCTCTAATTGGATTATAAATTTTGGAATTCAATCAAGGGTTTTTGGAGAAAATTGGTCAATCCATTTATCAATTCAAGAAAATTTTCCTTGAGTACATTTTATGTGGGTTTCAGTTTTTTGAATAGAGACTTATATTATTTCTTCATTACATGATAATTTAGATTTAATTTTATTAAAAAAATCTCAAAAATCATTGCCTTTTTTATTTTATAGGGTGAATGGTTGTTTGCTACACATAAATCCCATTTTATAATTAACTTAGATATCATTATTGTCATTTCCCTTGAAACAAAAAAATTATAGCTTGATTGAATTTTCCTTTATTCCATTGTTTCATTACAATATTTCTTTTCAAAAGTTATTTGACCCAACATATCTATGAATATAATGAAAAACGTTTCTTGATATATTTATGTAATTGTAAACTACCCAAATCCTAAAAGTGTATATGGTATTTGTATCACAATAATTGGTAAGGATCATGACATCTCCATGAGGATAATATATTTATTAGATCACTTATTTACTTATGAAAAAATAATGAATACTAAAAATGAATGGTTAATTTTTTGGTATTCTTGATAAGAAGAAGACATGATTGAGGTAATTTAGTTGAGGTTGAAATGTTTTTGGTTTTAAACAAGAGAAGATAAAATGTAGTGGTTCATAATTAATAATCCACATGCTCCAAAAAATGGGATGGAAATTATAATACAATCAAGGATATAGGGGAATATATAAAAAAAACTCATAATGGGGAGTTAGGCCCATCTTCTTGTTAATATTTTATTTCGTTTTTATTTCCCATTGTTTTTAGTATAATAATAATCTCTACAATTCTTATTTATCATGTAAAATGGAAAAAAATTGTCAACCTGAAAAAATTATTCTACTAATACTATCCATCTCAATATAAAACATATAGGTTATATCTTTCCCACTTATATATATTTTTTTGTTCATTGTTTTAAATTTATTATGGAATATTCTAATAAAGTGAAATAAATAAAAAGAACAAATTAGGTTTGAGGTTTTTGATCATATTCACTGTTAGTTTTGATTTTCATTATTTTTTAGTTAGTAAGGTGTTTCTTTTTTAAATTTTACTTAAATTTTTATTAACCGTCACATTGTGAAAAAATTATACTTATACTTTATCATTAATTCTAACCAAATATTTAATTTATTTAAATTATTTTTCTAGAATCATTTTGATATAATTTTTTTCTAACATGGAAATTTTAAATAGTCAAATGTTTTTTTTTTCAAAAAATCAATTATTAAACACTATGTTCCCTTAAATTCCATTCAAAAACATAATGAACATAATTTGTTTTTCAATATTTACTCATCCACTCTCTCTCAATCACCATCACCATAAAATCTATTAACTAGTAATAAATAATTTATATTTTTAATAACAAGATCTTGAATAACATATTTCCAAATTTCCATTATCATGAAATAATCAGGGAATTAAATCCCATTTACCCCCATAAGAGTTCCTAGTCCAGAATATTAAAAAAATGTATAAAATAGAGTAAAAATGTATTATCTATCAGGCATAAAAAATCATTATTCTTCTATAGTCTACAAATACTCCCCAAAATGGATATGTGGATGGAGTTTAATGAATGGAAAGTTAATAAAAACGAATGGGATGAATGTGTAATGAATCAAAATGGCTTGGATAGAATAAAGCAACCTTCGGTCAATGAACGTTAGAAATAAAGTCTCTTTTTTAGATTTCTAAACCTTCCAATATTGATCCATGAGAATTTTCTTCTATCACTTGATAACTTTCATGTGACACACTCCCTTTATAGTTCTACATTATTATATGAAGTAATTTTCATCCCAATTATTTATAGAGAATAAGTGTGAGTCAATTTTCACCTTTTATTTATCTCTCTCTCTTCACATTCCACATTCGGGAGTCCCTTATAATAACCATGGCTAAATCGGGGGAATATATTTCTATTAATATTAATTGTAATATCATGCTACCACAATGTAATTCAGATGAAATCAGTGGATCTTGTTTTACTTGAGTGGTCCCCTTGGAATGGGATTTATATATTTTTCAATAATATTATATATATATATATATACTTTTTATTCATCTCTTTATTATATATGAAATCATATTTTACATTCATGAATTTTAAATGCCTCTTGTACAGTTTATGATATTGGAGATATTTAATTGTTGGTATTGGAATGAAACATTCAACACCTCTTATTTTTTAGTGTTGAGAAACTCATCCTTTATGAATTTTACTTTTTTGATGAATCAAAATAATGGGTATTGGATCCTTAGAATTTCTATGGGATTTCAATGTTATGGAAAAATGAGATATCAAATATTTTCTAAGACATGTGCTTTGATCCAAAAACTACATTATATTTTATGAAATATGTCTGAAATTAATAAAAAGTACATGAGTGATTTTTAGTTCACATTATATTGCACTGGGATATGAAATGAATCGTCTCCTTAATAATTATTTCTATTAATTCAGACATTCTAGGGGGAAAAGAAACATATCCACATCATTCTACAGAGCCATATACATAAACAGGTTGAGTTATGTATGAATGTAAATGTTTTTTTAATTAAGCATTAAACACATATATTCACATCTATCAAATCTTGTATTATTTTTTTCAATATGATCATTATCAACTAGTTATTCCTCTCAATGGAGATTCCCTAGTCACAGTATTTCATTATGTAATTTAAAAAAGACACTTGAAATATCATTTGATGAGATATACCATCATGTGGGAGTGGGTTCCCTTGTATTTATTCTCTAGTTGGGTTATATCATATGCTTCCCAGACATATTTTCATTAACTACACATGACTGGGATTTTTTCCCCAATGATACATTAGATTGACTGTGGAGAGAGGTTTAGGTATAAGGATCATTTTAGTTTCATAACTATGATTGAAAACTACTCATAGTTGTGAAAAAACAATTCATAAATAGAATAATCTTAGAGTGTGACCCAATGATTTTTGGAGAGTCTGTATGGAAAAATTTCAAAAAATGTGTAATGATTATAAATATAGAGTCAATATGGAGCACTGGGTACCAAATGAGGGTGTCTTGGACATTATGGATAGAGTCCCAAGAGGCATTCTACCATATCATTGGTGTGACTTTGTCTCATATTGTTCTACTAAGGCTATAACGATGATTATATTTTTTAAGTTTTATATATTTCAACGAATTTTTATCATTTAAAATGTT
Source organism: Viscum album (assembly GCA_963277665.1). Classification (NCBI taxonomy): domain Eukaryota; kingdom Viridiplantae; phylum Streptophyta; class Magnoliopsida; order Santalales; family Viscaceae; genus Viscum; species Viscum album. Next base: position 1,489,132,383 of record OY728125.1, on the reverse strand, counting down.
TAAAAATTTAGTTAATTAAATATAGGATGTGGTAGTGCATCATTTAAAGAATCGTGCATTTTAAGGACCATCTTAAAGGCTTGAGACTCATAATGTGTCTTATATTCAACACGATTCATATTTTACACTTTCTAAATATATTATTTAATATTGTTTCTTGTTTTTTATTTATATCTTATTAGTATAATGTTAGGGGAGAAAGGTGCATTGACTGATAAAATGTTAGTGTGGATGATGAATTGTGATTAAAATGATTTGGAGATTGAAGATATTATAGTAAATTCATGTACTAATTATCAATAATTACATGAATATATATATTTATTTATATTACATAGGCTCAATTTGAGGTCGAGTTAGCCCAAATTCTAGATGAGAAATAAAAACTTTCCATGCAAAGGGTTGAGATATTTCATCACATTATTGGTTGTTATGGACATTAATATAGATTGAAATATGGCATGGGGATTCCTCATTCAATAGTGTCAGATTAAAAGTTTATAGATACTATTTTTGTTGGGATAAAAAAATATGTGATAGACTGGGAGTCAAATATGTTTTCTTCTGATGAGGTAAATGTGCAGTTGTTAGCTGAGGTCAGAGCACTGTGTAAGTATATGTGTCAGGGTGATGGTGTGGGGGATCCTATTATTCATGTTTATACTGAATTTATTTATTTATTTATTACATTAAATATTATTATCTTCATAATTTTTAATTTTTAAGGCCCCTTCCACACCAGATGCAGGTAGTATCCATGGTCCAGCATGATTCATATGATTTTTGGTGTGTGTTTTATTTTATCTTTCAATTTTCTTATTACAATTGACCATATCATTGTTTTTATATTTTTATTAAATTTAAAAATCACATTAAAATTTTCATTAAAATGAAATTTGATCAAGTAGGGATTAAAAATCAACTAAATACATTTATAATGATGAGAAAACATAGGAAAATAATATGTAAGTGATTTTTTATCTTTAAATTTTAACCACACAACATATTTGAAGAATAAAAAATGTTATTAGTTAACGAAATTCCATTAAACATTGAAATCATCTCCATGATCAAGAGAATAGTCCTAATTTTCAAAAAACCTACATTCACCCAACCATTGCTCTTCCTAAAATAAAATATCATAGAACCCAATGACCCATATCAAATGCTCAATATAGGTTGGAAATATGTCTTATATTATTTTATAGAGGGGAAATATCATATGACCTATATCATATATAATTATTAGCTAAGACCACATTTCTAATAGCTTGAAAATGTTTATCATATTTAATTTTTATATGGATTTTATAAACTAAACTAGACATAATAATAAGGAAAAATATATCCAAAGGATCAACATGCTATACATTTGGAAAAATAAAAAAATAGGAATTTATTCCTACTAGAAAGAAGTTCTTTCTAAATTTTTTTATAATATATTCAATAAATCATTATTTCTAATATCCCATTATTCCTGATAAAACAAGTTGGAGAATCATTCTTGACTAGGAGAACTGTTAAGACCGGGAGATAAGTTACTTGTTTAATCCTCCTTTATGTATGATATCTTTATAAGTATACCATTACCATCCACATTAATTAGAATTAAAATTAGATCATTTATGTTTATAATGTTAGTAGAAGAAGGTCTATTAAACTTTTTTGTTTAATAAATACTAATATGATCCATCATATCATCTCTTTTTTTTAAGATCTAAGGAAAAATAATAATATAAGTGCTGGGATTTTAAATTATAGTAGGGATTTATAGATTATTAAAAAATAAGTTTTACTATCAAATATTTTAAAAAATTATGTTCTAAAAGTCTCGTTTTGAATTATCTTTTTGAAAAAATATAAGGATTTAATCTTATGAGTTATGTAAACTTCTTATTAAAAATAGTAGTATAAAAATTAGATTCTTGATTTTTTTATAGTAGTTCAATTTCCATTTCAAAATTAGTAATTTCTATAACTTCTAAGAGTCTAAAATTCGTTGAAATAAAATCTGTTCATTCCTACTCATTGGCTCTTTGACCCTTATTTATGAATTTAGAAGGTATCAAACCTTGATTGATGTCTCTATGAATTTTGACAAATCCATATGGATACTTCATTCTCATCTTCTTCTTCGGATTGCACAACTCATCTATGTTACACAGTCTTAATTTTTATCTTCCAAAGTTTTGATTAACATCAAATATTAAGAAAATGATCATCAATTAATTTAAAATATGTATTAAGAATCAGTACATGGATTAGATACCTGAATTTCTTGGTATTATCAAACATCATATTTGTCCCTAAAAGTTGGAGTTAAGTGAAATATCATGTAAAATAGGCCAATACCAATAAAACCCACTTGTATTGACATGATGATAACTGGTGAATTTTTTATATATAAGATTCAATTTTTCATCAATCAATGGATTATATCACCAAGTATTATAGAAAATGATGGATAACATTGTCTAAAGTTATTAAAATGACATATCTCCTGTCAGGCGATCAAATGAGAAAAACAATTTTCATTGACATGGAAATCTAAGTGAACACTACTCAAATCATATATGACCTATTGAAATCATATGAACATAAATTTTATGACCATACTGGTCAGTATAATAAAAATATAATTTTTACATTTATTATCATTTTTTATAATGGTCAAGTCTTGTTTCTAGGGCTCAAAACCAACCAACTATGCTCTGATTGACATGAAATTTTTGGATAATGATCTCTAAGACATTTATATATATATAACACATCAACATGTGGATTTGATTTAGTAATTTATTGATATGATCGAATGTGTCATTTTTCCCTTAGTTTTGGAGTCAAGTGAAAAATCATGTAAAAGGATACAATACTAAGAAAAATTGCTTTTACTAAAATTATACCATGTAAGAATGATCAAAAATCCATTTTTTGATATGTAGGAATCAAGGTTTCATCCATCAGATTCTTTTTTCACCAATTATTATGGAAAACGACGGATAAAATTGTTTAGTTTTATTAAAATGACATATCACAAATAGATCCTAAATCCTCTCCTGCAGATCCTCGATCTCCACTAATTACTCTTCATAGGTATCCTTATCTTTAATGTCCAACTCTCCCTAGTCGATAACATGTAACTGGTCTTGCACATACCTCATTAGTCGCAACACATGGAAAACACCATGTACCCAGTCTAACTACGGTGGTTGAGCTAATCTGTATTCCACCTCACCAATTCTATGCACTATCTGGAAGGGACCAATGAATTTGATAGATAACTTCTGGCCATGGAGAAATATCCTCAATCCATAATTATTTGATACTCTTATGAACACATGGTATCCATCCTTGAACTCCATAGGTCTTCATCATCGGTCAACATAAGACTTAGGATGGCCTTATGCAGTCCTCATCCACTATTGGATAATCTTCACTTTCTCTATATTATCTCATAACAACTCTTGGCCCCTTAGTGCTTACTCTCCTAGATCAGTCAAAGAGTGTGATAACCTGAAGGGTCTCCCATACAAATCCTTGAATAGATCCTTACCAATGGTGGAATGGTATTTTTTATAGTACATAAACTTCACCATGGGTAAGTGATCCTCCCAACTATATCCAAAGTCCAACATGCAAGCCCGCAACATATACTCTAAGACCTAAATGGTTCGCTCTGTCTGGCCATCACTCTAAGGGAGAAACACTATGCTCTAGCATAACTAAGACCCAAAGGCATCATGTAATCCTCTCTACAACAGAGATGTGCAGTGGTCATCATGGTCAAAGATGATCATCGAAGGAACTCCATTGAGTTGGAATATCTCCTACATGTAGAGATATTCCAAGCTCTCAACTGAACACTACTCTCGAATAGCTAAGAAGTGGGATAAGTTGGTGAATTTTTCTAAAATAACCCAGATAGAGTCGTGTCCCCTAGAAATACATGGTGATACCATCAATAAGTACATGGATATCTTATCCCACTTCCACTATAGAACCTCAAGGTTTTGATATAAACCTCCTAAAACCTGGTGCCCTGCGTTCAACTACTAACAAGTGAGGCATCGAGAGACAAACTCTGCAACTCCCTTCTTTATACCTGGTCACCAAGACTAATGTTGGTGGTCCTGGTACATCTTTTCCACACCTAGATGTAGCACCAAATGGGATATCAGAAACTCCCGCAACACCTCCTCCCACAATGTCAGTAGTTCCATTATCTGCCTTCTGAAAAGGATAGTGTGATCCCAACATTTATAATATCCATCAGCTGCATGTCCAGTGGATATACAAGTATCTAATGTATCATAGTCATTATATCCATGTTGATTATCCCTGACACGCTATAAAATTTGTGTGCAAACAACCATCAATTGAAGATATGAAGCACTATCCTTGTCCACAAAGGACTACTATATTGAGGCTAACTGCTTTGACACCACATTCATCAAATGAGAATATGATCTACTTATGAGAGAATATATCATCATGCTCCCCTTCCCAAGAGTTTAGAAAATCTCAAATTCATGGTCTTGGATGAACTCTATCCATCACCTCGGTCTCAAGTTATTATCATTCTATGATAAGATATACTTGAGACTCTATTGGTTAGAGTAAATGATAAATTGCTTTCTCATCAGGTAATGTTTCCATATATTGTAAAGAATACCACATCTAAATCAAGATCATGGGTCATGTTGTTATACTCATGCTGTATAAACTAGAATGAGCCATAAAAAATCAATTACTACCTCTATATCACAGAACAACCAATTCAGGTCCCTGATGCATCATAGAATACTTTGTACTTGACACCATCCTTTGGAAATCTCAATATGGGACCACTCGTCAACCACTACCTCAACTCCTGAAAGAACTTCTGTAAAATTTATTTCCACATGAAAGGCTTCCCCTTTCATGATAAAGCTGTAAAGGGTGCTTCAACTCTAGAGGCATTTTGCCATAACTCTCCAATAATACTATTCAAACCCAAGGAAACTTCATACCTGAGTAACCCTCTGATTTTTCATCCAAGGAATCAATTTATATACCTTTTCATGATACACTAAACATAAAACCTCTAAGATGAAATTTCCCATAAAGTGGACCTCTCATATCCAAAACTGACACTTCAAGAGCTTCTTGTAATGTTAGATCTCTCAGAGTGTGTCTAGGACAATACTCAAGTGTCTCGCTTACTCCTCTTTGGACACTAAATACACAAGGATGTCATCGATGAAGATCACCATTAAATGGTCTAAGAAAATCTAAAATATCTATTTCATGAGACCCATGAACAATGCTGGATTTTTATTTACAATGAATGGTATCACTAAGTACTCATTGTGACTGTAACGACATCTGAAGTCTTTATTTGGTATATTCTTATCATGTACTCATTGTTGGTGATATCCAGATATGATTTCAATATTTTAGAACCATCATTCCCCTATTAAATGATAAAATAGGTCATCGATCCTCGGTAGTGGATACTTATTCTTCATGGTAACCATATTCCAGCACTGGTAATCCACACATAACCTTATGATGCCATCCACCTTCTTGGGAAACTGCACTTGAGATACCCAGGGAAAACATCAGGTCTCATAAATCCCTTCTCCTACAAGTCCTCCAACTACACCAAAAACTCTCAAATCTCTCTAAGAGCCATCTGATATGCTCATGAATATATTGATTTCACACTGGTATTAAATTCAAATCATAATTCTAGAAATCAGTGGGATTCTGAACCAAACACATCCTCGAGAAATATTTACTCATAATCCACCACCACCATAGGAAAACAATATCCCAATGTATCCACTTTTCTAAGAGTCATTCAAGCTAACTGATGAGTAATCTGTTGCACCCTTGTATTCCTGAGCTCATCCTACTCTTCCAATGTTTTATTTTCAACCGCAAAGGAAAACATTATTCTATTTTTTCAGACACACCACATACTCCTCCTAAAATAGTTAATATGGGAATAAACCATGGATAGTAGTTCTATACCTAAGATGATTTCTTAAGTCCTTATTGTTGTAAAGAATAGATCCCATACAAATATCTTTTTTCAAATCATCAAATATCATTGTTGGTAAAAGTGAAAAATCACTGAGTCACCACTTGTTAGAGTCTCCAACCACAAGGACCAAGCCAAATTCTCAACCATAATCTGTAAGTATCAAACCGAAGAAGTGGTAAGGAAGGAATAGATAACACCTGTGTCTATCAATACAATAGGTAAAGTAAGAAGACATAGATTATTACATGTATCATCCTTGGATCCTTGGGGCATAGGAATCTATATCCTTCAAATGGAATCATCCCTATACACTAGCTCACTAAGCCTAGTGCAGACCACCTATGGGTGGAGGTGGTAGTATATCAAACCTCTTACCACCTCTTACTACCATGTAGGCCCCTATACAATGTATGACACCCTATGGACCACCTTGCTCCTACCTCTACATCTTCCTTAGAGGTCCCTTGACTATCTCATGATCAGCTATATGATTGGTTTAAAAATAATGAGCCTCGTATATCCAATCATCGAAGGAGAAATACCTCATGTCCCTCAGCAGATTCAGGCTACCCTAAGATCCCTACACCACTAGACCTGAGTCATGGGATCACCTCATAAATTATATAACATTCTTATATCCATGTGATTTTCATCGACTACTTACTTATGAGGTATCACCTACTGGGTTCCCAATACAAGCCCCCACTACTGGTGTATTCTCTTACAAGAATCTCTCCACCAACAAGGCTCACTCAAGCACCCCAAGCATAGGTGGGAATGCAAAGGGATATTTCTAAATACCTGATGTCCAGGAAGAAGCCCAGCTCAAAAGTGTATGCTCTAAATAACCAGTACTGCACTAGATCCAAGGGTTAATGTGATAGATTAGTAAACCTCGTTGAGTACTCCACCATGGTTATACTTCCCTACTATAGATGCAGAATCTTCTGTATACATATTTATTACAACATGGTTGGATAAAACACTTCCCAAAACATATTCTCATATTTTATCTAGGATAGAGATGTCTCATCGTATGATTGAGTCACCAAGCTCCACCATATCCCATCAGAGCCTAAAATTTGACTCTTCATGAGGAACACCATCTGATCAAAGTCCTAGTGTATTTATACATCGTCCACCATACCAACACCAGAGTCCCTAGCATGAAATCCAAACTTGTTACACTAAACACTATTTCCCCAATCAAAAATCACTCAATCATTTCATAAAGTAGAACTAGCCACTCTGATATGACACTATCATAACCCGATATACTGAGATAAAACACGTTACTACACCAATCTCACCTCCAATTAGTAGGGGCTTACGACCAGCACTAGGTAGTAATATCACATAAATGTGGGGAATTATCCTAATGTACCTATACATACACACACATATCCAATACCACAAAATGATGAAATATAAAACAACTAAATCAATGAATTCATATATCTAAGATCCAACAACAGAGTATGAAGGTAAATTATTAAAAGATAAAAATTTCCAAATAAAATCCCAAACAAAGTTGTAGAGTCTCCAATCTTCTCCAAGGGAAAGGGATAAATCTAATGAAAGCTCTCACAAACAACCTCAGTCTGAATAGATCCAGCTATTCTCCACCAACTTCATATACTCCCAGGACATCATGAAATGGGTTGTTATCTTCATAAGACACGACAAAAGCGGGAAAACCACATGAAGGGGTGAGTATAACAATACCCAATAGTAAACCCCAAAACCCCTAAAAACTAAATTCCAAGTGTAGTTAACTTAATACAAGATATATAGATCAATTTATTATATAAACACCCATATATACTCTAGGGAGACACCACGACTCCATGTGGTCATAACCAACTGTCATCCACATGATTCTACTTGAAGCAACTCTCATTCAGGGTGAATCCACTCCATTAGATTTCATATCATCAGAGACACTTGATGAAGATTTATAGCTTATTGGGTCCCACCTTCGAAATCTCACTAGTCAAATAAGACCCTGATATATGCATATATACATATATACATATATATATATATATATATGGGTCATGCCCAAAACTTTAGGTGGACACAACAAATCCAATCTAGATCAACCCACTATATAGGGGATCATATTTCAAATTTACACAAACCCTACCAATACAGCCCTCTTGATGAAGGATTAACTCCCTTCTCAGGGAGATCATGTTGATTCCAAAACACACCACATAAGAAAAAAAGGTGATATAGGATCACACTCTGGTCTCAGGGAGGGACATAAAAACTCTAACTGAGACTTGACTTCTTGAGGGAATCATGATCCTATAATGTGGATGTAATGACACATTGTACCCTTGAGGGAAAGTACTAATGGAACACACTCAACCTACACTATTACAATTTAATAAAATGAATAGTTATAAACACTCTTCAAGGGGGTATATGGTGTGTACTAGAGGTACACAGTATGTACTAGGGGTACACGGTGTGTACTAGGGTTACATGGCGTGTCCAAATATCCCCATGTCTTCCCATATAAAACATATTTATCGGGAATGTATGTATATATATACACTACATGTAGAGACACAATGTGTACTATCTTTTTTGTCTAGTTGTGTCTTTGTACCGGCCTGTATACATCATGTTGTGTCTGTGTCCAAGAACACGATGTGATACTTGACTGTGTACTTTTTCCTGTGTCGATGTACTCTTAAAAGTACACTATGAGCCTCATTGAAAGGATCACATGTTTTGTGAAAGGGTTAACAAGCCTTTCAATTCTTATCTTCTTCCTAAAACCCCAACATACACTGAGTAGGACCCATACGACATGTAATACCGATTTACACACTGTGTTGCTCATGATTTTCTAGATCTGAAGGTTTATACTTTGTTATTACTCTCATGACACTTCCACCTTGCTTTACATTAGACATCACTCCATATATCCATGATTTAGGGTTGACTGGTCTCTCCATCAGTCATTCGCTATAATGTTTCCCTTGAATTGTTTCAGTAGAACCACATTCTATGTCGAAAGGTTGTGTACCACCTGGGAGGAAGAAGGAACCCCAATTTGGTCTCATCCTCCAACAATTTGACCAAAATATTCATCTAAATAATTAAAGTGGATGGTATCATTGGATTATATCCCATATAAATCCTAAGTAACATCATATGATTCCATATTAGATGAAAATTACATTAAAAGATATATGAAAAATATCTTGAAGGAAATACCTTTTTCAATTTGAAATCACTTCTTTAAAATCTAAAAATTTCCCAAATATTAATGAAAAACATTTCTTCAAAAATAAACTTGGAAACATTTTAATTAAGCTCAAAATATTTTTCAATTATTATAGTATTAAATTCTAATCATTTCGTGTCTGTTAAAATAATGATTACATTCAAATTTTCGATAAAAAAAGAACCTCATTCAGAAAATAATAATAATATTCCTTTGAAACCATTTTTAAATATTAAATCATTGGAAAAATGACTTTAAAAAATCATTTGATATTAGAAAAAACTTTCATTAAAACAAATTTTTGAAAACCCTTACACAGAAGAAAAAGTAATTTTGACCAAAGAGAGAATAAAGTCACTTTTCCTTATAAACATTCTTTAAGTATCTTGAGAAGTTAAAGAGAATAAAATGAAAGGAAAAAATGTAATATTAAGATATATCCATAAGATAATGAAATTCCTAAGTTTCTTGGTATATATATCATTACATTCTATCATCAAAAGCATAATCAAAAACAATCTTGGTAAACCATGAGATTATAACATAAAACCCTTACCTCTAGTTTGTCGTGATTCAAAAGTGATCTAATATGAAATATAATAAATTTAAATTTATTAAAATTCTATAAATGAATAATTTAGACACTTATAATTTCAAATATTATACACTTATAATATTTCAACACCCATTTATTAATAATTCTCTATTATTTCTATCATTTCTAGGTGTAACCTCTGTCATTTTTCATGGATGTTTTGATGATGATGTTCCAGTCCTTTTACTTTAATCATGATTCATCATATCCATAATTTTAAACACAAAATAAATATAACATATATTCATAATATATATATATATATATAAGGTAGATATAGAAAAATGAATTACACTCTTCATGGAGACATTGGGTTATACATACGCATGAACATAATTTTCACTTTTCAATTGATGGAGAAAAAGAGTAGAAAATATTAATTAACCTTACCAGAATAATCATTATATCATATATATTTATTAAATATATCCTTAATAAAATCCATGTAAATAGTAAATGAAAAAATAATCATATGGCTTCATAGAGGTGGTAGTCCACACGTACAGATGAGCGACATTACCATTTTCCAATAGATTGGACAATAAAAAGCTAGATATGATATTATAATTAAAAAGAATAATTATTTTATAAAAATAATATATTAACATAAAACCCATCATAATAACTATCCATGAATTATGGTGAGGTAAAAATGAATCGGATCACTATGTGGAGGTGGTAGTCCACATATATAAACATGTGATCCTTTAACTTCCTAATTGATGGAATAAAGGGTGGATAATGGGGGTTATGTAATAATAATAATAACATTTCAGTATATCTAGGATAATGAGGTTGTTATTCTATGATGAATACAATATATTTAGATGCGGTATTGGAAGAAATAGTTTGAAATAGGTTAAGTTGGAAGATTACCACTTCTTTAGTAGGCCTCCTTTAGATACCTTGTTAAGGACTCTTGGAGCGGTATTTTAAGGAGAAAATATCATCTAATTTTTGTATAATGAATTTTATAAGATAAAAATTCATGTTTTGGTTGATTTATAGGCTTAATTATGTGTAAATAATAGATATAGGGGGTTTCCATTTATTAGTGAGGGAATGGACACCCTTGGAATTTCTCAAAAGAGTTTAATATAGTTAATATATTTCTCAATTATAATGCTTAAAAATATAAATTAATTAACATAAAAAATTATATATTTAAAATAAAATCATCCAATGAAATTTATACATATTTTTGTTACATTTTAAATCTTATATTCTGGTTTATCCCTTTCGTTAACCAAATTTATCCTTAACACAATAAAACAAAATTTTCAATCTTAATGTGTTATAATTTTATTTATATGTAAAATTTGCATCATAAATGACCAATTGACTAAACTTTAGAACATTTATCCACATAATTATATTATTTAATATTTTTTATAAACATTAAATGACATAATAAAATATCTTTAACGTTATTTTTGAAACTATTCACTTAATTTGACTTTAAAGAAATCAAGATAATAAAGGATTCAAAATATAAAACTTTCAGACATACCTAATATGTTCTTTTTATCTAAAAAATCACAAAACACAATAATTTACCCAAATTGTTTTCTTTTAATATTATTAAAATCATTTATATGGTTTTTCTCTTTATTGAAAAAATATTTTTTTGGTGTTACAAAGGAATTTAATGTAATTTTTAAATCAAAAAAATATAAATAAATTACAATGATAAAAAATAATTAAAATTTAAAATAAACACTCATAACTGAAGTTATCCTCTTTTATCCTGATAATATTTCTTTTGTTATAGTCAAGAGAGTGTCATTTTATATTTATCCTTTTATTAAAATAATATAATGGTCATAAGAAAAGAAAAATAGAACCAAGTGGACGTATTTTAGAGACTTAGATGAGAATGGACAAACTCCACTAATACAATAAGATAAAGTCTAGTTTTAGAGAAATTTTCAATCCTTATCTGAATTTTTTAACCATGTTATTCCTGTTTTACCCGTACCAAGGTGAAATTTTTTTACCAAGGTTACTATTCATAATAAAAAAAAATAAAAGAGACCTTTTTACCAAATTTTAACATCTTAATTCCATTTATGGAATCAATTTTGCAAGATTCAATTCGTATAATTCACAAAAATTTATTTTATAATAAGTTCAAAAAATGAAAAAAAACCTTTTATATAAAAAATGCATATTTGAAAAAAAAAACCAGATTTATTCTTATTCCATTCCTAGTAAAAACATTTAGATGAATATTAAAATATTTGATTGAATATATTATATTTTAATATCATAAAGTTATTTAGTAAATAATTTTTCATAATTTAGTTATCCCTATTCGTACCAACTAATCCAATGGCTAGATTATAATTGTTAGATTAAATAAAAATATTTCAATTGTATAATGTGACTCATTTAAACTTGGGTTTCTTGTAAAGAAATATATAAAATAAATAAAATTTATTTATAGATATATATATATATATATATTTCATAAACTATCATGGTGTTACATTATACCACCCTTAAAATGACTTTCTCCCTTGAAATTCCATCACTCCACTACAAAAAGGTGAGGATATCTAAATTTCATCACATCCTCGAGTTCACAAGTAGCTTCATAAAATTTTTAACTGCTCCTAATAACATTAATCAGGTGATTATTATTATCCCCTAAAATTTATCTCTACAATCCACTATTTTAATAGGTTTTTCTTCGTAGGTAGTATCATGTATCAATAGTTTACCCTCTAAGTTCAATATATGTGAAGGATAAGGTATGTACATCCTTTGGAGAAATATGTGGAACACATCATGAACTTGATATATATTTAATGGAGGTTCCAAATAATAAGCTACCATCCTGATATGATCAAGCATGCCAGAAGTACTGATATATCTAGGGATTAACATTGCCTTATTTCTAAATATCATAACCTTTTTCCATGGATAAATTCATAAGAATACCTTCTCAGAAAATTAAAATTCTAGATCTAATCAATGATTTTTAGAATAAATTTTATATAGACTCTAATCTAATCATATGTGATGTTCAATGGTAATAACCTTCTCTCTTATATCCTTAGTAAGATCAAGTCTCAATAGCTCTATTTCTTCAACTTCATCCCAATATTTTGGAGTTCTACAATACCCACCACATATATCTTCATAATGATTCATCTGACTTCTTGAGTACATGTTATTATTGTATGAAAAATTGACTAGAAATTTTCATTGAAACCAACCACCTTTGGATTTTATAAAACATGATCTCAGCACATCCTTTGGGGTATGAATTTTTCTCTCAGAGTGACCATATTTTTTAGGATGGTAAGTGGTACTGAAACATTGGGCGGGTCAGTCCTGGACAGGTTCTCTAATCGCCCCGTTTAGGGTTTTTTAATGTTTTAAGTTGTATGGCTTCTCTTCTGGGTGGGTCTCCAAGTTTGGCCTACTTATGGTTCCCATTGCTTATTTTATTCTCACTAACCCAAAAAGTAATTTTTTTGAAAAATATAAAAAAAAGTTTCAGTCAAGTAGTACTGAAGCATAAATATGAATCCAAATATTATTGAAGACTTCTATTGAATATTTATGTAAACCATAGTTATTGATTAGATAAAATTAAATATGGTACTCCAGGTAACCTTGACACTTCATTAATGTATATCATAGAAGGTGGGTCAAGAGATAAATATTCACAAAAGTAAATGAAGTGTGTTAACATCATAAGTCCATCGACTAAAACCCAAATAGCATTGTGGCCTTTGTATGTTTTGGGGAGCCTGAAAATGAATTCCATGGTAATGTTTTCCAATTTCTTGTATGGTATAGGTAATATTTATAACATATCCTTATACTTCTATCTCTTAGACTTGACATTTTGACATATAAATCACTAGGATACATACATTGCAATATCTCTCTTTATGTTGTACCATAGAAAATAATATTTTAGATATTTATACATCATTTTACTTCCATGAAAAATAGATAATGATGAATTATGAGCTTGATTTAAAAAATACATCTTTAAATATATTTTGGATCGAAAACATACATAATTTCTAAACCTTATTATTCCATCATAATCATGGTTGAACTCAGGAATATTTCTCCCCTTCTTTTTCATTTCTACATCTTAATTTTGTGTCTATTTAATTCTCACAAGGATAGATGATTAAAAATTCATTTTAGAAGTATAATATTTCTCCCATCCAATATTTCCAATTAAATATTTTGAAAATATATAAATATTAGTTCTTTTGTGATCCTCGTCATAGAAAAGCTAGCATGATCCTTTCAACTCGAATCACCAGCCACCTTTTCTACCATCTCAGGGTGGTAATGTATTGAGGAGTAACAATATTTAATAAAATCCAACCATATTATTTTGGTCATATTGAAATATTTTGATATTAATATATTATTTAAACATTTATGATTAGTATATATATTTCTCCTTTATTCGTAAATATAATTCATCCATATCTTTAATGAAAACCCCACCACAGCCAAATCCAAATCAGGACCTGGGTGATTTGTCTCATGAACCATAAATTTTCATGATGTATAAATTGTCACCATATAATTCTATATGATAATTCATCCTAGTACCTTTTTTATGCATCAATATGGATCAAAAACCCTTCTCCACTAAAGGGTAGTATATGCATAGGTGCACTAATTGAGCTTCTATTTAGTTAATTAAATTTTTCCTTACATTAATCTACCCAAAAGAACTTGGATCCCTTCTATGTTATCTTGGTGAAGGGATTAGATATCCATGAAAAATTATCTACAGAGAGGAAATAATATCCATCTAAACAAAGAAACTATTGATACTGATCATAGTGGTTGTTTTGGGCAGCTTTTCAAGATTATCTTGGAGTTTCTTCATCAATTAATATAACTCAATAGAATCCATTATACATTGAGTCTATGAAATTGGTATAGCACCAGGTAAGAGAATTATTGAAAACTAAACTTCAAAATTTAGAGGAATACTTGGACTCTTACAAAAAGACAACAAAAAAATTCCCATACAATAGGAATATCCTTGATGTTGAGTTTCTCCCCAACTATCTAATATAAACACCACTTTTGAATATGAATTAAGTCCCATAAAATGGATGTAATTTCCATTAGAAGTATATATTTATCATTACACTAATATATGTGCATTGTTGGTTAAGAATATCATATGTGGCTTACCTATATTAAAAATTGATGTGAAATTTATGTAAAGAAAGTAAATACATGCCTAAGATAACATAAAATTCAACTAGAGGGAGAATAGAATGATTTGATGGAATCACATTCCTAAAAACGTCAATCAGAGAAGATTCATATATTTGATATAAAATCATCATAAAATTAGGTGGTTTCACTACTAATTCAACATTAAATCATTGGGGTGTCATTGTGATACCCTTATAAAATAATTCAGATATAAAATAGTGGAAAGATCCAAAATCAAATAAGACATTAACAATTTTAGAGTGGATGGTATGTGTACTATTCACAACCTTTACTATCCACATTAGCAGTAGAAATAAAATGAGATTTTTAGTTATTATATAGTCTTAAGAGGTTGTAAATTTCAATCATTATCATTAAACTTTAGATTTGATCACTAGTTAATATTATTCTAATACTCCCTGAATTTGAAACACTAGAGTATGGGTGGTGGATTTTGTGGGGATTTTTATCCAGCATTATTTAACTTATTTTTCCCATCACATTAGTATTAGATTTATATATAACCTTTATTTCCACACTTAAAAAAGTTACCATCCCCCTTAAGACATTTTCTTCCTTTTTCCGCCCACACTTTGAGCATAAAAGAAAACTCAACTTCTTCTCTCCATGGTTTTTAGAATTTTGTTTATATTATATATTTCTTTTCCTATCAAAACCATGAAATTAATGGGTAACTCCAATATCAAAATCCACCTTGATAGATCATTGAATGATTTAATAATTTCTAATGAAGTCTCTTATCGATAATTTCATTCGGAGACATGATTTTAACCCACTAAAGAATCAATTAATCTTACTTTCAAGTTGAATAATAACACCCAAAATATACCACATATGTCTTTTTAAATTTTTCTCATGGGTACTAAGTGATTCATAATATTTTATCTTTACCTCAAGGAATTTCTTCTCTATTTTATTATCAATAACATATGGAAAGTACTTTTTAAAAAATATTCTCCTAAACTCATCCCACTTTATGGAGTCCTTAATGGACCAAAATTTAATCAATGGAATTTTTGTTCTTAATATTTATTAGATTCAAAGATAGTAATATAATATTTTATAATAAAAATGCACCACATAATAAATCCACCAGCATTTTATTATATTAATTCGAACATTAAATTTAGAGACTAAAAATCCATATAATAATTGAAGCTATTACAAGGGGATATAAAATAGAAAATAATATAATTAAAATATTAAAATTTAGATTTTATTGATCCACCGGTATAATTAAACTCATGAACTAGACTTTAGAAATGAAGAATAATTTTAATAATGAAATATTAATCCTGAAAATAAAAATACAAATAAAATTTAGAAAAAATAGAATTTAATGAAGAATTAAAGGAATATGAGGTATTATAGAAATTATAAATCTCATATGACCATTACAAATTTGACTATGGGAGTAGTAATTTGACATTTGGAATCATAACCTGACCATTGGAATATAAATTTGGTTGTTAAGAATAGTAACTTGACCATAATAATAATATTATCACCTATTAAATTTTAGAATAATATTTTTTTCGTCATATAAAATTAACATATGATATATTTAAAACATTTTATATGTAAATTAATGTCTTAAAATGATAAATTAAGTGTTTGTACTTTTTGTAAATAATATATGTCATAATTGACTTTTCTAATAAATATAATTCTTTTAAAGAAAATTTTATTACATAAAATGGGTTTATAAATTAATATTTTGTTTTTTTATAATGATAAAATAATTTTTGAGACCATGAGTAATTTTTCAAAGGGTCAAAAAATTGATCATAATATTAAAATTGGTATTTTTAAATAAATGAGGATTTTATTTAAAAATTAAATCTCTCATATTTATAAAATTATTTTGATAAAATTGATTTCATTTTTGTAACCTACACATCAAAAAATAGTTAGGGTGACCTTTTTGGTAATTTTCTAAAATAGTTAAATTTTTGTGAATAGTGAAATATGGTGAAATACTGTATTTTACATTATAAGATACATACATGCATTTTTTGATTATTTGATGATGTTATAACCCATTAGTTCTAACTAAAATAATTCATCTAATATATATAGTCACAAGAATCGGTATTATGGATTGTCATGAGCCAAAATAATAAACTGATGAATTTAATATTCTAAACACCCCTCTCCTCCCCTTATAAATACCACCCCTTCTATTCCAAACTTATAAGAATTGTAGCTTTACAAGTTTCTACCCAAACCAATTACAAAACATCTCCCCCATTTCCTAGTTATATTTTTCTCATTCAAAGAAAATTTAATGGTTCCTTAAGGAGTATCTCAAGGAGATGACATTAAAGAATAAATAATCCCAATTTACCTCTTTTAAATTCATTTCTAATTCTACCTTATCCTCTCCCCCATGATCCAACAAAAAATAATGACTTCAGTAACATAAATATAATTTTATTTTATTTATTAATTAAATGTCCATATTTAATCTCCTATTCTTTCATTTCTAAAATGAAAGTGTTGTTTACTATATGGTTGTTTCACCACCTCCATGAACAATGCACTCTGTTTTCCTCAACTATCTTCAAGGATGATCATAAAATCCTTATTATGGATAAATAAGATTATAATAAGTATATAATAACGTATTTAATTTTCTAGAATGAATATATTTATAAAATGTTAATTAAAATGAATCTTGTTTGTAACACTCGGCTAAATCACCTAAATGAACTTACAATGTAACATTGACATTTTTACTCAATGATTTTTCCCTATATCAGAATATATATGGATACTTCAGAAAATTTAAATATTTTTAATTCCATGAATTCCATTTCATAACTCTTTTTATTTTTAGTCTCATTTTATTAGAACTATAATAATTATCCTTTATTAATCCACCCATGGAACCATGAAATGTACACTCCCAGAATAAAAAAAGTAAACATTATATATATTTGAAATGGTAATAAATAACCTAATAATATTAAAATAAATAAAATATATATGTAAAATTTTATAAATTAAGTAATTTATTAGTTTTTTTATTATCAAGGATATTAAGTGAAAGTGCAGAGCAATTCTAGAAGATAATGCAAGAGATATCTCTCAACCACACAATTTCATTTGGGTTAAACTTTATCTCTATTTAACTCACATTATATCCCTTTTATTCCTATTTACTTATTCTATATTCATTATATATGTCTTCAACATATTTAACTAATGTAATTCACCTTTATTTTATGGGGATATACATGTTTTAGAGGTGTCCTTCTCAATTTATTTCGAAAAGGCTACAAGAGTGAACTTCTTGGTTTTCATTTACAACTTTAAATTTTCACTTAATGAAATGTTTTAAAAAAAATCATGACTTCTAAAAATAAAATTTTTTATATAGAAGAAAATTTTAGGTCACTTCTTGTTTTATGGAAACTATTATTATCTTACCTTCTATAAATACTCTTTAACCTTTTTCTTAAAAACCCCACTTAAATGGAATATTCCTATATTAGTTCTCCACCTTTTTTTGAATTCCATTTAATTCTTCTTAATTTTCATATCATATTTTTATTTGTTTCACCTATGAACAGCCAATAATGATTTAATGCCTTCTTCCAGGGAAACCATTATTACACACCCTCTTTTTATATTATAATACAAGATTAAGAAACCCATTTCATTCCATGGGTAATATTTTTTTTATTCTTTATGATTGGTTTCTTTTTTTGTTCACACATAAGCATGTAGATAATATGATGTTTGTTCATATATAACACTCTAATTAATTTTGTAATGTTTTTTTCACATGATATGGTATGTATGGTATTAGGGAATAAACCTAATATATTATAGGACTATATCAACCATGTGATGTTTTCCTCGTAGTTAGCCTTGACTTATGTTTATGTTATGTTTTTTGGTTCTCCCACTTTCGTATGTTTTCAAGATCTTATGAATCCATGTTCATTATTTTATTCCACCATATGATTTTTCCTGAGACTTGATTCTTTATGATATCACGATATTGATATTGATTGATATGTTATTCTATACTGTCATGATTATTCCCTTACTAGGATATATAGTTCACCAATTTTGTGTGTATTCCCTAGGTTATCCTATGTAGTTTTAGGATCTCTAAATATCTCATTAAGGATAAAAAAATAAATATGTTGTGTTTTAGTTTCATGTTTATGTTTTATATACCTTTTATTTTCAAGACAATAGGCCCCCTGATCCTTTGGTTTGTATTTAACAGATATTTATGTTAAAAATCATATAATAATATGTGTAAAAGGATCGGGATACTATGGTTTGTATCAAAGGATAGTCTAGTAATTTTTTAGTATTATGACAAGAATAATTTAGTGAAAACCCTAAGGGTAAGTCTAAATATTTGAAAATAACCTGTAATTTTAGTGAAGTATAGAGTGAGTTATTCCCAAAACATTACATCACTATTCGAATGCTACCAGTGGATGAGGCTTTAACACAGTTCTACATAGGGTTAGTTACATCAAAAAGGGATTATTGGGAATTGAATCAGTCATAATCTAGTACATGAATATAAGTTCTTTCAATATATCTAGTTTGACATTATTAAGATTAATGATTTGGAAAACTCATTAAATCTTTACGAACCATTATGAAGAACTTAAATAGATTATTAGGTTAGAAAAATTAGTAAAAAATCACCATGGATAACATAGATTGAAACCAAAATACTAAAAATTTAGAATTTATATGTCGTTTGTAACTTATTCCTTCTATGTTCATAGTTCCCTTTTTTATATTTACTAGTTAAAATATTCTCATCATATTTTCCACTATTTTAGTTAATGGTGGAAAATATTAAGACTCATGCCAAAAACCAATATAGTAGGTAGTGTGATGATTTCCCTAATTATATACCTAACCTTATAGGTATAGGATCTAATAACTTCATAGTAGTACTAGATTAGCTATCTAATGCTACGGAAAAAAACTTGAATCATCTAGAATTCCCTCCTTCTCTTAAGAGAGGGAATATTTTGGTAGAGTTATTTATATGAAAAATAACTCCTATATTTTTTAGATATTTCAATACCCTCTTCACATAAAAATGGATTAAATCCATTGAGAATATATTCTTTTTCCTCTAATTCTTATAAAAATAGAGAAAGTCTTGTTGGTTGTCTATCTTCTTGAAGGGGAAACCAATCAGTGGTAGAAAATGATCAAGAACATGAAGTCCAAAGATAAATTTAATTTCATTGAAGGGGAATAAATAAATAAAATATTCTTCAATAAATATTTTCCCCTTACTCTCCATCCAAAAATGGTGATATATTTCATTAGACTGAAGTAACAGGAAGATGAGTCTATCAAAGAATATGAGTAAAAATTTACAAGGCTTTCATGATACACATCTATCTTTGTCAACAACTCCAAAAGTAAGATAGACAATTTCATTAATGTTTTATAGATGAGTCTATTTAAAGATTTATAAATTCAATACTTTGACAATAGTGAAGCTATTTTTTATTATTTCTATAAGGTTGAGAAGAATATTAGTGACTCTAAGTGGTATCATGGGTCTAGAGACAAAAAAATCATAAAATAGAGTTTTGTTGGAGGATCAATGGATAAATCTCACAAAGGGAAGAAAAATAAACTTCCCACATGTAAAAACTATGGGAATTAGAATCCCAAAAACTACCTCAAGGGATCTTAGAGATGCTTTAGGTGTATAAAAGAGGGGCACTGGGCCAATAAATATCGAAGGGATATAAACAATCCCACTACTGAGACCAAGGAAAACAAGATTCAGAATAACAATCAGCCTATGGTATAGTGATTCAACTACAAGGAACACAAGAATTATCTAAACTAATTCCCAAAGGCAAGGATTTTAGAGACATTCAACAATAACAACCTAAAAGTATTAGAGATCATGGAATGGAATATTATATCACTACTACTTAGTTGGATCCATAAAATTTTTTTGTGAAAGGTACATTGGTTATTCATTCAAGAATAGGGAATATTCTATTTGATTCTTTTTTTATACATTATTTCACATCATTCACATTTATTATATCTATTCAAACACTATAAAAAAACATGGGGATGAGATGTCTGTGAGAACAAAAATTCATGCAATTATTTCCTCCCAAGTATATAACTCCTCCCCATTTAATGTTTGTGGACTGAACCTTTCATTAAATATTGTCTTGCATTCTATAGAAGAGTTTTATTCTATATTGGGCATGGATTGGGAATCCTTATTTAAATCCAACAATACCTTTCAGGAGAGGTAGATCCCTCTTCACATCTTGAGTAATCCTCTAATTTTGTATAAGTGTAAGGAGGATGGTGAATCTAATTTTGAATAATCACCTCAAGTATGGATATTATTGCCTAGTGAGAAAGCATACCTAAATCCAATGATTGAAAAAAAATGAAAGAACATTACATGGAGATATTCCCATTTTAAGGTATTACCCTCCTGTATTACTCAAAGAGTTTTCCAATATTCCACCTACTTGAGAGGTTTATTACTCAATTAAACTTATACCTAGATCCCTGAATATATCCAAGACTCCTTATAGAATAGATATAACGACACGGACCCGGACAACCACCCAAACAGTGCTAAATGGGTCGGGTGTGACTACCTTAGGTGCACCTCCCCGAAAGCCAAAGGCTGCTGACTAGCAGTGAGGGTCTAATAGGTATAGTGGGGATGTTATACCCTCTCGAAGGATAATAAAGGTATTGTTCTGAGAAAAAATATAAAACATGTAGTTGAAATAAAGGAATCAACAAACTTCAACCAGACATTCATAGTGGAAGCTTATCCAATACCAATAGATAGCAGACGCAATACATAAATCATTATGTAGGGAAAGTAAACAGGATAGCTCGTTGAACACCACTTCTAACTACTAAAAAAACAAGCATACATCCATAGCAAATCATTATACAAAGGGGAAACAATGGCTAACCAATAATAGCTACAATAACAAGTAATCATGCTGATACAGAATGGAAACTAAACAAAGTAAACTTTATCTAGGCAAGACCTCAAGGTCTATACCATCTCCATGCAACAGCTAAAGTAGTCCAGCCCTTGAAGGTGACCTCTTTCCTACACGTAGATCCATAAAGTCTACAAGCGTCACGAAGGGACCATGCAGGGTATGAGACAAATCTCATTAGGATAACACCCAATGGTGCATACCTAATATAAGAGTTTAAGCAGACATGAAGTTATAAGGAAACCAGTAAACAGTACGATGCATAATTAACACAAACTCCACTTTTTCTCAACAGCCACCATGGAGTGTCACCTGATTTAGAAAACACTAGAATCTATGTCAAGAAGCCTGGAACCATGTTCCCTCCCTGACACCTCGTGTATCAGGTACCAACATCTCGAAGGCACATCCAATAAGTAGTGACTCGGAGGAACAAAAATATATGTCCTCAAATAAGTAACCGTAGGGACAACAATTTCTACCCTCAAATAATGTAACTGGGGGGGACAATGATGTATGCCCTCAAATAACGGTGAGGCTTTGCCCCCATCCCGATATCCTCAAATCTATTCTCTGAAGGCTCCTCGCCTTCTACGTGGCTTCCTACGACAAGCACCCCCAAACCAATAGTACCTAAACTGCAACTAACGGGGTCCACTACCCACACTAGTGGTCAAAACTATCTCATCACAGAGTCTCTCTATGTGAACACTACTCAAAGTTCAGGGTGAGCAGTAATAACGAAAATAGTACCCAAGCCACAACACCTCTAACACTTTGTGTCCCTATGACCATGCTGCTCAAGTTCGACAGCCTCTCCATCCATGTATCCTGAGCCATTCCCAACCTGACAGTCATCTTGCCTCAAGCCAAAATCCATGACATGCTATCCCATGGTCTGAACCACCCAATATAACACAAGCTAAGCCCGACTTGTGATCATCATCAACCAATATTATCCGGGCCACTCCCAACACAACCGCAAGGGTTCCAGCATATGCAATTCAGCAATTACATATATAATCAAAATAATCACTGCCAAATAGGTAGAACAAGCTAAATAGTTGAAATACACTAACTAAGTGTGGTCCCATATTGGAATTGAGGTCTTTAAAGCCTCTGAAAATTAATATCAAGGTTTAATAAACTAAACTCAATAGTTTAAAACAATACAATTCAATTATAACCATTTCAGCATCCCCGACCAAAATTCCCTAATGAGAAAAGACCCCTCGCATGACCCCACTCAAGAAAAACAGGTAATATGGAATACCCAAGGGCATCCCACAGGTAAAATAAAAAATTAAATAAGCAATAGCAGTTAAAACTATGTCATGCTAAAATACCCAAAAACACCCTAAAGGTCGCACCGCACAAAAGTCTGTGAAAACACAAAAAGGGGTACGCACCACCTAACTAAGACTTGTAGAAGTAGGCACATCCGATATCAAGATCTAATTAAAATCCAATCTTCATAGATATAAGTTTCTATCAAATACTAGAAATTCCACTCGGATGGAAAGTGGGATGTGTGAGGAAAAGGGTCAAGAACGGAACAGGGTGCGTGGGTTTAGCCTCGCTGTTACGATCTCACAACCAATAACGGATTGAAGAACGGACATCACATGAAGATTCTAGTGAAAGGTATATAATTCGGGTTTTTAGAATAGACCTTTTCCGAATTTGGGGAAGAAGAGGAGGTTTTCCGAAAGTAAAGGCGACGCTCCTTCATTTAAGAAAATAAAAATAAAAGTACACTGCGTGTATTAAGAGCTACACATTGTGTAGTGGCCTTGTCCGTACTCTGACTATAGAAGAGGTACCCACATGGCTTGGATGCTCCACATGGGTTGATACATGGCTTTAACTTAGCTGGTACATAGAAAGGAGGATACATGGTGTGTCGAGCAACACTACACGCCATGTTGTAAGATATTCCTACATAGTCATCACACCGCATGTGCTCGGTGAGCACATAGCCGGTACACGCTTAACTCATACATGGTGTATACTTTAGAGTACATGGTGTGTAGTCTATAAATTTTTAGAACTTCCCAGACTATACCCAGTTTCTCATAAACAAGTCAAAGTTCAACCAAGTTAAGGATTTTGACCCATTCCAAAAACTCAAATTTTTACAATCTCCCCACCTTAACATAGCTCATCCCAGAGAAATCAAATGAAACCCAGAGATGACACTAAACATTCCACCCTAATCAAAGTATCACTTACTTCCCCAATCTCAAATATTCTAGCTACAATCCTAAAAGGGCTCCCCCCCTTATGAATTTCCTAACTCAGTATCAACCCTACAAAACTCAACAAAGGGTTCACTAACCGGTTTCCAGACTCAGGTTCCTCCCGTGACACATCGTCACCATTGTGCCTCATTAGTACTCCTGTGTTGCTCCTGAAACCCCAAACATATCCTACACCACATCGTTGTCCATCTCCATGAGGTCCTGCATCCCATGGATGATCAAAATAAAAACTGATTCCATGCACCACAAGTTACTCACATCCTAGATACCCTAATGCAATGACATCCTAAGTAACACACATCCTTGATGCCCTGATTCCATGAATCTCATACATATATATAAATATATCATGCACCCGATATGGTGCCAATCCCACTGACCAACATCTAGTCAGTCCACATAAATTTTGTGCACCTCGTGCACTCAAAATAGACATGCCTTAGCAGGTCATGCAAAAAATAAAACAAGAAGTCACTGCCACACTCGTGGTGTACCTCTAACCATCATCATCTCACCAGCATGATCAGCCCTTGGAAGCTCCATGACATGCAATTGGCCTGAAGTACAATTGCTTGATGCCTGACCTCCCTACAGTACCGCTCCAGCCGCTGGCTACTAACCCCTCAGATGGGTCCCATTGTCTCTACCATGTCCTCCATGTGAATTTGAATCTAAACTACCCTCTCCTAGTACCAAAACTGAACCAACTTTAGATGACACATTCTATCCTGGTCCCTACCTTCCGGCTGTCTGAGAAGGCTTCCTACAGAACCACTCAAGAAGCCCAACTAGTCAACATGCCAGCACTCCTTTGAAGGCCTATCGCACCGAGTCCAAGAATTTATTAGCATCCTACACTAAAATAATACCACTTAGGAACTACTACAAGGTGTTCTATTAGAGTCCTTGGCCTGACTGTCTTACTGGAACTCATCTCGTCCTCGCTTCTTGCTATCTGAATCATCACCTGAAGCTGTTGCCTGGACAACCTGGGGCTTATCTCTTTGGTTACCCTCCAATATAAGCACTTGATTCACCACCTCTGAGAATAAACCCAGCCTTAAGATATTTACCTAGATCTGAATGGAATTTTTTAAGCCATCCTTGAAGCACTTCACCTTTGTCGCATCATCACTCACCATACAAGGTTCAAAGAGAGATAACTCAATAAAAGTATTTGGGTAGTCCATGACGGACATGTCTCCCTACTAAATTCTCAAGAACTCTCGATCTCTCTCTTACCTAAGTGTCTCTAGTTAAAAGTGCTCAAAAAACCTATCCTCAATGTCCTTCCATGCTAGTCCCTCATGCCTGTGAGCCTAAACCTGCACATCCCACTAGTGCTTTGCCAGTCCTCGCAGCATGTACATTTCCATCTTAACCCTCCTCCATGGAGGCATCTCGAGATGCTCGAAGATCATCTCCATGCTCTCTATCCAGTTCTCATATTCCTGCAGACCACCTTCACCCTAAAAAATCGGTGGGTTCTACGACTGGAACTCCTGCGTTAGATAAGACATAGATGGCTCTGTACCCTACGCACCTCTATCAGTCCCCTGCAAGACACGTACTAGGCCAGCTTGGAGCTAGTCGTCGAGCCATGGTCCGAATGCTGCGAAACCCTACTGTTTTCCTGCCTGCACTGGATCCTGGACCTATTCATGTCCCTGAACATGTACATGCGGCTCATGCTCTACCTACACCGGATCCGGAACCGTATCCTTCTCCAGCGACACTGTACCATCTCCCCCCTAACGCTCTATTTTAGTCGACTAAAGGGAAACCTATGAATACCATAAATGGTCAGACGACCCATATATATATAACAATATATACTAAATTCATGGAATGCCCCAACCCTAGAAGCCTAGAGTTTGTGAATTATTACGTATCATTGGCATGATCGCAAAATATCAAGTCTTGAAAGACCGATTAGTTTAGTAGCCTTGAAAATACTAGATACATTCATAAGGTTTACATTACATCATAAAATAGAAAACTACAACAACATTGTTTCCATAGACAACCATGAGATCCCATAGACTATCCCTGTAGGTTAGTCATAATATAATTCTTCGCATCCTAGGAAAAATGAAACATAGAAAGGGGTGAGCTCATATGATCAGTAAGGATAACAATATAGCAGAAACTTTCATAAATAATAATAAACATTTAAGGAAATGTATATGAATTAAACAAAATCCATTTAAACTTGAAATTCAGCATAATATAGATAAGATAAAATCAAATGATTCCATTTAATTACTCACATGGATATTCTACTAGTCGAATAATCACATGCAATATCAGTAGCCACTTTCATAATGATAGAATTCATAATGCCAGACTTTCATAACCACATAGTCAAGGCCTTGTTCCAAGACTATAAATAATATTTTTTCAAGGACTTGTACCAAGACACAAGTTTGTCTCATGATACCTAGCGATGCATCGAGGAGCTATAGCGGGCTCTTCCCATCACTTACTAAGTCCAATTCATTCCTCATATAAAAAGTTTGAAACATAACATAAGCATTCGTATTAAAACTAGCATACAAAGTTTTAATACTTTATTCACAAACCATGAATAGTATAAAAATAGCACATCCACAGTCAAAAATAACTCATTAAAGACAATGTAGAAGTTTTTATTGTAATAGATTAACCTCAATCAAGAATAAGGAAGGATATTTACATAGATGAAAATAATAATCAAAACTATATGAAAGAAATATCCCCCTTTTCATGAAAACATTTAAAAGTCTCACTTTTTATCAAAAAGCCGTTAAAAATAGATTTTTGAATCAAAGTGAATCATACCACTTTGAAACATTTAAAAGGAATTTTAATTTTAAAACTTTAATGTCCATATAAATAAATCCTTAAAACCATTTTTAAAATGTGGACATTAATGAGAAAGATTTAGAATAATAAATCTTTAAAACATTTAAAATGATATTTTAGTAAGAGTTCCTAACCAAAAGAGAGACACTTGAATACAAATAATTGAGGTAATAAAAACTTTATAATATCATGAGAAGAAAAGGATTCATGATATACTATGTTAAAGTACATTATATACACCATAAAAAACTGAATTGGTTTATAACAACAAAGAAGTCTCATTGGAATGTAAATTGAGATGAAATCTCTTATAAAGACTGTATCCTTAGGTTAAGGATAAATCAACGACATAA
Organism: Viscum album; assembly: GCA_963277665.1. Taxonomy (NCBI): domain Eukaryota; kingdom Viridiplantae; phylum Streptophyta; class Magnoliopsida; order Santalales; family Viscaceae; genus Viscum; species Viscum album. The sequence continues at coordinate 1,489,104,819 of OY728125.1, read as the reverse complement.
TTATGTGTGAAAAATATAAATACACTCAATATGATTGGATATTAATTTTAAATCAATCATAGTACATTCACACATATTCCTATAAAAACAACACCACTGAATTGGATGTTTAACTCAATAAATGGAGATTGAGTTAAAATTACTCTTATCAAGTTCATATCATTGACTTGATAATTTATCAATGGAGTGATTATGTTTATCAAAATTATATCCATAGAAATTGGAGTGGAAATTACTACACAAATAATAAATAGTGATTCCACACATTGTCTTGGAGTAAAATAATCAATGAAGTATGCTTAAAACCCAATGAGTGGAAATTGAAATTTGAAATTCCCTTACCGATTTGGTAACTTATGAAGCATAAAACCCTTGAAAGAAGTGTCATAAAATTAATATATAAATACCGATATATTAATGTATATTACAAAAAGAATAAAATCAGGGGCAGTATATACTCTGTAGAAAAGGAAATAGTGGCCAATATAGCATGAATCTCACGGGAATAAAAGTGAGATGAAAAACCCTTACTTCGTTGTAATCAATCGAGTCGTATGAACAAAATTTAATAACCACCAAATGAATCACAAAATACCATTAATATAAATAGAATCATGATAATATATATCAAATAGAAGTACACAATACACCACATGCAATTATTAAGTGGCGTGCAATGGAAATCTCAAGGAATTAAAAGTGAGATAGGAAACCCATTACTTTGTACTTCTCCTTGGTTGAGGGTAGGTTATCCTCCTGTATAATGGTGAAATAAGTGATATTAAATTATACACAAATCATATACATTAATATGATATCGTATATGATCTTTTAATATTAATTTTTTAATAATATCTTAGTATTATCGTCGTTTAGTGTGTTAACAGATTTGTTTTCCTTCATATTCTTTGTTATATGAGTCATATTTGTTATAGATGGGATGTATAATATTCATATACAGAATTATAACAAATATCTATACATTATTATTAATTATTAAATTAATATTTTTCTTCAATGGATACGATGGGGAATGAATCTCATCACGTTCATCGAGATGGTAATCCGTACGTACGCACGAGCGACAATATATTTCTTTTGATATTAAAATAACATAGAATTGGATGGAATATCATATATAAATAATCTTAATCATGTTATATATATTATTTATATCAATTAATCATCATTATTATACCCATCCAAATAATAATGTATTGAATAAAAATTACACCACGATGTGGAGACGGTAAGCCGTACGTACGCACGTATGGTGACATGTCATTCAAAGGATGGATATAATAATGAATATGCTTGTACCATATTTATAATACCATAATATTTTATAGAAGATACTATAGTTATTATTTTAGAATGTAATAACAAAGAAAGAGGAAGCGGAATAAGAAAGAAACTTGAAAGAGGTGATGAAATATTTACCTCTTCTTCGGGTTCTTCCTTTTGATTTGATCAAAATGGCTCCTTAGGATGGATTTATGACTAAAGGAAGGACTATAGGATGCAATTAGGATATTTTAAAGGGTATTTGGGTAGGGTTTCGCCGATCCAAATAGCTTTGAAGGTGTTAATTATATAGAAGTGGGAGTTCCCTTTTATAAGAGGGGTGAGGGGCTCCTTTGGAAAAGCTAGAAATATTATTTTATAATAAAATAATTTTCCATTTCTAATGGATAAAAATTAGATTATTTAAAGTATAAGGTGGTAATGGGTCTCAAACAACTCAAACAATAGGTTTTATATAGGTTTGGGTCACTAAATTAACCTTATCAGTTTTATTTAACTCTTAGTTAAATAGTTTGACACTTACCATGTCTCTTTGTATTTTTATATTATATGGTTAATAAACTTACTATATACGTCCAAGAAAACCCGATGTGGTTCATTAATGATACACCTATCATTATATAAGTCTTTTGGCCTAATAATAGATTATTAGTAATAGAATATAAATTAATTATATAATATTTGTTTTAAAAACTCTTATATGTCAATTTTGACAATATTTGGTATTTTGTTTTTTCTAAATTAATAACAGCATTATTAATTTCAAAAAAATTCATTTAAACAATCCTAATATGTCATATTAACCTATAAAATTATTTTAATTCATAAAAAGTCTCAAATTACATTTATTGGGATTTTATAATATCAAATATCTTAATATTTCACTAATTAGGTAATTACTGCATCATCATTTTGTCATAAATAAATTAAATTATTTAATGTCTAAAAAATATAAATAAAATATAATTATGTATACATTTTTTTTATATTTCTAATTAATATTTATAATTAAATTTATCTTATGTATAACCCTATATTAAAAATGGTTTAGTTATTAAGATTTGAATTTAACACTTTGAACTCTTCTTTGAATTAAATAATCATAAATGTCCTAATCTAATACATGTGGAACTAAAGGGTCATATTTTATTCATAAGGTTGTTTTAGTCTAATTAAACTTATCAAATAGATTTATGACATGTTTTAGGGTAATAATAATATCATTTCTACCCTTAATTACCCTATTTACTTTTAAAAGTGGTGAATAAAAGTCAAAAATTACTATTCACCAAAAATTATTTTTATTTTATTGAACCACATTTTACTTATTGATATCAACCGTGTCACTCAGATTTTTAAAATTCAATTCACAGAAGTGGTAAAATTTGGTTTTATTCAAATTTGTGAATGCTCCAACAAGGTGGGTAAAAGACGGTTAAAAAGTTCAATTGAATTTATATATATCTAAAATTATTATAAATTGACTCCAATTAATTACATTGAACTTATATAGGTATTTTGTATCTATTTTTACCTAAAAAAATTTAAATAAAATAAATAATTACTTAAATAAAAATTCATTTTTAAACTATAACTTAGAGTTTTTCACTATTCATCAAAATTTGAATGTTTTCATAAAAATACCAAAAGTTCACCCTAATATAATTTCGATATTTTGAATCCAAAAATGAAGTCCATTTTGAAAGATAAAATTTATAAAATTTCAAAAAATGGGTATTACTATTCATAACGGCTAGTTTGATTGGTCACGGTGTGTTAGAATCTCGAAGTTGCGTACAATGCAAGCTCTTACATTATTCAAAGGGAAATGTACTGTGGAAGCTTGGGGTGTTACATTCTTCCCCCCTTTTGGATATTGCATCCACGCAATTTTTAAAATTGGGCTATGGAACAAAATTGAATGTCCCGCATCAAAAAAAGAGTCAATAAAACTATAACTATAAAAGAATGAAAGAGAGGTACAAAGGTCACCCGAGATAACCCATACTAGGATTACATGTAGTAAAAGATGGATATGGAAGATAAAATAAGTGTCATGTTATGATGGAGAGGGATAGAAAACATGATCATAAGAACGTTAACAACAAAAAAACCACAAACTTGTAATGGGACAAACGATCATTAGTTTCCCAGTAGGAAAAGTAAACAAACAACATTTTTTTGTTTTAAGTTATATTTCATAAATATGAGGAATTTATTTATGAGATTGACTAAGAACATAAAGAGATATACTTACTTTTTAAGTAGAGTTTCATTCCTAAATAAATTTCTACCACTAACCCATTTGTTTCTCAAACGATGAGTATTCAAGATGACTTGGTCACACTGGAAGAGCTAGAATCAACTTCTAGAGAATCACATGATCCACAAAGGATAAACTATATATTTAACTTGTCTTTAGAGATTAATCAGAACCAAAATGGTTAGTACAATATAAGATGATCCCCCAAAGGATATTCCTTTAGATAAAGAAACACTAATCTTAATTTCTAAAATTAAACCAACAATACCCCAAAGTTAAATAAATACCATTCAATAAACAATTGTCCTTAAAATCCTTCCATATAATCCAAACTAATATTGAAACCCAAAACATAGAAGAATTTGGTTGTGTAGTCATCCACGTTAAATTGTATCTCTAAATGACATCGACTACTCTTAAAGTCACATTCTAAATTGTAATTAACCTAATCACATATTCTATAAGGCCCTGGCCTTAAACATTACTTATTATTGAATTAAATGAATAATTCACATATATGATCTTTTCAGGTTTATATTTTCATAGAATTAGGACATAACTATTACATCTCAAAAGATTACAAAGTAGACACTTCTACTAAGTTTCCACAAAATAAAAACTCTTAAAAAGAAACTTTTCTAGTTCGATGTTTTAGATAGCGTGACGTTTCCTTATTCCCATCCTTGATCCTATTCCACATTAAGTCCCTTTCCCTTGACCTGTGAAAAACATTTCAAAAACTTGGGATGAGCATAAAAATCCTAGTAAAGGGTACACAAAGAAGGAAAACTGTTAGTTTTTCAAAACAACAAGTAACCCATGAGTACCTTACCAAAGTAATACTTTTCACCTTTATGAATTAGTAAAAACTCTTCACAGAATAAAATACCATTACTTACCCTTTTGTAACCAAAATATTACCATAAACCCCATATAAAGAACACATAACATATAAAGGTAACTTGGGACATAAACATACTTAAATGGAATAACAATACGGTTGACTTCCACACATACTTAATGTAATAGCCATACGGCCGACTTCTATACCCAATGCATTGGAGGTTATAATGTAACCATCTGTCCTGGTATTCACGACAGCACATGTTATATGGTTTATCACATAACCACCCGTAAAATGTCTCAGTACTGTCATTGCACATAAAATATTGAAAATATAAACATTTCAATAACAACATTTCATTTTCCATCACAATAAGTAATTCCAAGATATTGAATTAATCAATCCATTTTCAAAAATCATTTAAAAGAGATTTTTGAATCAAAGTGTCTCATACCACTTTGAATTTTTTAATGGAATTATAATTTTTAAAACATTAATGTCCATATAAATACCGAAAACCATTTTGAAAACATGGACATTAAAGATAAAGATTTAGAATAATGAATCTTTAAAACATTTAAAATGATATTTTTGTTAAAGAGTTTTTAACAAAATGAGAGACTCTTTAATACAAATAGTTGTGGAATAACATTTAATCCGAACTTTATAATATCATGAGAATAAAGGGATTCATGATATAATATGTCAAAGGATATTATACACATCATATAAGAGTGAATTGGTGCATAACAACAATGAAGTCTCGATGGAAATGTAATTTGAGATGAAATCCATTATAAAGATGGTATACTTAAATTAAGGATAAATCTATCAGATAATTATTTGTGAGAAATATAAATACACCTAATATAAGTGGATATTAAGTGTGAAACAATCAGAGGTCATTCACACATAATCTTGGAAAAACAAAACCAATGACATAGATATTTAACTCAATGAAATGATATTGAGTTATGATTTCCCATACAAGTTCGTAAGAATTTATCAATGAGATGATTATGTGTAGAAATAGTATATCCAGAAAACGGTTTGTGGAAATTACAACATAGATATTCCACACATAATCTTGGCATAATAAAATCAAGAATTAGAGGTTTAACCCAAAGAATTGAAAGTGGGTTTAGAAGTTCCCTTATAGAAATCTGACAGCCTAACGGCGTCACATTAAAATTCCGAAAATGAGTTGATGAGAGAGAAAATGGTATCTCATCACTTGGACATAAAATTTACATCAATAAGGATATATAAGAGCATATTCCAACATAATAGTATGTGAATTAAAAGACATAATAAAATAAGTCTTTTAAAAAGAGGAGGGTGAAAGGTTCCCTTACCGACTTAGGTACCTTTCGAAACGACACCCCATAGAAGAAGGGTCATACAGTGAAGATGTAAATACCCATAATTGAAATTATACCACACAAAGAGTATAATAATGTTCAGTACATAAACCAATCAAAGGAAATGGTGGCAAATGTAGTATAAATGTCTCGGGAATAAAAGGGAGATGAAAAATCCCTTACGAAAACTCGGCAGTCTAATGGCGCCACTTAAAACATACAAAAATGGATTGATGAGATCAAATAGGGTCTCTCATCATATGAACATAAAAATTACAGTAAGAGGAATATAAAATAACATCCCCAAACATAATAAAGATGATATTAAAAGAAATGACATAAAAGATAGTACTTAAAAAGAAATAGAGAGGTTGGATCTCTTACGAAAATTCGGCAGCCTAACGGTGCCAATCAAAACATCCAAAATGGATTGATAAAATAAAATAGAGTCTCTAATAATAATAACATAAAAAGTACAGTAAGTGTAATATAAAATAACATCCCAATCATAAGAAAAATTAGCTTAAAAGGAATTACATAAAAGAGTGTACATAAAAAGAAAGAGAGGGGTATGCTCCCTTACCTCAAGTCCAACTTGTCTTGTTCGTTTCTTTATATTCCTGAATAATAAACTTTGGTCAATTTATAATTTCATAAGGAACTCATTTAAATTTTATTATTCAGTTCATATCACATATTATAATGTTATAATAATTGGTTAATAATGTGAGTTCATATCAGACGTTTTTTAAGATGTTTGGTACATGAGTCAAAAATGAACTTGTTTGAAAATGATTGTCCATGTAGTTATAAGTAAATCATTTCCAGAATAGTAATAATGATTAAAATATCATATATATCCAGTACATATTCATTTTATACTATTCCATAACATTTGGAGATAAAAAATGAAAAGCACTGTTCATGGAGACGGTAGGCCGTACGTACGCATGAACACTACTTTCATTTTTTTGTCATATTAATGGAATTAAATCTAAAAGAGATATATATATATATATTATAGTTCCAGAATGATATCCATCATTTATATTTAATATATGACATATATATCCATTATATATATGTACTTATAATAGTACATAACATTTGGAGATAAGAAATGAAATGTACCATTCATGGAGACGGTAAGTCGTACGTACGCATGAACGCTACTTTCATTTCTTTGCCATATTAATGGAATTAAAAATAATTGATATATATATATATATTATAATTCCATTATAATATATATGTTTTATTGGTCACATATGTTCATTAATTTCATTCTTTATACATTCCATGTATTGCAAGAATGAGTCACATCACTTGAGGGGGCGGTAGTCCACACTTCCTCGTATGAAATTATCGCAATTTCACAACATGAAAAGCATAAAGGTATGTTTTAAATATAAAATACAGAATCATATGGGAAAAATAAATACCATATATATCATATATAAAATACAGTGACATCATAATGGCCACTATGAAAGGTGTTAAGAGAAGATAGAACAATCACCATTTCGTGAGGCAGTAATTCGCCATCCACAGAAACAGTATGTCCTTTAACCATTAGACGGATGTGTGTGTATGTATAGATCGAATACTTCTTATAAAAACATAATAGTATATTTAAGTTACTGTTTTTGTTAAAAAAAATTAATAAAAAGATTTTAGGGGTTTGGATAAGCAAAATAAAACAAAAGAACACAAGGTAACACATTACCTTTAAATCGGGTAACTCTCTTTGATTTGATCTCAAAGGCTTCCTTGGAAAGGATTAGGCCCAAAGTGAGGCTTAAAGGATGAATATATTGATGTGGAGAGATTAAATGGGTAGGGTTTGGCTGAGAAAAAGGCTTTAGAGGTGTTTGTAAGGTGGTAGAGGTGGGGACCTTTCATAAGAGGAGAGGAGGGGCACTCTTGGAAAGTTATAAAAGGTTACTTTATTACAAAAAGCTTTTCGGATTTTAAAGGTCCCAAAATTATATATTTCTAGGATAAGGTGATAAGAGTTCTAAATCCACCCATCCAATAGGTTTTTGACATGTGTAGGTCTTAGATTTTACATTATCTTTTCATTTTATTTAAATCGTTAAATAATGAGGTAATCGTTGCATCATCATGGTGTCATAAATAAATAAATTAATTTAATGTCTAAAAATTATAAAAAACTTATCATGTTGTAGAAAATAGTTTTATATTTATAATTAATATTTTTAGTCAAAAATATGACTTGTATAACCCCATTTAAAAATTGTTTTAGTAAAACAACTCATGTTTGTGACATTTTAATTTTAACTTTAAATAAAAAGCTATTTATGTCATTTTCCTACCAAAGTGGCTCTATGGGGCCCCCAAGTTGACACATGGATTTTATTGGTAGTCCATGACATATAAAATGAGGGTGGGACATGTGTCTAGGTCATTTAATATTATTAAAACATTATTTTTACCTTAAATTACACTAATTACCTATAATCGCGATTAAAACATAAAAGTTACTATTCACCAAAAAAAATTTAAACCCATTGAACCACATTTTACATCCTAATGACAACCATTTATGTTGGATTTTTTGAAATTCAAATCACAGAAGTGGTAAAGTTTCATTTAAACGAAAAAAATCAGTTTTTAAACTACAACTTAGTGGTTTCACTATTCACCAAAAATTGAAGTTTTTCAGAAAAATACCAAAAATTCACCCTAAGCTATTTTTGATATTCCAAATTCAAAAATGATTTCTATTTTACAAAATTCAAAACATATAAGTTGAATTAATTTATTTAATAATTAATTCCTGTAGTCAAAACAAATAGCGTGTTTTTAAGAAATAATATCTTTTGAAAGATTGACACTAGTTTAAGTCCAATTTCAATGTGAAAATAATTACAATGACCACTATTGGATTAAATGGTAAAAATATATTATAATTTCACTTTAAAACAAATTCAAAAGATAATCTAATCATATAAATAAATTAGATTAAAAAGAGGTTTTGAATTAAAATACAACATTTTTCACTATTCATTAAAAAATAAACTTTATCGGAAAAATACCAAAAATTTACACAAAGTAAATTTTGATGTCCCGATTATAAAGAATAATTTAATTTTGTGAAATATAACACATAAAATTTTCAAAAAGTGTATTTAAAAGAGGTTCACCATCAAAAGGGGGTTAATCGGCCTTTTAAAGAATAATAGAATGTTTACGCTTAAAATTGGATTCATTCGCATTTCTAATCCTCTAACATTTATTGTAGAAAGTAAAAATATTTTACAAACATATATAATATTTTTGTAGTTAGTTCTGTTCATTCCTGCCAATACAATGTCTAGGCATTAACTACCATTTAAAATAATATTATTTTATTATTAGAGTGCAAAGTAAGATTTCAAAGAAGCTCGTTGTTGCATATTGGGTACGCCATCGAGCATAGCGTTCCCTTTAAAGTAATATTAATATTTTATTAAAAAATATGTATAAATATGAAAATTTCATATTCTTTATTTACCTGGGGTGTTACATCCTTCCCCCCTTTTGGGAATTGCATCCTCGCAATTTTAAAATTGGGCTTGGAATCTTCATTGAAAATCCCACATCAAAACAAGAGTCAGTAAAACTATCACTTTAAAAGAATGGGAGAGAAGTACAAATGTCACCCGAGTTAACCCATACTAGGATTCCAAGTATGAAAATATGGATATGGAGGAAAAAACAAAGGGTCATGTTCTGATGGAGAGTGATAGTAAACATGTCTAGGAGAAAGTTAACCCCAATAAAATCACAAAATTGTGATGGGTTAAACGGTATTCGATTCCCCAGTAGAAAAAGTTAATAGAAAAAACTTTTGTTTTAAGTTACTCTTAATTGAGGAATTTATTTTTGAGATTAACTAAATCGTAATTAAACATACTTACTTGTCACGTAGACTTTCAACTTTTACTAGATTTCTTACACAATCTCATACTTTACCCAAATGAAGAGTATTTAGGAAGACTTGTTCACATTAAGAGTACTATAATAAACATCTAGAGAACCACCTAATCCACAAAAGATAACTATATATTTCCCATGTCTTTAGACAAGAACTAAAACCAAAATTGTTAGTATGAGATCAGATAACCCACAAAAGGATAATCCTTTATAAAAAGAAAATCTATTCTTAATCTCCAAAATTTGTCCAACAAAACCCAAAGTTCAATGAAGACCATTAGATAAAACAATTTTCCATAAAATTCTTCAAAGTAAACCAAACTAAGATTGAAACCCAAATATTTTAAGGATTTAATCACATAGTCTTCCAAGATAAACCTTAACATTTATCTCCAAATAACATCAGTTACTCTTAAAGTCTCATATTAAAATGTAATTAACCTAATCACATATCCTCCATGATAGGTTAATAATTTCCATAGATAACCCAAAATCAACTTAATCTTAATTCATAAAATCATATAACTAAAAAGAATAATTCATACTAACCAGGGACTTCACGTAGTCTAGTGGTAGGCGATAAATACCAGTTGCACTTTGTTTGTGGGTTCAATTCCCGCAACTTTGTCTGATGCGACGGGTTGTGACAAGGTCTACGTGTTTTCCTTTTTATAAAACTCCAAAAATAACCCTAAAATGTTTTAACCTCAATTTTATCTCAAGTCATTCATATTCCATCATAACATATAGTAATCCATAATTACTTCAAAAGTAAGGATCATATAAACCCTAATGGTTACCTTTATAATTATTACCTGAACTTCGACATCGATTGGTCATCTCGTACATGATGCATTACAGAACTTACCAAGGTTCAAGTGGTTGATCATGACTCCTTGATAGTTGGTTTAGAACAACCATGAGTATCCTTATTAAACCCCCCATTTCATCTTGTCTCTTAATCAGAGAACCACCACAGTTTCCTTCAAACCCATTGTCACTTTTGTGCCTACTAGATCCATCCATTAATGTCAGTTTGAGTATATCAACAAAATTATCATGTACTAATGAGGAATATAAACACTAAGATATACTTACTCATTCACTTTATCTAAAAACTTGACTCTTTCTGAAATCCTAACCATTATGGTAATGTGACTTATGCTTAGAGAATACCGTAACCTCTAATGTTATCTAAACCGACCTCTGATACCAACTATATGGCCCCGGCCTTAAACATTACTTATTATTGAATAAAATGAATAATTCACATAGAGTATCTTTTCAGGTTTAGAGTTTCAGAGAATTAGGACATAACTATTACATCTCAAAATATTACAAAGTAGACACTTCTACTAAGTTTCCATAAAATAAAAACTCTTAAAAAGAAACTTGTCTAGTTCCATGTTTTAGATAGCATGGCGTTTCCTTGTTCCCATCCTTGATCCTATTCCACATTAAGTCCCTTTCCCTTACCTGTAAAAAACATTTAAAAAACTTGGGATGAGCATAAAAAGCCTAGTAAAGGATACACAAAGAAGGAAAACTGTTATTTTTTCAAAACAACAAGTAAACCATGAGTACTTTACCAAAGTAATACTTTTCACCTTTATGAAGTACTAAAAACTCTTCACAGAATAAAAGACCATTACTTACCCTTTTGTAACCAAAAGATTACCATAAAACCCATATAAAAAACACATAACATATAAAGGTAACTTGGGACATAAACATACTTAAATGGAATAACCATACGGTCAACTTCCACACATACTTAATGGAATATCCATGCGGCCGACTTCCATACCCAATGCATTAAAGGTTATAATGTAACCACCCGTCCTGGTATTCACGGCACCACCCGTCATATGGTTTATCACGTAACCACCTGTAAAATGTCCAAGTACCATCATTACACATAAAATATTGAAAATATAAACATTTCAATAACAACATTTCATTTTCAATCACCATAAGTAATTCCAAGATATTGAATTAATCAATCCATTTTCAAAAATCATTTAAAATAGGTTTTTTAATCAAAGTGTCACATACCACTTTGAAGCTTTTAATGGAATTATAATTTTTAAAACATTAATGTCTATATAAATACTGAAAACCATTTTGAAAACATGGACATTAAAGATAAAGATTTAGAATAATGAATATTTAAAACATTTAAAATGATATTTTTGTTAAAGAGTTTTTAAAAAAATGAGAGACTCTTGAATAAAAATAGTTGTGGAATAAAATTTAATCCGAACTTTATAATATAATGAGAATTAATGGATTCATGATATAATATGTCAAAGGACAGTATACACACCATATAAGAGTGAATTGGTGCATAACAACAATGAAGTCTCAATGGAAATGTAATTTCAGATGAAATCCATTATAAAGATGGTATCATTAAATTAAGGATAAATCTATCACATAATTATGTGTGAGAAATATAAATACACCCAATATAAGTGGATATTAAGTTTGAAACAATCAGAGATCATTCACACATAATCTTGGAAAAACAAAACCAATGACATAGATATTTAACTCAATGAAATGAGATTGAGTTATGATTTCCCATACAAGTTCGTAAGAATTTATCAATGAGATGATTACGTGTAGAAATAGTATATCCTCACAAAGGTTTGTGGAAATTACAAAATAGAGATTCCATACATAATCTTGTCATAATAAAATCATGAAGTAGAGGTTTAACCCGAATAATTGAAAGTGGGTTAAGAAGTTCCCTTATAGAAATCCGATAGCCTAATAGCATCACATTAAAATTCTGAAAATGAGTTGATGAGAGATAAAATAGTATCTCATCACTTGGACATAAAATTTACATAAATAAGGATATATAATAACATATCCCATCAAAATATAATGTGAATTAAAAGACATAACAAAATAAGTCTTTTAAAAAGAGGAGGGTGAAAGGTTCCCTTACCGACTTAGGTACCTTTCGAAACGTACACCCCATGGAAGAAGGGTCATACAATGAAGATGTAAATACCCATAATTGAAATTATACCACACAAAGAGTATAATAATGTTCAGTACATACACCACTCAAAGTAAATGGTTTCAAACGTAGTATAAATGTCATGGGAATAAAAGGGAGATGAAAAATCCCTTACGAAAACTCAGCAGTCTAATGGTGCCACTTAAAACTTCCAAAAATGGATTGATGAGATCAAATAGGGTCACTCATCATGTGAATATAAAATTTACAGTAAGAGGAATATAAAATAACATCCCCAAACATAATAAATATGAGATTAATAGAAATGACATAAAAGAGAGTACTTAAAAAGAAAGAGAGAGGTTGGATCTCTTACGAAAATTCGGTAGCCTAATGACGCCAATCAAAACATCCATAATGGATCGATGAGAGAAAATAGGGTCTCTCATCATATGAACATAAAAATTACAGTAATATTAATATAAAAGAACATCCCAATCATAAGAAAAATTATCTTAAAAGGAATGACATAAAAGAGTGTACTTAAGAAAGAAAGAGAGGGGTAGGATCCCTTACCTCAATTCCGACTTGTCTTGTTCGTTTCTTTATATTCCTAAATAATAAAATTTGGTCAATTTATAATTTCTTAAGGACCTAATTTAAATATTATTATTCAGTTCATATCACATAATATAATTTTATAATAATTGGTTAATAATTTGAGTTCATATCAGACATTTTTGCCGATGTTTGGTACATGAGTCAAAAATGAACTTGTTTGAAAATGATTTTCCATGTATTTATAACTAAATCATTTCCAGAATAGTATTAATGATTCAAATATCATATATATTCAGTAAATATTCATTTTATACTATTCCATAACATTTTGAGATTAAAAATGAAAAGCACTGTTCATGGAGACGGTAGGTCGTACGTACGCATGAACGCTACTTCCATTTTTTTGTCATATTAATGGAATTAAAGCTAAAAGAGAGATATATATATTATAGTTACATAATTATATCCATAATTTATATGTAATATATGACATATATATCCATTATATATATGTACTTATAATAGTACATAACATTTGGAGATAAGAAATGAAATGTATCGTTCATGGAGACGGTAAGTCGTACGTACGCATGAACGCTACTTTCATTTCTTTTCCATATTGATGGAATTAAAAATAATTGAGTTATATATATATATATTATAATTCCAGTATAATATATATGTTTTATAGGTCACATATGTTCATTAATTTCATTCTTTATACATTCCATGTATTGCATGAACAAGTCACATCACTTGAGGGGCGGTAGTCCACACTTCCTCGTATGAAATTATCACAATTGCACAACATTAAAAGCATAAAGGTATGTTTTAAATATAAAATAAATAAGCATATGGGAAGAATAAATACCATATATATCATATATAAAATACAGTGACATCATTATGGCCACCATGAAAGGTGTTAAGAGAATATTGAACAATTATCGTTTCTTGAGGCAGTAATTCTCCATCCACAGAAACAGTATGTTCTTTAATTATTAGACGGATGTGTTTGTAATTGTAGCTCAAATACTTCTTATAAAAACATCCTAGTATATTTAAGATACTGGTTTTGTTACAAAAAAAAGTAATAAAAAGAGTTTAGGGATTTGGAGAATAAAAATAAAATAAAAGAACACAAGGGAACACATTACCTTTAAATCAGGTAACTCTCTTTGATTTGAGCTCAAAGGATTCCTTGGAAAGGATGCTGCCCAACGTGAGGCTTCAATGATGAAGAGAGTGATGTGGAGAGATAAAATGGGCAGGGGTTGGCCGAGAAAAAGGCTTGAGAGGTGTGTGTAAGGTGGTAGAGGTGGGGGCCTTTTATAAGAGGAGAAGAGGGGCACTCTTGGAAAGTTATAAAAGGTTACTTTATTATAAAATGATTTTAGGATTTTAAAGGTCCCAAAATTATATATTTCTAGGATAAGGTGATAATAGTTCGAAATCCACCCATCTAATAGGTTTTTGAAATGTGTAGGTCTTAGATTTTACATTATCTTTTCATTTTATTTAAATCGTTAAATAATGAGGTAATCGCTGCATCATCATGGTGTCATAAATAAATTAATTAATTTAATGTATAAAAATTATAAAAAAACTATCATGATGTAGGAAATCTTTTTCTATTTATAATTAATATTTATAGTAAAAAAATATGACTTGTATAACCCCATTTAAAAATTGTTTTAGTAAAACAACTCATGTTTGTGACATTTTTATTTTAACTTTAAATAAAAAGTTATTTATGTCATGTTCCTACCAAAGTGGCTCCATGGGGTCCCCAAGTTGACCCATGGATTTTTTGGGTCGTCCATGACACATCCAATGAGGGTAGGACATGTTTCTAGGTCATTTCATATTATTAAAACATTATTTTTACCATAAATTACACTAATTACCTCTAGTCACGATTAAAACATAAAAGTTTCTATTCACAAAAAAAAAATATTTTAAACTCATTGAACCACATTTTACATCCTAATGACAATCTTGTATGTCATATTTTTTGAAATTCAAATCACATAAGTGGTAAAGTTTCATTTAAACGAAAAAAATCAGTTTTTAAACTACCACTTAGTGGTTTCACTATTCACCAAAAATTGATGTTTTTCAGAAAAATACCGAAAATTCACCCTAAGCTATTTTTGATATTCCAAATCCCAAAATAATTTCTATTTTACAAAATTAAAAACATATAAGTTTCATTAATTAATTTAATAATTAATTCGCGCTGTCAAAACAAATAGCGTGTTTTTAGGAAACAATATCTATTGAAAGATTGACACTAGTTTAAGTCCAATTTCAAATTAAAAATAATTCAAATGACCACTATTGGATTAAATTGTAAAAATATATTATAATTTTACTTTAAAACCAATTCAAAAGATAATATAATCATATAAATAAATTAGATTAAAAAGAGGTTTTGAATTAAAATACAACATTTTTCACTATTCATTAAAAAATGAACTTTATCGGAAAAATACCAAAAATTTACACAAAGTAAATTTTGATGTCGCGATTCTAAAGAAGAATTTAATTTTTCCAATATAACACATAAAATTTTAAAAAAGTGGATTTAAATGAGGTTCGCCATCAAAAGGCGGTTAATTGACCTTTTAAAGAATATTAGAATGTTTACGCTTAAAATTCGATTCATTCGCATTTTTAATCCTCTAACATTTATTGTAGAAAGTAAAAATATTTTACAAACATATATAATCATTTTTTAGTTAGTTCTATTCATTCCCACCATTACAACGGCTAGGCGTTAACTACCATTTAAAATAATATTATTTTATTATTAGAGTGCAACGTAAGATTTCAAAGAAACTCGTTGTTGCGTATTGGGTACGCCATCGAGCATAGTGTTCCATTTAAAGTAATATTAATATTTTATTCAAAAATATGGATAAATATGAAAATGTCATATTCTTTATTTACCTGGGGTGTTACATATTCTCTATTATAGGTTAATCATTTCCACAAACAACCAAATCACTATAAATCCACAATAAAAACATAGATAAAAATTAACCATTACTCCTCAAATGAAATCTCATAGTATTCTATTTTCCATAGGCATATAGTGTTCCCAATAGATTGAACATATTCCAAAATAACATTTATCACTTAATCACCAAATCATTTTTCTATACTAAGGGTATTCATTTGATAATACATAAGATCTCAATTCAACTTATTATTGATCAAAAAAATAATTTAACTAAAAATAATTAGTCACACTAACCAGGGACTTCACGTAGTCCAGTGGTAGGTGATAAATCCCAATCGCACTCTGTTTGTGGGTTCGATTCCCACAGCTTTGTCCGACGTGATGGGTTTTCACGCGGTCTGCATGTTGTCCTTTTTCAAAAACTATATTTTATAACATTACCAAAATGAGATAAATTCTTCAAAATAACTATAACATAATTTAACCACAAATGTTATCTCATACCTTGAATTTTCATTCCAAAATATAATAACTTTTAATTTCCTCAAACCCAATGATAATATAACACCAAATGGTTTTTTATAACTATATCCACAAGAGAAAAGATAATTCTTCCTCAAATATCATTTTCACATGACAAACTGCAGGGTTACAAATAAAAGTGAAAATTTTTCCAAAGTAGTCCCATCAACAAGGAGCACTAATACTTTTGAACATTTCTCCAACCATTTATTTCCACATAGCTTCTTCTTTGACCAAGAAAATATCCTATAGAATAGGGAATTCGCTCAGGTAATGGATAGGTCCCCTATATTTACGGAAAATGACTGTAAATGGATTCTTGGAACCATTTTTATTTTCTTCCATAGAACTCTTCATTTTTCCTCGGTAATTATTTACTTTATGTCATTCTTTCCCACACGTAAATCATTTCATTTTTCCATTGAGACACTTTCCTGGGTGTCTCCTTCCACATTTCCTGCATGATAGAAATTGAGGATTCTTTTCTCCATGGTCTCCACTGTTGGAGCCTTTATCATTCATCAACTTTCTCTTCTTTTTTGAGTCCGGGAGTTAGTTAATATATATCTTGTTGATAATATTTTTGGAAAACTGATTCGGCATGAACATGATATCTTTTACGCCTATTAAAATTCCATTTTTTTGATCATTTCCACCACCGTTACCACCTTGTACATCATGATCAAAGCTATTATGACTTACTAGGAATCCATCCATTGACTAAAACTAGAAATCATTGTGTGAGTAATAGTAGTCATAAAATAATTTAGAGAATATCATGACACAATATTTTCAATTTGAAACACATTAGGATTAACCAAGGTCATTTATTCTCATATTATATTAAAATGCTTCAAATCAGTTTGAAAAGAAAATGTAATTATCCTAAGAATATTCCCCGAGAGTTTTGTCACCAAGAGTGCAGCAAGACCCGTTGTCGTGCACCAGTTCCCATTCGAGTCTAGCTCAAAGCGGTGTATTCGGGTTTTACCCCTATGTACATTTGTGCCAGAGCTGCCTCTACCTGCTCGTATCCAGACATGGATGTATTTCTTGGAAAAATCACAAAATCTCTATAATACCAAAATTTTAGGAAGTTCTTCTATACTAATTCTCAAAGTCAATCTTAGGGCTATGTGCTCCAATCAGAGTCTATCTAAATCTAGTTTCCAAGGTTTGTACTAAACTTCCTCTGATACCAACTATAATGCCCTGACCCCAGAAGTCCAGAGTCGGTGCATTATTATGTATCATTAGCATATCACAAAAGATCAAGTCTCGAAAAACCGATTAGTTTAGTAGACTTGGAAATACTAGATACATGCATAAGGTTTACATTACATCATAAAATTGAAAACTACAACAAAATTATTTCCATAGACAACATTGAGATCCCATAGACTATCCCTACAGGTCGGTCATAATATACGTCTTCGCATCCTGGGAAAAATAAAACATAGAAATGGGTGATCTCATATTCTCATTAAGGATAAAAATATAGCAGAAATGTTCATAAATAAGCATAAACATTTAAGGCAATGTATAAGACAAAAATAGAATCCATTTAAACATGAACTTAAGTATAATATGGAAAAGATAAAATCAAATAATTCCATTTACTTACTCACATGGATATTGTACTAGCCAAATAATCACATGAAATATCAATAGCCACTTTCATAATGATGGAATGCATAATGCCAGACTTTCATAACCACACAGTCAAAGCCTTGTGCCAAGACTAAAAATAAGATTTTGTCAAGGCCTTGTGCCAAGACACTAGTTTGTCTCATGGGACCAACCGATGCATCGACAAGCTATAGCAGTCTCCACCCATCACTTACTAAGTCCAATTCATTCCTTATATGAAAAGTTTGAAACATAACATAAACATTCCTTTTAAAACTAGCATACTAAATGTCAATACTTTATCCACAAACCAAGAATGGTATAAAAATAGCACATCCACAGTCAAACATAACTCATTCAATTCAATGTGGAAGATTGTATTGTAATAGATTAACCTCAATCGAGAATAATGAAGGATATTGACATATATGAAAATAATCATCAAAACTAAATGAGGGAAATATCCCCCTTTTTCTTGAAAACATTTAAAAGTCTCACTTTTTATCAAGAAGTCGTTAAAAATAGATTTTTGAATCAAAGTTTCCCAAACCATTTTGAAACTTTTAAAAATAATTTTAGTTTTAAAACTTTAATTTCCATATAAAAAAATCCTTAAAACCATTTTTAAAACATGGACATTAATGAGAATCATTTAGAATAATGAATCTTTAAAACATTTAAAATGATATTTTAGTTATAGTTCCTATCCAGAATAGAGACACTTTAATAAAAATAATTGAGGTAATAAAAACTTTATAATATCATGAGAATAAAGGGATTCATGATATACTATGTCAAGGTACATTATATACACCATATAAAAGTGAATTGGTGTATAACAACAAAGAAGTCTCAATGGAATGTAAATTGAGATGAAATCTCTTATAAATACTATATCCTTAGGTTAATAATAAATCAAAGACGTAATTATGTATGAAAAATATAAATAAACTCAATATTATTGGGTATTCAGTGTAAATCAATCAGAGGACATTCACACATATTCTTATAAAAACAACACCAACTAATTGGATGTTTAACTCAATAAATAGAGATTGAGTTAAAATTACTCTTATCAAGTTCATATCGATGACTTGAGAATTTATCAATGGAGTGATTATGTGTATCAAAATTATATCCATAGAAATGGGAGTGTAAATTACTACACAAATAATAAATAGTGAATCCACACATAATCCTGGAGTAAAATAATCAATGAAGTATGCTTAAAGCCCAATGAGTGGAAATTGAAATTTGAAATTCCAATACTGGTTTGGTAACTTATGAAAAATACACCCCATGAAAGAATTATCATACAATTAATATGTAAATACCAATACATTAAAGTATATTACAAAAATAATACAATCAGGGGCAGTATATACTCCACACAAAAGGAAATAGTGGTCAATATAGCATGAATCTCTCAGGAATAAAAGTGAGATGAAAACCCCTTACTTTATTCTAATCAATCGAGTTGTATGAAAAAAACTTAACAACCACAAAATTAATCACATAATAACATTAATATAAATAGAATCATGATAATATATATCAAATGGAAGTACACAAATCACCACATGCAATTAATAAATGGTGAACAATGGAAATCTCACGGAATTAAAAGTGAGATAAGAAACCCCTTACTTTGTACTTTTCCTTGGTCGAGTGTAGTTTATCCTCTGGTATAATGGTAAAATAATTGTTATTTAATTATAAATAAGTCATATACATTAATATTATATCATATATGATCTTCTAATATTGCATTGTTAATAATATCTTAGTATTATTGTCGTTTCGGGTGTTAACATATTCGTTTTCCATCATATTCTTTGTTATGTGAGTCATATTTGTTATAGATGGGATATATATTATTCATATCCATAATTATATAAAGTCTCTAAACATTATTTTTAATTATCAAATGAAATTTAGTCTTGAATGGATACATTGGGGAATTAATCTCATCATGTTCATGGAGACGGTAATCTGTACGTACGCACGAGCGACAATATCATTCTTTGATATTAAAATAATATATAATTGGATGTAATATCATATAAAAAGAATAATTATCATGTTATATTTATTATTTAGATCAATTACACATCATTATTATACCCATCCAAATAATAATGTCTTGAATAACAATTACACCACGACATGGAGACGGCAAGCCGTACGTACGCACCTATGGTGACATGTCATTCAAAGGATGGATAGAATAATTAATATGGTTGTAACATATTTATAATAACATAAAATTATATATAAGATACTTTAGTTATTATTTTATAATGGAATACCAAAGAAAGATGAAGTGGAAGAAGAAAGGAACTTGAAATAGGTGATGAAATATTTACCTCTTCTTCGAGTTCTTCCTTTTGATTTGATCAAAAGGGCTCTTTAGGATGGCTTTATGACTAAAGAAAGGCCTATAGGATGAAGGGAGGATAGTTGAGATGGTATTTGGGCATGGTTTGGCCGAGAGAAATTCCTTTGAAGGTGTAAATTAGAGAGAATGGGGAGTTTCCTTTTATAAGAGGGGTGAGGGGAACCTTAGGAAAATATCGAAATATAATTTTATAATAAAATAATTTTCGGTTTATAATGGCTCCAAAATAGATTATTTAAAGAATAAGGTGGGTAGGGGTCTACAAAAACTCAACCAATAGGTTTTAGATAGGTTTGGGTCAATATATTAACCTTATATTTGTTATTTAACTCTTAGTTAAATAGTTTGACATTTACCTTGTCTCTTTATATTTTTAAATTTTATGGTTAATAAACATACTATATACTTCCAAGAAAACCCTAAGTGGTTCATTAATGATAAAAATATCATTATATAAGTCTTTTTCCAAACCTTAGATTTTTATGAATATAAAATCAATTAATAATATAATATTTGTTTTAAAAACTCTTTTATGTCAATTTTGACACTATTTGGTATTTTGTTTTTTCTAAATTCATAACAGCGTTATTACTTCGAACAAAATTCATTTAAACAACCCTAACATGTCATATTAATCTATAAAATTAGTGTAATTAAAAAAAAATCTCAAATTACAGTTATTTGGATTTTTATAATATCAAATATTTTAATATTTCTTTAATTATGTAATTGCTGAATCATCATTGTGTCATAACTAAATTAAATTATATAATGTCTAAAAAAGATAAATAAAATATCATTATGTAGGAAATAGTTTTTTCTTTCTAATTAATATTTATAATTGAATTTATCTTACATATAACCCAATATTTAAAATGGTATAGTTATTAAGCTTTGAATTTAACACTTTGAACTCTTCTTTGAATTAAATAATAATAAATGTCCTAATCTAATCCAAGTGGACCAAAAGGATCATATTTTATTCCTAAGGTTGTTTTTAGTAGAATTACACTTATACAATAGAATTAGGAAATGTTTTAGGGTAATAATAATATCATTTTTACCCTTAATTACCCAATTAACTCTTAACCGTGGTAAATAAAAGTCAAAAGTTACTATTCAAAAAATTATTTTTATCTTATTGAACCACATTTTACATACTGATATCAACCATGTCTCTCAAATTTTTGAAATTAAATTCACATAAGTGGTAAAATTATGTTTTATTCAAATTTTTTAATGCTCCTAGGAGGTGGGTAAAAGACGGTTAATAAGTTCAATAAAATTTTTATATATCTAAAATTATTATAAAAGGACTCCAATGAATTACATTGAACTTATATAGGTATTATGTATCTATTTTGACCTAAAATAAATTTAAATAAAATAAATAATTATTTAAATAAAAATTCGGTTTTAAACTGTAACTCAATGTTTTTCACTATTCATCAAAAATTGATAGTTTTCAGAAAAAAACAAAAAATTCACCCTAAGCTAATTTCGATATTCCAAATCCAAAAATTAAGTCCATTTTGAAATATAAAATTTATAAAATTCCAAAAAATGGGTATTACTATTCATAATGGCTAGTTTGATTGGCCGCGGTGTGTTAGAATCTCGAAGTTTCATACAATGCAATATATTACATTATTCAAAGGGAAATGTACCGTGGAATCTTGGGGTGTTACAATGCAGATAAAAAAAGCAGTAAAGAGGAAGCATAAAACAACTACCTTTACTCTCCTCTCTCGCAACCCATACCCACAGCATCTTGACCTCATGGCCTCGTTACCCGCCCTCAATAGAGCCAAGTTTCAAAAGTACATTGGTCCATTCTTATCCCAACAACCAACATTGTCTCAAACCGATGACCTAGTCACCCAATCCTAGTGATCAAAATCACCTCAACCATAGTAACTTCTTGCTCGTACAAGATCCAGACCCAATTACCCTACCACATGCAATTTTACAAATATATAAAGCATGGCATAACACATTGAAATCAATTAGAAATTCTGTCAGTAATTTCACCTATTCACATTTTAAATCATTAAAATCATGGAAATTTGATATTATTCACAAGGAATTATCACTTAAAAAACATACGTGCAGTATAAAATTGAAAAACCCTAAAAATGTGCCTATCAAAAGCCAAAAAAATAGCCTTGCCATACCAGGTGCAATGGTCCAATTCTCCATACCGTACTGGGTCAAGAGTCACATATCACAATCAATAACATCATCACAGAGCAAGTGATCTAATAAGTTTTAAATCATATAAAATGTAATCTGAGAAAAAGAAAACAACAATTCCCACCCATGTAAACTTGGTCCATCCCTCGTACCTGGGGCTGCAGGAACCCAAGCACAAGCTAGAAACCCAGTTCCAGTCATAACCTATCTCTAGTCTACCATATCCCAAAGATTAAAACCATCTAAAATAAAAAGATAAGCCTAAATCTCATTAGTACCCATAAAAATACTGGTATTAAATCCCTATCAATAACTCCTCTCATACCACTCTATAACGACCCAGACCTGGATAGCCAACCAAACAGTGCAAAACAGGTCAGGTGTTACTACCTTAGGCACACCTCCCTAAACGCCAAACGTTGGCGACTAGCAGTGAGGGTCTGATAGGTATAGTGGGGAGGCTATACCCTCTCGGAGGATAATAATGGTACTTCTCTATGTAAAAATATAAAACATGAAGCAGAAATAAAGGACTCAGTAGACTCAAACTACACCCACATAGCGGAGGCATATCCAACATCAATAGACAACAAAAGTAATATATAAACAACAATAGTGGAAATTAAATATAAAAAAATGTTAAACACCACTTATAACTACTAAAAAAAAGCATACATCCATAGCAGATGAGTATACAAAAGGGGTCCCAATGTATAACCAATGGTAGCTATAACAACAAGTAAGCATGCTGATACATAATGGAAACTAAAAAAAGTAAACTCTAGCTAGGAAAGGCCTCAAGGTCCATACCATCTCTATGAAATAGCTAAATCAGTACTTCTCCTGAAGCTATCCTCTTTCCTGCACGTAAATCTATAAGTCTACACACATTCCGAAGGTCCCTTGTAGGGTGTGAGAAGAATCTTAGAAAGATACCACCCAATGGTGCGTACCTAATATAAGTGTTTAACCAGACATGCAGTTATAAAGAAACCAATAAAAAAGACGATGCTAAACTAACACAAACTCCACTGGTTCTCAATAGCCACCATGGAGTGTCACCTCCTTCGGCCAATTCTAGAACCTCTTTCAAGTATCCTGACACCATGTGCCCCCCTGACACCACGTGTCTCAAGTGCCAATGTCCTGATATAAAGACTCGTCCTTATTACATACATAATCTTGAATTTAGTAAAGAAAAAAATTCCTTTTACATTGAGGATCTTTTCAAGTTTAGAGATTTAGAGAATTAGGACAAAAAAATCATAACATTGCACATTCTTACAGAGTGGATACCATAAAAATATTTTCCATTTTTTTCAAAATATAAAACATTACAACTTAAAACATGACTCCTTGACAATTATTCAACATTTAATGTGTCTTCCTTCCTTGTATTACACATCCATTAACCAGTGAAAAATCTTTTTAAAACTTGTTATGAGCACAAAATCTCAGTAAGGGATGAAAAGGGAAGGAAAGATCACAATAGTCCATGAATACTCGTAATGTATGAAATCATTTTTAGAAGACATGCTTGTCACTAATATATACTTACTTTGTATAACATGAGATTCACAAAATATCCACACAAAACATGAGAACATAAATATAATCATATAGGTATCTTCGGGCATTACTTACATAATCTTGTAACCATTCTTGGATACCTTATAATCTGTAACCCTCACGGCTACCTTACTTTGTGTAGCCATCACAGTTACAATTGGAGTAACCATACGGACAACCTCCAACATACACATACCCAATGCATTGGAGGGAGATATAGGTCTCACCATTCATCATAAAAAAATCCCAATAACCAACATAACCATACATGATGAATAATAGCATAAAGACATTACTTTTGAATTTTGTAAAATAGAATTTAAAAAGAGGATTTTTAATTAAAAGCCCCTTATAAATATTATTCAATTGAAGAGAGAATTAATAGAGTTGATTGAGTATGTATATATACGATAAATACACATAATAAAATGTAATATAAATATATCCCATCACTCATACAATTTAAATATTACCTAAATAATGAAGTATAAAGTTAACCCAAAGAATGGAAATCAGGTTAAGAATTCCCTTACCTCAGGTTTGTCTTACTTAAAACTTGTTTAAACCTCCTGTATAATGGTTAAAAGAGTGTTATTAATATTTTAAAGAAAAATTTTCATGTTTATAACAACCTTTATGATCATTTCATGACATCTTTTCACCCTTAATTGTTAGTATTTTTCCCCTTGCACTGTTTTTGGTTGAATTCTTTACATGATTTCTATGATTGGTTCATGGTGGAAATTCTTGTCGATTGGAAGTGAAACTCTAGAATTGGATTGGAGTAGTATTTTAATATAACCAGTTACATAAATTATTACATTTATCATTTTGAATTCTTACATGAGGATGATTCATAAGTTAGAACATTAATGATGTTCGTTTAGATCCTTTTAGTGGTTCGTTGATAATAACAACCTCTTTTTGTCTTATAAATTTGAACCATGAGTAAAAAAGAATTCTAGAACCATGGATTAGTCATAAAACATATATTATAACTTGGTTCAACCATATAAATGGTATCATGACCAGACTTGAAATAATTAATGTAAATTGAAATCACATCATCCACGATGTCGATAATTCGACACAAACAGACAATGTTTTATTCTTTAAATAAGTGGGAGAGGAGAAGAATAATGATGGTTAATTTTTTGTAAACATGTTAAAACCAAGAGTATACATGATTTCGGAAGATTTAATGCCTCTTTGGTAAGGATATATGAAGAATGAATAAGGAAGGAACTCAAAATAAAAGAAAAAGTGAGAAATCTCTTACAGAAATTTCACAGCCTAACGGCTAGACAACATGGTTTTAGAAAATATTAAAAGGAGATGGGACAAGGTTCACCCATCCAGAAATGAATTATAATGTAGAGTAGATCAAGAATAAGAATAAAATAAGAAAATGGTATGGAAACTTGAAAATTATACCACATAAAAGAGAATTTGAAAAGAAAAATAAAGTAATTGAGAATTTTCTTGCCTTGTAGAGTAACCCATAGAACATTAAGGTTGGGAACTTGGGGGCCTGAGAAAACCTTTGGAGGACTACTATGAAGGTATGGAGGCCTGAGCTTCATTGAGAGAGAATTGGGAATGAATTCAATGAAGGGAAGAGTTGGTATTTATAGGAAAAGTGAGGGATTATTTTAATAATTTTCAAGGGACACCTCATGAGTGGTATTCACAAAACCATGGGCTTGCCCATGGTATAAGCCACTTGGGACACATCACATATTATTTAACTATACACAATTCGACTAGATTTATGACATCATTATTATATCATTAATGATGTCATTAATACACCGAAACTAAAAACTGTATTTTTTACTATTCACCAAAAAATCAACTATTTCAAAAAAATTCTCAAGATTCACCCTATCCATTTATAGATGTGTAGATTTCAAAAATGAAGTCCATTTTTAGAAAATAATTTTCTAAATGTTATTAATTTAATTTTTAAATAAAAGAATACTTAATTCAAAAATTAACAATTCTAATTCTGTAACTACTTCTATATCACAGTGAAAAATTAACCTAAATGTAATTATCTTAAAGTCATAATAAAATAAAATAATAATAAAATTTACTATTCATTAGGGTCATATAACTATTCATATTACTATTCATAAGGGTATGTTACTATTCACCAAAAAAAGAAGTTGGTTCCAATAGAATCCAAATAACATACTGAATACAAATGTACAGAACAGTTTCTTGAAATTCCGAACATAAAAGTAGAAAAGTTATGTTTTAAAGGCTAATTAAAAATATATATTTAGAACAAAGTTCCATGCATTTTGATTTATTTTTGAGAAAAACTTGGGGTGTTACATTATCCCCACCTTTTTGAAATTGCGTCCTCGCATTTCTATTTACTTATTAAACAACTGGGGGTACTTTTACCTCATAGCATTTTCAGAATCCTATGTTGCTTCTTCAACCAGGTGTTTTCTCCAAAAAAAACCTTTACCTGGTGGATTAACTTATTCCGCAATACCTGTTCTCTTCGATCAAGAATCTGAATTGGTTTCTCTTCGTAAGAAAGGTTCTCTTCCAGCTGAACTGCTTCTGGGCTCAAGACATGTGATGAATATGGCACATACTTTCTCAACATCGAAACATGAAAAACCTTGTTTACCAGAAACAAACACGTTGGCAAAGCTATGCGGTATGAAACTATTACAACTTTCTCCAAGATTTGAAAAGGACCAATGAACCGTGGACTTAGGTTTCCCTTCTTACTGAAACTCATCACACTTTTCCAAGGAGAGATTTTTAAAAAAAATATGGTCACCTACCTTGAAAGAAAAGTCTTTCCTTCTATTATCTACATAAATTTTCTGCCTGCTCTGAGCTGTCCTCATGTGCTGCTAGATCATCCTCACTTTCTCATCCACTTCTTCTAATAATTCTGTCCCAACAAGTTTCTTTCACCGACTTCATCCCAAAACACTGGGGTCCAACACCGCTTCTCATACAAGGCCTCAAAAGGTTCCATCTGAATACTGGAATGAAAAATGTTATTATAAGAAAACTCAACTAATGAAAGATAATGATCCCAACTTCCCTGATAATCCACTGAACAAGCTCGAAACATATCCTCCAAATTTTGAATCGTTTATTCTGACTTCCCATATAATTGTGGATGAAAATTTGTACTGAAATTTAACTCTGTGCCCACTGACTTCTGAAGTCCCTTCCAAAAGTTAGAAGTGAACCTGGGATCTCGGTCAGATACAAAGGAAAGAGGAACTCCATGTAACTTGACAATCTCCTTGAGGTACAATTGAGAAAGCTGATCCAAAGTCATTATATCTTGAATATAAAGAAAATGTGCAGACTTTGTTAGCTGATCAACAATAACCCAAATTGCATTGTAACCTCAAGAAGTCTTTGGTAGTCCCACCATAAAGTCCATGGATACATTCTCCCATTTCCACTCTGGCACTAGAAAAGGCTGAATCATCCCCTTCTGTAACTGCCGCTCTACTTTAACCTGTTGACAAGTCAAACATTTCATGGTAAAATCAGCAATATCTCTTTTCATTCCATCCCACCAATAATACTCCCGAAGGTCTCTGTATATCTTAGTACTGCCAGGATGAACAGAAAATGGAGAACTATGAGCTTCGCACAACAAATCTTTCTTAAACTGAGAATCACTAGGCACACACATCCTTTTTAAAAATCATAAAACATAATATTTATCAATATTAAATTCTGTAAACTTACCCATTTTAACTAATTCTACCTTTTTCTTTAGCTCACGATCTTCCTTTTGTGCATGCTTAATTCTGTCTGACAATGAAGACTACAGTGAAACCTGAAACAAAATAGATATATTCCCTATACCAATAACTTCTAAGCCAAAATTCATCAAATCATTAATCAAGGGATCATGTTCCAAACATAGCATGGTTAATGATGCATGATGTTTTCGACTTAAGGCATCATCTACTTTGTTTGCTTTTCCAAGATGGTAATTGATCGTGCAGTCATAATCCTTTATCAGTTCTAGCCATCTTCTCTGCCTCATGTTTAATTCCTTCTGAGTGAATATATAAATTAGACTTTTATGGTCAGTATATATTTGGAATTTGGTTCTATATAGATGTTTCCTTCATATTTTCAAAACAAAAACCACAGCTTCCAATTCCAAATCATGTGTGGGATAATATAGCTCATGAGGTTTAAGTTGTCTTGAAGCATAGGTAATTACCTGATCATTCTGCATCAAAACGCAACCAAGTCCCTTCAAATAAGCATCACTGTATATGACAAACTCACCATTTCAGGAAGGTAAGGCCAAAACAAGAGCATTCACCAATCTCTTCTTCAGTTCCTGAAAACAAACATCACATTCCTTTATCCAAAGAAATTTAACCCCTTTCCTTGTTAACATAGTTATTGGGCTAGATAACCGTGCAAAGTTTTTAACAAACCGTCGGTAATAACTTTCTAATCCCAGAAAACTACGAATCTCTGTAACATTTTTCGGTCATGGCCATTCATTAAATACTTTTTTTGGCAGGATCAACTGTTATTCCATCCTTATTTACAATGTTCCCAAGAAAATGAATATGTTGCAACCAAAAATCACACTTGCAGAATTTTCTATATAGTTTCTTTTCTTTTAATGTTTTTAAAACAACCATTAGATGTTTTTCATGATTTTCTTTATTTTTAGAAAATACCAGAATTTCATCAGAAAATACAACCACAAACTTATCCAAGAACTCATGAAATACTCGATTCATAAGATTCATGAATACAACAGGTTCATTAGTTAATCCAAACGACATAACAACAAATTTATAATGCCCATATCTAGTATGGAAGGTAGTTTTCGGGATGTCATCCTCCTTCACCTTCATCTGATGGTATCCAGATATCAAGTCAATCTTGGAAAAGTACTGAACTTCTGGGAGATGATCAAACAAGTCATCAATATGAGGAAAAGGATACTTGTTTTTAACAGTGATGTTATTCAATGCTCTAAAATCAATGCAAAGTCTCATGGAACCATATTTCTTTTTAACAAACAAAACAGGGGATCCCCATGGTGAAGTTCTAGGATGAATGAAGCCTTTGTCAAGAAAATATTGCAACTGATTTTTCAATTCAAGAAGTTCTATTGGAGCCATCCAATATGGTGGTTTTGAAATTGTCTTATCATTAAGAATTAAGTCAATTGTGAATTTGACTTCTCAATCAGGTATGACACCAAGTAACTCAACAGGAAAAACATCAAGTTATTCATTTACCACTGGAACATCATTAATTTGAATAGTTCCATTGTTTTCAACAATATGAGCATGATAACTTTCATTTCCATCTTTCAATAGTTTCTCATCTTCCTAATATGTTATCAATTGAATGGGTTATTTATTGTATACAAACTTAAAATCTTTCTAAAAAACAAATTCTTTATATCTACATTCAATCTTATCATGATAATCAGAAAGCCAGTCCATCCCCAAAATAACATCAAACTCGACTAAGGTTAAAACAACAAGTTTTGCAGGTAAAGACTTGCCACAGACCACAATAGAAAGATTCTTATAATTCCTCTTTACTATAACATTTTCCAATGGTATTTTAACAACAGGTTCGGGTCTCATTTGTTGAGGTGATATTTCTAATTTACTAGAAAATTTCTCAGAGATGAAGGAATGTGTAGACCCCATATCAAACAAGACTTTTGAAAAATCTGAGTGAAGAAACAAAGTACCTAATACAACTTCATTGGATGGCCCGACGTCTACTGATGTAGTCGCAAAGGATCTGACTACATCTTTCTTCTTGTAGTCTGGCTTCTTTGCATCATTCAGATCTCTCTTTGGGCAGACATTTGCATAGTGACCCATCTCACCACATTTAGAACAATTTATAGTTTGCTTATCAGGATTAGTCTTTGGATCATTTTTATTGCAATCTCAGGCCATATGTCCAAACTTTCCACATCTAAAACACTTCACAATTTTTCTAAGACCTTCCCCAGGGTGTTTCTTTCCACATTTTTCACAAACTAGAAATTTTATTTTCTTACCATCAGATGTCTTTGGTTGATTCTTACCCATTGCTTGACAACTGGACCTCTTATTCTCTTTGTTTCCAAAATGAAAAAGATCATCAGCAAACTCCACCTCTCCCCTCTCAGCACATTAGACATGTTTCTCATAACTTTTGAATTCACGGGAGGCCAATGCCCTTCGATAACTTGGCTTCATTCCTGAGTAAAAGCGGTTGATTTTCCTATCAAGATCCAGAATAAGATGTGGTGCATACCACGCTAGTCGGGTGAATTTCTCTTCATACATAGCCACTGAATATTCCTCCTTCTGTTTCAATTCGATGAATTGCTTCTCCATTATAAGTCATATTACCTTAGGAAAATATTTTTCAATGAAAAGGCATTTAAATTCATCCCACTCTAAGGCATCAAAATCCTCTCTACCCCTGATATTCCTTACCATTGACCACCACTGATCATCTTCCCCTTCAAATCCATAAATGGAAAGACTTACCTTTGGATTTTTGGAACATCCCATAACATCGAATATCTTTTCAAGGGCTTTGATCCATCCTTCAGCTGCTACAAGTTCAGAAGATCCATTGAATGTGGGAGGATTTTGTCTCATAAAATGTTCCACTAATTTCATGTTCCGTTGTGGTACCTTTATTGGTTCTCTTTTATGGATTCCACCACCATTTATTGCCTGCGTTAGCTGAGACATAACTATCAGAAACTGCTCAGTTCCAATCCCTACCATTCTGGGTTGTAGTTCCAGTAGGATGTCATTATGTCGATGCCTCTCCTCTTCAGCATCCCTCTTCCTTCTGTGGATAACCATTCTAAACAAACATTTCTTATATAATGCAACATGTTAATCTTTAAATGCAATAACATTTCAAATTAAACATAGATTAAAAATCATTTATGGTATTCTATTAACATCACCCTAAACCCTAAAGTTATTTAAACCATCTTATGATACCAACTATAAAAACCCATCCTTATTACATTCATAATCTTGAATTTAGTCAAGAAAACACTTCCTTTTACATTGAGGATATTTTCAGGTTTATATCTTTAGAGAATTAGGACAAAACATTCATAACATTACACATTCTTACAGAGTGTATACCATAAAAATAGTTTCCATTTTTTCCAAAATATAAAACATTAAAACATAAAACAAGACTCCTTGACAATTATTCAACATTTAACGTGTCTTCTTTCCTTGTATTACACATCTATTAACCTATGAAAAATCATTTAAAAAATTTGTATGAGCACAAAATCTCAGTAAGGTATTAAAAAGGAAGGAAAGATCACAATAGTCCATGAATACTCATAACGTATGAAAACATTTTCAGAAGACATGCTTGTCCCTCATATATACATACTTTGTGTAACATGATATTCACACAAGATCCATACCAAACATTAGAACTTAAATATAATCATAGAGGTATCTTGGTTCATTACTTACATAACCTTGTAACTATTCTTGGCTACCTTATAATCTGTAACCCTCACGACCACCTTACTTTGTGTAACCATCGCAGTTACACTTGGAGTAACCATACGACCGAACTCCAAAATAAACATACCCAATACATTGGATTGAGATATAGGTCCCATACTTCATCATAAACAATTCTTAAGAATCAAAACATAACCATACAACATGAATAATAGCATAAAGACATTACTTTTGAATTTTGTAAAACAGAATTTAAAAAGAGGGGTTTTAATGAAAAGCCCCTTATAAATATTATTCAATTGAAGAGAGACTTAATAGAGTGGATGGAGTATGTATATATACTATAAATAAACATAATAAAACATAATATAAACAGAACCCATCACTCAAACAATTTAAATATTACATAAATAATGAAGTAGAAGGTTAACCCAAAGAATGGAAATCGGGTTAAGAATTCCATTACCTCGGGTTTTTCTTACTTCAAACTTGTTTAAAACATATGTATAATTTTTAAAAAAGTGTTATTAATATTCTACAGAAACATGTTCATGTTTATAACATCTTATATGATCATTTCATAACATCTTTTCACCCTTAATTATTAGTATTTTTTCCCTTGCACTGTTTTTGGTTGAATTCTTTACATGATTTATATGATTGGTTCAGGGTGGACATTCTTGTCGATTGGAAGTGAAACTCTAGAATTTGAATGGATTATTATTTTTATATAACCACTTAAATAAATTATTCCATTAATCATTTTGAATTCTTACATGAGGATGATTCATAAGTTAGAACATTAATGTTGTTCGTTTAGATCCTTTTAGTGGTTCTTTGATAATAACAACCTCATTTTGTCTTATAAATTAGAACCATGAGTACAAAAGAATTCCAGAACCATGGGTGAGTCATAAAACATATATTATAACCTGGTTCAACCATATAAATGGTTTCATGACCAGACTTTAAACAATTAATGGAAATTGAAATCACATCGTCCACGATGTTGATAATTCGACACAAACGGACAATGTTTTTATTCATTAAATAAGTGGGAGAGGATAAGAATAATGAAGAGTAATATTTCATAAACATGAAAAAACCCAGAGAATACATGATTTCTAAAGATTTCATGACTCTTGGTTAAGGATATGTGAAAAAATAATAAGTAAGGAACTCAAAATAAAATTGAAAAATCACTTACAAAAATTTGGAAGCCTAACGGCTACACAACATGGTTTTAGAAAATATTAAAAAGATAAGGGACAAGGGACAACCATACAAAAATGAATAATAATATATATTAGATCAGGAATAAGAATAAAATAAGAACATGGTATGGAAACTTGAAAATTATACCACATAAAAAAGAATTTGAAAGGAAAAAAGAAAGAAATTGAGAATTTTCTTACCTTGTAGAGTAACCCTTAGAACAAGAAGGTTGGGACCATGGGGGCTTGAGAAAAACTTAGAAGGAATACTATGAAGGTAAGGAGGCCAGAGCTTCATTGAGGGAGAATTGGGAATGAATTCAATGAAGGTAAGTGTTGTTATTTATAGGAAAAGTGAGGGATTATTTTAATAATTTTCAAGGGACACCTCATGAGTGGTATTTACAAAACCATGGGCTCGCCCATGGTATTTTCCCATGGTATAAGTCACTTGGGACACCTCACATATTATTTAACTATAAACAAGTCAGATAGATTTATGACATCATTATTATATCATTAATGATGTCATTAATACACCGAAACTAAAAATTGTATTTTTTTACTATTCACCGAAAAATCAATTGTTTCATAAAAATTCCCAAGATCACCAAATCCATTTATCGATGTGTAGATTTCAAAAATGAAGTCCATTTTTTGAAAATAATTTTCTAAATATTATTAATTTAATTTTTAAATAAAATCATTCTTAATTCAAAAATTAACAATTCAAATTTTGTAACTACTTCTATATCACAATGAAAAATTAACCTAGATGCTATTATCTTAAAGCCTTAATAAAATAAAATAAAATAAATACTATTCATTAGGGTCATATCACTATTAATATTACTATTCATAAGGGTATGTTACTATTCACCAAAAAAAAGTTGGTTTTAATAGACTCCAAATAACATACTGAATACAAATATAGATGACAATTTCTTGAAATTTAGAATATAAAAGTAGAAAAGTTATGTTTTAAAGGCTAATTAAAAATATCTATTTAAAACAAAGTTCCATGAATTTCTTTTTTTTTAGAGAAACATGGGGTGTTACACCTAAAGGTACGCCCATCATGTATTGACTCGAAGGAACAATGATATCTATTCTCAAATAAGTAACTGGAGTGACAACAATGTCTACCCTCAAATAAGGTAATCAGTGGGGCAGCAATGTCTTCCCTCAAATAACAGTGAGCCTCTTCCCCCAACCCGATAGCCTCAATGCTATTCCCTGAAGGCTCCTCACCTTCCATGTGGCTTTCTACAGTAATCACCTCCAAACCAATAGTACATAAAATGAAACTAATGAGGTCTTCTACCCACACGAGTGGTCAAAACCACCTAATCACGAAGTCTCTCTGTGTGAACACTACTCAACGTTCTGGTGGCGGTAATCACCAAAATAGTACCTAAGACACAACACCTATGACACCTCGTGCCCCTGCGACCATTCCGTACAAGTTAAACAGCCTCTCTATCCAAGTAACTCGGGCCACGCCCAACCTGACAGTCATCCTGCCTCATGCTGACGTCCATGATTCCCAATCACATGGTCAGAACCAACCAATGTACCCCAGGCCAAGCCCAACATATGATCAGCATCACCCAAGAATATCTAGGCCACACCCAACACAATCGCAAGGGTTCCAGCATATGCAATTTAGTAATTACATTTATAATCAAATGAATCTCTTCCAAACAGGTAAAAAACTATATAATTGAAATTCACTAACCAAGTGTTGTCCCATACAATCATTGAGGACTTTAAAGCCTCCAAAAATTCATATCAAGGTATAATAAACTAGATCAACTATTTAAAACAATACAATTAAATTATAACCATTTTGGCATCCCCCAACTAAAATGCCTAGAGGAGCAACGACCACTCTCCCAACCCCGCTCAAGAAAAATAGGTAACCTGGCTTACCCAATGGAATCCCATAGGTAAAATAAACAATTAAATAGGTAATAGTAAGTAAAAAAGGGTCACACTCAAATACCTGAAAATGAACCAAAGTTCGCACCACCCAAAAGTCGGAAAAAACAAAAAAAGATATATGAAAAACATACCTGAGACTCGTAGACATAGGCACGTCCCATATCAAGCTCCAATTTGAAGCTGACCTTCGTAGATCTACATTTACATTAAATCCCGGTGATTCCCATCATATGGAAACTGTGACATGTGAAGAAAAAGATCAAGAAGAGAACCAGGTGTGTTGGTTCAGCCTCGGTGATGTGATCTCTTAGCCACCGATGGATTGCACAATGGACTCTAAATGAAGATTATAGGGCAAGGTATATAATTTGGGTTTTTGGAATAGAGATTTTCTAAAGTTGAGGAAGAAGGAGTGGTTTTCTGAAATAATACGTGATGTTATTTCATTTAAGTGAATAAAAATAATAAAAGTACACAATATGTATTACTGACTTCATGTCATGTAGTGGCCTTGTCCGTACTCCGACATAAGAGGAGGTAGCCACATGGATTGGATGCTCCACACGGGTCGACAAACAGCTTTAAATCAGCCAGTACATAGAAAGGAGGATACACAGCATGTCAAGAAACACTACACGTTGTGTAGTAGAAAATTCTTACACAGTCATCACATGACATGTACTCAGCGAGCAAACGGCCAGTACATGCCTAACCCATACACGGTGTGTACTTTAGATTACACGGTGTGTTGTATGGAAATTTCTAGAACTTCCAAGATTTTTCCCAGTTTCTTAGAAACATGTCAACATTCAAACAGGGTCGGGATTTTGACCCATTCTAAAAACCTGGGTTCTTACAATAGATGTCGTTGAGTTGGAAGAACTGTAGAAGTAGTTACAAGAGAATCTAGAAAAGAGTTTCATATGCTCGAGTGCTTCACTAAGGGGTGTATCAATCCTCTTCACTAGGAATAAGAATGGGTAAATGTTCCTCTTCATTGATTATTGTGAACTCAAAAAAATCATGATAAAGAACAAGTACCCCTAGCCACAAATATATTACTTGTTGAATCAACTATGTGGGTCTCAGTAAAACTCTCTGGTGGAACTTTGATTGGGATATCACCAATTAAAAGTGAATAAGGAAGATATCCCTAAGACATTATTTCAAATGATTTATGGACACTATATGTTCATTTTGATTCCCTTTGGACTCACTAATGATCCAAAAATATTTATAGCCTTAATGAATAGATTATTTAGAAATTAAATTGAAAAACATTTGGTAGTATTTATTAATGATATTTTCATATACTCGACATTAAATTATTAGCGTGAAGAGAATTTGAAAACTGTGCAAAAGACATTGTGCAAGGATAATCTATATGAGAAGTATCGTAAATGTGAGTTCTAGTTAGAGGAAGATTCATTATTGGGGAATGTTATCACTAGAAAAGGGATATATATAGACTCTTTTAAGATAAAGTCAATTGAGAAGTGGACCCAAATATCATTAGTAATAGAGATGCATATTTTTGTTGGAATATCTAAGGATTAACAATAATTTGGGAGAAACATATCATAATTATCAAACCCACTAACCAAGCTAACTTAGAAGGGGGTAAAGTTTTCTAGACTAGTGAATAAAAATTGAGCTTCAAGGAGTTGAAAAAGAGTCATATCACTGAACCAATACTTATACGACCCACAATTGGGGAAATTTTTGTGGTACACAGTGAGTCATAAAATAATGTATTTGTATGGGTACTAATGTATAATGATAAAGTGATATCTAACACATTAAGGTAATTTAATGTACATTTTCATAACTATCCAACACATGATCTAGAGTTAGTTGTAGTAATATTCATGTGGAAAATATGAAAACATGATTTCTATGGGGATAAGTTTGAGAAAGAAATAGATCATAAGAGCCTAAAATATATATTCACAATGGAAGGATACTAATATATGATAGTAAAGATGGTTAGAATAGATCTGGGATCATGACTGCTCAATTCACTGCCATCCTAGGAAGAAAAATAAAGTTGAAGGTTCTCTATGTATAAAAGATCTAGAAACCTTATAAATGTTAATAATTTAATAGGATCTAATATTCTTACACTTTCAAAGGATAGACTTTGTAACCATAAAGGAAATAACATCATCCTTCTTTTCTCAAATTATTTATCAACCATCCCTTCTAGAGAAGATAAAATATTCTCAAAGAGATGATGTGTAAATACATAAGAAATAGGAATCTATAAGAAAAAATAAACCCACAGAGTTCAAAATTGATGATGAAGTTGTTGTAATATTTGTTTCAAGACTATATGTACCTTAAAATAATATGATCAATAAGGATTTTTTTCAATGATGCAGATAGCTCAACATTCTTTACCCATACAGGGAGTAAAAAGATGTATCAATATCACCAAGAGAACTATTGGTGAAATAATATGAACAAGGATATCATTGAACATACATTACAGTGTCTTGTATGTTAGTAGGTGAAGGTAGAAAAGAAAACGTCCAAACGGATGATGCAACCATTACCCATACCCACATTGAAATGGGAAAATATCACCATAGAATTTTTCACCAGTCTTGTGAGGAAATACATAGGAAATAATGCAATTGGGTTATAGTGTATTTTCTTATAATAACTTCTCATTTCATTAAAATTTTAGATGAATTTTCAATCAAAAAAAAATTAAGGATATACATCAGAGAAGTGGTGAGACAACATGATAAGATCTGATATTTAACTCTAAGTTCTAGAAAATTCTCTAGAATACTATAAACACTAATTTGAACTTCATTGCAGATTATAACCCCTAAATTGAGGGATAATCTGTGTAGACTATCTAGACATAAGAGGACATGTTGATAGAATGTTCAATGGGATTTAAAGGAGGAAGGGATAAAAATATTCCTCTTATCACATTCTTGTATAATTATAGATTTCAGTCAAGCATCAAAATGACTCCATATGAAGTCCTTTATATAAATATGAGTATAACACATGTATGATGGAATTAATTTGGTGAAAAAAATCCACTTGGACCAAAAATGGTCAAAGAAAAAATAAAAAATGTCAATTCAATTCATCGATACATCGGGACTGCATAAAGTTGATAGAAGATCTATAGTGACAATTTTCAATGAGACCTTGAGTTTAAGGTAAGATATAAGGTATTCTTATGAATATATCTATGTAAGAGAATCATGATATTTATTAATAAGGGAATGCTATGTCCTAGGTAAATTAGACCCTTTGAGATTCATGATCGCATCAGAGTTGTGGCTTATCAACTAGAACTCTCACCAACCATTCCTCAAGTACATGATGTATTCCACATATCCATATTAAGGATGTATAAACCAAATGACTCACATGTTATTAATTAAAATGTGTTATAACTGTAAAATTACCTCTCTTATGAGGAGAAGATGATGAAGATGTTTGAATATATAGATAAAGTACTATGAAATAAGATGACTCGTCTAGTATAACTACTAGGGTGAAACCATAAATATGAGGTGGAAAATTGGTGAAAAAAAACCTATAACAATGAATCTATAAGAGGGGGAGGGGTGACTCAGTGATATATTTTTCATTTATGTTAACTTTATTGTGTAAAAATAATCACCTCGTGTTAAATAATTATCGCTTTAATGAAAACTAAACATTAAAACATCCATAGGAACACAAGTATTTATAAGGTTCACTACTCAATAATAGTAGCTAGTCCTTGTCATGGTTTTGAAAAAATATTACACTACACAATCCACTAGAAAAAATCCTTTTATGTGGACACAATAAGTAGGATATAACCTTTTACTTGTGCATCACTATGATCAATGAAATACTGAATGTGATTTTCTAATCAAGAATAATGTAAAACAAGTTTTTATAAATAACTAAGAAACCTTCACCAGTTGATTTTAAACATGTTACTGTACTTCCATATCAACTTCCAATTTTGAATTATTCAAAACACAATTATTCACTTTCTTACCTAGAAGTAGTTATGAACTTCACTTTTGAAATTCATATAAAAACACAATCTGATGGATCAGTATGATTCCCTATCCCAATTACTATTTCTAGAAAATAGATAAGAAATAATTCTCAAGAAGAAATTTTGAACCACTTATTCTTTCCTAGGAAACTTCAGTCTGATTATTGGTCTGATCTGGTAACCTCTTTCTTCTTCTTCTTCTATCTGGAAAACTTCCTTTAGAAAACAATATCAGGAAATTTCTTCTAACTTCCAAAAAATTCAGCTCTATCTCTCTATTATCATGTGAAAATTTCTCCATCATTATCAAAATGTACAATTTTTATCCTTTTATTTGTTGTCACCCTGAAAATGAATGGGTGGGAAACCACTTTCACTTTCCTACACAACTAAATTTCATGAAACACACATATAAATTTTATTTTGACCTCATCTTTAACCTTTTTAATTCTTCTTAACTCCTCTCAACTCTTCTTTGAACTTCAGTCACCTTTGAACATTATAAAAATTATTGAGTCTGATACAATTGCCATTCTGATTATATTTTTCATTATGAAGAACATATATATAAGTCCAAAAACCCCAAATTTTTTCTTCAATCCATTTGAAAAAAATAATGAATTATTATTCTTAAGATTCATACCAACTGAAAAACAATAACTCATTATGATTCTCCATGCCAATTGATATACAAGAAACTCTTATACCATAAACATCATTGAAACTTCTAAATATTCTAGCACCACCTTGACAACACCTCAGAAAACATCTTCAAAATAATTCTTTTTATATTTAATCAATTATCAATTCCTCGGAACAACGGTCTTGTGTCAAGTGAAATCCATCATCTGATGATTTATTAGTGTCAGCATGTGTCTAATAAATCGATCTCTTTTTCACTATAATGAATCCATGTCATGAATTGTCTGATTACTCTTGACCAACTTGGAAAACATGACATAGAACATATTTTGTCCTTGACCCACTCAAAAACACCACCCAATTTTTTTTATCTTGACCAAATTTATGTAAAAAACAAATTTATGAAAATGGTTGAATACATTGTTGATCATTATTTGGTTGATCAGTCTATGATCCCATCTGATGGATCAATCTTTGATGCTCTTCTCATTCATCGGTCCCTACAATTCAAGATTTATTAAACATTTTATCTTTGATAGAACTCTACTTCTAAAGATCTTTTGATACCAATACTTTATTTTATAGATAGGTTTCAGAGTAACTTAGAGGGATTGGTGGAACACCACATTTGATGGATTGACAATGACAAAAACTT
The DNA here is from genome assembly GCA_963277665.1 of Viscum album. Lineage (NCBI taxonomy): Eukaryota > Viridiplantae > Streptophyta > Magnoliopsida > Santalales > Viscaceae > Viscum > Viscum album. The sequence goes on along the minus strand of OY728125.1, from coordinate 1,489,064,321 downwards.
CAAACTTACTAGTCTTTTAAACAATTTCTTCGTTTGGTGATTCTCACTTTGATGAACTGAGATCGAAATAATTATTATTTTCTTCTAAAAAAACTATATTTTATCCTGAATTATTCCTATCTTTGAGAAATTTAAGATTATTATAGTATAATTTGACTTATATTGGAAAGTTATATTACATACCATCCTTCCATAACCATCTTTCTATCTAACCAGTCCTTAATCCAATAGGAACCACTTAGAATGACTCAGCCAACATTTCCCATTCCTTCACAATTCTTGGATCACAAGTTAATAGAAAACTTATGATTTTGAAAATATAAAAATCTATAAATAATCATATGATTTTATATCAAATACCATTAAATATATTCAAACTTTGAGACAATTTATCTTAACTATTAGAACATCGTTCTAGACCTAATGTTAGTTCGATAAAAAAAGATCACTCTAAAAGCATTTTCAGAATAGAAAAAGAAGAGAAATGAATTTTATTAAGAATTATGTGTGTGTTTAACTGAGTCTGGTATAGCTTCATCTGATCACCAAACCACATCAAAGTGATGTGATTTTTCATAATGAGAACAAAATAAAAAATAAACAACAAAGCATCATTCAGCATCTGAAGAACATCTCCATCCAAATTGGTCTGAAAAGACATCAGTCTTTGGATTTTGTTGTCAAACAATGTTTATAAATCACTAAACATTGTAAACTCATCCTACAGATTATCAATCAATAATTCTAAGCCTATTTAAGCTAACTCATTATAGTAAACAAGAATCATTGATAGCAAAACCATGTTGTCCAAAAGTAAATACTTACAAAACTCCTTTAACATTAAAATATTCTTTTACTTTTACCTTTCAAGATTTATTTTTACATTCTTTTATATACAAGTTTCCTACATCCTTCAGAAAACTATCAGAAATTTTCACACAATTACATGCTTAGTTCACAAATTACCCACAACTCCCGTATATACATGATTTTTTAAAAGTTTTTGTACATATCAATGGAGATATTTATGTAACATTATTTTTCACTCCCTTAAAAACACTATCAAAATACAATATAAGAGAGGGGAAATAAATACATACCTCAACATTGGAGGGAAATAGTTTGGATGTCTATGTTTCTTAGTTTGAAAAATGACACCTTTGATAAAAGTTTTGTGAGAATGTTAGTAACATGTTCCAATGAAAGAACATAATCCATCTTGAGCTCCTTCTTCTCAACATTATATTTGATTAAGTGATATTTCATATCAATCTATTTTGAAATAAAATCTATTGCATTTTTTGTAAGGTTTATAAAAATTTGATTATCCCAACCCAATATCAAAGGTAACTTCAATTTGAAAAGTAAATCTTCTAACTGAGACTTCATCCACATAATTTGTGCAAAATATTTAGTGGTAGAAACATTTTAAGATTTATCCATGATAAGAGTCATTGAATTTTTATTTCAAGTATAAAAACTTACACAAACTTTACCTAGAGAGAAAAATTTACTAAATGTGGATCTTCTATTATCAATACTTCATGCCCAATCAGTATTTTTTAGAAAAACAAATAAATTCATTCTGAGCTATCATACATGATTCTAAAATTTATTTTACCTTTGATATATCTAAGGACTATTTTTATAGAAAAAATATTTTATTCTTTTTTAGCACTTTGGAATCTTTTACATAAGGTAACAATAAAAATAATGTCTAGTCTTGAGGTAGTTAGATAAAAGAAACAGTTAATCAACTTTTGAAACTATTTTGTGTCAACTTCCTAACCTTCTACATATTTAGTAAGTTTGGTTTCCACTGAAATTGGTGTGTAAAAGGTTTCTAATTTTACTTACCAAACTTCTTAAGAAGTTATATAGCATATATTTCTTGATAAATAATAATTTATTTCTCTTTTTATGAGATTTGTAACCAAAGAAAGTGTTTCATTTCACCAATGATAAAGATTTGAATCCACTTTTTCATTTATTTAGCAAACCTTTCACAAGTTCATTCATCATTCACAACAAAGATAATGTCTTCTACATAAAAAATAACAATCAGGGAAGTATCATGACTTTATTTTATGTACATATTATAATCAACTATTCCTTTTTTTAAAACTAAACATCCTCAAGCAGGTATCCAATTTGGAGTACCATGCCCTTTCAACTTGGTTTATACCATACAAGTCTTTAGTCAACTAAATCACACAAATTTCATCACTCCTAATAACAAACCCATGAGTTTGTTCAACATAAACTTCTTTATTGAGTTCTCTATTCAAAAAATATTACTTTACATCCATTTTAAACATTTTATAACTTTGTTATGTAGTAATTGCATGAAATATTATAATTATTTCAAACCTTTACACATGATCAAAATTCCAATAAAAATAAAAACATTCAATCTATGAGTATCCTTTGTAAACCAATATTTATTTTATTCGTTATACCTCATAGTCTTCATTCAACTTATTTCAAAACACCCACTTTTACCTATAAAATTTTTTCATTTGTCTAGGTGTGATTTCCCAAGTATCATTATTCAATATAATCCAACTCTTCTTTAATTTCATGAATCCATTCTAGAAGATCAAAATATTCATTAGCATGTTTTAGATCTAATTTTTAATACAAATATGTATGTTTAATAACTTTTTATTTTATTTTTATTTGAATATTTTTTCTTGATCACCAATTATGCTTTTATCATTCACTTGCTTCCATGGCCAATGATAATATGTTCACAATTATTCCTCAACACTAAAAATAGATGATTATATTTCTTCCACCTATGTGTCATCGTAATTTTTGAATCCATTACATGTTTCATAATAATAGTTCTTTCATCATCTTTGTCTTACTCATCTTCAAGTGATTGTGATACATATTCCTCAGCTTTTTTTAGAACTTTTACAATAAGAGAACCAACTAATATTCTACCTATTGGGTGAAACATCTATATATTCTTCCATGTGAAGAATATCCATGAATGATTTCACCTTCATATCTTTAATCAAACTTTCCATGGTTTCCACCTTTTTTATTTATGATGCAGGGACTCCCAAAAACTGTTATGTTTTTTAAACATATATTTTTATTATAAAACACTTCATAATGAGTCATGTTAGAAACTAGCCTGTAGAAACATCGATTATGAATATAAATAGTTCGTCTTATATATTTCCTCTAAAATTAATGATAAAGACCATGCTTAAGAAACATATTACCCCCCCCCCCCCCCATTTCAATCAGACTTCTATTCTTCCTTTCACCAACCCCATTTTATTATGGTGTGTATGGAGTATTGAACTCATGTCAAATTCCATGTTTTTGAACAAAACTTTTTATTTACTCATTCTTGTATTAAAACCCATTATTATTTATTAAATTATTCAGAAAATATCCACATTTTTTCCCAACTCTTCTCCTGACACTTTTAAACATTTAGAGTATCTGAATTATGTTTCAAATATATAAAAAAAGTAATTCAACTAAAAATCATCATCGAAAGAAATAAGGTACTTATCTATGAAAGATGATTGTTTTATAATTATCCCATAGATGTAATAATGAATAAGTTTCATGGTTTTAATTTAATGAATATCAAATATCTTATGTATATAGTTTTTTATTTTCACTTTCTAAAAAATTTCACACACCGGTATTTTCTTCTTAACATATTAGGAATACCACAAACAGTATCTCACATTGATGACTTGATCATGTTTCTATAACGCATATGTCCCGACATTTTATTACACAATTAATTTTCTCCGATCATTATTAATAACAATAATTTTGAACCACACCAAATTTAAATATGTTTTTTTTGTGCATTGGCTTTTTGTAACAGCTTTTCCAACTTCCTCTCTTTTCAAAAAAAAAACCATATTTTCTTCAAAAAAATGTAATAAAACATACATAAATTTGTTTTTTAAAATATTAAAGAATATATCTTTCTTTTATTTGAAATTATATACCTCGAAAATAGAATATCCAATGCCTTTTATTCTAAGAAATTCATCATTAAAAATGTCATTATTCCTTCTTTGAAATCATTAAAATTTTTCAACAATTTCAAATCACCTATAATATGGAAAAAACACCCACTGTACAAAATCTAATGTTGTTCTCCTTTTGTATCTATGAGAGACGTTACTATAACAAGATATATTTATTCCCATTTTTATTTCTTCACATCTATATTTTTAGAAAAATTATAATCATTTTGTTATGTCGGTAAAAAAATTAGACATCCTTTTTCAAGATTTCTAGGTTGTACACATCTTTAAAAAATTGTTTTTAAAGGTTGGAACCTATTCTAAATTTTCAAAACATCATTGTAAGATTTATTATTTTAAGGGGATTGACTCCCCCTTGATATTTTCCTTCTATTAAACATGGGATAATTGTAATATTTCTGATTTAACTAAAACAAATATTTTTATCCCAAATCCACCACAATATTAAGAGTTCCCACAAAAAGAATAATTTCGTCTAAAACGTCCAAACTATTTATAATTTTCAACATGTTTCTTAGAAACTTTCTTATCTTTCTCATAAAAAATTTTTGAGCCCCATTATTTCTGTTATCACCTCGAATCTTATTTTTCAATTCAAATTTATTTCCAACTTTTTTAAAACTAAAAGTAGTAACAACTTATGTTTTAGGATCAGAATTTTTAGAAACTTTTGAATTCTTGACTTTGTTGATTTTGGCCACATACATGATTTTATTAGCTTTTTTATTATTAGGAATAACTTAAAATTTATCTTCGACCTTTTAACATAAATTCTACAGATCCTTATTAGGTTTAACCTCCCTAAAACTTTCAGTAAATTCCTAGATAGAGTTCTTGAAACTTATAACTCCATGCTCAACTTTAGAATGTTTTTTGTTGAAAAAGTTCCAACTCTTCTTCCTTCTCCTTCAACTTTACTTCAAGATGTTCATTCTGATTATTTTCCTTCTCAAAAGACATATTAAAACAATTATCCTCTTCTACCAACTTATCTTTCTCTTCAAGAATGTATTCATGATTATATTTTTTTAGATTTTCCTTCTTCAACATCTTTATTTCATTTTTAAGTCTTCCTATAATTCTGAGACATTATCTCAATTATCTCTTCAAGAGAAACTCAAACTCTATTTCTTGTTATTTAGAACTGCTACTTCCAAACTCTTTATTGTTACCTATATCTATAGACAACTTTTCTCTAAGAACTTCATAAAACATTTTAGATTCAACATTAAAATCTTTATCTTCATTGTCTTTATAAAAAAAATGTATCCTTTTGGATTTGGAAAACTTTTTATGTTTTCCCTTGAAATAAGATTTTAACTTATCATTATGTTTCTTCCAAGATATTATTAAACTTATATAATCTTCATCACTATTATCATAATTCTTTATTTGAGGTAAACTCATAGAAAATTTTCCAATATCTCTACATTCAAAACATTTAAAGGGTATCTTTCCCTTGATTTTTCATGTATCTTTTTCACATTTTAAAAACAAAAGTATAGAAATTCTTCAAGATTGTTACATTCCTTTTTTCAGATTCAGAATAACCACATTCTTCTTCTTCAAGAATCTTATTATAATTTTATTTCTTTAAAATCATGAAGAAAATTCCTTGATCAACGTTTTTTATCATTCATAAACTTTTCCCTTATCATTTAATAAGTAATGAGAGTACTAAAAAGATCATCTATAGATAGGGTTTTAGGATCACTATATTCCAAAGATGAAAACTTTCCATCAATCTTATTAGGAATATTTCCCATGATATTTTAAAAAATAGTTGATTATTACAACTTTTCACCATGAAATATTATGGTGCTAAAAATATCATTCACCATTGTATATATGTTTCCAATAGATTTATATTCACCCATTTTTATATCTTCATATTTCAGCCTCTAAATGCTTAAATTTATATTCTTCGCCATTTAATTACGCTCATATTTGTTTTTCAATTTTTCCAAGATACCATTGGTAGTAGAAACTCCCTTCACTCTAAGTAATTAACTTTAAAAAGGTGATGAGAGTAATGTATTTTTAGCTCTTCCAACATTCTAAAGATTATTTTTTCCACATGTGTAAGTAGAAAATTATTAAATAGAGGAGGTAATGTATTTGTAACACCTCCCAAAACATCATACCTAAGAGACATAAGATAATGAATTATTCTATATTTCTAGATATGATAGTTCTTTCCATAAATGAATGAAATACACTTACTGTTCCTGCAATTAAGATTCTCTGCAACAACTTCTCTTTAAAAACTATAGTAAAGAGTAAACAAAAGGATCATTTTTTCTAATACCACCTGAAAATCCCCAACCAAGATCAATGTATCACTAAGTGGGGGAGGGGTTAATCAGTGATATATTTTTCTTTTATGTTAACATTATTATGTAACAACATTTTCCTCCTATTAAAGTGTTATCACTTTTCTGAAAACAAAACATTCACACATCCACAAGAAAAAAATTATTTATAGGGTTCACTACTCAATAAGAGTGTCTAGTCCTTAGATTGGTTTCAAAATAATCGAATACCATAAAACCCACTAGAAAATAATAATTTTGTGGATACAACAAGTAGTATATACCCTTAAACTTTTATATCACAATGATCAATAAAATTGTTCATGTACTTTTCATTGCATGAATTATGTAAAACAAGTTTGTTTAACAATGTAAGAAACCTCCACTAATTGGTTCTAAACATGTCATTGTTCTTCCCTAACAACATCTAATTCTTAATTCTTAAAAACAAAATTATTCACATTCCTAACTAGCAGCAGGTATGAACATCACATTTGGACTTTATACAAAAATTTAGTTTTAAGGCTTGGTCTAATTACCCAGTATGATTACTCATCCCAGAAACAAATAAGAAATAATACTCAGGTTACTATTATTAAGCACTTTTTCTTTCCTCAGAAACTTCTGTTTGATTTCTTGACCCATTCTGGTAACCTCTTACTTCTTATTCTTTTTCTGTATAGAAAACATCCTTAAGAAATATCGATTTGAAAAATTATTCTCTATTATAAAACATTAAGTGCTCTATCTATCTGTCCATGCATAAATAGTATTCCATTGTCCTCATAATGTACAATGTACTTCCTTCTATTTATAGGATTCTTGAAAAGGAATGTATGAGAAAGCACTTTCAATTTCTCTGTCAAATAAATTTCAAGAAAATAAAATTTTACAATCACTTTAATATCATCTTTGAAACTTTCAGTGATTCTAAACTCTTCTAAATTATTCTCGAACCTTATCAAAAATATATTCATATTCAAACATTACAATAATTATTCAGTCTGATACAATTTTTATTATAGTGATGTTTCTCATTACAATGAAATCATATGTAAGTCTACAAACACCCAATACATTTCTTTATAGATTTTTAATACAACCTAATAGATACTTAATTCATATATTCATACTAACTGAAACAAGCTAATAATTTTTTTTATCTATAACAAATGAGATTCTTGGAACTCTTCTTCCATAAACATCATTATAAATTCTAAAGATTCCAAAAACCCCTTGGCAGCACTTGGGAAAATATAATCAAAACAATTCTATTTATCTTAAATTTCTCAACAATTCCTTAGTTCAATGGTCCATAATCTGATGAAATATAATGTCTGGTGATTTATTATTTCAACATGAGTTTGATTGATAGGTGTCTGTTTCTCTTTAATGAATTAGGGTCATGCATTGTCTGATTACTCTTGATCCACATGGAAAATGACTAACAAAACTTATTTCAGCCTGGGCCCACTCAAAAACACCTCAAAGTTCCTTTATCTTGACCCAATTGAATCAAAACACAACCAGATGAAAATGTTTAACTACATTTTTAATCATCATTTGACTGATAGGTCTCTGATCCCATTAGATGGATCGGTCTCTAATACCCTTCTCAATCATCAGTCCCAACATTTCTCGATTTTATAACCATTTTACATCAGATAGAACTCTACATCTAATGCATTGTTGATACCAACACTATATTTGATAGATTGGTTTCATAATTACTCCAATGGATTGGAGGAACACCACATCCAATGGACCAGCATCGACAACAAATTCATAATTATCAGTCCTTTTATATGGGGCCGGCATTAAAAATTACATAATCATTAGTTAATTAATCAATTCACATTGAGGATCTCTTCTATATTTGAGTTTTATAAAATTTTACCCTAATTATTACATAAAAATTGAAATATTAAAAATTAGACACTTCTACTCACTATCCATTTTTTGACAAAATAAAACTCTTTAAAATTAAACATGATTTCTTTTTTTTTGATAAAAATATTTATAACATTGATATTGACTTAATATATTGTCTTACACATCCTTATTCCTTGTGAAAAAACATTTTAAAATGTGGTAAGAGCACAAAATTCTATGTAAGGGCTATAAAATATGGAATAAAACCATTAATCCATGAATATTCTAAACTTAAGAAATCATTTTCACAAAATTATATATTCACCAATAAAACTTATGCTCTTTAACATACCACACGAAATCATGAGATTCCGAAAAAAGTTATTATCAATAATAAATAAATAAAGTTAAATAGTGGCATTAATATCATACTTACACTGTAGTTTTCACATCTATATAGGGAGTAACCTTCATGGTTACATTTTAAATAACTATCACAATATATTCCCAAAATATCTTAGGAGAAACCCTACCGGTTAACCCCATATCATTACCCAATGAATTGGAGAGCTATCATGGGCTCACCTAGTCCATGTTTATCATGGAACCACCCATATATATAAAAAATTCCCAATAACCTTAATATTATTAGAACACATAGAACAATAATAAAGGAAAAATAACATTTCCACTTTCAAATCACATTTCATCTTTACAAGACACACACTCATAAATCAAATCACGTTATTATAAAATAAAATGGAAAACATGTAGAGTAAACATAAATACATAATAGAAACATGAAAGAAATAAATTAAATTCATAAATTATATATTAAAAAACAATCCAAGATATTGAAATAATCAATAAATTTTTAAAACAAAATTAAAACATTTAAAAATTATATTTTTGAATCAATGAATCCCATACCACATTGAAACTTTTGAAAGGAACTAACTTTTTATATCCCTAATTTCAATAATAATAATGCTTAAAATCATTTTGAAATCAAGGAAATTAATGAGAAATATTTAGAATAATATATCTTTAAAACATTTAAAATGATATTTTAATTAAAGAGCCTCTAACCATTTGGAACATTTAAATTAAATCCACAAAAAATTATAACATTTTAAAAAAAATTAAATAAAATTATTATATATATAATATGGATAAAAAATATCAAATCAGTTGTATATACACCTTATAAAATAATAAATGTGCATATCATCAATAAATACCACAATGAAAGGAGATTGAGATGAAATCCCTTACCTCGAGTCTGACTTGTCGCGTACGTTCTTTATATTACTAAATAATAAATATAGGTTAATTTATAATTTCATTTGAACCTTTACCAATATTATTATTCTATTTATATCACTTATTTATAATGTTATAACAATTTCATAATTATTTAAGTTCACGCCGGACATTTTGTTAATATTTGTTACTTGAGTTCAAAAATGAACTTGGTATGATGTAAATTGTCCATTTGGTCATAAGTAAAAAATATATTTAATAATATTACTGTAATAATGATCTCATTTATACATGAATTATACTTTTAAATAAAACCATTAATTATGATTATGAAAAATGAACAATGTTATAATCATGGAGACGGTAGGTCGTACGTACGCATGAGTAACATTCCCATTTTATATTGATCACTATGGAAATAAGGTAAATATTATTTTCTATTTAAATACTGAAAATATACTCATTAATATCATATTAATCATTTAAATATACTTATATATATCATATAAGTGATGTAGTGAATAAAAACGAATCACATCGCTTTGTATAGGTGATAGTTCACACATACGTACAGATGTTTTTATCATTTTTATGTACGTGGAAACTAAGAACATAATTATATTATTATATCTTAATGATTAATATTTCATCAATACTACATATTAAAATTATTTCCATAATTATGACCAGTCATGAGAGGCAATTATGGAAAAAAAATTATATCAGTTCGTGGAGATGATAGTTCACATGTACGCACAAACGATTAATTTCATTCCCATTAATTGAAAGTGGGGGTGGATTCAGGTGATGATTTTAACATAATGACATCTTAGTATATTTATGATACTAGAGTTATTATCTCATCATGGTTGAAGGATATTTTAAGAAAGCTTGGGATGAAATAAAATAGAAACACTTAAAAAACCTTACCATTCCTTCAGATGATCACAGTTTTAACACCTTAACACCTCTAAGAAGGGTGTTCTTCCTAAAATAATTCTTCATGAATGTGGGTAGGGGATCTAGTAATGTTTTTGGGCAGATCATGGAAAAATGATTTTTGAAGAGTAAGGAATAGAGAAGAAGAGTGTCTTTTTATAGGAGAGGGGATTGTCACTCTTGGAATTATTAGAAGTATTAAATTGATATAAATTAATTTTCCACTACAAATCGGTCCGAGATGATTTTTTTAAAGGTAGGGTGAGGATGGATCTAAATAATTTCATTTAATAAAATATAAACAAATTTTGTATATTCTTTAATCAGTAACTTTATGTTTTAAAACTTTTAACTCATACCGTTTTATTAAGTAATTTATAATTTGAGAGTAAAAAATAATTACCAAAACATTAAAAACGACCAATGAATGTGTTATTAATGAAATTTTTAGAATTATATCAACTATTTTTCTAAATCTTGTATATTTAGAAATTTTATAACATTTAATAAAATATTTTATAATTTATAATATGAATTATGTCAATTTTGACACTATTCATTATTTTACTTTTTATAAATTTTAAAAACAAGATTAATTTGAAATAAAATACTTTAACATATCAATAAAATGTTAAATTATTCCATAACATTCATGTATCATATCCAATTATTTAATTTATATTTATTTTAAAATTATTAATATAATTTATTTGATTCTTCCTTTCATAAATCTATTACTACATCAGCATTAAGTCATAAATAAATTTAATTATTTATGATATAAAAAATATAAATAATAATAATGACTTAGATAATAATTTTATCATTCTAAGGACTATTTATAGTCTAATATATCACTTATATATTCTCGTATTGAAATTGTTTTAGTAATAAGAGACATATGTATGATATCTTTGTTTTTACTTGAAATAAAATATTATTAATATCATAATCACACCCAAGTGGCTTCCAAAAGAGGTAATTTTGGAACATGTCTTTTATTGGTCAATAATAAATCATAAAAAATATTAGTATAAGTTTTAGGATAGTTTTATATTATTATAATATTATTTTTACCTTCAATTACTTAATTTACTTTTAACTGTCGTAAATAAAATACAAAAGTTATTATTTACAAAAAATTAAGTTGATCTTATTAGATCAAATTTTTCATACTGATTAAAAATATGTATTTCCATTTTTCAAAATTTTATTAATATAACTGACTAAAATTAATTTAAAATTAATCTTCTTGACAGATCGAGGAAAAATGTTTTTAAAGTAAAAACATTCAAAAGTTCACAAAGTTTTTATATCCAATTTAATTTTTAAATTTACTAAAATGACCTAAATTGGATTAAATTTTAAAAACATAATCTAAATATACTTTAAAAACAATTAAAAGGATAATATAACAACACAAATAAATTAGATGAAAAAGAAGCTTTGAATTGAAATGCGATATTTTTTACTTTTCATTAAAATATGAATTCTATCAAATAAATAACAAAAACTCAAACAAAGTAAGTTTTGATGTCCCGCATCAATATGAAAAGATTTTTTTTTCAAATAGAACTTATAAAATTGTCAAAAACTAGATTTAAAATGGTTTCTCCATAAAAAGTTGATAAAATTTAATTTTTTGAAAAATACTCATTTTATAAGTAAAATTGAATTTGTTCTAATATAATGTATAGAAAACACATAAGAAAAATTATAAATATTAAATTGAATTTATATTTCATTAATTTATTCAAAAAAAAAGTGATTGTATTATTTTATAAACATAATTATTCACATTTAAGTAGTTTTTCATAAAAATACATCCTTTATATTCAATTATTTTTTAGTTTCAATTGAAGTTAATTTGGTAACCAATGAACCATTATATAAACATGTGTAAACCATATTTTCATAATTTTGTTAACATTTTTCATTCCCTCCATTCTAATGGCTAGTCAATGACTACCATATAATAATATTTAGTTTTTCATTTAAGCTTGTTGTGGTGCACCGTGTATGTTATCAAACAAAGTATTTCTTTTTAAAAATATTGGATGTTATATTCTCCCCCTTTTAGAAATTAAATCTTCACAATTTTTAATTCGGTATCGATAACTATATATTGAATTTTCAAAATACCTTTATTGAAATCCAACATCAGAACAAGGTTCAATAAAATAGGCAATTTAAATGAATGAATAGGAAATACGATGGTCACCTGCGACAGCACATACTAGGGTTCCATGTAGTAAAACATAGATACAGAAGAGAAAACTAACCATCAAGTTCTGATGGAGTGTGATAGAAAACAATTTCTAGAGAATGTTAACAAACACAAAACCATAAGTTTTTGATTGGTTAAAAGGTCATTGATTCCTCAGTAAGAGAATTAAATAGATAACATTTCTCTTTTAGGATCCATTTCATCGATTTGTAGAGTTAATTTACTTTCTTTAATAATAATTTAAATAAAAATACTTACTTGAGAAGTAGAGTTTCATCATTTAGTCTATTTACACAAAATATTCATCTTTTTTTTCTCTAAACGATGATTATTTAAGACGATTTTTTACACCAGAGTCATTTTCTAGAGAATCACACAATCAATAAAATATTAACTATATATTCTTATTTTCAAGAAACATTATCCCAAAAATGGTTAATATAAAATAATACATTTTCTCAAAAATAATTAACCTTATTTGAAGAAATTATACTTCAAACTCCAACATTAAACGGTAATACCAAAAGATCAACATAGATAATTCAACAAATAATTTTCCTTAAAATTCATTAAAATAATCCAAACTAACATTGAAACCTAAAATTTTGAAGGATTGTAACACAGAGTCTTCTAAGATAAATTTTAACATTTATCTCTAAATAACCTAAATCACTCTTAATGTCTCATACTAAAAAGTAATTAACCTAATCAGGCATTCTCCACGATAGGTTAATCACATCCATAAATTACCCAAATCACCCTAAGTTCAAAATAAAATCATTCATTATTCCACAGTAAAATTAAATCGTTACTCCTCAAATAAAATCCCATAGTATTCTATTTACCTTAATTATATAAAGTTACCAAAATAGTGAATGTCTTCCAAAATAACATTTATCACTTAATCCCCAAATCATTTTCCAATATCAAGGATATTCATTTGATAAAACATAAGTTCTCAAAATCAAATTATTCTTATTCCATCAACTCTTTTAACAGAAAATAAAAATTCATACTAACCAATAAATGCACATAGGCCAATGGTAAGCAATAAAGCCTTATTGACCATTGGTTGTGGGTCCGATACTTGCATCCTTGTCTAATGTGACAGGTTTCTTGCCCTTCATATAAGTTTTCCATTTTTTAAAACTATATAATTCTTATAATAATACCAAATTGATAGAAAATAATCAAAAATAATCATAACATTTTTTAACCTCAATTTTTATCTCATACATTTCATTTGACATCCCAAAAAGTAAAAACCCATAATTACCTAAAAAAACATCATATAAACCCTAATGTTTATACATAATTATGTCCAAAAAAGAAAAGATAATTCTTCTACAAATAACATTTTCCTATAAAAAACTTTTGGTTTACACTCACTAAAAATAGAAATTATTTAGAAAATAATCCCATTATCAAAATATAAATAATAATTTTAAACATTTCATCATACATAGATCTAACATAACTCTTGAATTCCTAGAATGTAGGCATCAAAATCATCCAGCATTCTTCATGTTCCCTTAACCATGATTTTCCATATTATCTTTTAATAATTATTTATTATGAACAAAACAGGAATCATTTTCTAATATTCAATAATGTTAATATACGAGTTAAGAAATAATCCATACCTTTCATATGTCATTTTCAGTTTCTTCATCTTCAACTGTAATAGAATTAGGTATTGTTAAACATATATTTCTATGGTCTGGATGATCTCATTCATGAACCTTATTCATATGAAATATATTTTAATAATAACCATACTCCCCACATTTAAAACATTAGATTGATAACTCAGGAAGAACATATTTTCCTTTCATTTAGTCGACTGAAATCTTCCTTTTTCCTTGGAATTTTACTGCTTTATGTCCTTCCTTATCACATCTATAACATCTTCCAATCCCTTTAAAAAAATAACTAAGTTTTTCTTTCTACATCCTTGACAAAAAATGTCATTGAATATACTTACTTTTATGATCATTATTACTTCAACTTCCATAGGGATTTGTTTCTCTCATATAGGATGCATCAAGAAAATCACAAAGTTTCAAGTGGTTAATAATTACTCCTAATAGTTGTTTTAGAATAACCACAAGATTTCTCATGTGAGCTCCCAATTCACTTGGTTTCATATTCCCAGAACTGCTATATTTTCTTTCACATCCATTGTTACTTTCATGCCTATTGGATTCTTCAATTTACAAAAACCAAAAAGGTTAGTAGGTGTATAAAATTAAATTCCTCATATATTATCATATGATGAAGATAAACACTAAGATATACTTATCCATGTTATCTCAAACTCATTCAATTTTTCTAACATGATTATGATGCTTTATAATATTCTAACCTTTATTGTTATATACAAATTGTCAATTATGATTAAATAACTCCCTAACCTCTAATGTTATCTAAACAAACCTTTGATACCAAATATAAGGCCCCAGACTTAAACATTAAATAATCTTGAGTTAATTCAAGAATAAACATTGGGGATTTTTTTAGGTTTACAATTCTAGAGAATTAGGCCATAACTATTACATAACAACTCAAATATTACAAAGTAGACACTTCTAATCACTATCCATTTATTCACAAAATAAAACTCTTTAAAATAAAACATGATTTATTTTACTTAATAAAAGTCTTTATAGTATTCATCTTGACTTCTTCCTTTATCTTACTCATCCTTATACCCTATGGAAAACATTTTAAAACATGATATGAACACAAGAAAGATCAGTAATGGATATAAAATATGGAATGAAACCATTAATACATTAATATTTTAAACTCATGAATACATTTTAAAAAAATCATACTTTTCACCCATAAAACATAATCTCTTTAACATACCTCATGAAATCATAAGATTCATGAAAAACTTCTTAGCGGTCATAAATCATAAATCTAACTTATAGCATCTATATCATACCTACATTATTGCTTTCAAATCTAAATAGGGAGTAACTTTAACGGTTACATTTGGAATACCAATCATAGTATATTCTCTAAATTTCATACATGAAAAATTCCCAAGAACATTAACATAATCAAAACACCTAAAACAAGCATAAAGAAGAAATAACTTTTCCACTTTGAAATCACATTTCTTCTTTATAAGCCCTGCAGTCATAAATGAAAACACATTATTATAAAATAAAATGGCACACTTGTAAATTAAACATCAATACACAATATCAACATGAAAGTGAAAATTTTATTTCATGGAATATATGTTAAAAAATCCTTCCATGTTATTGAAATAATCCATCCATTTTTAAATCAAAATTAAAACATTCAAAAAGAATATTTTTGAATCAAAGTGTCTCATACAACTTTGAAACATTTTAAAGGAATTAACATTTTATAACATTAATTTACATATAAATAAATCCTTAAAAATAATTTTTAAATCATGGACATGAATGAGAATGATTTAGAGGAATAAATATTTAAAATATTAAAAATGATGTTATAATTAAATAGTCCCTTACCATTTAGAAAATTTAAATTATAAGCTATGTGGACGTATAACATTTTATAAAACATTAAATAACATGATTATAGATATAATATGGATATGAAATGTCAAAGGGGTTGTATATACACCTTATAAAATATTAAAGTTGCATATCATCAAGAAATGCCTCAATGAAACGATATTGAGATGAAATCCTTTACCTCGAGCCCGAATTTTATTGTATATTCATTTAATTCATGAATTATAAAAATAGCTTAACTTATACTTTCTTGAAAATATTTTTTAAATTTTATTTTCCCTTTATATCACTTATTTATAATGTTACAAAAATCACTTAATTATTTAAATTCGCATCGGACATTTTGTCAATATTCAGTACTGGAGTTCAAAAATGAACTTGGTATGATATAAATTTTCCATGTGGTCATAAGTAAATATTCTCCAGAATAATATTAATGACATAATAATCAATTTTATCCATGAATTATAATTTTAAATCAAACCATTAATTATGGTTATGAGAAATGCACAATGTTTTAATCATGTAAATGGTTGGTTGTACGTACGCATGAGTAACATTTCCATTTTTCATTAATCATTATGGAAATAAGGTAATTATTATTTTATTCTTACATAAATATAATATAATAATTAATATCATATTATCTATTTAAATATATTTATATATGTCATAAAATTGATGTAGTGAATAAAAACAAATCGCATATAATTGTGAAGGTGATAGTTCACACGTACACACGAACGATGTTATCATTTTTATGAGCATGGAAAGTAAAAAAAATTATTACATTGTTATCTTATAAATATTAATATGACATTATTATAATATATGAAAATTAATTATATCATTATGGCCAATAATGAGAGATGGTTATGGAAATCAAATTATATAAGTTTGTGGAGGTCATAGTTCACACGAACGAACAAAAGAATGATTAATTACTTTCCCATTTAATAAAAGTGGAGATGGATTTTGGTGATTATATTAACATAATGACATCTAAATATATTTAATATATTTTTATTATTCTCTCATAATGGTTGGAGTATATTTTAAGGAATTTTATGAAGAAAAAAAATAAAAACACTTAAATAAAAACATTACCTTTCTTTTGGATGATCACATTTTTCAACACCTTAACACCTCTAATAACAGTGTTATGCCTAAACTAATGCTTCAAGAATTTGGGTAGGGAATATAGGAAGGGTTTTGGGAAGATCTTGCCTACAAAAAAATGTTTTTTAACTTTAAGGAATAGAGAATAAAAGTTTATTTTATAAGAGAGGGGAGGGTCATTCTTGGAATTATCAAAAGTAATAAATTTATATAAATTTATTTTCTAATTCAAATGGTTCAAATTTTATTTCATTCAAATATAGTATGTTGATGGGTTAAAATACTTTTATTTAATAAAAATTAGACAATTTTTGGATATTATTTAATCATTATCTTTATGTTTTAACCCTTTTAACTCTTACCATTTTATTATGTAATTTACAATTTGATAGTTAAAATAATTACCATAACATGAAAAACGACAAATTAATGAGTCATTAATGACATTTTTAGATATATATAAACTATTTGGATGAATCTTGTGTTTTTATAAATGTTATAACACTTAATAAAAATATTTTATATGTTAAAATATGAATTATGTCAATTTTGATACTATTTATTCTTTGACATTTTAAAAAATCATAACAACATGATTCCTTAAAAAATAATTTAACCTAACAATAAAATGTAAAATCCATAAAAACTCTTGTATGGCATAAAATATTTAAATTTATATTTATTTTAATATTATTAATATCTTTTATTTGATTCTTCCTTTAATAAATCTATTATCACATCATCATTGTGTCATAATTAAATTTAATTTTTTAACATCTAAATATTATAAATAATTTATCATGATGTATATAATATTTTTATATTTCTAAAAACTAGTTTTTATTCTAATATATCACTTATATTACCCCATATTACCATTTTTTATTAATAAGAGACAAGTTTCAGACATCTTTGTCTTCACTTTAAATAAAATATCATTAATTTTATAATCACACCCAAGTGGTTTCCAAAGGCCACAATTTCAGCCCAAGTATTTTATTGGATAATAATAACTCATAAAATAGTATTAGTATAAGTGATATGGTAGTTTTATATTATTATAATATTATTTTTGTCTTTAATTTCCCAATTTACCTTTAATTGTGGTAAATAAATTACAATACTTAATATTCACAAAAATTAAGATGATCCTATTAGATCACATATTTCCTTCTTATTAAAAAACAATTATTTCCATTTTTCAAAATTATATTCATATAAGTGAATAAAATTAATTTAAAATTAGTCTCATTGATGGATTGAGGAAACACATTTTTAACGTAAAAAACATTCAAAAGTTCACAAATTTTTTTATATCCAATTTACATTTTAAATTGATTAAAAATACCTATTTATGATTAAATGATAAAAAATAATATAAATATACTTTAAACCTAATTAAATATTTAATCTAACAATAATAAGAGGAAAAATAAGTTTTGAATTAAAATGAAATATTTTTTACTATTCATTAAAACATGAATTTTATCAGAAAAATGCAAAAAATTCAACCAAAGTAAATATTGATGTACTTATTCCAAAGAAGTTTATTTTCTAAAATAAAACATATAAAAAGCTTCAAAAACTATATTTAAAATGGGATCACCATCAAAAGGTGATAAAACTGCATTTTTAGAAAAATACTCCTTTATCCATAAAATTTAATGTGTTCTTATATAATTTCTAGAAAACACATAAGATGAATTTTAAATATTATATTGAATTAATATTTAATTAATTTAATCCAAAAAAGAGTTATTTTATTGTTTTATAAACACAATTATTCACATTTAAAAAAAATTTCATAAAAATACTCCCTTTATATTCAATTGGATTTTTGTTTCATTTCATGTTAATTTGGTTATAAATGAATCATTATATAAACACTTGTATACCATATTTTCATAATTTGGTTAACACTATTAATTCCATCCATTCTAATGTCTAGGTGATAACTACCATATAATAATATTTAGTTGTTCGTTTAAGCTCAAGGTGGCATATCATGTATGATATCAAACCAAGTATTTCTTTTTAGAAACTCAGGATATTACACTTTTAAACAATTTTTTGGCCTTTTTATTCTCACACTAATGAAATGAGATACGAATACCTAAAATTTTCTTCCATAAAAATATTTCTTGTATCGTGACTTCTTCATGACTTTGGAATCATTAGGATTATCATAGAATCATCTGACAAACATTATAATGTTCTATGACTTCCCATCCTTTCAACACCTTATGTATATCCAACCAAACATAAATCCAATTATAACCACCTATAATGTCTCATCCACCTTTTATACCTTTCTATCACAATTATTAGATCACAAGTTTATAGAAAACTAATGATTTTGAATACATATAAAGCAGAAAATAATCATAATATTTTGTATCGAATACATTAAAATATATTCATACTCTGATATAAATTCTCATACAAATTGAAACATAATTATAAAAACATTTGGAGTTTGATCAACAAATTCACTGTAAAAAAAATTTCATAATAGAAAACCAAAACAAATTACTTTCATTAAAAATTATATGTATGATTCTCGGAGTCTGATTGAGCTTTATCTGATCACCAATACCCTTCAATGTGATGTTATTTTTCATAATGATAAAAAAATACAAAATTAAGAAAAAAACACTTAATTTATAATTTATAAAACATCTCCATCCAACTTGGTCCCAACACCTGGGAACCATAGGAATCCCTGAATTAGAAGTACCCTAACTTGTCCTCATGTTAATTTTAAAAAAAAATAAAGGGTGAAATTTATTAAGTAGGTATAAATGTAATGGCCCAAGATTTTTTCAATTGAATATCCATTATAAATATTTATTTGTGTAATACATATTAGTATAATAATTTATAAGTCACACACACCGCATGATGAAACCAGGTACAATTTATTAAATAAATTTTAACATTTCATTTAAAGAATACTAATGTCCATAATAAGTAAAAATATTATAGGGGTATAAAAAATAGAAAATAAGATAACTATAATATAAAAATTTGGATATACTCAATCTACTAGTATAACTACACTCATAAAAAAACATTGTAGAAATGAAGCAAAATATTAGTAATGAAATATTCATCTTTAAATTGAAAATATATATAACCTTGATATTAAATATATGCGAATGAATAATGAATGAAATGTGATATATTAATATAAGGTAAGGCACCCATATGACTATTACAAATTTGACTGTTGGAATAGTAATTTATTCATTGGAATAATAACATAACTGTTGGAATAGTAGTATGACTATTAGGAATAATAACATGTCTATTATAATAATATAATCAAATATATAAGTGTAAAATAATATTTTATCATCATATAAAAGAAAAATATGATATATTAAAATCATGCTACAATTAAATAAATGTTTTAAAAATGATAAATTAAGTGTTTTCATTTTTTTTAAAACTATTTTAATTTCACTTTTATAATAAATAAAATTATTTTAAATAAATTTTCTTTTCTTAAAATTTATTTATAAATTAATATTTTCTTTTATTATAATGATAATATATTTTAATAAGATCATAAGTAATTTCTAAAAAGATCTGAAAATCGATCATAATTTTATAATAATTAAATTTATCATATTTATAATTTTTTTAATGAAATGGATTTTATTTTTTGAACATGATTGTAAAAAATAGTCAATGAGTTTTTTTGGTAATTTTCTAAAATATTTGATATTTTATGTATAATGAAATATAGTAAAATGTGGTATTTAATATTAGAACCTAAATACATGAATTTTTTCTTGGATGATGTAAGTACCCCTCAGTTTTAACTCATGTTCACTATTTAATTTATATAGTCTTAAGACCAATAGTATTGATATTTTTGAGCCAAAATAACAAACTAATGAATATAATATTCAAAAACATCCATCCCCTCCCCTTATAGATAACACCCTCACCTCCCCTTCTCCTCACAACTTCCAAGACTTGGATCTTTAAAATTTTCTTCCAAAATTGATTATAAAACATATCCCCCATGTTCTATTGCTACAATTCTCTTTCAAATACCATTTCTATGTTCCTTAAAGAGTATCTCATAGAGATTCCATTTAACAGGAAACAATATCAATTTACCTCTTTTAAATTAATTTCAACTTCTACCTTCTCCTCACCCCTAATATAATAAATCATAATGAATCCAATATAATTAATATAACATAATGTTATTTTATTAATTTAATATCTATATTATATCATCCCTTCTTTCATTTCTAAAATGGATTTGTTGTTTATAATATGGTTGATTCACCGCCTTCCTGAACAACAAACCTTTTTTCCTCTGCTGCCATCAAGACTAATAATAAAATTATTATTATATCTAAAAAAGATTAAAATAGTTATATTATAACTCATTTCATGTTATAGAATGAATATATGTCCAAAATATTAATTAAAATGAACCTAGTTTGTGAGTTTTGGAAAAATTGACTAAATGAACATACTACGTAACGTTAACATTTTTACTTAATGATTTGTCCCTATATAGTAACATATATGGACACTTGGGACCATTTAGTTTTTTTTAAGGTTATTAAAACCATTTCATCCCACTTCTGGAGTTGTATTACCATTTTACATGAAATTCATTAATTATCCATGAGTGATCGAACCTTAGAACCACGAAACAAACGTTCCTGAAACAAAAAAATTAAACATTATATCTCATTGAAATGGTTATAAATGAAGATAATAAAATTATTATAAATAAAATATAGATTTAAAATTTTTTAAATTAAGTAATTAATTAATTTAATTTTATATCTTGAGACATTACTTTTAAATGTAGAGTGATTCTAAAACATAATGTAATGGATCTCTTTGAACCACCATATTTCCTTTGGGTTATTCTTTCTCTCTCTTTGCCATAATTTCTATCTCTATTATTATTATTTAAATATTATAATATTTATTATATATAAATCACACATATTTACCTAGTGTAATTCAACTTTCTGTGAAAGTTATATACATGTTTTTAAGGTTTCATTCTCAATTTCTTTTAAAGATCCTATTAAAAGTAATTTCTATATTTTATTTTCCTCATTTTTATTACCACACAATCAAATATTTTAAAAAATATATGTATTCTATAAAAACTAATTTATATATGTAATAATATTTTATTTCACAACTATTTTTATGGAAACTATAATGATCATACCATCTCTAATGACTCTTTACCCTTTTTTCTTAAAAACCCATATAAAATGAATGTTTCCAAATTAGTTCCCACTTGTTTTTATTTATTCAATTTAATTAGACTTAATTTTCATTCCATATTCTTCTTTGTTTACCAAAAACACCCAAGAATTATTCAATCCCCTGTATCATGGAAATAATTATGATACACCCTCTTGTTATGCTATAAGGCATGAATATGAATCTCATTTATTTCTTTGATTAATTATTATTTTTATGTATTATGATTGGTTTCCATTTTGTGGAACACATAATAATGTACATTTTTTGATTGGTTTACCTAGATAGTGCTCAAAATTGTTGGGTAATATTTTTTTCATGACATGGTATGTATGGGATTATGGGGTGAACCTAATCTATGATGGGTCTTTTTCCACCATGTGATGTTGTCTTTATATTTATACTTGACTTATCCTTATATAAGGTTTTATTTTTCTTCCAAATTCCAATTTTTTCCATTATCTAATGACTCGATTTGATTTTAATTAATCATCAATAAGATTTTTCATGAGCCTTTACTCTTTCTGATATCGTGATATTTCTTTTGATTTCAATTTTATGCTTCTCCATCATGTTTATTCAATTAATGGGATTTATAGAACACCCCTTCTTTATGTATTCCCCAGGCTATCTAATTAATTTTTAGAAGATATAATGGATTTAGGAGCTCATTAAGGATAAATAAATAAATCTGATGTGTTTTAGTGTCATTTTTAAGTTTTATGTACCTATTATTCCCAAGACACAAGGCCTCTGAATACTTTGGTTTGTATTTTATTGGTATTTTTGTTAAAAATAATGTAATAATATGTGACAAAGCCTTGTGTTGGTATAGATTCAATTTATTCCCACTTCCACGTGATCTTAATAAGATCCACCATTGATCTGCTTCTCCTTCCGAAAGAAAAATATATAAAATAAATTTTTCACGTTCCCAACACTGGAGAATGGGAAATATTATTTAGTGGTACTGATCCATTGTAAAGAAACTTTTAAATCATTAGGCACACTAAAATAATGTGCGAGTTTCCTCCTAAAGAACACAATAGAACATTGTTCCCTACTTCCCTCGTTTGGAAGCTCAACATGATTCATATATTAAGAATGTTGAATAAGCATATAAATATGATTTTCCATTCCATATCCCATTACATCTTATTTATTTGGAGGAAAATATTTTCATTTTACATTACATTCCATATTAAAAGGATTCCTATGGGTTCTATCCATTTAACAAAACTAAAAAACTTAGTGTTAAAAACTATAATCATAGTACAAAACCACATAATCCTGAAAAAACAATTTTTGGACATAAAAATCAAGTCACCTTCTTTTCTATCTATTACCTTTTATGTTTAACCTAGTTTATCCATGATCATTAACAAAACATTTTTATTATATTATTTACATACACTTATCCACGTGTTTTTATTTACATTTTTCTCATCCTAGTTTACGAAGGTAACAAAACCTCATAATGATACCAATTATAGTGACCTATATTACTCAAGCAAAGATATTACATCATAATAAACGAATAATAACTAAATGAAATTACAATTCACTCAAAAATAATATAGGTTTAGTTTATTTGGAAACAAGGATACAAAAGAAACTTGTTCAAAATAGATCTGTATCATCTCCCAATGAGTTCTAAAGAACTAGAACCCATCTTGCTCATATCAAACATAAATCCATTATTCATAACTTGGGTTGAAGAAACATAAGAAAGAGTGATCTCAATTTCTTAGTGAGGGTAAATAAAGAATATAATAGTGATCACATGAACATAAAATGAGTATAAGGGTATGATAACAATATTTTAACAGTTGAAAACTGTATCATTCATATAAAAGATCAAAATATTAAGACATATCATAAATGTTGGCAGTTCATAAGACATGAATCATAAATAAATAAAATAACTTAATCCATGATAAGATAACATTAGGATAATATATAATTTTTTTGTAGACACATAATCATATAAAATCATTTCTTTAGTCAAGGATAACTTCTAAGACTATCCTAGTGTATTCGGCTCACTCCGCATTCAAACATATAATTATTCATGTTTCACTCCCAAGACTATTATGGTAGATTGGGTTCACTCCCCATTACATCATCTCCTTAGTCAAGGTTCACTCTCAAGACTTTAATAGTGGATAGAGTCCATTACCTAATAGGGTTCAGTCCCCATTACATTCTTTATTATCTCAAGAGATATCTATATTTACCCAATTCCTTGTAGGGATATATAATTTTGTGGCCACCCATCACATAATTAAAATCATATATGTGTCCCACAAGATCGTAAAAAAAATTCATAGAATATCCCATGAAAATTTAATAAGTTTCATAAATATTTAATTTTTTTCTCATAATATTACCCATGGAAAATAAAAGGGTTTCATAAAGGATTCATTATAAAATAATTAACCCGTCGAAAGAAATTAGTTTCATATAATCATCAATAAATTTTCAACATCATAATACATCAAAATAATAAAATTGGATTGTATCATTGGATCACATCACTAGTAATTCAATGATAACATCAAATGAAGTCATATTATATTAAATTTCCATTAAAACATGCATGGAATATTTCTTAAGCAATATACCCTTTTTATTTTTAAATAACTTATTTAAAATATAAAATTACCAAAATATAAATAAATAATTTAATTTGAAAATAAATTTTTAAAATTTGAATGATTATTTGAATCATTTATTATTCGTGATGGTAGGAAATTATATTCATTTCATATATATTAAAATGAATATTCTTTTCACATTTTTTGGAAAAAATAAAAAGTAAATAATTGTGAAAAGGATAAGATGATTCCTTTTAAACCATTTTAAAAAAATTAAATCATGGCTAAAATTTAATTTAAATAATACTTGGATATTATTAGAAACATTCTTGACAATATTTTTTTGAAAACATAGACATGGAATAAAAATGATTTTTGACTGAGTAGAGAAATAGTTAGTTTTCCTTAAAAAATATTTTATTTTATTGAGAATATAAAGAGATAAAAATGAAATGGAAAACATGTAATATTTATAAATAAATAGAGTAAAATAAGATCCATGAGATTATTCAGAGGTATATCCTGAAATTTCATTATCAAAAACATAATCATAAACGATCTTTAGTAAAAAATGTTATTTAAACATAAAACCCTTACCTCAGGTTTGAATTACTTCACGAGTGCTCTAACATAAAATATAATAAATATAAATGTATTTTAATTCTATAAAATAATAATTTATATTTTTATAGTATCATATATTATCATCTTAAAACATTTCAATACCCATTTATTAATAATTCCATATTAAGATCATCATTTCCATGTGTTAATTGGTTCATTTTTCATGGAAATTATGTTTCTCCTATTCTGGTACTTGTACTTTGATCATGGTTAAATAATATCTATAATGTTTACCATGATATAAATATCATAAATATACATCATATATATGTTTAGTGTCATTCATAATAGGTTGATATAGAAAAATTAATTACACCATTCACAGAGATGATAGGTCGTGCGTATGTATAAACACGGTTTTCACTTTTCAACAAATAGAACGAAATAAATGTAAATAATAAGTCACCATTCAAAAATTATAATTATATTATATATATTATATATATTCATTACATATATCCTTATTAAAATCCATGTTCATCAAAAATGAAAAATGAATCATATCACTTTGTGAATGTGGTACTTCACACATATGCAAGAGCGATGTTACTGTTTTCCAATAGATTGGAAGGTATTAATGTAGATATGGTATTATAATTCTATATGAATAATTACATAATATATTTCACATATATATATATATATAAATTAACCCCATCACAATAACCTTCCACAAAATATGGTAATGTAAAATGAATTGTATCACTATGTGGAGGTTGTAGTCCACAATTACGCACAAGATGTACTTTCACTTCTCATTTCATAAAATATAGTGTGGATAATGTTTCTTCCATAATAATATAAAAATAAAGTATATTTGGGATATTTAACTTAGTATTTTTTATTAATACCATTTATTTATATGAGTTATAATAATAAATAATTTGAAAGAGGTTGGGTATAAAGATTACCTCTTCTTCGGTAGGACTCCTTTAGATCTATATTTAAGGGCCCATAAAATCATATTTTTATAATATGAGAACCCCTAATACATGTATAGGATAGTTTAAAAATATAAATAGGTAGTTTTTTTGAGAAATAAGGAACAAGGATTTGTAAATAAAAGAGAGAAGGGGTGTCCTTTTATAAGAGAGGGAAAAGACTCACTTGGAATTTCTTAAATTATTTAAATAAAATTAATGTATTTATAAATTATAATACTTCCAAATAGACATTAATTAGAATAAAAATAGTATGTGGTATAAATATGATCATAACATGAAATTTATATAGGTTTAAGTGTCATTTTAAACCTTATATTTTTATTTAACCTCTTCATTAACCAATTTTAACCTTAACTACGGTAATTGTCTTTCCAATCTTAAAGGGTTTTAATTTTATCTATAATGTAAATATAAGTTCATAAATTTCCATGTTATGAAATATTATACAAGTTATCATCATAATTTTCCACTATCAATTTTCTTTATTTTTAAAAAATTTAATAAAATATTTTTTTCATAAAATATCAATAATGTATTTTTTAATCTATTTGATTAATTTGACTTTTAAGGAATCATGATAAAAATGGATTTTGAATAAAAACCCATAAAAATAATAATATGTTATTTTTATCTTAAAATAATTATGGAACTCAATAATTCACTAAAAATGTATTACTTTTATTATTTTTATAATCATTTGTTTTATTTTTCAATTAATAGAATTAATACCTTGTCGACATTACGTAAGAATTTAAGGTAATTTTTCAATCCATTATATTTAGGAATAAATTACCATGATAAAAAAACTAAGTCAAAATTTATATACAAATTTATATAAAAATCTTATCCTCATTTTAACATATTAATAATAATTTAGAGTTATCAATGTCAAGAGAGTGACATTTTGAATTTATTCTTTTATTAAAATAATATAATGTTCATGATAAAATAAAAATGGAACCATGTGGACAAATTTTCAAGAATTTGATTATGATGGTCTAAATACAGTCATCTAATAGGGAAATATAAAGTTTTATTTAAATTTTGAAGCCATAACGCAATGTTTTGACCCAGTTTAACCCATTTTACCCTTACCGATGTGATAAAAATTTATCAAGGTTACTATTCATAAATACCAAAAAATAAAAGCGACCTATTTACAAAATTTTAACCCTATAATTCCAAATATGGTAAAAAAATTCCTGATTCACTACTTCTAAGTGTCTAAAATTCATTTTACACTATGTTTGAAAATCACAACAAAACCATTTTAAAAAAATCTTAGTTGAATATAAAAGTGGATTTATTTTAATTCTATGCCAAGTAAAAATCTTTAGATGAGTATTATAACTTTTTATTGAATATTTTATATTTTAATTTATATAAAATAATTCATCAACAAATATTAATATAATTTATTTAAATAGACGCACATTGTGCTGATAAAAACCATATGATGAAAAGAATCTCTATTTACCTTCAATAGATTTTATTTTCATTTATAATCATTTTATAAATGATGAATTTATTTAATAAATATGTAAAAAAATAGTTTTTTTCATGATTTATTTATCTTTATTTACACCCGTTAATATAATGTGTAGGTGATAATAGTAAATTTAAATAATAATATCCCAACAGCATAATATGGTTCATTTAAACACAGGGTTGAGTGTAAAGCAATCTACCAAAGAAATAAAATTTATTTATAGGTAATTATATCATGAAATATCAATATGTTACATGATTTGTATTTTTATCTTATAGTTAGTGGATTGTACTTGATGTATGATCAAAACTCTAGTAAAATTTTTACATTGAGTGATGAGAGGAAATAATATCAGGTTAGATAAATCATAAATTAGAATGAATACTACTAATAAATTTATATAATTTAATGGAAATTAATATAGGCACATAATTTTTTGGGGGGAAAGTAAATTACATAGTTAAGTTGATTCATTTAAAAAATAGCATTTTAAAAGATATTTTTTATATGAACATTTAATTTTAATTTCCCTATTGATACCTACTTTTTTTATTGGCTTCGAGATGTAAATATTGGTAGCATGGGTTCCCTTTATAACTAATGTTGAAATTTCAAGAACATGGATTTTAAAAGTTTAAGTATGGGGGGATTTGATAGCTATACTTTATACAAAAACTATAAAACTTTAATACATTAATTTGGTTTTTATTTATGTTTTTTTTTTCAATTTATGCAATGATTTATTCATGGAGATGTGGTTTTTTTCAAATATGTTTTTTGGAAAATAAATTTTTTTTAAGATTAATCTTATTTTTACATAGAATATTCTGATAAAAATGATGTCCATCCAACTTGGCCATTATATATTAGTACAGACTACCTCAAAGAAGACCTTTCGAATTATCACCATGACCATAATGATGGTAGATGAATCATAGTAAAAGCTTGGTGTGGGTTGAGAAGAGTTCTAGGTGCATGTAAGCACTTGTAATGTACATAAAGGAGTTCTGGCATGAGTTAGTACCTCAACAGGTCATCAATGGAAGTGGGAAATTAAATCATTTATCGACTAATTCCTTTCCATAAACAAATTTTATGTGAGATGAATGAGCTCCCAGAACTATTTATCATTTACCAAAATGTCACCACATAAAGTGTGGCCCATATCATCTTCCTTGGACATATCTTATTCTATAACCATCTAGGTTGTGTTGTTATTCATCATTATTTTTAAGGAGGGAGATCAAAACCAACAACATTGAATGAAAAGAAACATCATAGGCCACAAAATTTCACTCTGGACTACTATGGACATCAGAAGTAGCTTAATCTTATTGCATCATCACTTATTGTTGTGTCGTGGAAGTCTGCATTAAGATTAGGGAACATGTATGAATAAACCATTACAATATTGAGATTTAGTTGTGTCATGGGGAAATTTTTTTATGGGGATGTTTGATGCTTACATGAAGGAATCTTCTATTAAGGGTGAATTTTCATGGAGAAGGTTTTCTTTTAGGTATTGGCTCAGGTGCTTTAGTTTCAAAAATATTTGTGTTGTTATCCAGTGTTTCAATATAGCTCAAAAAGAAGAATTGAAGGATGAATATGGTTGTGAAATTATGGTTTTCTTTTTTTTGTAGGTGTAATATAGAGTTTATATAATCTAAAATATTTTATTAGTTGTGTCATAAGGGTTTTGGATATACTCTGTAGATATGAGATAAGACAGTTGTATGATGTTATTATGGGAGAAGTGCTTTTACATTGTATATGTTACATGTTGTAACCTAATTTCAAGGATTTTAGTTGTACCAAAATCTCTAATTTTGTTCCATAATGATTATATATACTGATATACATCCTGAGACTCACTCTCTCCCCATGCATGACTTTAATGATATTTATTTTTAGTGATAAAAGTGATGTTTCAAGAGTTAATTATTTTATATAAATTTTTTTATTAATTGGATATAGAATTACTAATGATACAGAGAAATATAATAATGAGATATCAGATTTTTCAGATATAGATATATGTTATAATTCGCTCTATATAAAGAGAATATGGATTTTTCACTTGGGGGTGGATTTCTCTGGATGATTCAACTTTTTTGGAGAGTATTATCTACTAGAGTACTGATACCCTGGTTATATTCTTTTTATTTGGTTTACACTCCCTCATGACTAGAATTAAGGAGTGAGTTCATGTATTTATGGGGGTATTTGTTTTACTAAATTAATTTATTAATGAACAAATTATGAACGATTTTTTCACAAATTTGTTTTCCTAAATTTTATCCTCCCTCTTACATGAATGACCATTGTGGGTTGAGGAGGGTATGCTCTTAATTCATGAACTTGAAAATCATTCTCTACATGACTATTCTTGGGTTAGAATAGTTATGTTTAGATATGTTTTTGAGTTACCCTTTCTAATTAATAAACTAAAGTACCTGATTGGTGAAATGGGGTTTTAGTAGGATAGAGAGAAAGTAATCTGACCATGGTACTTTCTTAAGACCTAATTATAAAGACATCTCTAAATTAATCATTGTCATTTTACTTTAATATTGTATAAACCTATATTTACTAACCATGGTATGTTTTATCTTATTTATTCTCTATGTTTGAATCTCTCTTGTTTTCTTTCCATTCCAAGTAATTATAAGTTTATTTATTAGTCCCTATAGGTTTGACATATAACATACCTCATACTATGCTTTCTTAGTTACTTAGTGTTTTGTTTTTGCTTTTAATTTCTATACTCGATTACCCGTGTGAATGAGTGATACCCTATGGATTATCCTTTAACATACCAAAAATAAAAATATGACTATAAAATATATAAATTAAAATAAATTAAACCCAATATACAACAAAAAAATGGAAAAGTGTTTTTTAAAACATTATCACTAAATTTTTTTACCTGTTATAATGTCCTACCAACATTTAGCCTTCCACGGAGAGGTGGTGGTTGCATCAGTGAAACTTAACCTTTAATAGTGGTCTCCATATAAATATAGAAAGATCTAAAACACATCAATCAAAAAAATTAACCCCCAGTCTCTCCAAGATTCTAAATATTCCACTCCAAAGTCAAACTTCAAAATAAGGTACATAAGTCACCAATTTATACCAATAGGCGAATATGGTTTGGCACATTGTTTTTGTAAAACAACTTTGTACTCAAATGGGGGATAAGATATAGTGTTATCTTTAAAATATTATTTCAAATATCATTAATTTCTACCAATAAAACTTGATGGAAATTATATTTCTATAATTAATATACAAAATTGACCTCCTTATTATGAATAATTATGTGTTCTTGAAAAGAATCCACATTTTGGAAATCTAAATAGTTGAAATTGGATTTATAATATTCTAGAAATTTATTGCTTTCAAGAGGAGATATCTTGCCAAAATATTTATCCAAGTTGGATGGATAGATTTCATGTACTATGAATTGAAACCCACAATAATTTTAGGGATTATGATTAGTTTAGTTGTTTTTCTCTAATATCATCATAGCCTCTTCAATTTTAACCTTTTAACAATGAATCATAAAAAAGAAAAATTAAAATAAATAGAATTTTTTGAAATTAATTATATGAATAAAATGATAATTTTAATTGATTCTTATATTGTCAAATTTAAACAAAAACAAATAGTAATAATATTAATATATGGCTGGTAAAATAAATGGGAATTAAAATGTGATCAAATATTTAGTAAAAGAAAATTTATTTCTTCATATTACACATTTATACCTTTACACATCCTAGTATATTCTATTTTATAAAACATATCATTTTTATATTATCTAAAATATTCATCACTAAATTAAGATATAATATATTTTTTAAAAAAAATTGATAGAATAAGCCAAATAACTTGATTATGTTAGTAATTTTTATAGGTTTTTTATCAGGAATGTAATTTTTAATATGAAGTTACACTTTAATAAAATTTCTTAAAATTATTCAATAAAATAATTAGTAAAAATATACACATGTTTTGTAATTAAGTTAAAACATAGATTAGAAAAATATTATCAAAAATATTTTAACAGTTGAAGTAATAGAAAAAAAACTTTTTTATATTCAATAAGTGTCGATGTTTGGTATTTGTGGACGGGATCCCATTTTGAGTCCAAGTAAAATATCATATAGGGAAATTATTCTTAAATCACTTTCATGTATTCCAAAATGAAATTTTAATTATCCCAGATTAGAAGAAATCCTTCAAATAATAAAGAAGATTTTTTTTTCTTTGGAAAGGCATGAAATTTTGAAATGGATTAACATTGTGGAAATAAATTAAAAAAGTATATTGAAAACATGGTTACTTTGAAAAGTCAATTTATGATGATATCTAAAGTTAATGTGGATTTAAGGAAGATTGGGTGGTGGATTAATTTAGAATTCATGATGTATATATGAAAAGAACATTGAATTTTTAAAAAAATTAACAAATGTACTATCATGAAGGATGTACATTTGATAAAACAATACATGCTCCCAAATAATTTAGTCATTTTCAAATTAATATAGAAATTTTTTTTGTGATTCCTTTAAATCGAAATATTTTATCTTTTAAAAAATGATATTTGACAGAAAAATGTATTTGATTGATGACACTTGTCTATTATATGTTAACAATTTTGTTGATTTTTTTCATATTTATTTAGTATTTTAATTTATGACATGCATGTTTAATAGGTATTAATTTTAATTAATTAAGGGTAATAATAAAAATAAATTAAATTAAATTTGGTGATTAATTAAATATGTTCAAAACATGTATATAAACATAAATAATTAAACTCATTTCATAGTTTTAAATAATCTCCAATATTCTATAATTAGTTTATTATGATATTTTTGAATTAAAAATTTTGTTATCATTATGCGAAAAAAATATTAAAATGATTTCAAGAATGATGTCAGTAGGTATTTATATGTATTCCAAAAACACAATATAAAGTTATTATATTTTTTTATAAAATATGAAGTAGATGTAAAATATCAATTGAATATAAATATTAAATTATTACAATTCATTAGAGGTTATGAATACTTAATGAATGATTATAATCCTTTTTGTGAAGAAAACGGTATAATTTATCAATGTATTTCACTGTATACTCTTCAAAAAATGATTTAGCTTAAAGGGAAAATGTTGTGAGTTAGTATAAATAGTGATTTTTAGGCTCAGTAAATCAAAATCACCACCAAATTTTTCAATTTATAGTTTAATAATTATATTTTATATTCATACCTAAATATTATCTAGGAAAACTAAATTACCCCTTCATGAAATTTAGAAGGATAAAAAATTCATTTTTTATATTCATAAAATTTGTTTAGTTTGATCAATGTATATGGTTTTGATGGAATCCTATTTCTAAGGTCTACATAGACCATGTAGGTAACTTGTTATATGGTCATAATCAATATACACTATAGCCATATAGATTTCTATGTGGGTAAACAGCTAGGGTCCATGTAAATTGTGGACATTGGACTTAGTTACTTCTATGGTCTATGTGGAACATGGAAATAGGATTGTTCAGACCCCTTCCAACCCATCTTTTGGGTCTCTCAGAGTTTTTTATGCCTATTAATCACCACATTTCATAGGGATTTTGGAAATAGGTAGACGTAAGGAGACCTTCTTTCGTGTTCCATGATGGACCACAATGATAGGTGGCCCTATGTCCACAGTTTATGAAATTGTGGCTATAAGACTATGACTATTGGGATATTTTATAGTAGTGTATCATGATTTAATTCCTCAACATTCTTATAAGAAAATTTGATTCCATTGATTAAATTAGGTTTCTCTATAACCATCCTTTTATTTGAGTGTTCCATGGGTGCTTGGCTCTTTGAAACGTGTTTTCATAGCTAAGAACATTTAATATAAGATACTTATAGTTTTCATATTTAATATCTTCAAATGTTTCCTCTATTTTCCTTTTGAAATAAAGGGGAAATTTCATAATTCAAGCATGTTTTAATTTCAATTATAATTTTATTCATATTGCATGTTTTATAAAATGTTAAATAGGATTTCACTAAGTGAAATGATATTTATATGATTTTTTGAACTATATATATTTTTTAATGTTGGTTGTTCTATGGTTGATAATTTTTTCTTACTTATAAAGTAAATTCTTTTAGTAAGAAAATGTTTTAGTGACATTATTTTTTATTATGATTATGCTTTGATGTGTTTCTTAGTTTTTATTTATATTGTTTGCAAGATGTATTTCTATGAGGTTACACTTCTCTGTCTTTTGAATAGTTATACGTATCTGAATTTTTTATAAACTCAAAGACATATAGAAATGATAATATAATGTTTTTATTATGTAAATGGATTCGTTAGTGGTGGGTTCTTCTTTGGTTGTGACTGGTTTGAATTTTGAATAAATTTTATTTGAATGATTTATTATTGAATGTCATTGATTAAAGGGGTAGTTTTGTAAAGGGAAAACATGTTAGGATCACTTTGGGTTGACCACACTGATATGGGGGTTGAATTGGTATGGGATCATTATTAATAACTTTAAAACTTGTATCCCATTTTTATACCTATGTCACTTATTTAGTAAATATATCCCTTATCCTCTTTACCTATGGTTGAAAATCATGGACAAAAATTTAATAATGAAAAAATAAAACATGTATTTTTAATGAGGCCCACCTACACTATGGTTGAATATTCTCTTGGTGTATGGTGTTTTTTATCCAACATGCACACTACTTTGTTTTTATTATCAAATAAATCAAAGGTAATAAAATAGCCATGAACTTGCCCTCCTAGAATAGATCATTTATAATAAAAGCTTTATCTTTGAAAAACATGATTACAATATATCATCTTTTCCCTTATAAAGTGGGAATTAGTGTATAGTAAATATTCTTCAGTATATAATAATGAACTTTTTCCATCTTCCTCTATAGGAAAAAATCTATTTTGATTCCTCTACTTCATAGTAATAAAATGGTTGTTTGAAATACCTAGTAGTCACGTAGGTTTCCTCTGCTTATTCTTATTTATTTTGAATATTATGATCAAGAAAAATAGACTTGATGTCTCAGAATTCTATAACCCAAATAATAATAAGAAAATACCAGCTCATTCATAATTTATTATTTTACTTTGGATCTTTGACAAACAATATCAGATATTTAATTTCAACATTGGATTCTCAATTAGCTTCATTCATCTCAAGCATAATTTTTAAATAAATATCATCACATATATATGATTTATTTCTATGGATGCATTTTCAATGATTATTTACATGAAATAGAGAATGTAGATTTTCTCTTTTATGTGAAAGAACTTTTTTTGATTCGTAATTCTTATTCATGATTAAAAATTAGTCAAAATAGGTGAAAATATAATTTAATCTAATTCATGTACGGTTATGTATGATGATACTTATTCTCATTCTGTATGGAAATGTGAAGTTCTATTCTTGATGGGTTCTCAACACTTTCTGTAGTATATAATAGGTGGTATCATTGTTCTTATTCTTCTTCTTCCTAACATGATATAATCACATGGATTCTCAAATATCTTCACATACCAAAGATTATATGTGGCATTATTGTCCTTCACACAAGGGAGTTTGTGGTGTCTATGCCTTTAATTTAAAAAAGGATTATGATTTATATAATTCCACATGATAATTTACATGAAAGAAACTATGTAAATCGTATCTTGGTTTCTTCATGAAATACAATTAAGGATTATGGGAACTTCAGTACTTATTGTGAATTAAGGCACAAATATCCTTTGTTTTATATATAAAATGAGACCTCTCAAAGAACAACGAATCAAAAACCCTCAAACCCTCAAACTTGACTCGGTATTTATAGATAGATGATCACCACATTTATTCAATGAATTAAACTCTAATTTTCATGCTACAGAAGACAAAAGTGGTAGGTCAAGGATATTTTAATATCAACAAAGGATTTTAGTATTTTAAAATTTTGGAATATAGGTTCCCTTGTTTTTTATTTTGCATTATGGGATGCCAAAAAAATGGTGTGTGTGTGTAATCTACTACTTCTCTAATGAATAAGTTGCACATGCATGTGATATGGAATCATATTCATCAAATCCTTCAAATAAAAGAACCATGAATGTTTACAGATGAAACAATTTTGTCATGTAACTTCACATTTACTTGGGAAGTAGATAATTATTTGAATAAACACATCCATGCATGAAAGAGATTACATATATGGTGTTGAGGAGAATGAGAATGTCTCACTATCCTAGATTAATCATGGGATATAGTGGAATATTTTATCCAAGAGAAATATCACATCATTGAGCTATGGTTTTCAATCATGGAATTAACCCATGGAACACCAAGGTTGGAGATAGTACAATGGCTTGATCGGATGGATGATATTAAAAAAATGTGACGACATAGATTATATCAACATATTTTATAATGGATGAATAGTAAATTGAATTTTCATATACCACATCATTCTTATACATGTTTGTGGGATACTTAATAATAATCCCCATTACATCGATTTATCGTGCTTACCCTAGGGTTGGCACCCAGACACACTACAGACACACCCTTTAGGGGTCACACCGCCCCATTGTGTGATCCCCTCGAGAACCTTCCAGTGCACATTATGCACCCTCTATGTCCACACTTGTGTTCTCCATAGTGGTGTTATACTCACCCACTATCTACCTTCATGGCTATCTAGCTTGGATGGCTCTCCCATGTGGTTGAACCTTCTCTCAAATATGTGGAATCTAGCTATCCCATCTTGGTTTTCTATGGATTCCCAAATTTTTTGGTTAAAATTCATTATATAATTAGTAATTACAAAGTATGAAATTTCCATGACAACTCAAATTACTTCTTCAAAATTATTCATCAGGAAACATAAATGTATTTTTATTTTTTGTATGGCCTTCAACAAATATTATACAATAAATGTCTATTTATCTATGAAAATAAATACTTTCATGGTCTTCCACCTTATTAAATATTCAGAATAAAAAAATCATATAAAATCGTTTATACATGAAATTTTTCCAAGATAGTGAACTTATTGATTAATATTAACATTAATTGGTTCATCACTTACTGGCTTATGGACAAAAAAGACAACAAAAGAAAAAAGTAGGATCACTAATCTCCCCATTTGTATTTTTTTTCAATATCAATATAGAAAATGGGATGTCAATATATTCTATTTATTTATTCTCTCATTATTTTATTTTCTCTTCTTCCCTATATTGATGAAAAATACAATATTCCTAAGAGAGGATGGTATCATTTATTTATTAATCAACGTGGCATTTATTTTTCCACTTTAAGTCTACTTGAGAAATGATCAGTGTAGAAAACAAGAGGATCAAATTTATACATCAATGTTATCCATTCTCAATTCATAATATGATACCAACTAATATAGAACAACTTATTTATTTCATAAGATATTGTTCAGTTGTTTCTACGATGACAGTGATAGAATAATTCTAATTGATAAATCAAAAGTGGAACTTTTCTAATACCACTAGTTAAAAAAATAAAGAAACTTTAAACCTAATATAATTGCACTCATCTCAACACACTGATTAAAAAAACCAAGTATACTTGGTAGGATATTTTCTAGAATTTTTTACTAGACCCTCTTCAAAATTAAACCATTTTTTTATTTCATTAATTTATTCAAATTAGCCCTATTAATTTCAGATATTATTCTTTTTTTAATAGTTATGTGTGAGTAATAACACATAACTTATTAATGAAATTATGAATATGTAATTTCCAGAGATGTTAGATTTCAATGAAATATAAGGCCCCAAGAACTTCTTTAGATACTCTCCCTCAATGGATGATCTATATTTTCATTTCATCAAGATGTATATTTTCATTAGTTATTCTTTGTAAATACAATTAATGTGAGTACTGATTGTTTTGATCACATCCATAATGGTGACATAAAATTTATTAATTAGCTATGATAACTTGATCATATTCATAAATTTTTTACTATGGTTTTTTCAGTAATAAAAATTTCATGATAAAAGAAGATATATCAAATAAGGATAGTGAATTCCATAAATTTTGGAATACATATTTAATCTTTCAAATATAACAATATGACTTATTCGTAAATTATCCCCAGATTATATGCATCACCTTAAATTGCCTCTAAATAAAAATTAAATAATAATTATTTAGGAATAAGGTGGATCTCCTTTGATTTTCAATGAGAGTGATAAGGATAATAATTTTCACTCAACCATGACACTCCTTTATTTTTTTCTCAATAAGAGGTTTAACTCTTTATGTTGATTCTTATAAAATACTTAGCAGTTTTTTTGTATCATGGTATCTTTAATTTCTTTTATATTGATTTTGTGTGGAATTTTTATTTTCACACTTATCATTATGGAAATTTCACCAACATGTTATTTTTTATTCTTGTTTATTATTTATTATTAAACATGTGTTATAAACATAAACTCATTAGAGATATGTACAACCCTTTTTCAACATTCACAGTGTACTTATAAGAATCTTTGGTTATTATTTATTCACATCCTCTCATTAAAATTGATTAATTTATGTGGAATATTATGTTTTCTTTTTGAATTTATTTTATTCTTCCCTTCTTGCATTTATTTTCCCTTTCTACATCAGGTATCCAAATTACAAATATATAGTTTACAATATACCCAAAATTCTTAGTAGTTCAACATGGATTCCCAGGTGTTCTCTTTACCATTTCATCCCATTTATATTTATCTTGGATTTTTTTCACCCATTATTTATTAAACATTCCTCCATTAATTGTGATGTCCATGTCCTTCTGATAGTGATCCATAGTGTGACCTCTTCTTCCACAAAATAAGTGGCTTATTATATTTGGTGTAGCACTCCTTCTGAACTTCTTGGGGTTTTTCTTTGTAAATATTTTATATTGATTCCCTCCCAAGGTAGGATTTTGTCTATAATTTATCTTTAATGGAATTTTATTCTAATTTTTTTAGTGGAATTCTTGAATGATTTATACTTGTATACATATTCACGGTGATCACTTCCATTTAAAATACCACAATAATTATTCATAATTTTAATTTTTTTGTAATAAGTATATAGTCCCCTTTTATTTATGGTCTACTATTCATCATTGATTTGATCCCCCTTAATGTAATACTTCTTTGATTTCTAGGAAATTACTTATTATACCTACAATCATATGTTATGTACCCAAATATTACATAGCACCAATAATAAATAACAAACAATGATATATTATTTTAAATAAATCATTGTCTATATTGACATGCTTATTATTTATATTTCATCTACTTTTTTAAATTATCTTAT
Organism: Viscum album; assembly: GCA_963277665.1. Classification (NCBI taxonomy): domain Eukaryota; kingdom Viridiplantae; phylum Streptophyta; class Magnoliopsida; order Santalales; family Viscaceae; genus Viscum; species Viscum album. The sequence continues at coordinate 1,489,024,729 of OY728125.1, read as the reverse complement.
TTTGGGGAACATTTTTTATACTCTTATATTTATTCACTATAGATGTAGTGGTAAAAACCTTTCCTCATCCTCTTTTTTAATGTTTTTTATCTTAATTAGACATGATGCACATACAATAAAATTATAAAAATATATATTATTAGACAAGGATGGTAAATGTTTCTTAAAGACTACTTGAGATTTATCGTTATATGATTTCAATATATCATAACCACCAAGTGAAGGTATTTTATGATAATAATCCTTCTTAGAAGTTTGTGAGCCTGAAAATCTTGTGGAAAATATCTTCTTTTGTATTGTTGTAGAGACTCATCTTGATTATTTATATAATTTTTAAATTTCACTTCATTCTTAATAAATTATATATTTTTAATGTTATATTCATCCTCCACTGACTTCATTATGTCTATAAATTATTTCATTATCTTTATTACATCATCATAATATATTTTTTTATTCTCTTGTATGAATGTTTTGACCACTTTGATATAATTTTTTTAATTTCAAGTTGAGAATTCTTGATATCAATGATATTATTTTTATTTTCTTCTAATGCATGTAACTTTTATTCAAGACTCTCAATGATGTCATCTTTCTTATGGATTTCTTCAAACAAATCCTTCCCAACATTGGAACATTATTCTTCAAGCACATTGATTCTAACACTTTTGGAATTAATTTTTTTGGTGAGATCCACACATGACATCACCATTTGTTCTAGTGAACTATCTCTTTATTCTTAGCTTCTTCTTCATAATAATTGGTCTTATCTTGAAAAGACATACTAAAATCATTAAAATATTCATTATATGAGGAATTATATTGACCAATTTTTCTTGGTTATTTTTTGGTAAATTCTAGAAAAACATATGTGATACCTTTTTATTAGAATCTAGGGTAGAATTGTTTTCTATTTCTTTGGCATCTTATTGAACTACCAGATCTTCAACTTCCAAGCAATACTTATCTTTCTCAAAATTATAGTATAGGGTAGTATATGCATCTTACTCTTTAACTAAGAGGGGTGTCTTTTTAATATTTATCAATTATTTCTATCTTTTATTCTTCAATTACTTTGATAAGATATAATTCTGATCTATAATAGTTATGACTCCTCCAAGTTTTCATTCCATAAATTTTGTGACTCGAAAGAAAAAAATTTGATCTTCAATAGATACTTTTTCACTATGTCCACACTTCATGTAAAATTGAAGAGATACATAAAATATTTAATTATCTTTAAATTAGATAATCTAGTCATATGTGTTCCCCCCTATGATACATATTGTTAGGTTATCTTTGGGATGACCACACTTATTCATTGAATGGTTATATTATCCTCTTCCAATGTTGTTAGAAGACTTGAACGTAAAATAACCTAAAGGTAAAAAACATTAACACTTTAAATTGTGTAACCTTTAGGTTGGGTTTACACCATTATCCCTTAGAAATTTTTAGGATGTTGATACACAGTGATGACATCAAGCCACATACTAGAATATTTTTTTGTATCATAGGATCTTTGGGTATATTTGGGATATGTTATTTATTATCCTTTTTTGTCATAATTCTTCAATTTATTCAGTTATTTTAGATTTCAATATCCTATATTAAATAGTTTTTTAACATATTTATATATAGGATTATGTTATTTATTACTATTATTCTTTATTTGGTTCAATGAAATTTGGAACTCTATTATTTGCATTACCATTAGCATTTAATACCTGAACACTTTATGTTAGATTTTCTATTGGAGTCCATTTTATGGTTAATTATATTTAATGGATAAAATCATTCCCAATGGCTATGTTTGATATCCTCGATGATTGTAACTAGGATTTAGTAATTGGGAATGTGCTTCAACCCCATGGTATTCTAAATTCAGTGATGTGGCAAGTTGACCCAAGTCGGTTCATTACAAAATGGTATGATATCCCTCTTGATATTCGGAGAGTAATTATATAAAGGAGACAGCATCATCAGATCTTAAGAGGTAGTCTCGAGGGAGTGTCTTGGTAACACTTTTTAGTGTTGAACCTTGAGTTATAGTGGGTGTTTGGGAATGTTGTCTTGAATTTGAGTTAATTTTTATATATTTCTTACATTTTTTGATATATTATGTCACTGATATGAGTTTTCGAGGGATTTTGTGAGTATTTGCAGGAAATTACTATCTCTAAGGTGAAATAAGAAATAGATACAAGGACACAATATAATTGTGTGTGGCTTGGATAACCATCTGAAAACCATATAGACTATTATATGTAACCTCATATGGAACTGATGTAGTTGGTCCTTAGTTATCATAGTTGTGCGTCTAAATCATTTATAGTGGTTAAACTTTTAAAATTTCATTTTTTCACCCCTTTGATGTTGAAAATTTCTATATTTTTTTACTTGTTTATGAATTATTAAATTGGTTTTGTAGTTTATAGATATTACATGTTTATCTTGAGGGTGATATTTTGTTATTGGGAATTTGATTTCGTTTTATAAATGTAACAACCCGAGATTTTGTGATTTTTTTCTAATAAATTTATCTTTTTTATATATATTTTTTTCAAATGAAACTGGAAATAATTATTTATATATATATATATATTATTAAAACACTATATCAAACATTCCTTTCACACAACACCAACTTTGATTTCACCACATGAAATAATGACTTGGCTTGCGCTACCTACAACACCAACTTGGCGTACGTTACACACAACACTGAGTTTATACAAAGCATTATTTTATTATTTTTTTAATGATATGATTATAACATAGATATAAAATATTCCGATACGAATAATAATAACTACTTTTCAAAAAAATATAAATATTTTATAAAAATAGTACATATTGTTAATGAAAGATATAATTTTTGATAAAGTACTTATATATTTAAAAATACTATAAACTACATTTTATGTCCTTTTATAAAACAATAAAATTGTTTTTAGACAGATAGGGAAATTTAGTTTGATAAAATAATCTTCATTTTTTAATTTCAATTTCATAAATTATATTGGGGTTAATTTTTTGGATTTTTTTGAGAAACTTCATTTTTGGATGAATGGTGAAAAATCTTTTCTTTTTAGTTAAAAACTAACTTTTAATTTAAATTATTATTAATGTTAAATTATTTTTTAAAATTTTTTTAATGTAAAATTAGAGAAATTATATATCTATTAATACAATGTAGGCCATTATAATCAATTTCACTTTGAAATTTAGTATAAGATCTTATTAAACTATGGAACATCTTTTTACTTTAATGACTTGTAATTTCATCTCATCTGCAGGATTAGCATTAATTTTAATTTTTCTGCTTCTGTGATTTGAATTTGGAAAAAATGACATACACCATTATAATTTGTATAATATTTAGCATCTAATTATATCATGGTGATTTTTGACCAAAATTATTAGTAAAAATGATAAAAATTAATCACAATGATTAAGGTCAAATTGAGCTTAATTATGGACTAAACCATAATCATATGGGCCCAAATGACCTAGAAAATTCTTAAAAAATACATTGTATTTCCATATTTCTTCTATAATCTTTCCATTATTGATTTAGGTTGTTTTTTTAAGACTTTCTTTGGGAAATAACATGTGTACTCCTAACTTGTTTTCAAAAATTCCAAGTGAGTCATTTTCCTTCCCTATAAAAGGCCACCACCAATCCCACTTCTTCACACATCTCAAACCTCTTAATTTAGGCCAATATCTACCCAATAAAATTCTTATAAATCCTCAATTCCACCTATAATCCTTCCATTGTGCTTAAGGCAATCCAATGAAGCCTTTTGGAACAGACCAAAAGGAGTTACCAGATTAAGAGGTAATACCTTCTCTCAAGATCCTTAATTTTATTTTCTTTATCCACCCCTCTAATCTATTTATTAGATTATTGAATTAAAACACCTCCATACTAAATATAAATGGATGTTTTATTCTAATTTTTTAACCTACACTTACACACACCTCCATCTAATAGAAACAAACATCTTGTTTATGTGTACGGGGAACTACTGCCTCACTAAAAGATGATTGTTCAATTTTTCTTACCACCTATCACAGTGGAAATTATGATGGAAACTATGTTTATATATGTTATATATTATATTTATTATTTATTTAATTTTATTTATTCTTTTTACAACACATATCGTTTTTACTTTCCATTTGGTGTTAATAGATAATTTTGATTGTGGAAGTGTGGACTACCGCCCCCTCAAAGCGATATGATTCATTCATACATTACAAGGATTATATTAAGTATGGTTTTAGTGAATATTTATAATATAATAAATCTACTATAATAATGATATATATATATATATACGTATATTTCTTTTACTTTTTTCAACATGAAAATTAAACAGAAATAACATTCATGTGTACGTACGCCATATCGTCTCCATGAACAGTGTATTATGTTTCATACTTATATATTCTATAGATTATTATAATAAACATATAATGTATATAAATTATATTTATATCATGTTTTACATTATGGAAATAATGATATAATTATAAGGACAAAAGATATAACAAATTAAGGTGCGTGTGAAGAATAAAGTGAATATTACCCAAAGTAAAACCTAACATAGGATAGTTAACAAACTGGTGATATAATGTCATAATCAAAAAATATATGGTATTATATATAATAATATGGGTCTGTAAAATATGTATAATAATATTATATTTATTATATAACAGTTTTGAATGGGTATGATGAGATTCAAGACATGAGGTAAGGGATTTTCAGTTTTTATTTTCTTGAGATACATGTTTTTTTTCCACTCATTACTTTTGTGTGGTGTATGTACTACCCATGATTTTATTCCATGTATATTATGCTTAAATTTATTGGTATTCACATAACCATTTTATTATCTTTCATTCATGGGGTATATGTTTAAAAAGTTACCAAATTGGTGAAATAGTTGTGTCTCAGTTTTTCTTCTTTGAGACTCATGCTTTGTTATGCACCTAAATTCTATTTGAGGGGTATATACATCTGTTTTACATGTTATATCATGAATTTACTTCTTTTCATGTTATTTTAAGCTTAATGAAATTTCCTTTTCATATATTGAGAGTGTGATCCCAAGTAACCAAGTTGTAAGTGTTTATTGAGACAATCTTATCACTTGTCAAGATTTTTTATGTTTATGCTTCCTTTGATGAAATATTATGATCTATATATAGCATCCCACATTTTTATAGCATAAATTTTCATTACATTTTATAAAACCTAGGATCTTTAAGGTTTAGTGTCTTGGAAACCAGGAACTTAAAACATGAAAACATAAAACATTCTTCTTAAACACTTGAAAGGCTTCTCCTTATTTTCATCCTAGGTTCATTACTGCATCTAATAACTTGTAGAAATACATCAAAATAAAGGGTGAGCAGAAGTCCCAGTAAGGGAAACAAGGGGAAACATTTAACAAGTGAACTTGAGATACATCAAAATGTCATGAAAAAGAACTTTAAAGCATGAGAAAGAAATCATGAGGCATATCATAATAAAAATAACGTATTTCATAACTTGAAGATGTAACTAAAAAATTTAATATTGAAAATCATTTCTGTTTCACCATGGTCCATCCCCAAGGTGTCATTAAAAATTACCAAGGTTATTCACCAAGGTGTCGTTAAAAATGGTCATCTCTAGAGATTAAGTCTTTTCCCAATGCATTGGAGTGCTATCAAGGCGAACCCTTAATTTGACTTTATTATCATGTGATCCACATATATCATTATCAATCATTTCATAAACAACCCATATAGCATAAAAGAAATGGGTTTCATTTCATAATCATAACGTTTTAAAAACTGCTTTAAAGACATGATCTTTATGTCACTTTAAACCCACGGAAAGGGAAAGCGGGTCTCATGTATGTAAATACTAGAATTTAAATTAGAACCTTTTATTATATATGTGAATACCCCTTTAGAAGAAAGAACTTTCAATATTAACTTAATAAAATAAATGAATTTTAGAATAAGAGAGAGACATTTTGAGACGGAAATTCTGCACCATAACGTCTATGTTTCTGGGTTTTATAAGACATTGAAAAGAGAGGGGGCATGGGTCACCCACTCATAAATGATCCATAAAACAGTAGAGGGACAGAATATAAGGGGTATAACAACATGGTAATGAAAATTTAAAGATATACCATATGAATTGAAAAACCTAGAAGGAAGACAAAAATAAGATTTCTCTTATGAAAATTCAGCAGCCTAACGGTGTCACTTAAACTTCAACAAAAATTAATTGACGAGATCAAATAGGTTCTCTCATAATATGAACATAAAATATCAGTATGATAGATATTGATATCATACCCCAACATAATAAAAAGGAACTTTAAATAATTGACATGAAATTAGAACTTTGAAAAAATGAGAAAGGTGAAAGAATCCCTCAAAAATTCGACAGCCTAATAGCGTCACTTAATCTTCAAAAAAAATGAATTGACGAGATCAAATAGGGTCTATCATCATATGAACATAAAATATCAGTATTATATATATATAGATCATACCCCAACATAATAAAAAAGAACTTGAAAGACTTGACAAGAAAATAGAACTTGAAAAAGAGAAGGGTGAAAGAATCTGTTACAAAAAATTTTGTGGCCTAACGGCGCCACTTAAACATTCATAAAAAGAAATGATGAGATTAATAGGGGATATCTCATCATATGAACATAAAAAGGGCCATAAGAGGTATATAAAATAACATCCTACAACCATAAGAACATGGAGCATAAAAGAAATGACTTAAAAGAGAGTATTTGAAAAGAAAGAGAGAGGTTGGATCCCTTACCTTAAACGTAACTCTTAAAACTCAAAGTGGTATTTCCTCATGGTATTGGCCACTTGGGACACCTCACACCTTATCACACTATTCACAAGTCGACCATACCTTAAAATATCTCATCACATCATCATGATGTAGTTATGATGTCATTAAACATACCGAAACCCTAAAACTGTATTTTTACTATTCACTAAAAATTCAACTTTTTCAGAAAACTCCCAAAATTTTATCTTAACATGATATCAATGCTCTGAATTCAAAAAAAAACTCCATTTTATAAAAATATCTTTCTAACTATTTTTAATTTAATTTATAAGTAAAAACACTATTTACTAAAAATTCATTTTTTTCAGAAAAAACCCCAAAAATTACCATAACATAATATCGATGCTCTGAGTTCAAAAAAATAAAGTCCATTTTATAAAAATAATTTTCTAAATATTTTTAATTTAATTTTTAAATAAAAAACACTATTCACCTGAAAAAACTAATACTTGACTAATAATTAATGAAACAGTTATTTACCTGTTTTATTCAATCACACTACTTAATCAAGGTGCCTAAATTATATTAATACTTTCTTTAAGTGAAATTACTAATCCATTTAGTCACATTACTAATCCTAAGCATAAAATCACTATTCATAATTTACTATTCATCAAAAATTAAGTTGATCTTATTATAATCTAAATTTTTTAATGAACACATTTGTAGAAGACCATTTTTTGAAAATCATTACACATCATTAATTATTTAAGGTTTACACAAATATTTTATAATATCCTTTTTTCAAAAATCATCAACAAAATACATCCTATCTTCATTTGAACATTTTTAAACTCACAAACTTCACCATAAAAAGAAAACACAATTTTATTTATAACAAAGGATTACACAAAGTATCTATGGTATCGTTACATATCCCCTTATCACACCATCATAGGACCTAAGTGTAAGGTGTGCTAAGGTGAGAGAATACGAGGGAGGCTCATCCAACATCGCACGAGTAGTAATTTTTATTAGTTTGAACTTCTCGTGAAGGAGATTCCATTCTAGCATCACACAATGAAGTTCAGCTTGGGTTTGGTTTAGAGTAAATCCCAGTGGTGCTACCTCCTTCCCAAGTTCTATTAGATGGACTTCAATCAGTCCAAGACTACTGGATGAGGCCATAGAATCTTCTTTCTATATTAATTAACCAAGATCACTTGTATTTAGAGACAATAGTCGCAACATTCAGTTTCCAATGGTCATACTGACCAAAGGTCATATAATAGTCAAACCCATCAGTCTCATTTTATTTATACTCATGTTATCAAACGAAACAGTTTTGTTGAGTATGAAAAATAATATAACACAAAAAAATTAGGAAACAAGATTTATTCAAAATTTCGGGTCATTACAATCTTCCCCCCTTAAGAAATTGCATCCTCGCAATTTTTAAAATTGGGCTTGGAAATTTCATTGAAAGTTCCACATCAGAAAAATAGTCAGTAACACTATTACTTTAAAAGAAAGAAAGGGAAGTACAAAGGGCACCCGAGTTAACCCATACTAAGATTCCATGTAGGAAAACATGGAAATAGAAGAGAAAACAAAGGGTCGCATTATGAGGGAGAGTGATAGAAAACATGATTAGGAGAAAGTTAACAACAAGAAAATCACAAACTTATGATGGATAAAATGGTATTTGATTTCCCAGTAGAAAACGTTAACAGACAACGTTTTTGTTTTACATTCCTTTTCATAGTTATGAGGAATTCATTTACTATATAAAATAAAAACAAAAGGAAATATATTTACCTTCAAGTAGAGTTTCATCCTTTAATAAGTTTATACAAAAAACTAATCTTTTCTCCAAATTATGAGCATTCAAAAACAATTGGTCTCATCAAAACACAAGAATCATCTTCTTGAGAGTCACATAATCCACAAAAGATTAACTATCAATTTCTTCTATCTTTAAACATTATCCCAAAAATAGAAAGGGTAAGATAAAACAACTCTTCCAAAAGAAAGAACCCCATAGGACGGGAAACTAATTTTAAATCTTCAAAATTCCATGGTACTACCCAAAGTTCATCATAGACCATTCCATAAATAACTATCCTTAAAATTCCTCAAAATAAACCAAACTAAGATTGAAACCCAAATACAAGAAGGATTTGATAGCATAGTCTTCCAAGATAAAATTTATCCGTCATCTCCAAACAACATAAACCACTCTTATCTTATTATAACAAAAGTAACTAACTTAATCACATATTCCCCAAGATAGGTTAATCATTTCCATAAGTAACCTAAATTACCATAAGTTCGCCTTAAATTCATCAATTCTTCAAAATATAAGTCAAACTTTACTCCTCAAAGAAAAATGTTGTAGTAATCTATTTACCTCGATCATATAGGGTTCCCAATATAGTGAACATCTTCCAAAATAATAATCATATTTTAATCCCCTAATCACCGCCTTTTTTAAGAAGAATAGCTTCACTACATCAACATGTGGTACATAACAATAGATGGTTTCTTTAATGATATAAAATCATCTTAGGTAGTGACTCAATGATCTTAGAAAACATAAAAGATATTATCATAGAGCACGAACTAAAATACAACATGACATAGACAATTATTGTGAATAAGTTACATGTACTTCAGTCATCATGATCTATCTCAGCATAGGACTTGCATTGTTCCCTTGTCCTCGAAGATTTTTGATGCTCATCAAGCTTCTCATCCACTCCAAGAGAGAATTTCCTTGGATAATGTAACATCCCAAGTAATTAATGAATACTAGATATTTTTATCTATGTCTATTTATGAATTAGATAGTGTTTTAGAGGCTTAAAATGAGAATAAATCCAATCTTAAGCATGAAATACACTAATATTTTTAAAAGATTGTTTTACTTCCTTTTGATGGAAAACCATTTTTAAATCAATATTTTGACAATTTTATAATCTCTATTTGTCAAAATAAACTTATTATTTATGATTGGGACATTGAAATTTACTTTGGATAAATATTTTTTATTTTTATGACAGTGTTCATTTTTTAATGAATAGTGATAAAATACTTCATTTTACATCAAAACTACATTTTTATCTAATTTAATTATATGGTTAGATTTAATTGGTTTTAAAGTTTAAATATAATATATGTTTACCATTTAATCCAATGGTGGTCATTATAATTAATTTCACATTGGAATTGGGCATAAACAAGTGCCAAACTTTTCATAGATATTGTTTCTAAAAAACCCGCTATCTGTTTTGACAACGGGAATTATTTTTAAATTAATTATTGCAATTTCTGTGTTTGGAATTTGGTAAAATGGACTAAATATTTGGAATCATAAGGTCTAAATTATTTAATCAAGACTCTTTTGTTTTTTGACATTATGAATAGTAACGACGATAATTATCTTTAATTATCTTCATTAATTACTAATCAGGTTGTTAAGGATAATAAAATAATATCATAATAATAAAAAATGACACCAACATGTGTCCAAATGCTACTGGTTGTGTCATGGACGACCATGGTATGCCTTGTTCCAAACTTGGGGACCCCATGGAATAACTTTTGTGTGATAATGACTTTCTATCTTTTTATTTTTAAAGAAAGTTAAATATAACAAAGAATGTATCACCTGAGTAAAACATTTTTTATTTTTTCTACATAAATGACATATTTGACTATAAATAGTCATTGGAAAGATTAAAATATTTCCTAAATCATAGTATTTGTTTTATAATTTTTATACATTAAATAAATTAAATTATTTATGACATCATGATGATGCAGCGATTACCTCATTAATGAACGATTTAAATAAAATGAAAAAATAATGTAAAATATAAGACTTACACTTGTCAAAGACCTATTGTATGAGTATATTTCTAACCATTATCACCTTATCCTTGAAATATATTAATGTGGAACCTTTTAAATCCGAAACACGTTTCAATATAAAGTAACATTTTATAACTTTCCAAGAGTGCCCCTCCTCTCCTCTTATAAAAGGCCCCCACCTCTACCTCCTTACCCACACTTCTCAAGCCATTGGCTCCCCAATATCTACTCATTTTATCTCTCCATATCTCTCTCTTCATCCTATAAGCCTTTCCTTAGGTATAAATCTCTTCAATAAACCCTTTTGGTTCAAACCAAGAGGAGTTACCCGATTTAAAGGTAAAGACTTCTCTAATGTTCTTTTGTTTTATTTTGATTCTCCAACCCACTAAACTCTTTTTATTCATTTATTTTGTAACAAAACTAGTATTTTCAATATAATAGGATGTTTTTATAATAATTATTTGAGCTACACTTATGAACACCTACATCTAATGGTTAAAGAACATATTGTTTCCGTGGATGGTGAATTTCTGCGTCACGAAACTATGATTGTTCAATATTCTTATAACACCTTCAAAGGTGGCCATTAAGATGTCCCTATATTTATATATGATATATAATATGTTTATGTTTTCCTTAATCTTCTGTATTTTTCATTTATGGCATACCTTTATGGCTTCCATTATGGGTATACATGATATCTTCATTTTAGGAAGTGCGGACTACCGTCCCCTCAAAGTGATTTGATTCGTTAATGCCATATATGGGTCGTATAAAAGATGGAATTAATGTTATTATATATGATATTATACTGGAATTATAATATACCTTTATATCATTATGATTCCATTCCATAAAATACGAAATAGAAATGAAAGTAGCGTTCATGCGTGCGTACGGATTACCGTCTCCATGAACGGTGAATTTCATTTCTTACCTCTAAATGTTATGTAATATTGTAAATTCATGTATATACTGGATATATATGACATATATGATATCTAAATTATGAATATAACTCTGGGTATAATGGATATTTTACCACATGAACAACTTGTAATTATAAAAAGTTTATTTTTTGACTCAAGTACCAATGATCGATAAAATGACCATTATTAACTTAAATAATTACATAGTGTTCATAACATGGTAATAAGTGATATAAAAGGAATAATGAACTTGAAAAAGGTTCTTAAGCAAGTAGAAATTAACTCAAGTTTATTATTCAGGACATTAAAGAACGATCGAGTCAAGTCGGACCCGAGGCAAGGGACTTCATCTCAATCTCCTTTTATTGAGGCATATTATGTTTTATACACAACTTTATTTTATAAGGTTTATAAAACCCTTTTAATTTTACGTTTATTCAAAAGGAATATTTTTTATATGAATCGTTTACTAAACGACAAAAGGGAATGTTTTTTTTTGTCATATGTATGCGGCGAAAATGACTTCTCCGCCGTCGTGACCATTATTTGAGCTTCGGCTTCCTCTACAAGCCATAACTTTTTTTAAAAAATGAAAAATAAATACCATGTTTTACTTTTCTATTATTTTGGTATTGAAAATGGTTTTCATAATGTTTTTATATCAATTTGTTGTATTGATATCTTGTGATTGAAAAGTGGAAATGTTATGTTTCCTTTATGCATGTTTTATGTGATATGATTGTGTTATGGTTCTTGGGAATTGTTATAAAGACGGGTGGTTCTGTGATAAACTATGGGCGGGTGAGCCCGATATAGCTCTCCAATGCATTTGGTAACATGAAGGGGTTAAATGTTAAGGTTTCTCTGAAGAGATTTAGGGAATATACTGTGATGGGTATTCCAAACGTAACCATGAGGGTTACTCCCTATGTAATAATGTTATAAATGCCTCAAGTTACCTTTATGTATTATGATTTCTATGATTTATTCATGATTTTATGAGTTATGTTAAAATGATAATGTTTTATGAGTAAAGTATGATTTCATACATGGACTAATGTTTTCATTTCGTAATTTTATATCCCTTACTGAGCTTTTTATGCTCATCCCAAGTTTTTGAAATGTTTTTCATAGGTCAAGGGAAAGGTACATGATGTGATGATAGGGTCAAGGAAGTGTCATGAAATAATCCATGTTTTGTTTTAAATATGATTTCGTTGATGGAAAAAAATGAGTATTGTATTTTATGCAACCACTTTGTTTAAATGTGGAATGTAATGCATGTTTTATGATCTAATTCTATAAAAATATAAAACTGAAAAGATCCTCAATGTTTAATCTTGTAATAACTCAAGATTAAGTAATATTTAAGGCTGGGGCCTTATATTTGGTATCAAAGGTCAGTTTAGATAAGTTTGGGAGTTAGAATTCTATTAAATGATTATCCAAAAAAATTATGGTCAAATTGAAATGATATAGAATTTGAAGATTACCATGTTTCTTTATCTAAGATATGTTTGTTCAGAATGGTTTTCTGCAGAGGAAACAGGGAAGCAGTGCTAGGAAGGCATACAGAAGGAAATAACCTTCTGAATCAGCATCCTAAGATGGTTGGAATTGGAACTGAACAGTTTGTTGTAGTAATGGCGTAGTTGACTCAAGCGATAAATGGTCGTGGTATCCATGCACGAGATCAGCCAGATCAACCGCAGAGGAACATGTCAGTGGTGGAACATTTCATGAGATGCATCCCCCATCATTCAGAGGATCATCTGACCCTGTTCTAGCTGAAGGGTGGATTAAAGCACTGTAGAATATTTTTGATGTCCTAGGGTGTTCAGACAATCAAAAGGTTAGTCTTGATATTTACCGTTTGGAGGGTGAAGCAGATCAGTGGTGGTCGATGGTTAAAAATATCAGGGATGCTGATGAGATTGATGCTCTCGACTTGGATGAATTAAAAGGTATGTTTCTTGAGAAGTATTTTCCTAAGGCTGCTCGACATAGGATGGAAAAGCAATTCCTGGAATTGATGCAAGAGGAAGACTTCGTGGCTGCCTATGAATAAAGGTTCACTCTATTGGAAAGGTACACTCCAAATTTTATCTGAGACCTTGATAATAAAATCAATCATTTTTAATCAGGGTTAAAGCCAAAATATCGAAGGGCTTTAGCTTCTCACGAGTTCAAGAGTTATGAAAAGCTTTTTCAATGTGCTGAGAAGGTGGAAATGGAGTTTGAAAATGATCAAGTGTTCTATAAAAACTAGTAGAAGAAGACACCGAGGTGGCAGGAGAAACAAAAGAATTCATCAAAAAGGTCTAACGGTAAGAAAACTAAGTTTCCAGTTTGTGATAAATGTGGTAAAAGGCATTCTGATAAATTTCTTCTGAATTCTAGAAAGTGCTACTGATGCGGTAAGATGGGACATAAGGCTCGTGATTGCACTGAAAAATATTAGGGTGATGGTAAGACCAAATTTGATTTACTATTACTGAAATGTTTTAAGTGTAATGAGATGGGTCACTATGAAAACGAGTGTCTGACAAAGAGCTCGAGTGATGGGAAGCAGTTAGACTACAAGCAGAAAGTGGTGGTGAAATCCTTTGCAACTACTTCAGCAGATTTCAGGCCATCAAATGAAGTTGTATCAGGTACTTTGTTTGTTTTTTCAGATTATGCCAGTGTGTTGTTTGATTCGGGGTCTACACATTCTTTCATCTCTGAAAACTTTTCTAGTAAAATGGGAATACCATCTCAAGAAATGACTCCTGAACTTTTGGTAAAAACACTTGGGGGAAATGTTGAGGAAAAATGAATTTATAAGAATCTTCCTATCCTTATCCGTGGAAAGAACCTACTCGCAAACCTTATTGTTTTACCTCTAGTAGAGTTTAATGTTATCTTGGGTATGGATTGGATCTTTATTTACCATGCTAAGATTGACTGTAGAGCTAAAGAAGTTTCTTTTTAGAAATACTTTCAGTTTATGTACAAGAATGAACCCTTACTGTTGATAACATATCAAGAGGCCGAGAAACTTGTAAAAGATGGAAATGAATGTTACGTTGCACATATTTTTGAAAACAAGGGAATTGTTCATATTAATCATGTGCCAGTGGTAAATGAGTATCCTGATGTTTTTCCTGATAAGTTTCCTTGAATAATACCAGATCGGGAAGTTGAGTTTATTGTTGACTTAGTTCCTGATTCTAAGCCAATTTCAAAACCCCCTTATCGAATGCCTCAAACTGAACTTTTAGAGTTGAAGGAGAAATTGTAAGATTTATTAGAGAAAGGTTTCATTCAACCTATCACATCACCATGGGGTGCTCCTGTTTTATTTGTTAAAAATAAAGATGGTTCTATGAGACTTTGCATTGATTATAGATTCTTGAATAACATCACTGTTAAGAACAACTATCCTTTTCCTCATATCGATGATTTGTTTGATCAGCTCCAGGGAGCTCAGTTTTTTTTCAAAGATTAACTTAAGATCGGGATACCATCAGTTGAAGGTAAAGGAAGAAGATATTCTAAAGACCGTGTTTCGTACAAGATATGGCCATTATGAATTTGTAGTAATGCCTTTTGGGCTAACCAATGCACCTGCTGTATTCATGGACCTTATGAATATAATTTTCCATGAGTTCTTGGATAAGTTTGTGGTTGTTTTAATTGATGATATTTTGGTGTTTTCTAAAAGTAAAGAGGAGCATGAAAGACATTTAAGGGTTATTTTTCAAAACTTAAAAGAAAAAAAATGTATGGGAAAGTCATCAAGTGTGAGTTTTGGTTGCAATAAATTTCTTTCCTTGGTCACATTGTTTCTAAAGATGGGATAACTGTTGATCCTGCAAAAACAAAGGTTGTTGAAGAATGGCCAAGACCCACAAATGTAACTGATATTAGTAGATTCCTTGGTTTGGCAGGCTATTACTGAAGGTTTTTTAGAAATTTTTCATGGTTATCTAGTCCAATGACTAAGCTAACTCGGAAGGGTGTTATGTTTATCTGGACAAAAGAATGTGATGATTGTTTTCAGGAACTGAAAAGAATATTGGTGAATGCTCTAGTTTTGGCACTACCTTCCAAGAATGGTGAGTTTGTTATCTACAGTGATGATTCATTGAAAGGACTTGGTTTCATCCTAATGAAAAATGATCTGGTAATTTCTTATGCTTCACGACAGTTGAGAACTCATGAGGTAAATTACCGTACAGATGATTTGGAATTAGCTTCTGTTGTTTTCACTTTAAAAATTTGGAGGCATCATTTTTATGGAGTAAAGTGTGAAATATATACCAATCAAAAAAATTTAAAGTATATATTCACTCAGAAAGAATTGAACATGAGACAAAGGAGATGGCTAGAATTAATCAAGGATTATGATTGTATAATTCATTACCAACCAGGAAAAGTAAATAAAGTGGATGATTCTTTGAGTCGAAAAAGTAATGCTTCATTAACAATGTTGCATTCGGAACGTGATCATTTGGTTAAGGATTTGATGAACTTTAGCATAGAAGTTGTTGGTGCGGGATGTTCTTATGTTTTGTTTCAGGTATCAGTGAAATCTTCTCTATTAGATAGAATTAATCAAGCACAGAAGTAAGACAATGAGTTGCAGAAAAAGGTAGAGCTGGTTCAGAAGGGTAAGTTGTCTGAATTCAACATTGATAATGATTTTGTTTTGAGATTTGGGAAGATATTGTCTGTGCCGTGTGATTCACAGTTGAAGAGAGATTTGTTATGTGAAACTCATAGTTCTCTGTTTTCAGTTCATCTAGGAAGTACTAAGATGTATAGAGATCTTCAGGAGTATTACTGGTGGGACGGAATGAAAAGGGATATTGCTGATTTTACTATGAAGCATTTGACTTGTCAACAGGTTAAAGAAGAGCGGCAGTTACTGAAAGTGATGCTTCAGCCTTTACCAGTGCCAGAGTGGAAATGGGAGAATATATCCATGGACTTCGTTTTGGGATTGCTGAAGACACCTCGAGGTAATAATGCAATCTGGGTTATTGTTGATCTCTTGACTAAATCTGCTCATTTCCTTGTTATGCGAGATACTTTTTCCCTAGATCAACTTTTCCGTTTGTATCTTAAAGAGATAGTTAGGTTACATGGAGTTCCTTTCTCCATTGTATCTGACCTTGATCCCAGGTTCACTTCTAAATTTTGGAAGGGCCTACAGAAGTCATTGGGCACTGAATTAAATTTTAGTACAACTTTTCATCCTCAATCAGATGGTCAGTCAGAATGAACAATTCAGAGTTTGGAGGATATGCTACATGCTTTTTCGATGGATTATCAGGGAAGTTGGGACCAACATCTTTCTTTGGTTGAGTTTTCTTATAATAACAGTTTTCATTCCAGTATACATATGGCACCATTTGAGGCATTATATGGGAAGCGATGTCGAACTCCAGGTTTTTGGGATGAACTAGGTGAAAGGAAGTTTATGGGACCAGAATTGGTAGAATATTTGACAAAAAAAAAGTTCAGCTGATACAGAAACACATGAGAACATCTCAGAGTAGGTAGAAGAGTTACGCGGACAATAGGAGGAAGGGTCTCTCTTTTGAGGTAGGTGATCATGTTTTTCTCAATGTTTCACCATGGAAAAGTGTGATGCGATTTGGTAAGAAAGGAAAGGTGAGTCCAAGGTTCATTAGACCATATAAAATTCTAGAGATATTTGGATCAGTTGCATACTGAGTGTCTTTACCTCCAAGTTTATCTCAGGTACATAATGTTTTTCATGTTTCAATATTAAGGAAGTACATGCCAGATCCATCTCATGTTTTGAGTCCAGAGGTAGTTCAGATGGAAGAGAATCTATCTTATGAGGAACAATCATTCCAGATTCTTGACCACAAGGAGAAAGTGTTGCGGAATAAGGTGATTCATCAAGTAAAGGTTTTGTGTAAAAACCACATGAGTGAAGAGGCAACATGGGAATCTAAAAATGAAATGAGGGATAAATACCCCCACTTATTCGATAAGTAAATAAATTGCGGGGACACAATTTTCTAAAGGCTGGAAGGATGTAACATCCCAAGTAAGTAATGAATAATAGATATTTTTATCTATGTCTATTTATGAATTAGATAGTGTTTTAGAGGCTTAAAATGAGAATAAATTCAATCTTAAGCATGGAATAAACTAATATTTTTAAAAGATTGTTTTACTGCCTTTTGATGGAAAACCATTTTTAAATCAAAATTTTGACAATTTTATAAGCTCTATTTGTCAAAATAAACTTATTATTTATGATTGGGACATTGAAATTTACTTTGGATAAATGTTTGGTATTTTTCTAACAATGTTCATTTTTTAATGAATAGTGAAAAAATACTGCATTTTACATCAAAACTCCATTTTCATATAATTTAATTATATGGTTAGATTATAATTTAAATTGGTTTTAAAGTTTAAATAGAATATATTTTTACCATTTAATCCAATGTTGGTAATTATAATTAATTTCACTTTGTAATTGGGCATAACCAAGTGCCAAACGTTTCATAGATATTGTTTCTAAAAAACCCGCTATCTGTTATGACAACGAGAATTATTTTTAAATTAATTATTGAAATTTAAGTTTTTGGAATTTGGTAAAATGGATTAAATATTTGGAATCATAAGTTCCAAATTATGTAATCAAGACTCTTTTGTTTTTGGACATTATGAATAGTAAAGACGGTAATTATCTTTAATTATCTTGATTAATTAGTAATCGGGTAGTTAAGGATAATAAAATAATATCATAATAATAAAAAATGACACCAACATGTGTCCTAATTATATTGGTTGTGTCATGGCCGACCATGGGATGTCTTGTACCAAACTTGGAGACCCCATGGAATCACTTTTGTGTGATAATGACTTTTTATCTTTTTATTTTTAAAGAATGTTAAATATAACAATGAATGTATCACCTGAGTAAAACATTTTTAATTTTGTCTACATAAATGATATATTTGACTATAAAAAGTCATTGGAAATATAAAACTATTTCCTACATCATAGTATTTTTTTTATAATTTTTATACATTAAATAAATTAAATTATTTATGACATCATGATGATGCAGCGATTACCTCATTAATGAACGATTTAAATAAAATGAAAATATAATGTAAAATCTAAGACTTATAATTGTCAAAGACCTATTTGATGAGTATATTTCGAACTCTTATCATCTTATCCTAGAAATATATCAATTTGGGACCTTTTAAATCCGAAACACGTTTCAATATAAAGTAACATTTTATAACTTTCCAAGAGTACCCCTCCTCTCCTCTTATAAAAGGCCCCCACCTCTACCTCCTTACCCACACTTCTCAAGCCATTGGCTTGGACAATCTCTGCTCATTTTATCTCTCCATATACCTCTCTTCATCCTATAATCCATACCTTAGGAAGAAATCTATTTAAGAAACCCTTTTGGTTCTAACCAAGAGGAGTTACCCGATTTAAAGGTAAAGACTTCTCTAATGTTCTTTTGTTTTATTTTGCTTCTACAACCCCATAAACTATTTTTATTCATTTATTTTGTAACAAAACCAGTATTTTAAATATACTAGGATGTTTTTATAAGAATTATTCTAGCTAAACTTACACACACCTACATCTAATTGTTAAAGAACATATTGTTTCCGTGGATGGCGAATTTCTGCCTCACGAAATGATGATAGTTCAATATTCTTATAACACCTTCAAAGGTGGCCATTAATATGTCACTATATTTATATATGATATATAATATGTTTATTTTTTCTTTAAGCTTCTGTATTTTTCATTTATGGCATACCTTTATGGATTTCATTATGGGTATACGCGATATCTTCATTTTAGGAAGTGCGGACAACCGCCCCCTAAAAGTGATTTGATTCATTAATGTCATATGTGGGATGTATAAAGGATGGAATTAATGATATTATATATGATATTATACTGGAATTATAATATACCTTTATATAATTATGATTCCATTCCATAAAATATGAAATAGAAATGAAAGTATCGTTCATGTGTGCGTACGGCTTACCGTCTCTATGAACGGTGCATTTCATTTCTTACCTCTAAATGTTATGTAATATTGTAAATGCATGTATATACTGGATTTATATGACATATATGATATCTAAATCATGAATATAATTCTGTATATAATGGATATTTTACCACATTAACAACTTGAAATTATAAAGTGTTTATTTTTTACTCAAGTAGCAATGATCGACAAAATGACCATTATTAACTTAAATAATTACATAGAGTTAATAACATGGTAATAAGTGATATAAAAGAAATAATGAACTTGAAAAAGGTTCTTAATCAAGTAGAAATTAACTCAAGTTTATTATTAAATACATTAAAGAACGATCGAGTCAAGTCGGACCCGAGGTAAGGGACTTCATCTCAATCTCCTTTCATTGAGGAATATTATGTTTTATACACAACTTTATTTTATACGGTTTATAAACCCCTTTGAATTTTACATTTATTCAAAAGTAATCTTTTTTATATGAAGCGTTTACTAAACTAAAAAAGGGAATGTTTTTTTTGTCATACGTATGCGGCGACAATGACTTCTCTGCCACCATGACCATTATTTGAGCTTCGGCTTCCTCTACAAGCCATAACTTGATTTGAAAAAATGAAAAATAAGTACCATGTTTTTACTTTTCTTTAATTTTGGTATTGAAAATGGTTTTCATAATGTTTTTATATCAATGTGTTGTATTGATATCTTGTGATTGAAAAGTTCAAATGTTATGTTTCCTTTATGCATGTTTTATGTGATACGCTTGTGTTATGGTTCTTGGGAATTGTTATCAAGATGGGTGGTTCTGTGATAAACTAAGGGTGGGTGATCCTGATATAGCTCTCCAATGCATTGGGTAATGTGAAGGGGTTAAACGTTAAGGTTTCTCCGAAGAGATTTAGGGAATATACTGTGATGGGTATTCCAAACGTAACCATGAGGGTTACTCCCAATGTAAAAATGTTATGAATTCCTCAAGTTACCTTTATGTCTTATTATTTCTATGATTTATTCATGATTTGATGAGGTATGTTAAAATGCTTATGTTTTATGAGTAAAGTATGATTTCATACATGGACTAATGTTTTCATTTCGTACTTTTATATCCCTTACTGAGCTTTTTATGCTCATCCCAAGTTTTTGAAATGTTTTTCATAGGTCAAGGGAAAGGTACATGATGTGATGATTGGGTCAAGGAAGTGTCATGAAAGAATCCATGTTTTGTTTTAAATATGTTTCTGTTGATGGGAAAAAAATGAATATTATCTTTTATGTAACCACTTTGTTTAATTGTGGAATGTAATGCATGTTTTATGATCTAATTCTCTAAAACTCTAAACCTGAAAAGATCCTCAATGTGTAATCTTGTAATAACTCAAGATTAAGTAATGTTTAAGGCCGGGGCCTTTTAGATAATGTCTAACTTCACCACATTTACAACATCAAAAAGTATAAGGTACATTAGATCGAACCTTATCTCCATTCATCACATTATCCATTTTTTAAAGCAATTGGATACTTTATGCCCTATCTTCCCACACTTAAAACATCTTCTGGTTCCTTTGTGACATTATCCTTAGTGCCTCTTCTCACACTTTTTGCAAAAAAAATGGGTCTTCTTTCCCTTATCAACTTTATCAAATGAACATCCTTGAGACTTTGTCTTCTTCTTCCTTGATGAATATGGGCATTCAACTAGGTACCAATTATTAATTGTAATTTTTGATAGCTGGTTTGGCATAATCACAATATGTTCAACTTGATATTTCATCATCTCCATCACATTAATAGGGAAATCATCACATTTCCTATCACATTGGTTGTTGGGACATGTTTTTCCATTTCCCTCCATTAACTAAGAAAAGAAAGTATAATTAGGGGGCTTAAATACTTAGCCAATAATCATGAAAATGAAACTTAAAGCATATAAGGATAAACTTGTAGAGGAAAAGTATATCCTAACTTGTGATCCCCTATGTTCCAATCTAGGTTATCCATGATCATATATTCTTATGTGAATCTTTATTATATTTTATCTTTGTCCCTTTAATAATGGTTTATACTAAGCTTATGAATTTACCAAAGCATATCCCTCGGGAGTGTTGTAACCAAGAGGGAAACAA
Organism: Viscum album; assembly: GCA_963277665.1. Taxonomy (NCBI): domain Eukaryota; kingdom Viridiplantae; phylum Streptophyta; class Magnoliopsida; order Santalales; family Viscaceae; genus Viscum; species Viscum album. The sequence continues at coordinate 1,489,002,910 of OY728125.1, read as the reverse complement.
GTCCCATTGTTGTGTACCAGTTTATGTTTGAGTCTAGCTCAAAGTGGTGTTTTCGGGTTTTACCCCTTTGTACATCTGTGTCAGAGATACCTCTACCTGCTCGTATCCAGACAGGGATGTATTTGCTTGGCAACCCCTTACTCAATACTCACCAAAATACTAGGAAGCTTTCTTATATTTAAACTTTTCTATAGGGTTCTTCCTAAAGTTTTCATATCCTAATTTCTACAAATTACAAAACCATACTTTGATACCAACTATAGTATCCTATCTTTTTATAACATAACTTTTCATTACATTTTACAAAACCGAGGATCTTTAAGGTTTTGTGTCTTGGAAACCAGGAACTTAAAACATGAAAACATAAAACATTCTCCTTAAACACTTTAAATTATTCTCCTTATGTTCATCCTAGGTTCATTACTGCATCTCATAACCTGGGGACATACATCAAAAGAAAGGGTGAGCAGAAGGCCTAGTAAGGGAAACAAGGGGAAACATTTAACATGTGAACTTGAGATACATCAACAATGTCATGAAAAAGAACTTTAAGGCATGAGAAAGAAATCATGAGGCATATCATAATAAAAATAACGTATTTCATAACTTGAATATGTGGCTACAACATTTAATATTGACAATCATTTCTGTTTCACAAAGGTCCATCCCCAAGGTATCATTAAAAATTACCAAGGTTATTCACCAAGGCATCGTTAAAAATGGTCATCTCTAGAGATTAAGTCTTTACCCAATGCATTGAAGCACTATCAGGGAGCACCCTTAATTTTCCTTTATTATCATGTGATCTAAATATATCATCATCAATCATTTCATAAACAACCCATATAAAATAAAAGATATTGGTTTCATTTCATAATCATAATGTTTTAAAAACTACTTTAAAGACATGATCTTTATGTCACTTTAAACCCACAGAAAGGGAAAGCGGGTATCATATATGTAAATACCAGAATTTAAAATAGAACATTTTGGTATATATGTGAATACCCCATTAGAATAAATAGATATGAGTATTCACTTAATAAAATAAATTAATTTGAGAATAAGAGAGATACATTTTAAGACGGAAATTCTGCAGCATAACGGCTATGTTTCGGGGTTTTAGAAAACATTGAAAAGAGAGGGGACATGGGTCACCCACTCATAAATGATCCATAAAACAGTATAGGGATAGAATATAAAAGGTATAAGAACATTTTAATGAAATTTGAAAGATATACCATATGAAATGAAAAACATAGAAGGAAGACAAAAATAAGATTTCTCTTATGAAAATTCGGCAGCCTAACAGCGTCACTTAAACTTCAACAAAAATGAATTGATGAGATCAAATAGGGTCTCTCATAATATGAACATAAAAGATCAGTATTATAGATAAAGAGATCATACCCCAACATAATAAAAAGGAACTTGAAAGACTTTACATGAAAGTAGAACATTGAAAAAATGAGAAAGGTGAAAGAATCCCTTAAAAATTCAGCAGGCTAACGGCGTCACTTAATCTTCAACAAAAATGAATTGATGAGATAAAATAGGGTCTCTCATAATATGAAAATATAATATCAGTATGATATATATAGATATCATACCCAAACATAATAAAAAATAACTTGAAAGACTTGACAAGAAAATAGAACTTGAAAAAGAGAAGGGTGAAAGAATCTGTTAAAAAACATTTGGCAGCCTAACAACCCCACTTAAACATTCATAAAACGAAATGATAAGAGTAAGAGGGGATCTCTAATCATATGAAAATGAAAAGGGAAGTAATAGGAATATAAAAGAACATCCTCCAACATAAGAACATGGAGGATAAAAGAAATGACTTAAAATAGATTATTTGAAAAGAAAGAGAGAGGTTGGATCCCTTACCTTAAGCGTAACTCTTAAAACTAAATGTTTGGGACCTTGAGGGATTGGGGGAACCTTGGGAGGACTATTTGGGAGGTAAGGAGACCAGAACATCTTTGAGGATGATTTTTGATTCGAATGGATGAGAGGATGGCTTGGTATTTATAGGGAAAGTGAAGGGACAATGCATTAATGGCCAAGGGACACCTCATTGGTGGTTTTGGAAAAACAAGTGGTATTTCCTCATGGTATTGGACAATTGGGACACCTCACACCTTATCTCACTATTAAAAAGTCGACCATCCCTTAAAATATCTCATCACATCATCATGATGTATTTATGATGTCATTAAACATACTGAAACCCTAAAACTGTATTTTTACTATTCACTAAAAATTCAACATTTTCAGAAAACTCCAAAAAATTTATCTTAACATAATATAAATTATCTGAATCAAAAAATAAACTCCATTTTATAAAAAAAAAATTAAATATTTTTAATTTAATTTTTAAATAAAAACACTATTCACTGAAAATTCATTTTTTTCAGAAAAAACCCCAAAAATTTCCATAACATAATATCGATGCTCTGAGTTCAAAAATAAATTCCATTTTATAAAAATAATTTTCTAAATATTTTTAATTTAATTTTTAAATAAAAAACACTATTCACCTGAAAAAACTAATACTTGACTAATAATTAATGAAACAGTTATTTACCTGTTTTATTGAATCACACTACTTAATCAAGGTGCCTAAATTATATTAATACTTTCTTTAAGTGAAATTACTAATTTATTTGGTCACATTACTAATCCTAAGCATAAAATCACTATTCATAATTTATTATTAATCAAAAATTAAGTTGATCTTATTAGACTCTAAATTTATTACAGAACACATTTGCAGAAGACCATTTTTTGAAAATCATTACACATCATTAATTATTTAAGGTTTACATAAATATTTTAAAATATCTTTTTTTCAAAAATCATCAAAAAAATACATCCTATATTCATTTGAACATTTGTAAACTCACAAACTTCACCATAAGAAGAAAACACAATTTTATTTATAACAAAGAATTACACAAAGTAGTTATGGTATCGTTACATATCCCCTTATCATACCAACATAGGACCTAAGTGTAAGGTGTGCTAAGGTGAGAGAATCTGAGGGAGGCTCAGCCAACATCACACGAGTAGTAATTTCTATTAGTTTGAACTTCCCATGAAGGTGATTCTGTTCTAGCATCACATGATGAAGTTCGGCTTGGGTATGGTCCTGAGCAAAGCCCAGTGGTGCTACCTCTTTCCCAAGTTCTGTTAGATGGGCTTAGATCGGTCCAAGACTACTGGATGAGGCCATAGAATATTCTTTCTATATTAATTAACCAAGATCACTTGTATTTAGAAACAATAGTCACAACATTCAGTTTCCAACGGTCATACTAACTAAAGGTCATATAATAGTCAAACCCAACAGTCTCATTTTATTTATACTCATGTTATCAAATGAAACCGTTTTCTTGAGTATGAAAAATAATATAACACAAAAAATTAGGAAACACTATTTATTCAAAATTTTGGGTCGTTAAACTATATCTCAAGAAAATTAATGAATTTTCATCTAATATGTTTATTAATTATTTATTCATATAATGGTACAATCTCTCACAATCTCTGATACATAATATATTTAATAAATTGTTTTCAAGAAATCCCAACTTTACCTTCTCTTCGGTTAGAAATCTTTGTTCCTTTAAAATCATGGTTTTCAGAAAGGGTTTACATGAATATTATACTATTATCCTATGATCATTAAAACAAATCTTTACCATTTTTTTATTTTTTCAATGTTTTCAAAGAAATATTTGTATTGCATTCTAAATGAGGAATTTTTCTAACCTTTTTATCATACAAAAAGAATGTTCTTTTTACCTCATACGACATGTATGGATTTATCCATTTTCAATAATTTGAAGCCTTCTTTTGATTTTTAAAGGATAATTTTTTAGAAAAATTTCTTAAAAAATATTTTAAAAGAAATTTTCTTAAAAAAAATCAATCTTATTTTATAATTTTTCAAGGAAATGTTTTTTTAAAATTTTTTCAAGATTATTTTATAAGTTTTCTAGGAAAATGGTTTTCAAAATTATTTCAAGACTCATTTATAAGTTTTCAAAGTTTTTTCGAAGAAATGGTTTTCAAAAAAAATCAGACTTATTTAATATGTTTTCAAGTAAAAAGGTTTTCAAAACATCTTCAAGAATTATTTATAAGTTTTCATTGTGTTTTCAAAGAAAATGGTTATAAAATTATTTCTAAGCTTCTTTTATAAGTTTTTAAGGAAAATGATTTTCAAGATGATTTCAATCCTCATTTATAAGTTTTCAATGTATTTTAAAAGAAATGTTTTTCAAAATATTTTCAATCTCTATTCATTTGTTTTCAAGTAAAAAGGTTTTGAAAATATTTTCATTCTTTCTTTATAAGTTTTCAAAGTGTTTTAAAAGAAAAATATTTTTAAAATGTTTTGAATATTGTTTTAAAAGTTTTCAAGGAAAAAGGTTTTCAAAATTATTTCAAGTCTTATATATACGTTTTCTAGTTATTTTCTTAGAAAATGATTTTTAATTGGTTTTATGCATTAAAAAACGTTTTCAAAGAAGAATGGATATTTTCTTTAATAAATATTTTTGGAAGATATTTCAAAATTATTTTCCATCTTAGATTACATCCCTTGATGTTAATCATACACTTATAGAAAATGATCTAAAGGTTCTATTCAAATTCTTTCTATGAATGGGTTATGATTAATTTTATGGTATTTATCAAACCTGTTTCTCTTTTATGGGTTATATGTTTATCAAATACATTTCTCTTTCATGGGTTATATGTTTATGAAATTTTCTTCTCTTTCATGGGTTATATGTTTATAAAATATGTTTCTATTTAATGGGTTATATGTATATGAAATCCATTTTTATTTCATGGTTTATATGTTTTTGAAATCCATTTATCCTTCACATGTTATTCTTTAGATGAAATGTTTATGAAACCTATATCTTTTTCTATAGGTTATGATATGTTTACATGTTTATGATACCAATTTCATTGCATGTCTTATGATATGATTATTTATTATTTTTTGAAACATGTATAAATGATTTCACTATGATATGGGTGGGACCTATATCTCTCTCCAATTAATAGGGTAAAGATTTATAACTCATGAGATAGAAATGGATAGAATTAGAAATTAACTTGGTTCTATATTACAGGGATGGAACAGGAAATGAAATCGGTTCAGTAATACAGGGATAGAAATATATGTGAACTTGGTTCAGTAATACAGGGCTGGAATGAGGCATGAACTTGGTTCGATAATACAGGGCTGGAACAGTGTGTGAACCCGGATCAGTAAAGGACTTTTTCTACTATGATGGTCTCAGAAGAAATGCCTTGACTAAAATGAAAATAATTATATATTCTTATTTATATACCATAATTCCATGTTTTATTCCTATTTTATGATTTTATGGCTTACATTCATTATTTCATTATGATTTATTCCTTATGAACTACCAATATTTATTCCATCATTCTTGTATATGATCTTTGATATGATGGTTATGATCTTATATTTTCATGATCATGTTCCCATACCCTTAAACTCATAATTATGCTTACATATCTCCCGTGTTTACCCTTACTGAGCATTTTAGATCGCCCCTTTCTTATGTTTCATTTCCCCATGTCATGAAGAATGCTTTTTGGTAGAAGTACTAAAGGTAAAGATCTTTATGGGATATTTTGAATATCTTTCATAAGGATAGAAGATTTTGTGTCTATGTTTCCAAACACACTAAACTATTACGGTCCACAAGCATGTATTTTTGTAATATACTGAATGTTCATCTAAAATGATGTAATATCCATGTATTTCAAGCCTGGGTCACTATAATAACTTTTTTTTATTATGGTCTATTTTTATTAAAAAAGTTTAATCTTATTATAAATGATTAGAATAGAAGAAAATATCATATATTTTGTTAATTTTCGGAGAATGAATTTTTTTTCAAGTGATATAAGGTTTAATAAAAGTTGAGTACTTACCCCCAAGGGAAATCATCTTAAATTAAAGTAAAAGGTTAAAAAGAGTCAAAAATATGGACTTTTATAATAATACCTTTGGAAAAGGGACTTGAGATCATCAGGAAGATGGTCAAAGAAAATAAAACCCTCCATTCTAATTCCATTTTTTTCCATTCCATCCAAAATATAACTATCTTCTCAAAAATCATAAGTGATAAAGAAGTTTATTAGTGAGAGGGACTCAATGTATTTAATCCATTGGGTAGTAATTTTTCATGATAAATGAATATTTCTATTACTTATTACTTGAACTAGGGTATTATAGTCACATTGAAACCATACCTTATTCCAACCTCTTTGCTTCGCCATATTCACTATATTTATCAATGCTAACATCTATTCTTATAAGGATATATAAATACCATCAAATACAAGAATATATCCAAAATGTCAGATTTTTATTCCCTAAATATCACCCCATATCTAGTAGGTCATAGATATATCTTGGAATCCCCTTGTGCATTATACTTAATCTAGTCAGTAAATGGGGAGGTCCAAAAAACCCTAAAACATTCTTTGTGGATGTTGAAAGTTTTCTAGAATTCCCTGATGTCTCAAACCAGTAAGTCATTCACTGAGTTTTTTCATCTACCCAGAAGTATAGAACTTGTGGCTCAGACTTTTTTTATGATTTACTGATGAAAAGATTGAATATTGAAAGCTTTGTTGTCATGTTTTTCAGTATTCCAACTTCTTTAGATCAAATGAATCATTTCAGCACAAGCAGCCTAAAACAAATAGAAAAGCTTCATTGAATTATTAACTTTACTAGAATATTCTAATCATATCATGATGGAATCAATCCTAGGAATCTTAACATAAAATATATTGAGGAAAAAATTCCATAGAGTAGTGGAAGTATCACAATTCAAGAGGAGATGATTAATATCCTCTCAATGTACTTGACATAATTTACATCTTGAACTTTGAAAGATACAAAAAACTTGTAAATAAGTATTAATAGGTTGATTTATATGGGAAATACTTCATATTATTATGAAGTGAGATTGAAGAAATCCATTTTTTACGTAACATTACCAACCACCCATGACGAATACCTTCAATCGAGTTGTGATAGAAATTCTTTACCATAAGAATATCATTGGTTGTTATATCCCAAATGAAAAGGTCATTAATATTGATGAAAGGTAATTATTTATTACATTATTTACATCATGAGGAAAATAATTTTCATTTTCAAGCTAATACTTGATTGTACCACTCGAATTTATCATAAAGTTATCAAAATTTATCAGATTTAAGAGGGGGGGAACCTTTATAATTGTTACACCATAATTTCAGAGAGGAATTTATATTCACCGTCCATTGATCCTGAGTAAGAATATATCTAAATGTGTGTTTGAGTGTAGTCCAAACTGAGGACTCCATGTAATTGTAATTTCCATCCTGGATGATTGAAGAGACTAGTTAAATCTCTCAATATTTTTTAGGCTAAGTCCCCCATGATTAATAGGTTTATAATAGGTTTTCCAAGTGACTGAAGTTATTCTTATTTCAATAATATTCATAATATTGATGAAATATTTCATATAAGTATTGATTTATCTTAGTAAAGCTACTATAAATTTATAAACCATAAATTAGTAAAAAAATATGGGGACAATGATAAAATTCACAAAGAAAACTCTTCCAGTCATTTACATGTTTACCTATTTATACTAAAATTATATTTTTAAATGGAGATTTAGATGAATAATTTTACATCAAAGAAGAATATGTGTTATAAGGAAGTTAAATGGAAGTATGTGAATTGGTTTAATGTCATTAAGCTATTGAATAATAACCTATAAAATGACACTAAAATTTTGATTATATAAATTCATTTAATGGTTTTATATGTAATTATGCCAATGAATATTTTTTTGAATGTTTACATAACATTATGAAGTATTATGTGTATTATGTGGATGATAAGTCAATATTTGTAACCATAATGTTTATTATTAATGTGAGAAATAAATATTTATCATATATGGTCAAAAGAATGTATCTTTGAGTAGTGGATATAATTTTAACTTTTAAATATAGAAAACATGCTGGTGGTCATTCATTGTGTTTTTATCATTATATTAAAAATATGTTAAGTAAATTTAATAATCTTGTAGCTAAATATTATAATAATAAATTATATTTTATTGTTAAATTTTTAACCTATAAGGGAACAATCATAACAAAACATCAATATTCTAATACATTTGATTCCTTTAATATATAAAATACATAACACTAGACATGATATCTCTTTCTCCCATGAAATTCTATTTTACATTTAATGAAGAACTCACATTTTAGTTTAGATAAAACCTCACAAAATCTAATTAAAAATTAGATACGACTATAATTAATCATCAGATAACATTATATTTTGAATCAAGACCAAAACAAAAAATTCCAATTTCAGAAGTTTAAAATTCAATCCCAAGCATGTAACATCACCTTAGATATTGATATTTTTTAATATTATGTAAAATGATTTTTTATATTAGAAATCCTATAGTGTATTGATGAAATAATATTATAATAATCATTGAATATGTCAATAAGACTAAAAATTAATCTTTTATAGTGTTATTTAGTTATATTTAAAAAAACTATGATGCATATTGGATTACTAGTATGGAAGTTAATAAATCCATATATGGATTATTATTTACATTTTATTTAGAGTTTTATGATCATATAAAACTTATATAAAATAGAAAATTAAAATAAAACAAACCCAATCCTAGGAACACCATTCTTGATAAATGAAGTCAATAAACTATAAAATAAAGAACCAGTTATGTATACCATACCCTATAGAACTGTTGTATCCATCTTCATTTTCAGTGGTAGATGATGATCGCATGAGAGGCATCCCAATGAAATCCCTACTCTAGAGGTAACTGTAAAGTTTAATTAATCACTCTACACTTGAGCGGGATCCTCTCTTCACCCACAATATTATACTTCCTCGTGAAGGATAAGGGTGAGGATGAATAGATTTATAGGGTCAATGTAGTTTCATCCAGGAACATTCAAGAGTATCTCATCCCCATATAATGGGTACTTCCTATGTATATAGTGACCTAGAGAATGTTCCTTGAGTTTACATGCATTAACTCATGCGTTAGGAGTTAATTAATAAAGTTATACAGGAGACAACCTTAATAAATTCTAACCCCATGTGTTTCATCTTATGAAATAAGTCATTTATGATAGCTAGTGTTGAAATATTTGAATTAAAACATTTATCACGTGGAAGTATCATATTATCACTTATAATATTCTTTCTGATATCTATTTTCAAAGTCATAAGATAATCCTTTTTTATGTATAACATGCCTTATGAATTGTATCAATATTATAATATAATATTGCTAAAAAATCATCTTATATTTTAAATGTATGAGGTAATACCTCCTTTAAATTCCCACTTTTACTAAATCCTTAACAATTTAGTTACGTTTCACATTATACTATATCATATGAAAAAAATTGTAAAACCATATCCAAAAAACCATTTGGATAACATTCAAAATAATTTTTTGAAAGCAATAATTAACTTTATTGTTTATCAGATCATATGTTATACCTTTGGAATAACCCTATAGAAATAAATTTTATTAAATCTAAAACTCATTTAGAGAATATTTCTAAGTCATACTCAATCCCAATTTAGTTAATCAAAAGTGTGACCCCATTGGAAATCATATCATTGAAAATATATAAAAACCACCATATTCATAAATTTAACCAAAGTGCATCCTCTAGAAAATAATAAATTCTACTCAAGCTATAATGATATTTGGAATCATTTCAATCAATCATGTCTATCTTTATTCTTATGCCCACCAATTTCATTGTATGCTATTATGCATTCTCATATGATACCTTTGTCCAGGACATTTATTGACCTTGGGGAATAAAGTATTTCAATCCCATGGACCCTACTAAAAAATTTCTTGATTATATAAGTATATACTGACCAAGTTGTTGAATGCATCGCATGTATTTTACCTTCAATGATGAGCACATATCATGTCCCATACCTAAATAGATAATCAAATCACATGTAATGTCTTGGTGTAGCTGCACACTTTCTTATTCTCTCTCAATTGAGGGATATATATCATACTCATCATATGAGAAAAAATTCCTCTTAGTTGTGATACAACCAATGACATGATTAGAACAATACTCAACTACCCCCTAATTAGATATGCCTCAAGGCTATTGTAAGAAAGCTATAAAAGTATGAAGGTTATCATGAATAATATGACACTAATATTAGGTAGTGGAGAATCAAAATATGATATGTGTACCACTATTATACCAAATACATAGTTTATGACACTCTATGTGAAATAATTAGTTAGTCAACCATTACAAAAAAAACTCATTTTATGCCTCATGAGAATATTCCATATCCAGATACAAGAAGCATACTCAATTTGTCCTTAACATTTCATCACAACCTATAATACTCCATGATGAACATCAATTAGGGATAACACAAGTCATAATTTGATAGGTTAATTATAATTACAATTCATGAAATATATATATCAATACATATATATATATATATATAGATAACATGAAATAATGATAAAGTGGTCATTTCCTTTTGTAAAACATGATAAATTTTATATTATTAATCTCTTTAAATATACTTAAAAATATATTCAAAATTAATTTTCTAAAATATCATACCTGATATATACCTAAATCATCCATATGTTTTATATACATTTAGGATTTTTCTTAAACTCATTAAATCTATATGTAATTGGGACATCTCACTATGTGACCACCTAATATTACGATGACACTAAAATATTTAGGGAGTATTATCTATGAATTATGATAGCATAAATAATGATGAGACTTCTTAATAATATTTTAATGTTAAACTCATTAAACATATTCCAATTCCTTAACTCAACAACACCAAATAATAAAATGTTAATAACATATATTATTGACTTATAACTCTTTCTAATTTTGAAAGTGTCATCCCTGAAACCCTTTTCATCAAACATTTCCATTTAAATATTTTTTTTAACTAATATAACTATTAACATTATCACTTACCAACACATCCTAAACTCTTTTATGATTAAGTGACATTAACTTTTTTACGGTAATTAAATTTAACTCTTTACATTTCTATTTACCACTATACTCAATACTCATTTAGAATATTAAGTGAAACACACTTTGAATTATGAAAGGGTTAATCTTTTTAAATAACATAGAACTTATTTATGTTAAAAAATAATCTTGTTAACCTCTTATTCATTATATTCTATTTAGAATATCATGATAAGATTCACAAATTACTTTGTGTAAGAAAATAACACATGCGTATTTAAGGGTGAATGTTTAACAAAAAAATATTATTTCCATACCATATGTGGTTTTCTATGATTTTATATTAGTTTTATTAAAAATAGGATTATTCATTTCAAATATCCACTAATAGCAGTAGAATATCAATTCCTTATATTTTAACAAAAATCTAAAAAAATACTACTTCTAAGATAAAATATTTTCTCTATATTATAATTTACAAAACATGTAATAGAATATGATGAATCATAAACCATATGTATTATTATCATATTTTCCATAAAAACATTGTGTTATTAAATAAATAATATTATCACATAAATAAAATGAGACAACTATACACATCCTCTAAAAAGATCCATCTAAAATTATTAAATGCTTCTACATTCCAATATTTGATGTAGCGACTCTTTACTTCATAACATTAATACAAACATAAAAATTTATCAATTATTTAATTCATCATGTAATTCTATGTATTTACAAAACTTGAAAATTATACATTTGGAATCACATACCCTTCAAAACTAAAGAATTTATTTCTTTAACATTGATTACTTACATGGGTATTCCATGTAATTTCTCAAACTCTTTCAGGTTTTTGGAAAAATATAATCATATTCAATTATTACTTCTTTTGGATAAATCTATGTTATAATGATCTTAATTCAATACTTAATGAAATAATATTTCAATATCCAATAATCTTTTCTTCTTTTACTTTAAACCTTTAGCAACTTATAATATTAACATAGCTCCAAAAACTAGACATCATATGCCAAGTTCATTTATCCTAAACACTTTTATAATGACATAGTAAACATTTATAAAGTTAATTCACATTTTCAAAACATTTCCATTTATGAAAACCAAATTAATTACCTAACTAGATCATGCCTAAAGGAATATTTTATTCTTACCAAGTCATTGAGATACCCAATAATATTTAGTATATGAGCATAGAGTAGAATTCCTTTGGTCATACTACATTTAATGCATGTAAAACATTGACTAAATCATTATATTCTTGGAATAATAATCCTTAATATCCTATTAAATTACATCAATAGTTTGTTAATGTAGGCAGGTATTACTCTAACATATTGAATTTCTTTTTCATAAGAATTTTTATTATATTACCAGTACTAAGTAATTTTTTAAATTAAAATTATCAATTTAAATTTTTTATCACAAAGTTAAATTTTATCAACATGTTCCTACTTATATGCAACATAAGATTTTACTATATGAGTATCATGTTTTCATTTAAATTTAATAAGGAATTTTATTAAATAGGATCACACTAAATTGATGAACCCTTTTGAACTCATTATATCCATTAGTGGGATGAGATACAAATATCACTAAGAAATGAGTATTATTTTTCATTCCTTTATCTAATTATTTATTTGGTTGGGGATTATTCCAATCATATAATATATTATTCATGGACATTTAAGTAAAAAACACTTTTCTCAACCCATCATTTAGATAAACCCAACATTATTCGACCGATATACTAAATATTACGGTTTCCCATATAATTATAACCCCTATATCATGATTATATTTGGTTTAATAACTCTTATTGTAATCCATTTACACTATTACATACATAATATAATCTATGGGAACCCCCGAACCTACCTTGTTGAATTACTATGTTCTTGACATGTGTTTATTTAGAAGCAATCTAACACTTAATATTTTAAAGGGATTTAATTCTCACCATATCACATCATGTTATATCATTTATGTTTTCATTATTATAATTATTTATTTTAGAATCATATTTATTACACCAAATCAATGTGATCAAATCATATCGATGTGTAACCCTTTACCTAACCCTAAATCTCTATTACTCACCCAAACAAAATAGAAGTTAAACATCTTCAAACTTATCTGAATGCACCATATGCATAAGGCACATCAAATTTTTTAGTACAGTTTTATAAATATATGAAATTATAATTACCCACATGAGTAATCTAGGATACATATATAGCCAACCACCACATTTCTATAATAAGTCATAAGCCACCTGGAGATTGGGAATTCCAACCCAAAGTCCCTCTGCCCAGGGATAATTAACTCAATAGAGATTTTTACTTCAACATAAATCTAATAAAAAAAATTTATAAACAATATTCAAAAAATAATTCAATCCAATAAATCCATTTACAAACCAAAGTCAAGGAATTTGAAAAAAAAATCTTATGTTGTCATATGTTCCACGTAACTCCTTAAATGCATGTTTAGTAACATTGATGAATTTTAAAAACCATTAAACTAAAACATAAAAATATTCATAATATAAAAAATTTATTATTATGAATAATAAATTAACGAATAACTTATATATAAATAAAAATTTCATTAATTTAAATTGATATAAACATTTATAAACAATTCATAAATACATATAATTGTAAACACTTTATCATTTTATCTAACCTTATGGACAATCCAAAATTTGAATGTAAAAATATTATATTCATTTATTAATATTAAATATTCCATATTATTCATTATGTAGAATTTTACATAAATATATGATATATCAGGAATTATAAACTATTTATATTTCAATTTCAATCATGTAAATAAATTTACAAAATATAAATATCACATATTAAATATTTTTTCAACCATGATCAAATCAATCATCAAAACTCAATTTGTTGTAATTTAATTTATTTTTTAAAATATTTATTTAATTTGAACAATTCAAATTAATTATTATGAATAATTAATATTATAAATATAATCCCATTTATATTTAGCCTTATTTTTTAATTTATAAATGCTTTATAAATTAATCTAATAATTTTTAAATAAAAAATTTATTTATAAGTTATAACGCACACCATATAATAGGTAAAAGGAATTTAAATATTAAGATTTCATATTATGGAATATTGATTAATAAAGGTTTCATAAAAATTTAATTAATTAATTATAATAAATTTATAATTAATTAATATAAAAAACATTTTTAAATTAATAAAAATCCTAAAATACATTTTATTACAATATATAAAAGAATTAAAATATTTAACTCTATTAATTATTAAATTTTTAAATCAAAAAATTCTTTATGGCCATATTTAATGATATTGGAGGAATTGTAAAATTTGATTGATGGTTTTATAGTTCTTAAACCATTTAAGCATTATTAGTCATATTTTATGACTTATAACCCTATCACCACTTATGACTAGTAGCTAAAATATGATTTTTCTCTTTTTAGAAAAATGGACAATACTTATGTATATAAGGTGACCTTGTGATTGATTAATTTAATTTTCTGGCATAGAAAAATTTAGTGTGCATGGTATTTAACTCCTACAACAAAGGAAAAACATTACACATGGAGTAACCCATATGGAAAAAACCTTTTTTATTATTTTTCCATTTCAATGGAAAATTCTATAACCCTTAAATGTCTAGTAACCCATATATAAGAGTCACTCATATAGTAAATGTGGTGACCCTTATGTATGGAGTAACCCATATAAAGGTTATACCAAACTTCAGTTTGGTTGGATTCAAGGAATAATAAATAAAAACATGATAAAAAATTTTAATTTCTAATAAATATTCCTAAATACACCTGAAGAATAATCTTGAAACTAATAAGAGTGTTTCTTTCATATTAAATTTATAATTAATTTAATAACAATAAAATATCTCAGTCTTGATACCATTCTTTGACATAGATGTTGTTCAATAAAAACTGATTATATTTATACTATCATTTATGTAAGAGGATCAAAAGTATAATACCTCTAGTGATATCCACACATGACCCACAATCTTCAAAGTACATTGATGTAAGTTTGGGGGCCAGCGCGTATGATCTAATCATCTTGTGTTGTTTTTATTAAATGGTACCACAATCATTTGGTTTTAAAGTATTATCACTCTAATTCTATCATTCTTGATAGGGAGTATAGAGGTGTAATATTCTCTCAGTATTGAGAGAAACCCTGGTAGTTCTACTCATTTTGTAGATAACTCTCTTGCGAGAATAGATGTTGACAATATCCAAAACTTGAATTTAGTAGTAAAATATATATAACATGGAAATATATACCCATGGTTTATTATTGAAAATTTTCACAAATGTCTTTAATCACATAATAAATCAAATAAATTACATATCCTATATAATATGTAGATTCCTTGTTTTCTCAATATAATCCTTTGAATAATATTAGGAAATATTTTTGAATCCATGCGTTGAGACCACGTGAGATTCTGAGGCACGATGATCTCGAAATTGATTTTATAAAAATATTAAATATATTAATATCATTCACTAATATTTTTATCAGAAATAATGTAATACCTCCCAAAAAGAGTCTTGGATCAAAAATATGATACAACAATTGAATCTGGAGTGCATGGTTTACCCTTGGTAAGACCTAAAGTTGGTTGGAATCAGATTTCTGATTGAGGGAACTGTTGGTGGGTGTATTTAATTAAAATAAAAAATAATTTATTTATTTTTATTAAATTAATTATTTAAATACAATTTAAATACACTATTATAAAAATTTTCTGGGGTTATTTTCATAAACCCTTGTATAACTGACAGGAGCTATGGCCTTTGTTGGAAAATCGATACCAGGAAATGTTTGGTGATCAGATCAAGGTGGATCGATAGGAAGTGGACACATTGTATTATCCTCATCACTAGAAAATAAAATATTCACCAAATATCAATCTATAATTGATGTGGAGATTATAAATTGTGGTTTCCACCCTTGATTAAATGTTTGAGCATGTATATTTTATTGTTTGATTTTGATTCTGCATATTCCCCCACTTTTCATAATCTCAATATTGAATTAAATTATTTTATTCAATTTATTATTTATTATACCATGATCTCACCCAGGATTCCCCACTTTTCAATCTTTGGCTGATAATTCTTGTCCAATGATGTTTATCACCCTTGTTGTTTTTCTTTCCCCCATCATTCTTCGCATTCTTCATCATTGGCCTATGGGGTCACAGTTCGACTTTGTTGGGGTGGTATCGAGAAAGATAAATCCTTGGATCCATGTAGGTTGTGAGAGTGACAATTGGTATGGATATTTATTGATGGATCAATATTCTTTGTGGTATTAAGGTGATTATTTCCATATATCAAGAATTTAGGATAACCGGCGGGAAACAAGAGGCATACGGGATGCATGAAGGACAACCAAAAGCAATAAAAATTCGATTTACAGACACTAAAGGGATGGAATTTATGCAATGAGGTGAATCCAACCAACTTTGGGTGGTCAAATGGAGGAAATAACAATAACATCAGTGGATCTAGAATCTGCATAAAGATCTTTTCTTTTTTCTAAAACCCCACTACACGACATATAGTCTGATGAAGACACACCATGTGGAACCCTCTGATTGTGGCTATAGGTTTTCAAGGAAGATAATAATCACACACCATGTGGTTGGGCCCACATGCCATGTGACCATCCTTGGGTGGTTGGGCTGTGTGCCAGATACACATGGCTAAGACCCTATATGAGATGAAGTTTTGTGTACTCTAGGATTAAATTGAAATGGGATGGTACCTGAGCATATCTAGGTGCACAATGAGGCACATGGTGTGGTCTGATGGACATGGGCCCGACCATGGGCACACTAGAAGGCCCTGGGTGGCTAGGATATTCGCTCTAGCCCCTATACACACAATGTATAGTAACATGTCCTCCCATAGATATCAATCTGAGAACACGGATAGGTAGGGGAGTGGGACAACATGCCATGTGGACCCCTTACACATCATGTAATACCTTTTGAGAAATGTCCACCATTCATTTCCCTTTCATCTCGACTCAAATTTGGGCCTATGAATAGCCTATCCTGAGTAGTTTACCATGTACAACATGATATTTTCCATCATAATGAATTTAGAGGTATGAAATGTAATGTTATAAGTATAAGGATTCATTATGTGATTCTTGATGGTTGTGATCAAACAATATCATCAAAAATGGGTTGGGGTTGTCAACCCCCCCCCCCCCACACACACACACAGTACCAAGGTGTGGGTCCCACATACTCCTTACACTAGTTTGAGTGGAACCCCTTCCCACTCCAATATACTAGTTCATGTAGGATCGAAATAATGATGTATATTCTCAATATAAAATAGGAGGATGAATTGTATACTTTAAAAATTCCTTTATAACCATTAAAGTTGGTTAAAACTTTCTATTGTTTAACAAAGTTAAACAAAGTAAATTCCCAAGACCTATTAGTTCTAAAAACTTGATAGATTCTAGAAATATGGTTTTGGAAATGAAACTTAAGAAAAGTTTACAAGAAAAAAGATTCTACCTTAAAGTGTATTGAATCTTACTAATCATAGTATACAAGTACAAGAAAGTATAAGATAGTTATACTTTCCTTATTAGTCAAAATGCAGTAGAAAATACACTTGAAATAATACATGTAACAAGTATGAAATCTTTTAACCCACAGATTAGGGAATCCAATAACATTGTATAAAGGTCCATTGATTTATACTTTCAGGAAATTATATCCTACCCACACTAGGGTAAGCCCTTGATAGGAATATCAGAGTCTGTCTTGCTATTCCTGCAATCCCTCAAACTTCAAGGTAGTCAGTACCTTTTTCATCCTTATCATGGAAGTCCTAAAACATTAAGGTAGTTTAAACCTCTGTCTTCCTATCCCCGGAATCCCTCGATTGTACACAGCAAAAATCGAAGTCGCACAAAGCTATCTGAACAAGATGTTCAGTACGCACAAAGCATGAGAGTCTCTCTTTATAGAAATCACTCCAGTCGCATGTAATCTCTAGATTGATCAACGTTTTATAGTGGTTCTAAGATTGTTAAAATGATATCATATTTATATGCACATTTCCAACGGTCGGCTCCTTCCTCTAATGGTTATTTTTTTCCTTGAATTTCGAAGGGACCTGGACACGTGTCAATCAAACAACGGTTAGTTTGAAATAGAATACACGACATCATTTTATAACTATAACAAGGGTAAGAAAAATATGGTTGCTCAACCAAATCCATTTTTTAGAGTGTAAGGAAAAATAAAATTCGTAGTCTAATCAAGTAAACCTTCGGATTCTATATTACAAGGATATTTGGATTTTTTTTTTCAAGGAATTCAGAATCAGAATTCTATAGACATTAGAATCTTAATTCTATGGAATTCGGAACCTGAACTCTTAGGAATTCAGAGTCTGAATTCTAAGGAATTCGGAGCCTGAATTCTAAGGAATCCAGAGTTTTAATTATAAGGAATTTGGAGTTTGAATTCTAAGGAATTTAGAGTCTAAATTCTAAGGAATTCGGAGTCTAAATTTTAGAGAATTAAGAACCAGAATTTCAGTGAATTCGGATTCTGAATTTCAGAGAATTCAGAACCTAAAATTCAGAGAATTTGGATTCTAAATTTCATAGAATTCGGAACTTTAATTTCTTAGAATTCGGAACCTGAATTCGGATCCTGAAAACAGAATACTCTATATCTATGTATTTATAGAATTCTAAGGTTTTAGATGTGAAAACGAATTTTTTTACTTATTAATAAAAAGAGTTAGATTTAAGGAAACTAAAATATGAGCAGTGAAAAATAGGTAAGGATAAATTTTCCTTGGGGAAGGAAAATTTTCCATATTAGGAAAAATATTAGGGAAAATGAAATTTTCCTTAAGATAGAGTTTTTGTGATTTTCAAAACATAAAGGAATGGAAAAGTCAGAAGGGAGCCTTATTTACTTAACAATCTCCCCCTTTTTGGAAAGCAAAAACATCCTAACGAAAAAGAATATAAGGACTTAGAAATTTTATGGGAATGCAAATAAAAACATTTCTTCCTTTACTTATGGATCAATGTGAATACAACTAACTCCCCCTTAGGCTTTGGAAAAACTAAGGATCATATTATGAATTTTTTTAATGAGATTTTTATTTTTCTTTCATATGAAAATATTCATCATGAAAACTCTTCCTTAAATGAACTCCCCCTTACATAGGGAAATTTCTTGTTTACAAAGTTTTTTTAAAATTAATTTCTCCCCCTTTTTGATTTTCAAAAACAAATACAACGAATGCAAAGGAAAATATAGTACTTGAAATATTAGTACTGAACAACCAAAAAATATGAAGAGCAACTAGAAATATATTATTTTCAAAAGAATTTGTACAAGGAGAGAAATATAACAAAATACTAGATTTGGAAAAGATTGTCCTTCCTTCTCTTTTGGAATCATCTTCTTAACTAAGGTTTTTAACTTCTTGAGCTCCATGTGATCCTCTTATGCACGCCTGAGCAACTGATCCTGATCTTTTGTTTTCTTTTCTAAGGCTTTAATTTTCTTTTCCTGAGCTTTAAGAGATTCTACCTGGGCCTTCAGAACTTCTTCCTTCTTAACAAGCTTCTCTTCTATCTCAATTTTGATATCCCTTTATTTCTCCCAATTCATGACCACAGAATTTAGTCTCCCATTCAGATTATTAACTTATTACTTATGAGAAGTATGTTCAAGGGATAGATTTTCCTTAAAACTATTAGTGAGATCCTTGATCATCACATCTTTAGTGTCAAAATCATCCTTGAAACTAGATTGAAATTCATCAAATATTCTCATCTCTTCTATTGTCTTCCTCGACCATCTTTTCATCTTCTTGCAAGATCTTTTATGAGCCTCATAGTTAATGAGAAAAGATTTGAAATCGCCCTCGAGACTAACACATTTATCCATCACCAAAGAAACAGAATCTAATTTTTGATTTAACGAATACTGAAGCATCTGGCATCTTGATTCTATACTTGGAAATAAGTTAATAGTACTAACAAGATTTTTCAAAGACTGAACAAAAAAATCATGTCCAAGAGAGGACGATTCTAAATCCGGGACTTTGGTTAGTGATGATATTTCAACAGCCTTCCTCTTAGATGAAGCACCAACTTCTTTCTTCTTTGCCACAATTTTTCTAGGTGTATCAACTACCACCTGTTTTCCATTGTCATATTTCAGAATGACTTCTTCTTGATTAGGTGATTCATGTTCACTATCTGATATCTGAACAATTTTGTCTTCTTCAAATTCTTCCTTCTTGGCTCCTGCCTCAACATCCTCTAGATGTATGAAATCATGATTTCTACTTTCCTCTTCAGAAAACTTATTCACTACTTCCTCACCCTTCTCATCTTTACCTGGGGTAGCAAGTTTTGAAGTCTCGGACTTAGAAGTTCGGATTGATAATTTCTTATAAGGACTTTCCTTATCATGGAAATCCTCTACTTAATTTATTAATTCCTCAATATCACCACTACCTTCTTTTTCTTCTTCTTCCACTTCTTCTTCATGCACTATTTCTTCTTGTTGATGTCATTCCCAAATCACCAATTTCCTTCCCAAATTCTTTGGTAAAGGTTCTATAAAAAATGATTCTGGCACTCGAATTTTATCGAATGATTTCTTCGAATATTTGAGAAGTGATTATACTATATCAACCTCTGACAACTTCTTATTTTGTTTCTTCTCTTTTTGTTCCTTTTCATGATTCTTAGAATTCTTTTCCTTTAATGATTTTTCCACAACAGTGTCCAAGCCAAACTTAGGCTCCCCTTACTTCTCATTCTTCTTATCTTCTCTCCACTTAGCAGCCACTTCATCTGTATACATATTTTACTTATTATTTTTTGGGGGTGCGGATTGAGTTTCCTTCTCCGTAGGTTTTTTTTCTTTTTATTCTTGTTCCCTCACCTTCCTTTTCCTTCCACCCTTTTTAGAGGTTTCAGCTACTTCTGACTTCTCTGATAGAGTTTCAACTTTTGCTTCCTACAAATCATAAAATTCTATGAATTGACTATTAAAGCCAATCTTCATACTTCTAAGATTATCATCACTTAAAAGCATCAACTTACAATTTCTCAGCTTAGAACTGCAAGGAATCTTGAAATACTGAAGAAAAAAGAACAATAATTTTTGAAAGAATGGCTGGATACATGATAATCTAAAAATTCAGATTTACATTCTTTATATTCTCAATCGTAACTAAGATATGCTTAACCAGGTTTATCTTTCTTAGGATCACCAGGAAATCCTGAATATAAATATCACTTTTCTTCAAGGTATCCTTGTCCCCTTTTCTCGGAATTATAAAACCTTGAACCCATAGATGAAAATTTTGAATATTTCTATAGAGAAGAATAATTTTTGAAGTATTTACCTCTAAAATACCAAGACAAGATAAATCTTTTTCAATTTGAAAAGATCCTACTACATCTGGTATATTGTGTATGAAAAAATTCTGCTTCTCCTTTATAAGGAATTCCTATCAGATTTTCTGCCATGTCATAAGAAAGAGTGTATGTCTTTCCATAGCTCTTGAAAGAAAATTTATCTCTTCATCATTCATTGAAAAACTAACTATCTCATCGAATTCATCCAGCAATTCCAGATACACCAAATCTTGTGCTCTTGGTTTTGATATACATACACTATCCCAACTATTCATCTTGATATTCTTATAAACAATGGAATCATACTTGGCATAAAAATTCAGATCGACTAACCTTTCTCGGTAGATCTTCCACTCAGAGATTTCCTTAACAGTTAACATTTACTTCTGAGAAGAGGCTTCAGTAGAAATTCGGAAGTAAGGAAACTTTAAAGATCCATAATGGATTTAAAAATAGAGGTAGAGCTTCCGCACGCAAAGGCTTGGGGATTGATGTGGGATGACTATTGGGGGTCCTTTATATAGGCAATTGAAGCGACGGTTCAGCTTCCCTGATTGATCCAACAGTTGAAAGCATCTTAAGAATATCTGATGGTTCAAATGATAGTTGAAGATGGATTTTGATAGATTCTGGTCTTTTGAGGTTTTTAAGAAAAACATTCGGATTTAAGGAAAATTGAATCTGAAAAAAAAAATTAAAACAAAAAGAATATACAAACAAGTAAAAGAAGATTATGAGAATTCAGGATAGAAAACATACCTTTCGGATTGCTAGGAAGATTATTCGTAATGAGGAAAATTTATTTTAGAATGACTTTAGATTATAAAATTTTTATTATGAAAAAAAAATTAGACTACAAAGATTTTGACTACAAAACTTTTAACTACAAAAATTTTAACTACAAAAATTTTGACTGTGAAAATTTTTAACTACGAATATTTTAACTATGAAACTTTTAATTAACAAGAAAATTTACTCCCCCTAGGAAAAATAGTTTCCTACTGTAAAAAGATAGGTTTAAACAAGAAGTTAATATGGAATATTACCTTACAGTTATCATTCCTAACTTCTATTTACTATATTCAAATCTATCAGATGGTAATAATTTTGTGAAAATATCATCAAGTTGATCTTGGATTTCGATAAATTGAATAATTATATCTCCTTTCTATGTGTGATCCCTAAGAAAGTGATGCCTAATATCTATGTGTTTTTCATGAGAGTGATGTGTAGGGTTTTTACATAAGGTAATGGAACTAGTATTATAACACAATATGTGTGTTTTGGTAAAACTCATACCATATTCTGTGAGTGTGTGTTGCATCCACAATACTTGAGCACAACAACTTCAAGCTGCTATATATTCAGCTTTAGCAGTGGAAAGTGCTACTGAGTGTTTCTTTTTTCATGACCAAGAAACTAATGAATATATTAAGAAATGAAAAGTTCCAGATTTACTTTTCCTATCCATTCTACATCCACCAAAGTTAGCATCCAAAGAACATTTTAAAACAGAATCATTTCAAGAAGTATAAAAGAGTCTTAGATTCATGGTTCCTTTTAAGTATTCAAAAATCATTTTCACTGCCTTTAAATGAGATTCCTGGGGATTGGATTGATATCTTGCACATAAGCATACCAAAAACATTAAGTCTGTTTGATTAGCTTTCAAGTAAAGTAGACTTCCTATCATACCTCTAAAAGATGTTTGATCTACTGGTTTCCCAACTTTATCAATATCAAGTGAATTTGAGGTACCAATGGGAGTACTTATACTCTTAGTGTTTCTATATACATACTTTTTAAGAAGATGTTTAATATACTTATGGTGGGATATATAGATTCCTTCTGGTTTTTGAGAAATCTGAAAACCAAGGAAAAATGTTAACTCACATATCATACTCATTTCAAACTCAGATTTCCTTAGATCCATAAAGGAATTAGTTAAATATTTCTGTGTTGAACCAAATATAATGTCATCAACAAAAATTTGAACAATGAAAACATTTTTCTAATATTTCATTATAGAAAGGTTTTGATTAGAATTTCCTTGAACATAATTTTTTTGAAGAAAAAATCATGTAAGTCTATTATATCAGGCTCTTAGGGCTTGTTTAAGTCCATATAGAGATTTTGTAAGTTTAAAAACATTTTTAGGATGTTTTGTATCTTCAAAACAAGGAGGTTGTTCAACAAAAACTTTCTCTTGAACCTAACCATTAAAAAGCACATTTAAAATCCATTTGAAAAAGCTTGAAATTAAAGAATTTTGCAAAGGCAAGTAGAATACGAATGGATTCAAGTCTAGATACTGGATCATAGGTTTCTTCATAGTCTATTTCTTCTTATTGATTATAGCCTTTAGAAACCAATCAAGTTTTATTTCTTACTATGATTCTATTTTCATCACACTTATTCCTGAAGACCCATTTTACTCTAATAATAGAAGTTTCCTTAGGTCTTTCAACCAAGGTCCAGACTTTGTTCTTTTCTAATTCATTTAGCTCATCTTGCATAGCTTTTACCCAATCAACATCATCTAAAGCTTCATTAGTTCTTTTTGGATATAATTGGGAAATGAATTCTAGATGTTCTACTTCATTTCTTAAGTAACTTCTAGTCCTTAAAGGTTGATTTACATCACCAATGATACTATCACTAGGTTGATTTTTTAGAAACAACTAATTTGGGGTTTTTAAAACTTGTTCATCAATATAGGGTAGGAAATCTTCTGGGGTAAATGCTTTAGAAAAATTTTCTTGAACATTTTCTTTATCAGAAGGATCTTTTATCAAGAGTTTATAATTAGTTTTTAAAAACACATCTGATGATATAGGTTGAGGATGTTTAAAAACAAAAGGATTAGTTTCATCAAATTTGACATGTATTATTTCTTCAAAAGTACAAGTATTTTTATTGAAAACTCTATAAGCCTTAGAAGTTGTAGAGTAGCCTAAGAAACTTCCTTCATAATATTTTGGTGTGAATATGTGTAGATTATATTTAGTATTCATAATGAATACCTTGCAAACAAAAACCTTTAAATAGGAAATTTTATGTTTTTTACCATTCCATAACTCATAAAGAGTTTTATTAAGAAAAGGTCTAATCAAAATGATTTATAGTATAGCAAGTAGTACTTATAGCATCAGCCCAAAAATGTTTGGCTACCAAATATTCACTCAACATGGTTCTTGTTATCTCTTGAAGAATTCTATTTCTTCTTTCAACAACACCATTTTGATGAGGTGTTCTCGGTGCTGAGAAGTTATGAGTAATGCCTTTTCTACTACAAAAAGTTTCAAAATCATAATTTTGAAATTATCCTCTATGTTCACTATGAATAGTTATAAATGGAAGGTTTATATCATTTATAACTTGGGCTCTAAAACTTTTGAAATAAGAAAAAGATTCAGATTTCATTGCTATAAAATAGACCCATGTAAATCTAGTGTAATCATCAACAAAGAAAAATACATAATATTTTCCTCCAATGCTTCCAGTTTTTGTTGGACCAAAAAGATCCATATGAACCAATTGTAATGCATCAGTGTTTGAGACTTCACCAACTTATTTAAAACTTGATTTATGTTGATTTCCATATTTACAGGGATCAAAAACTTTTGAAAAATCAAATATAAGCTGAGGTAGATCCTTAACTAGCCTTTTCATAGAGATTTTACATATGTTCATAAGGTTACAGTGACCTAGCCATCTATGCCATAACCAAGAATAATCTTTCATTGTACTAAGACAAGGTAGATATTGGCTCCTAAGGTATATTAAGTTTAGTGTGTTAACATTCTCTTGCCTATGGGAAGAAAGAATAAATTCTTCCTTGGAATTGTGTACTAAACACTTGTCATTCCTAAAATTCACAAGGTAACCTTCATCCCATAATTTACTTATGCTAATAAGGTTTTTCTTAAGACCCTTACGAAATAAAACATTTTAAATCAATGTTTTTCCAAGAAGAACAATGTTACCTATACCAATAATTTATCCCTGAGCATTCTCTCTGAAAGTTACTTTTCCTCTTTTTATCATGATAATCTTTTAAAATATTTTTGTGTCACCAGTCATGTGTCAGGAACATCCACTATCCATGTACCATGTATTTTTATTAGTACTTTCTTTACTTTCCTTAAAATAAGAGTGTTAGACTTTCAGAACCCAAACTTCCTTGGATCCGAAAACTTCAGAAAGAAAAATTTTGCAATCCACATTTTCTTTGAAAAATAAGATTTATAAAAACCAAAAGACTAAGTTTTGTTTAAGGAATAATTTTTTGCCCAATTCCCACCACACTGACACTTAGTGCAAAATGGATCACTTTGTGGTAAAAATAATTATTACTAAAAAACTGTTTTAAATGAGCATAACCAAATACAGAATTATTACTTAGAGGTAAAATTTGGGAATACATCTTATAAAAATTTTCCTTACCTAAGGTAAAGTTTGACAAACACTTCCTCAAGGAAAATATTTCAGAATTTAGCTTAATAACTAAGTTTTTATCCTTAAAAACATTAGTTTTAGCACTAGAGTTAGTCTCAAAAAAAATTATCATAGAAATTACTTTTTATAGATCCTTAGAAAGTTTATCCTTCACATAATTAAATTCCTCAAGGTTTTTTGAAATACTTTCAAAATCATAAATTTTCTTGTCAAGATCTATAGAAAGATCTGATACTTCCTTAGTAAGAATAGAAATCCTAGAATTTTCCTTATCAATATTTTTCTTAACTTTGTAATTTTTATTCTCAAGGAGTTTAGCAAACCTAGACACTTCTTCATAAGTAGGTAAAGTTTATCACTACTGGAAAAATACCATATACCAACGGTTTTGAATCGTTGGTATAGGCCCTAAAACCGTTGGTATAGCCTATACCAACGGTTTGGAGGACCGTTGGCAAGTAACTCATGACAATAGGTCTATACCAACAGTTTTGGGAAAACCGTTGGTATAGACCTATACCAACGGTTTTGAAAACCGTTGGTATAAGTAATTTGAAAACCTATACCAATGGTTCTTAAAACCGTTGGTATATGTATTTCAAAAAAAACATTCAGTGGGATTTGATCCCAGGACCTCTAGTTTATAATTGAATTACATAACCACTAACCTAACATGACTTTTGTGAACATAATTTCATAAATATATATATGTATTGTTATAATAATTTTCAATTTTGATTTATATAATGTTCTCGGTAAGAAGATTCGATTAAAAATCGAAGGACCTATACCAACGGTTCTCAAAACCGTTGGTATAGACCTATACCAACGGTTTTGGACAAACTGTTGGTATAGGGGGGACCTATACCAACGGTTTGGCCAAAACCATTGGTATAGGTCCTATAGGTCCCCCCCCCCTATACCAATGGTTTGTCCAAAATCATTGGTATAGGTCCATATAAGTGACCTATACCAACGGTTTTGGCCAAACCGTTGGTATAGGTCCAAATTAATGAACTATACCAACGGTTTGGCCAAAACCATTGGTAAAAGTCATATTTACAGTAGTGTATCTTCATTAGATAAAGATTCTTCATCAAAGTATTCATAATATTTGTTATCACTATAATTAGAATTCAAGGATACATTGGTTATGGGTTCATCATTATGTACCTTAGCCATTAAACAATGATTTTCAATAGGTAGATTGGAAAGTAATCCAATATTATTCTGACCAGAAGATTCATACTCTGAGGATTCTTTATAATATTCACCACCACTAATACTCTATGTGTCATTGGCTTTCAAAACATTCTTGTATTTAACGTTTTAGTACTTCTATCTATTCTTATCATAATTATTTTCCTTTCTATCTTTTCTCTTATGTATAGGACAATCTGGCCTTATAATCCCTGATTTTTTGCATTCATATTAAGTGACTTCTGAGCCTTTCTTTTCCTTCCTCTCTTTCTTCTTATACCTAGATTGAAAGTTCTTCTATCCAACAATCTTGTTCATCCTTCAAGAAATATTGGCTAACTCGTTTTCTGAAGATTCACTTCCACTAGACTCGGAATGAAAAACATTCCACATAGATTTGGTTCTAGTAACCCTCTAAAGAGTCCTGGATATCATATGATTTGAAGTAATTGTAAAAGAAACACTTCCATTCCCATTCTTATTCTGGTTTAAATCAGCATCTCTTTTCATTCTGGTTTCATGTTGAAGAAGGGTTCCAAACTGCTTATCAAGAGTAATCTGTGAGATTTTTCTATTCTCATAAATAGTTGTTCTCTTATATTCCCACTTGTTAGGAATGATATCTATAATCTAGTCCACAAGTGTCTCATCATCTAAACCTTTATCACCCATAGATTGTAAACTATTAACAATGGTCATAAACCATTGTTGTACCTTAAAATCTGGTTCTCCATATGGAAATAGAAATACATGATATTTTGCTCTAAGCATAGCACTTCTAGTTTTGATAACTTTGGAAGTTCCAAAATGAGTTACTTCAAGCTTCTTCCAAATACAATTTTCAGCTTCATAAGAAGAAATCTGGATGTATATATTCTTGGTCATGGAACACAACAAAGTATTGTGTACCTTATAGTTAAGTTGATATTCTAACTTTTCATGATTAGTAAAAGTTCTGACTTCCTTATCAAGAATCTTGTAATCTCCAGTAAGAATTACAAATTTGACCTCCCTGGTGTTAATGAAAAAAGTCTTCATACGATCTCTCCAATATTCATAATCATTCCCATCAAATATAGGTGGTCTAGTAGGATTAATATTTTCAATTGAACCAACATTCATTCCTGTCATCTCAAAGAAAATATCTTTCCACACAAACTTGTTAGTAATAATTGTTTGTAAACTAGGATAAAAATACCCTAATCAAGGAAAATATAGAACAATTAAAACTTGAGCAAGAAAATTATATGTGAATATAAGTATTTCAGATACCTCTTTTGATACCAATTGTAGGATCGAGATAATGATGTAGATGCTCAATATACTAGAGGGGGTGAATTGTATACTTTAAAAATTACTTTTGAACCTTTAAAGATGGTTAAAACTTTATATTGCTTAACAAAGTTAAACAAGATAAATTCACAAGACCTCTTAGTTCTACAAACTTGCTAGATTCTGGAAATATGGTACCAGAAATGAAACTTAAGAAAAGTTTACAAGGAAAAATATTCTACATTAAAGTGTATAGAATCTTACTAATCAGAGTATACAAGTACAAGAAAGTATAAGATAGTTATACTTTACTTATTAATCAAAATGCATCCGAAAACAAACTTGAAATAATACAAGTAACAAGTATGAAATCTTTTAACCCAAAGAGTAGGGTATCCAAAAACCTTTGATAACGATCCCTTGGTTTATACTTTCAATAATGTTTGTCTTACTCAAACCACGGTAAGACCTCGATAGGAATATCGGATTCTGTCTTGAAATCCCCACAAGCCGTTAAACATAAAGGTAGTTGGCACCTCTGTCTTCCTTATCAAGGAATTCCTCAAACTTTAAGGTAGTCAGCACCTCTGTCTTCCTATCCTCGAAAGCCCTCGATTGTACACAGCAACAATCGGAGTTACACAAATCAATCTGAAGATGATGTTCAGTACGAACAAAGAATTATAGTATCTCTTTCTAGAAATCACTTCAGCAGTATGTAATCTCTAGATTGATCAACATTTTACAGTAGTTCTGAGCTCGTTCAAATGAGCTCCTATTTATAGGAACATTTCCAATGGTGAGCTCCCTCCTCCAATGGTAAAATTTTTCCTTGAATTTTGGAGTGACCTGGACACATGTCACTGAAACAACGGTTAGTTAGAAATAGAATGCATGACATCATTTTATAACTATAACAAGGGTAATTAAAATATGGTTTCTCAGCCAAATCCATTTTTCAGAGTCTAAGGAAAAATAAAATTCAGAGTCTAAGCAAGTAGACCTTCAGCGTCTATATTACAAAGATATTCAGATTCTGTTTTTTAAGGAATTCGGAATCAGATTTCTATAGACTTTGGAATCTGAATTCTGAGGAATTCGAAACCTGAACTCTCTGGAATTCGGAGTCAGATTTATGAGGAATTTAAAGCCTAAATTCCAAGGAATTCAGAGTATGAATTCTAAAGAATTCAAGGACTAAATTCTATGTAATTAGGTGTCTAAATTCTGAATAATTCAAAGTCTGAATTTCAGAGAATTCGGAACCTAAATTTTAGTGAATTCATATTTTGAATTTTAGAGAATTCAGATTCTAAATTTCAGAGAACTCAGAGTCTGAATTTCAAAGAATTCTGAACCTGAATTTCATAGAATTCGGAGTCTGAATTTCAAAGAATTCGGAAGCTGAATTTCATAAAATTCATATTCTTAATTTTAGAGAATTTGGACCCTGAATTTCGGAGAATTCAGAACCTAAATTCGGATCGTAAAAACAGAATAATCTATATCTAGTTATTTATAGAATTTCGAGGTTTTAGATGTGAAACAGAATTTTTTACTTAGGAATAAAAATGAGTTGGATTTAGAGAAACTAAAATATGAACAATGAAAAACAGGTAAGGATAAATTTTCCTTGGGGAAGGAAAATTTTCCTTATTAAGAAAAATCTTAGGGAAAATGAAATTTGCCTTAAGCTAGGGTTTTTGTGATTTTAAAAACATGAAGGAATGGAAAAGTCTTAAGGAAGCCTTATTGACTCAAAAGATCATGGGTATTATACATTATGATTATAACCCCCTAATGAATTATAGAATAGTTTATATGGCTTTTGAGTGGAACTCCCTAATGCACTATGGTGTGGGCCCTCTACTTTTTGGCTGACCCCGCATGCACTAGGGAATGGATCCTCTTCCTTGTGAGTGGAACCCCATGAAACACTAGGGAATGAGTCCTCTACATGGAGATTTTCCCCAGATGACTATATGTAAGATTATCGAGGTGTGGGTCCTCCACACTATTACTTCATCAGATACATGAGATGTTGGGCATCAGAGATGGAATTCATGTAATTTTCAAAAAATCGTAAACTTGAGATGGGATATGAGATAGAGAACCCGTTTCTCAATCATATGGGTTTCATATGTAAACTTATATATCTATATTTATGGGTTTTGTTTCCCTATAACTTTGAGTTGAGATGATTACTTCAATTTTTTCTTATATTGTTCCTTATTCAGTTTTCAGGGAATCATACTGACTATGTATATACTCACCCCTATATGGGCTTTCCTCACACTTGTTGTGTATTTTATAGATGATAGACAAAATTGATAGTAATTTAAAAGGAGTATTGGGATACATGAATTCATTGATCATGTGCAGTGGTTGGGTCTTGCATGTTAGGATTCAAGTTCTCTTAGTTATTTTATATTCAAGTTGTTGTCAAGTTGGGACATATTTTCTGGGTGGCTGTTTATTTTTTTCTTTTCCATTTTTTATTATAATTTCTGACTCTTTTTAATTACCTATAAGTTATTACATTAATGGTTTTACTCTATATGTTACTATATTTTATTGTTATTCCTCTTCACTTATAAATAGATATGGTTGGGTTCATCCATACAGGTACTTTACTAAAAGGACTCTCATTTTAGTTATGCCTTATCAACACTTGTCGTCAGCCCCTAGACTATGGAGGCAGGTTTGGGGTTGTGGCGTCCTGGTCTTCCACCAATCATGTGGGCTTCGGTGGGTTGGTTTGTTACAGAGTGGTATCAAAGGATTTAATTCCATGGGATGGTGTTTTTATTTTTTCCATCATAAGGATTTGGTTTGTACTTAAGGAAATAGTGTCAAGGTGTCTTGATTATGGATTTTGGGTCAGGGAACCTGGTGTTGGTACAACGATTGGTGTATTTACTTACCAGGGCTCTGACTACCTTCTTGTCAACTTATCATACTGAGACATTGGTTGCATGTAACTTTAGTAAGTGGATCATATAGTATTCAGTCATTTTACAGACCTTCTTGATTCAATTCCCCATATATATATGCTCATTTCACTATACTATGTCTTTTTAAATTTTGGTATGCCTTCACAAATACATCTAGATATATTATCGATTCTGGATCAGAAAAATTATTTTATGAGTGATAAGAACTCTATTCCGATGACATCTAATCCAGACTTTACTCTAAGTAGAATGCTATCATCACCCCCACATGTTGATCAGTAGATTGTACTAGCATAATAGGCCGAGTATGTGTGCAGGTTTAGCACATTTCAAGAGTTCTAGTGTTAGAGGACACAGTGGTTTTGAGGTGATCCAAAACCCCAAAAAGTGGATAATTTTTTTGATTTAGGGATCTAGGCTTCTAGACTTTGGTGGACCTTGAATGATCATATTTTTTCACTGACATCTAGTCATTTCCATAGATTAGTGGGATTCTAGTGAATTTTAGTCACACAAAGCCATGATTTGTTGGAACTCTCATGACCTGAATTCAATAATGTATTTTGAGATTAGTTTTACCCCTCATGATTACACTTAGTATGAATTCAAAAACTTTTGGAGATACAATACAAAGGGATGGAAGTATCTGAGTATTCTGTGAGGTTCACCTTCCTTTCTTGGTACTCCCTTGGTATGATTTTGGATGCTAACTTCTTGGAATGGAAGTCTGAGAAGGGTTTCTACAGAGAAATTTCTTCCAGTGTGGTACCCCTATAAATTCACACATATGTTGAAGTACTAGAGTTGACACTGGTGATAGATAGATTTCAATATGAGGGAGTCATACTGCTAGAGTTGTTAGTGGGAATCATGGGGCCGATTCATCTGCAGGATCTAGTATGTTCTACTTGGCAGGGTCTTGGGGTAGGAGACATTCTCATGGATAGACATATGAACATAATAATATCACAGAGGGAACATGTATAGAATAGGAAATATTGTAGAGGGGATATGTTATTCATGTGCTGGGAAAAGTCATATGGAATGTTATTTTTTACCCTGATGTGTTGTGGAGGTCATGTAGATAGTGGATGGACCACCATGGTAAATGAAACATTGTGATCATGGATCTCCTAAGTAAGGATATGGTGGAATCTAGGGAGGGAGTACTAGAAGAGGAGAAGGAATATCTCTAGAGAGAAGATATGTTTTTGGTGGATGACATTATGAGCTACTTCCACCACCACCACCAGAAGGCCCACACTATGCATCGGAGCTGGCATTTGGGTTATGGGAAGCTACAAGCCATGGATCCTTTTAACCTATAAGCTCATGAGATGATCATAAGTATAATTTTTTAATTATACTCTTTATTAAATACTATTAGAAATAGATGAAAGACATTCCTTCATCTCCTTTCTCTTAGTTCAAGAGATGGATCTCTCAATTGAAAATTTAACCTAGAAACCTTGGATTGAGGTTCCTATAGGGAACATTTATTCGATATAACTTGTATGCCAACATTATGAGATATCACATGGTGGAGATATTTTCTCATGGGAAATATTTTCCTTCCCAATGAGACCTTATGAAATCATAATGGCTATGGACTGGTTGTCCATGGTCCGAGCTCAGATTGATAGTCCCTATAGACAAGTCAGATTCCCTTAGACATATTAGATAAAAAAATTATAGGAGAGAGAGATATCGTAGCAGAGTGAGAGGGTATTTAAAGTAGAAAAATATTACCCATAACCTATCAGTTGGTGAGTATATCCCTTGAAATAATGATCAATTCAAGAATATGGGTACCTTTAGTCATAGAGGATTGTATGGGAATCTTCCATCAGGTTGTTTCAAGACTTCCTTTGAGGTAGGACATAGAATTCAGCAATGAATTACACTCTAGGACCGCACTGATATATTCTATGGAATATCAAATATAACTTACTATGATCTAGGAGTTAAGGGTGTTGTTGGAGGACCTTTGAGTGAAGCGTTTTATCAGACCCAGTATTCCCTCTGGTCAACAATGGTTTTGTTCATGGAAAAGGTTGATATGAGATTCTTTATTTGTGTTGATTATCATCTATTAAACCTGGACACTATAAAGAAAAATTACATTTTCAAAATATTTATGAACTATTTGATCAGTTTTGAAGTGCTAGATGGTTCTCAAAGATTGATCTACGGTCTGTCTAGAACAATTTATGTTTTCTCATGCTTTATATTCTAAATTTGAAATTATGATGTTTCTTTAGACACTATTAGTTCCTAATGATTCCTTTTTGGTCTGATGAATTCCTTGAATGTGTTTGTGGATTTGATGAATTGGATATTTCATCCATACATAGACTAATTTTTGGATTTCTTAATTGATGAAATACTCCTCTACACTAAGTTAGAGGTGGAGAATTCAGAGCACTTTAGTATGGTAATATAATTGGTTCAGAAGAACCTACTTCATGATAAGATCTCGTAGTACAAGTTCTAAATCTATGAGGTTAAATTTCTAGTGCATGTCCTTTTTTGAGCATAGGTTATCTATGGACCCGATAAAGATTGATGCAGTTCTTTATTCAGTTCCACCCAATAGTATGATAGAGGTGTAAAGTTTTCTAGTATTGGTAGGGTACTAGAAGATGTTTTTGGTGAATTATTTTGAATTGTAGCCCCTTTGACAGCCCTAACCTAGAAAGGGAATATTTTTACCTACAATAAGCAATGACATAGAACCTTTGGGGTGTTTAGGTTAAGGATGACTATTTCTATTATTTAAATAATATCATAGGAGGGTGTTGAGTACATTGTGTATTCTATTTCCTCTAGAGATGGGCTTGACTACGTGTTGATGTAGAAGTAGGTGGTGATCGCATAGGGTTGAGGTAGTTGAGGCCCCAAGATCATAACTACATGACTCATGACATGGAGTTTCTAGTTGTTGTATTCCCTTTAAGGATATGGAGGCACTATATTCTAGGAGAGTTCTTTGTTGTTTACTCGGTCCATTATAGTCTCAGGTATGTCTTCATTTAGAGAGATTTGAACCTGAGATATAGGTGTTAGTAAGAGTTCCTATAGGAATATGAGTTTGATATTTTCTATACTTTTGGTAAGGGTAATGTGGTGAAAGATACCCTTAGAAAAAAGTCCACTTCCCATCTGGTGGAGGTGGTCTCTGATCAGTTGACTTCTTTTTAGCTAACCCTAATGGAAGATAGTGGTGAAAATTATCTTTCATTGATGCTATTGAATCCTCAACTTCTCAAGAATGTGAGTGAGGTTCAGTAGGGAAACATCGACTTTGAGATCCTACATGACTTGATATCCTTAGTAAATTCACCAAATGGATTCTCTGATAGAGGTAATCATGTCATCCTTTTCCAGTGACGGGTGGTAGATCTGGTCACATTTTAATATGAGGTTATGAGATAGTTTCACAAGTTTCATTTAGATATAAATGCCTATGTAGGGAATATGTACCAAGACTTTTGGTGGTAGTTTTGGTGGGCTGGAATGAGGAAAATAGTGTCTAGTTTTATCTCTCAATGTATCGCATGTTGGAAGGTGAAGACTAAGCAATAGGTTCCAGTAGGTTTGTTGGCGCCTCTTGAGATTCCATCATGGAAATGGGATGAAGTATCCATGGAAATTTTGAAAGGTCTTATGCAGATAATGAGAGTCCATGATTTCATCTTGGTGATAGTTCCTTGATTTACCATGCCAACACACTTCCTTGATATCAGGGGTAAAATTTTGTTAGAGAGTCTAGGGAAATTGTGTGTATGGCAGATCATTAGAATTCGTGGGGTTTCCTTAACGATTGTAACTAACTATGATACATAGTTTTCAACACAGTTGTAGTAATTCCTACCAGAGTCATATGGACCTAGTTTAGGATGAGAACAACTTTTCACCCCCAAATGGATGGGAAATCCAGGTGCATTATCCAAGTGTTTTTATTACATGTTGAGGGCCTTGTGTTTTGGACTTAATCCAAAGTTGGTAGGATCACCTTCCATTGGTATAGATTTATTATAATGACATATATATATATATATTATTAGCATGAAACCTTTTTAGGCATCATAGGAGTGGAACTATAGGTTTCTATTGGGAAAGATCAAGATTGGAAAGACACCAACAGTTGGGAAACATGTAGTATAGTTGATGAAAAATAAGGTCTAGGTGATCTGTGAGTAGATGAGGATATTCCTGAGCTGATAGAAATATTATGCATATTGATTTCATAGTCTCTTGGAGTTCGATTATGGATTCCATTTTTTTGTAAGTGTCTCCCAAATATGAGGATTATAACAGTTTGTTTAGGGAGTAACATTATCCCTAAGGTTTATCAGGTCGTTCTAGATCTTACATAGGGTTGAATAGGTTTCTTACAACCTAGCCTTACCACCATAGTTAGACTGGGTGTATAAGATCTTTCATGTGTCACGACCGAGGAGATTCATACATGATCATATACATGTTATTGACTAATGGAGTTGTACATTGAGGATGGATCCACCTTTTTGGATTACCTAGTGGTGATCGAGGATCAGAAAAATAGGATCCTACGTTGATAGACCATCCCTTTGGTTCGTGTACAGCAGCACCATGGGAGAATGTAAGAGATTTCAGGGGAGTGTGAGATCCAGATGTATGCTTAGTATTCCCAACATTTTTTTAGTTTGTTATTTTCAAGGGAAAATTCTTGAAAAATAGAATAATTTAGAGACTATTTTTCCTTATAAGACTTTGAAACATTTTAAAAAAAACATCCATACGCTGAGACCATGAAAGATTATAAGGCCTAATGATCTCAAAATTGAATATATAAGAATATTAAATATATTAATATTGTGCATGCATAGTTTTTCCAAAATAATCTAATGCCTCTTAAAAGGATTCTTGAATCAAAAATAAGATACCATGGTTGAAGTATGAGAATGTTTTTTACTCTAGGAATAACCTAAAGTTGGTTGACGTTGGACATCGGGTTTAGATAAATGTTGGTGGGTAGAATTAATTAAAATAAATAAATAAATTATTTTTTTTATAAATGACCTATTTAAATCCTATTTGAATAATATCTTATAAAAATCACAAGGGTTATCCACATAAACCCTTGTAGAATTGAGAGGATCTCCAATGACCTTCATAATCAAATCAACATGAGGCAATAATTTGTGATCAGATCGAGGTGGATCGACATACAGTAGATGCAGAGGATCATATTCATCATTGGAAAACACATTCTTCACCAATTATTGAACCATAATCAAGGTGATTAAACATTTTATCATGAATAATTTATTATCTTATATTGATTATGAAAATTCCCACTCTTCACATGATCCCATTTTTGAATTAAATTGTTTTATTCAATTTATTATTTATTAGGCCATGATATCACCCTAGATTACCCGATTAGCAATCATTGGATGAGAGAAATTGTTCAATGATGTTTATCACCTTATTTATTGTTCTTTTCCCCTTTTTTTATTCATGTTCTTCTTCATTGGCCTATAGTGTCACGATTTGACTTTTTCGGGGTAGGATTGAGCATGATAGATTTCCCAGAATCATGGTGGTTGTGATAATGATGATTGGGAAGGCTATTTATAGATAGATATAATTTTTTCGGTATTCAGGTAATTATTTTCATATATCTACAATTCAGGATGTCCTACTAGTGATTGGAGTTATACGAGAGACATGATGGACCACCGTGGGTGTTCGGGATCCAATTTATGGCCACTAGAGTGCAGGAATCAATGTCTATAGGTGAATCCCACTAGTTCCAGTTACTAAAATATTATGAATCATAGTGTAATACAAAGATATAGAATCCTCGTGAAGAACTTTTCTTTCGATGGAAAACCCAACTACACCGAGTGTAGTTTGATGAGCACATGTCGTATAGTACCGCCTTGTTGTGGAGCAATGGTTTTGCGGAAGATAACGATCACATGTCGTGTGGATGTGCCCATACGCTATGTGCCCCTCCCAGGATAACTGATTCGTTTTCCAGTTGAACATAGTCCAGACTCCATGTGGGAGTATAGGCCAAATACCTGGGAGTACACGGGCATGGGCCGGTACCTAGGCACAGCTAGGTAAACAGCATGGCATGACGAACACAGGCAAGGCCAAGAGCATATAGGTAGGTCCCATATGTCTTAGGCACTCTGTGTGGGTCCTGTACACACTATGTATAGTGACCCTAACACTGAACCATGTCCATATAAGAAAATTGATAGGTAATGGAGTGGAACCACATGTCATGTGGACCCCTTACACATTATGTACTACCTTTTGATGAAATTCCTCCTTTCATATCCCCTTCATATGGACTTTGATTTTTTCTAATTAATAGCCTATCCTAAGTAGTTTTCTATGTATAATGAAATGGTATCCTTTATTAGGTATTGTGATATATGACATGGAATGTTCTGAGCATGATATATCTTTTGGAGACTCTTGGTGTCTAAGATTGGGAAGAATCGTCATAGAGAGGTCCGGGTCACCAACCCCCATGTCATACCAGGGTGTGGGTCCCCCATAATTCTGGCACTATTTTGAGTGGATACCCCTAACACACTAGTCAGTCATCTACCTTTGTAATCAAACCGCCTGATGCACTAGTTTGTGGGTCCTCTACCTTTTGATTGGCACCCCTGACACACTATGTCATCGATAATCTACCTTTTGAGCGGAACCCCTAACATACTGCAGTGTGGATCCTCTACCATCTAAGTGGAACCCTATAATGCATAATGGCATGGTTCCTCTACTTGGATATTGTTTTTCCTTGAATGTGTGACACAATTTCAAGTTTTGGACCCTCCACATGGTTACTTCTTCAGACACAAGAAGTATTAGGCATTATAGATGTAATCTTGGTGTTGTTGGAAGACTAATTAATATAGGCTAGGTTGTGAGATAGAGATCCCTTTTCTCTCTCATGTGGGTTTATTATATTTTCATATATATCTATCTTTTGGGTTTTATTTCCCTATTACTTCTATTTGAGATATTTACTTTTATCATATCTTTTATTTCTCCCTCTTTAGTTTTTGGGGCATCCTACTAGCTTTGTATATACTCATCCCCTGCATGGGTTTTGTTTCTAAATTTGTCATGTCTTTTACAGATGACAGATATATTTATAGTGATTATATAGGAGTATACATATAATAAGGTACATTGAACGCATGCAATGTTTAGGGCTTGGATCAGAAGTCAGGATTTCTAAGATATTTTCAATGCCATTTGTTGTGAGGTTGAGACATCTTTCTTGATGGGAATGTATTTTTTTTCCTTTATATTTTCGATTAAACTATCATACTCTTTTGTATTCCCTAGAGGTTATTACATGAATGGTTATTACTCTAGATGTTACTATATTTTATTTTTATTCTACTTTGATTCTATATGGATATGTTTAGGTGTGTATACAAGTAAATTAATGGTTCTATACCATTTGTTGTGAGGTTGGGAAATATTTCTCGGGAGGGAATGTATTTTTCCCCCTAAGCCTCTTTCTGAATGGAATTTGGTGATCTTGATAAAGGTATAAGATTTATGTATATTAATACATCCAGACCCATATAGAAAGAAGTTAACGTGAAAATGGAAATAATCACTTGAAAATTCTAATATCCTCTATAAACTAGGAATGCATCCTTAGTAAACCTCAATTACTTTAGGGTAGTCTTCACATCCATCTAACGGTGGTCTCATATGATTAATTTATATTTTCCTAGTACTATCAAGTAATAGGAAACATAAATCCTGGTATATATCAAGGAATACAAGAATGATAATATCACTAAGGTGTATGGAATATCAGTCATCCACCATCTATCCACATAGGTCTAAGGACTAAATTTCTTAGAGAGAAGTACGTCACATGGAATTTTAAATAATACCCTCTTGGATTCTCCCATATAAAATCACTTCATTACATTGTCAATATATATACACTGACTTTTTTCAAGTAGTCTCTTGGACTTATCATGCGGGATCTTGATCCCTTTAGTATATTTTGCTTCACCTAAGTACTTCATGGAGAATAATTTATCTAACCATGTCTTAAATAATTATATGGAATATATCTCATTTTCTATTAGAAATATTTCATCAACATATACTATTAAGAAAATGATTATACTCCCACTAAATCTCTTATAGAAAAATTGATCACATTCATTATTTTTTAAACTAAATTACCTTATGAATTCGTCAAAAAAAAATTTCAATTATATTTTGTTTTTATTCAAAAAATAAATTGGTCTTTAAATCTTTTACAAATTATTATCATCCTTTGGATCAACAAACCCATATAGTTTTTCCCTATAGACATATTTCACAGGGTTCCCATTAAGGAATGTTTTTTTGACATCTATTTTTAAAATACCATATTCAATGTATGATCTTATAGAAACAAAGATTCTAATTTATTTTAATAAATAAATTTGTGAAAAGGTTTCATTATATCGAATGACTTAACACTAATTAAACCCTTATACAACCATCCTAGATTTATAGGTATTGAATCTACATTACATTAATAGTTTCTAACTAAATACCAATTTGTAACCAAATGGATTTACATCCACTAGAAGATCTAAAAAAATATAGGTTTGGTTTTGGTATATGTAATACATCTTAAAATTTATAACTTTTTTCCAT
Organism: Viscum album; assembly: GCA_963277665.1. Classification (NCBI taxonomy): domain Eukaryota; kingdom Viridiplantae; phylum Streptophyta; class Magnoliopsida; order Santalales; family Viscaceae; genus Viscum; species Viscum album. Next base: position 1,488,962,691 of record OY728125.1, on the reverse strand, counting down.
CTGGGAGATTTTCAGCCACATACAACATCCTTATAAGACATAGGTTAATTATTATTCATTAATAACGAGACACTATCCTCTATGATTTGAAAACTACTCCTCTAAATTTCTCTAATATTTATATTTTTCTAACACAAAACTTGTGTATCTAGAATTCCATTTTTCATAGTAATTTTTGGAATCTATTCCTAGGCCAACTCGTAATATCTTGATCCTTGACTTTGTTGAATTATATCTAGCTATAACTATATATTTTAGAGATATTATCCCTCTAATGAAAGGTGGTATTTATGATAATCACTCTTCTTTTATATGAGGGATTATATAGGTAATATCCATTAATTTATATAGTATATACTATAAAGATGCACTTATTTCCTCACAGTGAAAGTTTTTTTCTAGATATATATCCTTAAAAAAAACCTTCAAAACCACACACTCACACAATATTGTATATAAAAACATGGTTTACTCTCATACCTAATCTTGAATGGAATACAATTTACCAATTTAGTTGGAACTTGGTTTATTATGTGTTATTTTGTTAATAACGTGTAACCCCAAATGGATAATATAAGAATTTCATGACTCATCAACAATATCACCATATCAAACATGGTTTGGTTCCTCCTTTCACTTACACCATTACACTATGGTGTGTAAAGATGAGTGAGTTGGATAAGATATCAAAATATCTTAAATAATAAATGAATGATTTATTAAGGTATAATTTACCAAGGTCTAATCAAATTTTTATTATCTTTTACCAAGTAATTAGCAAATCCATTCTTTTATTCCTTAAATTTCTCAAAGGAATCTAAATTATAATTCATTAAGTAAATATATCCATATCTATTAAAATCATCATTAAATTTACGAATTAAGAGAATCCATCCATTGATTTAACTGGAAAAGGTTCACAAACATATTTAAATACTAATTCTAGAATATTTCTGTCCATTTCACTCTTTCTACTAAATAGTTATGTGATTATTTTACCTTGTAAACATGTGTGGCACATACCAAGTGGTATTAGTTAAAAATAATCTAAATACAAATATTGATATTACTAGGTATATTAATTCTCATTTATATGAAAAAGGTTGTGATGCCACTATTGGCTGTGATATGATTCAGGAAAACAAGATTCGTAATTGATTTCTAATACCTGATTTTCATATTATAGAGAATAGAAATTATTAGTTTAATGTTTCACACCATAATCTATTTTATATTTTTAAAATTAGTAGCTTATATTTCAAAACATGTAAATAAATCCATCAATGTATAAACTGTAAATAGATATAATGTTTTTGGTTACACTTAGAACATAATAACAATTCATCAGAACGAAAACCAATCTCATCAGAAATGTGTGATAGTAGCCTCTGGTTGCTAGTGTTGTTAGTATTTCTCTGTTGGTATCTCATATATCCACCTCACCATGGGAAAATCTATAGAATCTACTTGGTTATTGCATTTAGATACCAATGTGAGCGTCAAGGCCTATATTTAATACCCAAATTATATAAAATTAATTATTTCACTCTATAATAAACACATCAAAATCATCCCAATTATTCTTGACTATGGTACAATTATTCTTCTGGTTTCCCTTGTTACCACATAAAAAATAAAATTCAACCAAATCAATTAATTTTTCCTCTATCTTTCTCCTATTGGTATGAGGTTATGAAGTTTCCTCGGACTTGGAGCTATTGTTATGGGATTTTTTCTTACCCGTAATATTTTTCACTATATGTATATAAGTATTCTCCCACTTCATGTCCTTATCTACCTAGAGAATCACATTAAAAATACATGGGAGAGGCACTCCAATGCTTTTAATATTAAAATTCATAACAAAACTAGATAAGCATTGAGGTAGTAAGGAAAGTATGAGATATGTGGGTAATTTATCAGGAATATTAAACCCTAAGATATATAGTTTCTCAATTTATCCAATCATATTGATTATAAAAATCCTAGCTAGCACACCCTCTACAATGATTCATGTAAATAGTTTCTTATAGATCTCATATAACCCCTATATTTAGTTATCCTAATAAATATCAAAAATATGGGTGAGGATGGTATATGTATAGATGTTTTCATATAAATTTAGTAGTTTTATAGAAATGGATAGTAACATCAAACACAAGACATATAGAACATAATCTAAGTGTTTTAAGTAGATTGAGATATCTTCCTCTATCATTTCTTTAGTAGGTTAATCGAGAACTAGGGACTCTGGCATGTATTTCCTCTAATCTTGGCATAGTATAATGTGTAAGAACCTATGCCACTTCTTGAATTATTATTAATCATGTGGTTTTATTTCATTGGTATGGATTGTAGGGATACTGAGGTCAATAAACATTCGATTTTTTTATAATAAATAAAATTATAATTTAATACGTTATATTGATTACCAAAATATGTTAAATGTAGTAATTTTATTATCTTATTAGTCTCTCAATCTTTTATCTAGTCCCAGTAACCCTTTCCATCAAACTTAGAATGTCCTTTCATGTTGAAATTATAGTTATAGGGATCCATATTTCACTTCTCATAACCCAATATATGACCATTAAAATTATAAAAAGGTATATAGGTATTTAGTCTTTCTAAATATTTATTCATGTATCTTTACACTTTTTAGTGGAATCTTGAATCCAGAAATCCTAACTAGGATTTTCTTACCACATTCCCCCAAATATGCATTGATTGGACTATGAATATTAAACTAAATAAAATTTGGGTAAATTTATCTCATTATTTGTTATACCCTCATCTAATAATTAAGAGTGTCTCTAACTATGGATTGACTGACACTGTCATTATGGGTCCATATTAAATTTGATAATAGATGGATTTTATGACTTAATATTTCCTTGAGGGATTTTTTATACATACATAAATTTCCTTATATTATCCTTTACATGAATTGTTGATATTATATGGATTTTATATAATTAATCAATCATTTATTAGGAAAAAATTTACACATAACCCATTTATTTTATATTATTCTTCATACTTGTTATCTTATATATTTTATGTCATATTTTTTATTCATTATTGAAATATTTGGGTTGTATTTGGTAGTATTTTTTGTTAATTAGAAGATTATTGGTGGATAACCCATGTAAAGGAACTTGAGGTTGAAAAATCAATCAGTAGTCGAGAAGTATGAATGAGTAAAAGAAATAATAGGATCATAAACCATGTATTAAGGGAGTGAACCGTGTCATGATTAATGTTTCTATAAGATTATTTCCCTCAAAAAAATTGGAGTGTTGCGATTCATGTTGAAAAACATGTAGCCACACTGTAGTGTTAAAGGTTTTTAATTAAGGTGTCACTATAATTGTTTGGTTACTTACGATGGATGTCATGAACATGTCATAACTAGTTCTGTACGGTATTTCACTTTGTCAAAAAAAAATCAGTTTTTAGATTCCATACTATAGCATAGAATATCATTTTGTAGAGGATATTAGTTTATTTTGGGGTCTTGAGAGTTATGGAGTTACCTAAATTATGGGGAATATTCCATAACACAGTCAATCAAGATCAAAATTAGGTGTAGAGTACATGGAAATAAATCACACCATAGTATTATAGTTTCTCCATGGAGATTTTTCTCGACAAAGTGATAGTGATATTTTTTACAAGTATAAAATACTCTACACTATGAATACTTTTTACATACTATAACCTAATGAGTAATCAAAAAATGGTAAAGTTGAAGTTGTATAATCACACTATAAAGGGGTATGTTTCAATTTGATTTATGGTTTCTTCAAAATTCAAATAGGATTGATGATATGGAAATCTCATTGAGGTTTAGTGGTTAGTTAATCAATGAAAAATACAAAAATCAAATAAAAGGGTGAAGATTTGATACCTGAAGATAAAAAGTATAGAATTTAGTCTATATAAGATAGATTTATTTTTTGTTTTTATTTAAAATTTTAAATTCCAAAATCTTATAGTTAAATAAGATATTGTTGTGAAAATTTAGGTAATGATCATATACTGAAATATTAATGGAATTTATTTAATATTATAGAATAATATAAAATTATTAAACATATGGAATTAATAGGGTATGTAGCTTTTAATGAATATCATTGATGATAATGATTGGAAGAAATTATTATTGTGCATGTTAAATATTCTGAGATGGAATAACTAAGAATAATGGAAATAATCCTTGTTGTTTGGTGTTATATATCATATTGAATATAATAAGACTAATATGAATATCAATTAAATAATTTTATACCTCATAAAAATAGTGTGTAGAAGAAATAAATAGGCCTTGTAATTTGGATGGGTAGTGATCCCTTCTCAAACTTGTAATTATATACTATGGAAGTAGTGATTTATTGGAATATAAAAAAATATTGTTATGTGGTCATTAGATGTATCATTTCATAAGTGAACCATGTAAAACCATGTGTGAAAGATATTTATTATTTCTATATTTTTTTATGCATTAAATTTAGATTCATGGTATCCTTTCTAATGTAAAGAAAATATCAACTTATCTATAAAGAAATGAAAAAATTCAAATCATAATTCACCCCACCAACTTAAGGTGTTTAACAGGACCTCAAGGGTGTAATAAAAATTATTATAGATAGGTTAATTCATGAATCTATTTTTAGGAATTTTAATTTATGGATAAATTTTAAAATCACAAATGGATTTCCCATATTTTAAGGATGCAACTATAAGTTATGGAAGAATATAAAAATATATAATCTACTATATCTTAGACTTTATGTATACTATACAGTAGTTCATGGGATGCAACAAATCACAATAGAATATCAATTATAATATTTGATAAGAATTTTTTGAATGATGATTCCAAGGCCCATAAGGATTTATTAAGATAATTTTAAATCAAATTTCTATGAAGGGGATATGCTATTGAATGTCCAAAGTTATTTCAGATAAAAATTAAAATATTTTTTAAGATGAGAAAAATGTAAATAAGGAAATCTCACATGTTTTAAAAAATAGATTTGAGGATATAAAGATGTGTTCTAATGAAAATATAGATATTTTCTTTAACCGTATTACTATGTTTTTTTCTTCCATTTGATGAATTGTTTTCAGAAAATAATGGATTCAAACATAGTAAAGAATATTATTTCAATATTACATTAAAAGTAAAATCCAATATAGGCTCTTAAATAGAGGAATCTTGGTGAATTTTTTATTAATGATTTATAAATAACGTTGGTTTCATACGATATGTGGGTGAACAAGAGATCTCATTTGAATATTCATCTATATAGATGGAATTCAAGGTTGTAGCACCTTGAACCCGCACTCCCAGATCCAGTTCTCATAAATATCTTCTTTATATATCATCTTTAAAAATAACTAAAGTGACACAATTTTAACCATCAATAATTATAATATTACTAATAAATATTGAGTCACATACATTCAAATAGATTTTTAGGTTTAGAGTTTTAGAGAGTTAGGAAAAAAATTAACTAACAAATACCATTTATTTTTTTATAAAATTAATATTTATATATATATAATAAACTATACAATCTTTAATAATTATTCAATATATCCCACAAAATCTTCGAACACGCTATATTATTCTAGTCATATCATGTGTAATAATTTTATTCATGGCCTAAGAATTGGAAACATAAAAAGGGTGAACTCACTAACATAGCAAGGGAACATGTATAACTAAAGTTATCATATAAGGAATAACATTGAAGGAAAAAATATGATTCAAATAATTTCATGTAACTAAACACATGATCATGAAATAAATCTATGGATGATAATATAAAATAAAAAATTACATGGTTAACAATAACTAATTCTATAGAGATGAAATTAATAATGTCATAAAATTAATTTCATGGCCTCACACAATACATCATGATCATAGAAATCAAGATTTTATAGTTAAGGCCATGTGTTTATGAAATATTTTATCTGGGTAGGTATACACTAAAAGACTCAAGATACTTTGTCTCAGGTGACTTTTTGACGTATTTAAGGGTTATTACTGGACTCGACCATCACTAATTAATTCCAATTCACATATCATATCAAATAATGAATATAATGTACAATACATACCCAAAATTACTTAGTAATAAATAAACATTTCTATTAAAATATTGAGAATACATATTGTCAATATTTCCTAAATCAATAAATGCAATATCTTTCTACGTAAGCATCCCTCAAAATAACACCATAGAGAGTGAAGTATATATGGTTAAGTTAATAATTTACTCAACAAATAAATTTATGACATCTTTGATAACACCCTTCAATAAAAGGAAGGAAGTATATAGTGTTCACATAGGAACTTCATTATAAGAAAAATCATTCCTATAACAAATGGATGATTTGGTAAGAAAAAATCAAGGATAAATTTCTATCAGTTTAGTCTGCTATAAGAAAATAGAATGAGTGTATTTAGAAATTCATCCATGGCCAAAATATGCACTAGAAAAAGTAGATAATTTTTTAATAATAATTAGATATCAATGAACCAAAATTGAGATGTAGACACATTTAAGGAAATGGTAACATAATAATCAAAAGAACATCAAAGGGATACCAAGAAATTCAGATATAAGAAAATGAAAGATATTTATTATTCTTGAAGGTAATAGGTAGGTGAATACACCATATTAAAAATTGATGGTGCATAATATCAAACATGTCTCATGGAACTCAAAATAGAGACAAATATCACTTATAAATTTAGAAACATTTGAATTAAAACCCCATGAAGGATATAATATTCTATAAAACATTAAATACCATTAATAATGATAGGATCATCATAAAAATAAATTAAATGGGTAGTAGATACACCATATAAATTAAAACATGGTTTATAAAATATAATATGTCTCAAGGAGTTAAAATTGATATATTGAACATATATAAGTAAGAATAATTTGATAATGAGGTTATAAGAAAAAATTATATAATAACATAAATGAATTAAAAAATATAATTAAAAATATTCATTATAATGAATAAATAAAAATTGTAACAATAGATTTCAATAAGATCTTTTTTAACTCAATAGAAGAAAATTGATTTAGCATAAAACCTTACCTTAATTCTTAACTACCGCTAATCTAACACCCAATATTCAATTATATTAAGTAAGCTTTTCTTCCAAAAAGAACTATAGCATAATGAACATATCTTTATTAAATAATGTTATTAAAACTTAAATTTAAAGATTTTATAACTTGAATTTGATGTAATAAATTTAATTATTAAATTAATTATGTAAAAAATAACCTAGGATAACTTTTTTTTATTTTTCAGAAATAGTTTATATTTATGTGAATAGTGAAAATATGGATTTTACAAAACAATAACTTTTATGAGATTAACATTTTATAAGAATAACCTAGAGGTTTTGGAAGCCTTTTTATAGAAAAAATATATATATTAAATAATTAATATAATTTCTATAAAAATATAATTTTGAACTTAGAAATATATTCTTAATATTTTTGGAAATCTATGTAATCTTTTTTTTGAAATAAAAACTATTATTAGTTCTTTTATTTTGATCAAGTATTTTCAAATTACCAACTAGTTTTTGTTTCATTTTAAATAAATATAAGTATAATTTCATTTAAAATAATATAATTAATTCTATTAGAATCAATATTATACTTTATTTTGTGGTAAATTTATTTTTATGCTTTAAACAAACATTTTTGTAAAAACTATTTTCATTACATTTTATGAACTTATGTCAAAAGTATTTTTGATTCAAATCATGTAAAATAGATTAAATATTTGGAATCGTAATAATTAAAATTTGGCAATAATTTCAATACTATTTTTTATCATAATGAATTGTAACAATGGTAAATATTTATCACCCAATTAATGCTAAAATAGGTTGAAAGAGTTAAAATAATGGGATAAGGATATGATATAAAATAAATTAATTGATTAAAAAACATTTATTAGTTTTATTTATAACTCACCCTTATCATATTCTAATTTGTGACAATTTGGATCAACTTCCACAAGATTATTTCTTTATATTATTAAAATCATTTCTGTAACTCCATGTGTATCCCTCTCCTCACTTATAAAAGGGAACCCATTCTCCTCCCTTATTCCCAAACTTTATAAACTATATATTGTAAAAAACCTACCCAAAATTTTTTTAGCTTCAATCCTTTAGTTATTGATATCCTTTTCTTACCCTAATACCATCTTATGAAGGATTAATGTTTAATCTAAAGGAGGTCTCTCAAAGAAGAGGTAATTGTATTACCTGACACATTCAATGTTTATTTATTCTTATGCTCAATATAACTCTATTATATATATCCTTAAATAATTAATCCATTGAATCCATTATATGTATATGTTATTATGATTATGGTACAACCATTTTATACCTTCTTTTCATCCTACATAAAATGAAAACATCACCAGTGCATACGTATGGCCTACCGTCTCCAAATAGAGGTGTAATTCATTTCTCATCATCAAATTAGTTGGATTATAACAGAGATGAAATTATATCTATATATATATATGATATTTATGAAATAATTATTATTATATAAATATAATATATCTTCTACCTATTTACCCTTCCATCTATTTGAAAATTATAACATCACTCATGCGTAATTGTGGACTACCACCTCCGCGAGGTGATGGGATTTGTATTTCTATTACCACTATGAATGGAAGATTATGAAATTTTATATAATGAATAAAAATTATATTTATGATATTATTAAAACTTTTTATATAATTTAACCACTTAATTACACCTTCAACCATAGACAATATACCAAAGTAATTTTGGATAAATTGAGTGAACATCCTTAAATTGGTTGATGTACGTAAGAACTATTCAATGAATCGATTTTAAAGGATTGTAAAAAGACCATAGAAAATTTAATATACATAAAAAAATTTATTCTTAAATTATTAATAAATTTAAATTCATTATACCATAGAACCAAACAAGTATGAAAAAGTAGAAAATCAAGGTAAGTGATTTATAATACAATCTCATTTTATTTCAATATTGTTTATATTTAGATTTCCTTTTTAATAATTATATTATATTAATCTTATAAAACAAATATTTTTACTTATTTTATGATTATGTTTGGGTTTTCATGTTTATATTCCATTTCTTATCTAGTTGGATCAAGAATCAACAAGTTATATGTAATGGAATTTATTTCAAAATATTTTTTTATGTTTTCCTTCCAACTCTTTTTTTTCAATGTCCATATTTTCATTATAATGTTATCAAAAATTTTATTAAAATACTTTAAATATTTGTTGAACTCATATTTACACATGTTTGACTTTCTAAAAAAATGATTAAAATGAATTTTCATTTATTTTCCAAATGAGGTACTTCTCACATAAGATATAAATGAAATATTTGTTTTAATGTACACCACACAATTGTATTTTCCCCCATTTGTGACTAATTTTATATTTTAATATTCATTTAAATATTTCCATATTTATTTTCAAATAAAAAAACTTCATAAATATTTTGGTAATTTTTATTTAAAATTATTTCAAATGAAAATGGTATAACTTTTTAAGGGAATAAAATTAATTTTGAAAAGTGATTTAGAAATCTATTATTACACAAATTTATAACAAATTTATTTTTAACGTATTTATTATATTTTATTTTATAGTGGCTTAGTTTTACTAAAAAAACCTTTATTTATAATTAATCTATGGTCTTATATTACTCATAATGAATTATACCTACCTTTTAAATTATTCACTTTCTATTGATCGTGTTTTTTATTATTGTCCATTATTCATTAGATATTATTTTTCTTATTCATGTCCTTATTTTTAATGTCATGGATGAAAAAGAATCATTTTTATTACTTTTATGATTTATCAACCGTATACCATTTTGATATAAAATATCAGTTTAAGAAATCTTATTAAGTTATTTCATTTAATAGGGAAATATTGATGTTCCCTATTCTTGATTCAATACAAATAATTGTTAACTTATAAATAATTTTGACAATGAATTGTATTAATAATTAAAAATATAAGGACTGAAAAGGATATACAAGTGACAGGTAGGTCCCGATTATAAATACCCCCTTGATGAATCGATAGGTCTCATAAGACAAAACAGAAGGAATTCCATATTAAATAGGTATTTAGTTTACACCTATCTATTTATTAAGAATAACGTCTTGGTTGGGATTCATTTATGCTAAGATTAATTATATCTTGGTTGAGATTCCTTGATCATTAATGTATAGAATTGTGCATTTAATTTATTAATAATTTAATTTCTATTATCCATGATATTTTTATTTTAATATTATTCATTAATATTCATCAAACTCAATTTGATGATTGAATGGAATTTTTTTTCTGTATCCACTCTCCCATATCGATTATTCCTTTTTTAATCATGATATATTCAATTTTATGTAACCGTTACTAAGTATATAAGATCACTCCTTATTTTTATTCCATTCCTAAGGATATGAAGAATGGTATTATAAATAATTTCAATGATGAAATAATGTTTCATATACTTGTTTTTATATCCAATGTAATATAAAAATCATGTATGTATTTAGTTTTCCAAGACTACTAAATTGGCCATTCCTACTTGGTAAGATCAGTTGTATCTTATAAAAATATAATAATGTAAACACCGACACTAGGATACTTATGTTAGGGTGTTGTATTTGGCATTATATCTATGTTTAGTATGAACCTTAGGAACTAGATTTTAAATGAAAATAACTAATATGAAAATTATGATAATCTCTTTGAGTATTTGAGAACATTTACCATTATAATTTTATTATTTTATGGATCAATATTCATGATGATTATGATACAACTCAATGTGTGTATTTTTTAGATATCCAACCTAGTGTTAGAAATGGAATAAATAGTCATAGTCAAATTAAGGATTTCCTTACTGAGAAAGTAAATACATCTAATATTGGAACTAAGTAAATCATTCCCATATTAGGGAAGCTGACTCGGTTTATAAAGAGTAACCTAGACCGTATAGAGAAACCTATTATTTTACAATGTGATTAACCTATGTTGGATAACTTCATGCATTAGAAGCCTCTGTATTTTAATTGAACTACAAGTTTGTTGGTATCTAAATAATAGATTAAGTCCTTTGAAATGATATTATTAGATTTGGGAATAAATGAAAGGGAAAATGAATATTATGGAAGTGAATTGTTTGAAGGGAGATGTTGATAAATGGTCATGACTTATTAGAACACTAAAAAGGTTTATTAAATAAAAATTATAGAATGGAGGACTTTTAAAGTTTTATTAATTGATAAATTCATTCACACAAGATGAAATAGAGAAGAATTTACTCACTTTAATGTAGAAGGAAAAAGAATGTGTTATAGATTATGAGGCTAACTGTACAAGATAATCCATACATGTTGAGAACTATATACATAATTAGGAAAGAAATATTGATAGTTTCTTGGACAGGATTAAGTCGAGTTTCTGAAGGGAACTAGTTTCTCAAATGTTTTCATCATATGATGATATAGTATCATAATCCATTAAGACATAGAAATAGTTTTCTAGATCTTATATTTTTAATGGTAGTTAATAAAATAAGATGTTGGTCAAACACCAAGAAAAAGAGAAACATGCCAAATAAGAAGAAAGGGGGGATGGGATTTCCAACCTATGATAATTGTAGAATGAAACACCCAATTACTTTCTTAATAGGAACATGATCTTGTTTAAATTATATAGAAAAGTTCTATGTGGCTCTTAAATGGATAGAAAATAACGAAAACACTATTATACAGTTCTTTATTTGTAAAGAGATGGGACATTATTCAAACCAATGTCTCAAGAATCTATAGAACCTTCCAAAGAAGAGGTTAAGGGGAGGAATCCAAACTTATATGATTACTACAACTGAGGCTGAAGTTACTAATGATATATTGGTAGGTAATTTAATCATAACCTAAATTTATCTAATGAATTATTTAGTTTTGGATCATCTCACTCTTTTATATCTTCTATGCTTCCCAAAAAAATTGATATTTCCATAGTGCTATAAGAAGGGAGTTTTCCATCAAAACATCTAGTGGAAGCCTTATTGCAAAAAGGATGTTTCAATTAGTTCCCATTATGACACATAGACATCCCATGTTTGAATATTTGATTATTATTCATATAGTTGAATTTGATATAATCCTTGGTATATATTAGAATTCAAATTATAATGAAACCATTTATTTCAAAGAGAATGATATTATAATTGTTGATGTCAATGTCGTATCCCTCATATTTATAGGGAAGACTACATCATTAGAATCATGTATAAATCTATCATGACCCCCTCCCATCAAATATGCCTCAATTAAGGGAGAGATAATGACCCCCAAGTCCTGCCTCTAGTAATATTTGGGTTAGTGACTAGAATTGAGGATTTTTAAAAATATCAATATGGGAGGAATTACACACTATAATTAGTATATAAGATCCGGAGATAGGATATCAATGATCAATAAAATTCATCACATGATAAAAATAAAATACAAACAACCATTTCAAAAAACATAAATAAATAAAACAGATACAAATGAATGTATCTAAAGTACAATACCCAATCAAAAACTAAGGTAGAAACACAAGAACTATACAAAGGACCAATCTATAAATATCTAGTATGATCCATGCAGTCCTTCTGAAAACCTAAAAATTGTATTTATATATATGGGGTGAGTATACTGATATACTCAGTAGGAGAACCAAAGTCTCTCATGCACATGTGAAAATAGAATACTAATGTACCCATGAGAAAATAGTAGAATCATATGCACCTAAACAGGTTATCTAGCCAAACCCAACCTCATCAAGGGTCACTCCCTAAGTAACTCATCTAAGTGAAATAATATAATATTACTCGTATCAATGAAAGGTACCCCACAACAATTTTCCACTGATTAGTTTTTCTTACACCCAAACGGTAAATTTCTAGTGCTCCAACCTCTTCATTATCATAGTACATCACATCACATTCCACATACAAAAACCTAGGCGAACACATCACATATCATCATATAGCCAACATAGTAGTATATCATGAATAATAAGGGCATAAACCTTGTGGACTCCTCTTACTATGCTTGACCCCCACTATAATTTATCTCACCATATCCTTAACAAAGACACCTTGTCCATCACGCCACATCATAACACATATCAATGGTGAAACTTTTGACTCCTATCCATAACAACCTATCAATTTCATCATCACCTGAAAGAGGGAGTGGGGAAGAGCAGGTGGCTAACCATCCACCCTCATTATCGAGGTATTGGGAAAACACCCCCAAAACTATTGGTTATCAGTACTAGGTGCTCAAAATGGGTGGTAATGTAAATAAATCCCAAATGAATATAATTTATATATATATATATATAATAAATCCATAAAAATCACAAAATATGGTTTCGCTATAAATACAACAACCAACTCACAACAACACGACTTTCACTGCCACTTCTATATGCACCACATAACACTGAAAGACTCAAATCACAAGATACTTTTCATATTATCATTATAATGAAAGAAAATATTCATATTTCTATTGTAACACCCCAAGCTTCTACGGTACACTTCTCTTTGAATAATGTGATAGCGTGTGTTGTACGCAACACCAAGTTCTAACACACCGTAACCAATCAAACTAGCCGTTATGAATAGTAATACCTACTTTTTGAAATTATATATATTTTATATTTCAAAATGGACTTAATTTTTGGATTTGGAATATCTAATTTATCCTAAGATGAAATTTTGGTACTTTTCGGATAACTTTAATATTTTGGTGAATAGTGAAAATTACTAAATTTTTATTAAAAACAACTTTTTTAATCAAAATAATTAATAATGATAAATTATTAATTTTAGTGGTTTTAAAGTATATTTAGAATATATTTTTACCATTTAATATAATTTTGGTCATTGGACATAATTTTACAATTAAACCGAACATAAACAGGTGTCAATCTTTTGATAGTTATTATCTCTTAAAAACACGCTTTTTGTTTTGACAGCAGGAATTAATTTTAAATTAATTTCTGCCACTTATATGTTTTGAATTTAGAAAAATGGATTCCATATTTGGAATCAGGATGTCCAAATTTTGTAAATATGTAACTTTTATTTTTAGACATTTTGAATAATTACTGTGGTAAATATTTTATTTACCATGGTTAAGGGTAAATCTGGTAAATAAGGGTTAAAAAAATAATATTATAATAATACTAAATTACCCTAAAACGTGTCCTAGCCTTATTGGTTGATACATGTTCGACCATAGGCATATTTGGGTCGATTTTGGGACCCCATGGTTCCACTTGTAGGTGATAGGGACACTTTTTTTTAATTAAGTTAAAATGAATACAAAAATGACACAAGCATATATCTTTTAGCAGAACAATTTTTACATAGGGTTATACATGTTGGATTTTAGATTATAAATATTCATTATAAAGATAAAAATATTTCCTACATAATGATATTTTTTTATAATTTTTAGACATCAAATAATTTAAATTATTAATGACACAATAATGATGCAATGTTTACCTCATTAACAAATCATTTAAATAAATAAGATTATAATGATTAAAATATTATCTAAAACCTGTCCAATTTCTATTGGTTGATTTTATTTCGAATATGAGTCATCTTATCTTCGACATCAATGATTTTTGGACCATTATAAACCGAATATAATTATATTATAAAGTAATACTTTCACTCTTTCCTAAAGAGCCTCTCCTCTCCCTTATAAAAGGAGACCACTTCTACTCATTCCTCACACCTCTCAAGCCACTTGGCTCGTCCAAACTCTGCCCCAATAAGCTCCCCACATCCCTATCCTCCTCCTTGAAGCTTCCCCTTAGGCAGAAAGCATTTCAAGAAGTCATTTGGTTCCAACCAAAGTGAGTTACCTAAATTAAAGGTAACAGTTTCTCTTGAATTATTTTCATTTATTTTGCTTCTCCAACCCCCAAACTCTTTTTATTTACTTTCTTTTGTAACAACACCAGTATCCTCAATATAATAGGATGTTGTTATAAGAAGGATTCAAACTACACATACACACAACTCCATCTAATGGAGGATGAACATAATGTTTCTGTGGATGGAAAACTAACACCTCATGAAACGATGATTGTTCAAATACATATTACCGCCTCTCATGGTGGACATTATGATGGCACTGTAATTAAATATGATATTAATGATATATATTTTATATATAAGCTTCTGTAATTCCATTTTATTTCATACCATTATTCGTTTCATGTTGTATATACATACGATAATTTCATTTGAGGAAGTGCGGACTACCGCCCCCTTAAAATGATATGACTCGTTCATACCACACATGGAACGTATAAAGGATGGTGTTAATGATCTTAAGTAACATATATAAAATATTATATTATACTGGAATAGTAATATACCTATGTATCATTTGGATTCGATTCTTTTAAAATAAAAATTAAATGGAAGTAGCGTTCGTGCGTACGTACGGACTACCGTCTCCACGAACGCGATGAGATTCATTCTCCATCGTATCCATTCAAATATAATTATCATTTTATGATTTAAAAATAATTTTTAAGGACTTGATATAATTCTGGATATGAATAATATACAACCTATCCTTTACATATATGTCTTACGTAACAAAACATACAAAAGAAAACAAGTAAGTTAACACCCGAAACAACGATAATACCAAGATATTATTATCAAATCAATATTAAAAGATCATATATGATATCATATTAATGTATATTATTCTTGTATAATTTAATAACAATTATTTCACCATTATACAGGAGGTTAACCTACCCCAACCAAGGAAAAGTACAAGGTAAGGGGTTTTCAGCTCACTCCTTATTCCCGTGAGATTCATGCCATATTGCCACCATCACTTTTGTGTGGTGTATGTACTGCCCATAATTATATTATTTGTGTAATACACTCTAATTTATGTGTATTTACATATTCATTTTATGATAACTCTTTCATGGGTTGTATGTTTCATAAGTTACCAAATTGGTAAGGTTTATTTCGCAATCTCTTCATTATCCGAGGTTGTTTATATGTAATAATCTACTGGGATTTCTTTATCATCCACGTCCATGTTTCTTCAAAATGTATTTCATAACATTTTTACTATTTAAAAGAATATGGGTTAAAGTCATTTATACCCTTGTTTGTCTTTTTATAAGAGGTTTATAAGGGAATCTTTCCGTCGTTTTCCAAACAAGGTACTTTTTAACCTTTTCGACAGAATTAAGATAAGAATGTTTTTTTAACTTATACGGCGAGTGCAGTTATTTTCTGCCGTTATAAAATCTTCAAAGCTTCCCTTACAATCTTATAAGATTATTTTCAATGTAAAGGTTTTATTTTATAATTATGTGACTTTTAAATGATTTCAAAAAAAGAGATATTTCTCTAAAAAATATGAAAATCCAGTGCAAATGTATATGTATTTAATGCAAGCTTAAAAATGTTTTCAGAAAACATGACTCTCGAGTGTGTTAGATAGGAAGGGATTGGAATTGGACCCATCATGGCCTATAATTAGTCGAGCAGTCTCAGAATTAGTTATTTTGTTTTCAAAAGCTTGCATAATGATTTCAGAAAAACACTAGAGTATTTTTTAGCAATTTTAAATGTAAGTATTTTATATAAAAATTGCATCGGTAGGTCTCATGAGACAAACTAGTGTCTTGGCACAAGGCCTTGACAAAATCTTATTTGTAGTATTGGCACGAGGCCTTGGCTATGTGGTTATGATATTCTGGCATTATGCATTCCAACATTATGAAAGTGGTTAGTGATTTTGCATGTGATTATTCGATTAGTAGAATATCCATGTGAATGAGTAAATGGAATTATTTCATTTTATTTATTCCATACAATGTTGAAAGTTAAAGTTTGAAAGGCTTTTGTTTTAGTTATACATTGCCTTAAATGTTTATTCTTATTTATGAAAGTTTCCGCTATATTGTTATCCTTACTGGGCATTTGAGCTGACCCCTTTTCTATGTTTTATTTTTCCCAGGAAGTGAAGAAGTAAATTATGAATGACCTGCAGGGATATTATGTGGGGATATGAGTGTGGATTATGGAGATATTATGTTGTTGTAGTAGTTTTTCATTTTGTGATGTAATGTAAAACTTATGAATATATCTAGTGTTTCCAAGGCTACTAAACCAATCGGTCTTTCGAGATTTTATCTTTCTTGTGATCATGCCAATGTTATGTAATAATGCACCGACTCTGGGTAACTAGGGTCGGGGTGTTATAGTTGGTATTAGAGGAAGTTTAGTACAAACCTTGGAAGCTAGATTTAGATAAACTCTGATTAGAGCACGTAGACCTAAGATGAACTTTGAGGATTAGTATAGAAGAACTTCCTAGAATTTTGGTATTGTAGAGATTTTGTGAGTTTTCCGAGAAATACATCCCTGTCTGGATACGAGCAGGTAGAGGCGGCTCTGGCACAGATGTTCCTAGGGGTAAAACCCGAAAACACCGCTTTGAGCTAGACTCGAACGGGAACTGGTGCACGACAACGGGCCTTGCTGCACTCTTGGTTACGACACTCCTGGGGGATATTCTTAGGATAACTCTCATTTTCTTTACAAATCATTATGAAGGGTTTATGAGTATATACTTCCTCAAAGAAAACATTTTTATGATTATGGATTATATCCATAAATAGTTCAATTTATGTTAAGTGTTTTATAAGTATGGGATTATGTATTTTGATTCATAAACTGATCTAGTTTATGCCATTGTTTAGAAATGGCGCCTAGTGGAAGAAATGGAAACTGTATCAATGCACGCACTCCATGTAGGGATTTCCCTCCTTCTCAAGATAATTATAGTGGGGCTGGTGATGCAACTGGTGTCGATCAGCTAATCACCATACTGGGACAACTTACTCAGGTTATGAATAATAACCTTACCCGTATGGAGCACCCTGATCCACAGCATGGAGGATCAATGTTAGATCGATTCATGAGGCAACAACCACCAACGTTCAATGGGAGTACAAATCCCTTAGTAGCCGAGCAATGGATAAATTCCCTAGAGAAAATATTTCAGGCTTTGGGGAGCAGTGAAAGGGAAAAAGTTATCATGGCAGTTTACCGCCTCACTGGAGATGCTGATCAATGGTGGTTATTGATTCAAAACATGAAGGAAGATAATGAAGTATCAAATATGGAATGGAGGGAGTTCAAAGATCTGTTTTTAGAAAAATACTTTCCTCGTGACCATCGAGCAGATATGGAAAGGCAATTTCTGAGTCTGAGACAAAAGGAGGATGAGAATGTCACAAAGTATGAGGCTAACTTTACAAGGTTAGCAAGGTATGCTGGAGATTATATACGTAAACCAAGAAGTAATATTGATCATTTCTTTTATGGGTTAAAACCATTTCTTCA
This sequence comes from Viscum album, assembly GCA_963277665.1. Classification (NCBI taxonomy): domain Eukaryota; kingdom Viridiplantae; phylum Streptophyta; class Magnoliopsida; order Santalales; family Viscaceae; genus Viscum; species Viscum album. The sequence goes on along the minus strand of OY728125.1, from coordinate 1,488,944,120 downwards.
TCGAGCATTAGTCTCACAATCCTTTTCATCGTACGAAGACATTGTCTCATGTGCTATCAAGACCGAAAAGGAATTCTCTAAGTCTTATGACTTTAATGCAAAGCAAGAGAAGAAGAGACCTGCTGATCAATCTGGGAATGGAAATAAGGGGAATAAGGGAAAGGTTGAATATCCATCATGTGGTAAATGCGGGAAGAAACATCCTAGTACTTGTTTGAAGGGAATGGGAGTCTGTTACAAGTGTGGTGAAAAAGGCCACCAAGCTCGTGATTGCAAGGGGAAGAAGGAAGATACCAACGTTCAATGCTATAATTGTAGGGATATGGGGCATTATGAAAATGAATGTCCTAAGAGTCAGGAGAACTTACCTCAGAAAAGGGCAAGGGATCAAGGCCAGGATTATGCTATCACTACTACTGAGGTAGAAGCTCCGAAAGACGTGGTGGCAGGTAATTTAATGGTTTCCTCAAGTTTAGCAAATGCATTATTTGATTCTAGATCATCGCATTGTTTCATATCTTCCCAGTTTGCTAAGAAAATTAGATATTTCCAATTTGATTTAATAAGGGAGTTGTCAGTTAAAACTCCTAAGGGAAGTATCATTGCAACAAAGTTTTGTGAATCAGTCCCCATTAGAGCACATAAATGTTCTTTATCTGCTGATCTCATCGTCATACCTATGATTGAGTTTGATATAATCCTCGGTATAGACTGGCTTTCGGACTATGATGCGAAGATTTATTGTAAGAAGAAAGAGGTTACGATTCTTGATGATAATGATAAGGAACACCTTATCTTTAGAGCAGAATCATCACCACCTAATTCTTATTTAGATCCACCCTCAATAGCTCAATTAAATTCAATTATTGGGGAGGAAGAGAATGAAATAACTGTCGGTGAGGAAAGGAATGTTCAAATAGAGGATGTACCTATTGTGAAAGAATTTGTAGATGTATTTCCGGAAGATTTACCTGGACATCCTCCAGAACGAGAAGTTGAGTTTTTCATTGATTTGATTCTTGGATCAAGGCCTATATCGAAGACCCCTTATAGAATGGCCACTATAGAGTTAGTCGAACTAAAGAAACAACTAGAGGAGTTGAGTAATAAAGGATTTATTCTCCCTAGTGTTTCTCTATGGGGATCCCCTGTTCTTTTTGTTAAAAAGAAAGATGGATCTATGAGGTTATGTATCGACTACAGGGAGATCAATGCTATAACGATAAAGAACAAGTATCCCCTACCTCGCATTGATGATTTATTTGACCAACTGCATGGAGCTCAATACTTTTCAAAGATTGACCTTCGATCTGGATACCATCAGTTGTGTGTGAAGAAGGAAGACATTCCGAAGATAGCATTTCGAACCAGGTACGGGCATTACGAGTTTATTGTAATGCCGTTTGGATTGACTAATGCACCCTCTGTATTCATGGATCTGATGAATAGAGTTTTCAAGGAGTATCTCGATGAATTTGTCGTGGTATTTATTGATGATATATTGGTATACTCCAAAACCTACGAAGATCATGAAAATCACTTGCGCATTATCTTGAAGACTCTGAGGAGGCATGAATTATATGGGAAGTTTAGCAAGTGTGAATTCTGGCTTCATGAGATTTCTTTTCTTGGCCATATTGTCTCTAAAGATGGAATCTCTGTTGATCCTTCTAAGACCAAGGAAATCCAAGAATGGCCAGCACCTACGAGTATAACTGAGGTACGTAGTTTTATTGGTTTGGCAGGTTATTATCGACGTTTCGTCCAGAATTTTGCCTGATTGGCTAACCCATTAACGAAGCTCACACGTAAAGGGGTTAAATTTGTTTGGACAAAAGAGTGTGAAGAATTTTTCGTATAACTGAAGAGAAGATTAGTCAATGCTCCTATATTGAATCTACCATCGGGGAATGATGGGTTCTTTATTTATAGTGATGCATCAAAGAAAGGACTTGGTTGTGTCCTTATGCAGAATGATAGAGTTATTGCCTATGCATCACGACAGTTGAAAATTCATGAACAAAATTATCCTACTCATGATCTCAAGTTAGCAGCTGTGATCTTTGCTTTGAATATATGGAGGCACTACCTCTATGGTGAAAAATGTGAGATTTATACTGATCACAAGAGTTTGAAGTATATTTTCTCACAAAAAGAACTCAACATGAGGCAAAGGAGATGGCTTGAATTACTCAAGGATTATGATTGCACGATACACTACCACCCGGGGAAAGCAAACAAGGTGGCAGATGCTTTGAGTAGAAAAGACCATGGAGTTTTGAACATGATGAGAATTGAAAGGGATCCAATTTTCATGGATCCAGTAAAGATGGACATGGGTATAACCAGGGAAGGTGAAAAATCAATGCTTTTTCAAATGGTTGCCAAACCATCTTTACTAGAAAGGATTAAGAGTTCTCAGACTGATGATGAAGAATTTCAAAAGAAGATTAAAGCTGTGAATGATGGGAGATTGAGAGACTTTGTGTATGAAGATGGAATTTTGAAATTCAGGAAGAGACTTTGTGTTCCCGATATACCTGATCTAAAAAGGGAATTGTTGGATGATTCTCATAGTTCCAATTTCTCTATACACCCTGGGAGCACCAAAATGTATAGAGATTTGAAGGAACATTTTTGGTGGGACAACATGAAGAGGAAGATTGCTGATTTTGTGTCAAGATGTATGGTTTGTCAACAAGTGAAAGCTGGAAGGCAACAGCCTGGAGGAGTCATGCAACCTCTTCCCATACCGGAGTGGAAATGGAACAATATTACGATGGACTTTGTCATGGGGCTACCAAAGACTCCTAGAAGGAACGATGCAATATGGGTTATTGTTGATCGTCTTACCAATTCAGCACATTTTCTTGCTATAAGAGAAGATCTACCCCTAGAACGTCTAGCAAGACTATATATTAATGAAGTTTTGAGACTTCATGGAGTACCCCTATCGATCGTTTCTGATCGTGATCCCCGTTTTACTTCAAGATTTTGGAAAAGTCTTCAGAAATCCTTGGATACTGAACTTCATTTGAGCACTGCTTACCACCCTCAGACAGATGGACAATCAGAACGGACTATTCAGACCTTAGAAGACATGTTGAGATCTTGCTCACTTGACTTTCAGGGTATGTGGGATCAATATTTACCACTGGTAGAATTTTCCTATAATAATAGCTTACATTCGAGTATTCAGATGGCACCATATGAAGCGTTATATGGAAAGAGATTTCGTACACCAACCTGTTGGGATGACGTTGGTGAAATAAAACTTGTAGGCCCAGAACTGGTGGAGGAAACGGTGGAAAAGGTGAAAGTAATCCAAAATCACATCAAAGAAGCTCAAAGTAGGCAGAAGAGCTATGCCGATAATCGAAGGAATGATTTGGAATTTCAAGTCGGTGATCATGTTTTCCTGAAGGTATCTCCATGGAAGGGAGTCATACGTTTTGGTAAGAAAGGTAAATTGAGTCCCAGGTACATCTGACCTTTCGAAATTCTAGAACGAATTGGGGTTGTAGCTTACCGATTGGCAATGCTGCCAAGTCTCTCCAAAGTTCACGATGTGTTCCACGTATCTCTGTTGAGGAAATACATGCCTGACCCAACGTATGTACTCACCTATGAGGAATTAGAACTGGAACCCGATATTTCCTATTGTGAAGAGACCGTCAGGATTCTTGATACAAGAGAACAAGTACTGAGAAACCGGACGACGCGTCTGGTAAAAGTTTTGTGGAGAAACCATAAGATGGAAGAGGCAACGTGGGAACCCGAGGAACTTATGATGAAGAACCACCCGAGTCTTTTCATGTGGTAGTATTATAGAAATTTTGAGGACTAAATTATTTGAAGGAGGGGAGAATGTAACACCCCAAGCTTCAACGGTACGCTTCTCTTTGAATAATGTGATAGCGTGTGTTGTACGCAACACCAAGTCCTAACACACCGTAACCAATCAAACTAGCCGTTATGAATAGTAATACCTACTTTTTGAAATTATATATATTTTATATTTCAAAATGGACTTCATTTTTGGATTCGGAATATCTAATTTATCCTAAGATGAAATTTTGGTACTTTTCGGATAACTTTAATATTTTGATGAATAGTGAAAATTACTAAATTTTAATTAAAAACAACTTTTTTAATCAAAATAATTAATAATGATAAATTATGAATTTTAGTGGTTTTAAAGTATATTTAGAATATATTTTTACCATTTAATATAATTTTGGTCATTGGACATAATTTTACAATTAAACCGAACATAAATAGGTGTCAATCTTTTGATAGTTATTATCTCTTAAAAACACACTTTTTGTTTTGACAGCAGGAATTAATTTTAAATTAATTTCTGCCACTTCTATGTTTTGAATTTAGAAAAATGGATTCCATATTTGGAATCAGGATGTCCAAATTGTGTAAATGGGTAACTTTTATTTTTAGACATTTTGAATAATTACTGTGGTAAATATTTTATTTACCATGGTTAAGGGTAAATCTGGTAAATAAGGGTTAAAAAATAATATTATAATAATACTAAATTACCCTAAAACGTGTCCTAGCCTTATTGGTTGATACATGTTCGACCATAGGCATCTTTGGGTCGATTTTGGGACCCCATGGTGCCACTTGTAGGTGATAGGGACACTTTTTTTTAATTAAGTTAAAATGAATACAAAAATGACACAAGCATATATCTTTTAGAAGAACAATTTTTACATAGGGTTATACATGTTGTATTTTCGATTATAAATATTCATTAGAAAGATAAAAAGATTTACTACATAATGATATTTTTTTATAATTTTTAGACATCAAATAATTTAAATTATTAATGACACAATAATGATGCAATGTTTACCTCATTAATAAATCATTTAAATAAATAAGATTATAATGATTAAAATATTATCTAAAACATGTCCAATTCCTATTGGTTGATTTTATTTCGAATATGAGTCATCTTATATTCTACCTCAATGATTGTTGGACCATTATAAACCGAATATAATTATATTATAAAGTAATACTTTCACTCTTTCCTAAAGAGCCCCTCCTCTCCCTTATAAAAGGAGACCACTTCTACTCATTCCTCACACCTCTCAAGCCACTTGTCTCGTCCAAACTCTGCCCCAATAAGATCCCCACATCCCTCTACTCCTCCTTGAAGCTTCTCCTTAGGAAGAAGGCATTTCAAGAAGTCCTTTGGTTCCAACCAAAGTGAGTTACCTAAATTAAAGGTAACAGTTTCTCTTGAATTATTTTCATTTATTTTGCTTCTCCAACCCCCAAAATCTTTTTATTTCCTTTCTTTTGTAACAACACCAGTATCCTCAATATACTAGGATGTTGTTATAATAAGGATTCAAACTACACATACACACAAATCCATCTAATGGATTATGAACATAATGTTTCTGTGGATGGAAAACTAACGCCTCACGAAACGATGATTGTTCAAATACATCTTACCGCCTCTCATGGTGGCCATTATGATGGAACTGTAATTAAATATGATATTAATGATATATATTTTATATATAAGCTTCTGTAATTCCATTTTATTTCATACCATTATTCGTTTCATGTTGTATATACATACGATAATTTCATTTGAGGAAGTGCGGACTACCGCCCCCTTAAAATGATATGACTCATTCATACCACACATAGAATGTATAAAGGATGGTGTTAATGAACTTAAGTAACATATATAAAATATTATATTATACTGGAATATTAATATACCTATGTATCATTTGGATTCGATTCTTTTAAAATAAAAATTAAATGGAAGTAGCGTTCGTGCGTACGTACGGACTACCGTCTCCACGAACGCGATGAGATTCATTCTCCATCGTATCCATTCAAATATAATTATCATTTTATGATTTAAAAATAATTTTTAAGGACTTGATATAATTCTGGATATGAATAATATACAACCTATCCTTTACATACATGTCTTACGTAACAAAACATACAAAAGAAAACAAGTAAGTTAACACCTGAAACAATGATAATACTAAGATATTATTATCAAATCAATATTAAAAGATCATATATGATATCATATTAATGTATATGATTTATGTATAATTTAATAACAATTATTTCACCATTATACAGGAGGTTAACCTACCCCAACCAAGGAAAATTACAAGGTAAGGGGTTTTCATCTCACTCCTTATTCCCGTGAGATTCATGCCATATTGCCACCATCACTTTTGTGTGGTGTATGTACTGCCCATAATTATATTCTTTGTGTAATACACTCTAATTTATGTGTATTTACATATTCATTGTATGATACCTCTTTCATGGGTTGTATGTTTCATAAGTTACCAAATTTGTAAGGTTTATTTCGCAATCTCTTCATTATCCGAGGTTGTTTATACGTAATAATCTACTGGGATTTCTTTATCATCCACGTCCATGTTTCTTCAAAATTTATTTCATAACATTTTTACTATTTAAAATAATATGGGTTAAATTCATTTATAACCTTGTTTTCCTTTTTATAAGAGGTTTATAAGGGAATCTTTCAGTCGTTTTCCAAACAAGGTACTTTTTAACCTTTTCGACAGAATTAAGATAAGAATGTTTTTTTAACTTATACGGCGAGTGCAGTTATTTTCTGCCGTTATAAAATCTTCAAAGCTTCCCTTACAATCTTATAAGATTATTTTCAATGTAAAGGTTTTATTTTATAATTATGTGACTTTTAAATGATTTCAAAAAAAGAGATATTTCTCTCAAAAATATGAAAATCCAGTGCAAATGTATACGTATTTAACGCAAGCTTAAAAATGTTTTCAGAAAACCTGACTCTCGAGTGTGTTAGATAGGAAGGGATTGGAATTGGACCCATCATGGCCTATAATTAGTCGAGCAGTATTAGAATTAGTTATTTTGTTTTCAAAAGCTTGCATAATGATTTCAGAAAAACACTGGAGTATTTTTTAGCAATTTTAAATGTAAGTATTTTATATAAAAATTGCATCGGTAGGTCTCATGAGACAAACTAGTGTCTTGGCACAAGGCCTTGAAAAAATCTTATTTGTAGTCTTGGCACGAGGCCTTGGCTATGTGGTTATGATATTCTGGCATTATGCATTCCAACATTATGAAAGTGGTTAGTGATTTTTCATGTGATTATTCGATTAGTATAATATCCATGTGAATGAGTAAATGGCATTATTTCATTTTATTTATGCCATAAAATGTTGAAAGTTAAAGTTTTAAAGGCTTTTGTTTTAGTTATACATTGCCTTAAATGTTTATTCTTATTTATGAAAGTTTCCGCTATATTGTTATCCTTACTGGGCATTTGAGCTCACCCCTTTTCTATGTTTTATTTTTCCCAGGAAGTGAAGAAGTAAATTATGAATGACCTGCAGGGATATTATGTGGGGATATGAGTGTGGATTATGGAGACATTATGTTGTTGTAGTAGTTTTTCATTTTGTGATGTAATGTAAAACTTATGAATATATCTAGTGTTTCCAAGGCTACTAAACCAATCGGTTTTTCGAGATTTGATCTTTCTTGTGATCATGCCAATGTTATGTAATAATGCACCGACTCTGGGTAACTAGGGTCGGGGCGTTACATCTATTACCAACCCATTTCAATTAAAATATCCAGTTTATTACAAAATTCCAGTCCCATTAATTTATATTTAACATCCCACCATTTAAACCACAGAACTTGTTAAGATTTATTCTTTGGCTACCCAATTCATTTAATTATTTCCATCCTACTATCCAAACCATGTTAATTCCAATACTACTTGAGCAAAAATCACAAAACACAACAACAATAATACACCAAAATTCATAAAACATCGGCATCATCCTCCGCTATCCAATAATTCCAAACAACACCACCATTTCATATCCACAACCAATTTCTTCTATAGTGGCCACATTTTTCCACTTTCCACTATATTTCACATTCCATAACAAAAACAACATATCCTCACATCACCCCATTATATCCTATATAATAAATCCACCCCCTATGCAACACACCAAAAGAGAAAACCCACCCCACACATCCACTTTCATCAACACATTCCACAAAAAAGTCATAATAATTTTCAAATTCATTTATTGGGGGTTATTATGCTTTACTTTACTTTTAATGGTATTCTCATAGAAGAATAATTTTCTAGGGGAAACCATTTATTTAGATGAGTATAAGTGATTAACCAATTATATTTAGGGTGATATCAAACAATCATAAAAATAGGGGATCCCTAACACCAAAATTACAACTAAAATAAGGGATTCCAACAACCATTATTTTTAGCGGGGCATTATCCCATACAGTTCATAACATCAATATTAAAAAATGGAAAAATTCATGTGATTTCATTCCCCTTCTCCTTTAAATTTACATTAAATTGATTCATTTATCTTAGTTAATATAGATACAACCATATTCTCAAGAGATAATAAGAATAAAACCATCTCACGTGATACAGTAAATGGAAATGAATGAACCCCTACCTAGAAGAAAGAAGCTTCACATGATTTAATACACCAAGATAGGAGTTGCACACACATGATGGGAACACCATAGGGAGAACACAAACCAATGGTAGTATTAGAGCTACATGACTCTAAGGGAAAGTATTTGGAACCTCTAGTGTTGAGATAAAGTATGTAGGAAATAAAAACCAAAACATATTTATTTTAGAATCAAAAAATATGAAAGTATTGGGATTTTAGATCACATATATGATTATAATTAACCATTAGTGTAAGTATCATTAAATATATACAAAACATAAATTTAAAATATCTTTACTTTTAATATAAATAGTATATAAATATCTTATTTTAAGATGCCTCTTAATTCCATTAATTAAGGATTTAAAACCATATTCCATAAAAACATAAAAATGGAAAGAAAATATAAATTCTAGAGAAAATGAAATATGTTACTTTTATGTGATACTATTATGATATTTTTTTAGGAGTTACTACAATGATCTACCATTATGAGCTACCATTATGAGATACTATTAGGAGAATATATTAAGAGATGCAACCGAAATCTACTGTTAAAAAATAATGGATAAAGTTATCTCCACAAGATACTACAAGACTAAGTCTTCGGTATCCAGATGCTACCGTTAGAATCTACCATCAGAAGCTACCTTTAAAGGCTACCACTAGAAGCTATATATAGAAAAATATTTCTATCTCTAGAAGCTACCATCAGAAGGTATCATCAAAATCTACATCCAGAAGTGAACGATCCCATCTTTTTCTAGGTACGTACCTCTCTAGGTTTTTTGTTAAAATTATTTTGTGTTGTTTTTTTCCTCATATATAAACCTTGGTGTATATGTTTCATCATGAATATCTAGTTGATTGAATAAATTAATACTTATTATGTGAGGAAACTTTATAAAATCATATGGGATTCATAATAGGTGTGATTTGGGGATTTCAATTTGAATGGCTGGAGTCTGGGTGTAAATGGGTCATTTTTTTAAAGGTTTCTTAATAATTTGAGAAACCTTAAAGGGGGTCAGGTTTTATAATTAAATGATTATAAAAACCATCTGCTTAACAATTACACATTGTGTAAATGTGTTATACATCATGTAATGTTTGAGAGATTTTAATATTTATTTGAGGCGATGGGTATTTTTGTGTATACCTCTAAAAATAATTTTGCATCATGTGACTATGTTACATAGCATGTAATTACCCAACCTGTTATTTTAAAGTGTGTCTTGCTGTTGAATTTTATTTCCAACTCACTTGTATCTTCCTCCAATCGACCCTATGTAACATTCTATATTATTTTGGAGAAAATATCTTGATTCCGAATGTCTCATTTGAATATATGATCCCTAGTCTGTGGTTTTGGTGGGGGGTTTCCTTTTCCCCTTTGTTCTCTAATCGTACAGTGAAATCTCTGGACTATGTGTGTTTTTTGTCCTGATCTTGATCAGTTTTGATCTAGGATCCTTCTTTTAATCATCTGAACCTTCTTCATTATTGGAATTTCCCATTAGAAGCATTGTATTCTTCAACAATTAGTGGTAAGACGTCTAAACGTTAACCCTATGGTTTGATAACTATCATTTATGTGAAATATTATTATTCTAATAATATAGAATGTGCATGAATTCATTAAATGATTAACTATATTATACCTTTGAGTCCCTATGGATCCAATTGGTATTGAAATAGCTTATAAAAACTATTTGAGTGAGTAAAACCTTGTTTATAAAGTAAAATTTTAATGTATTAATGTGTGTTCAGCATGACATGGGATTTGGGTAATTGCTTGATATAGATTCACCTTGTCTTGGATTGTTTATAGAGATAACTGGAATGTTATTGGTTATGAACAATAGATTAATGGAATGATTAATTGAAAGATAAATGCTAGTTTTCATAATTAATCATTGATCCTGATGTTGTGAGATTGTTATATCGTTTCTTTTTTAAAAAAATTATGGCTTAAATGTTATAATTCTTATAAATGGGGTGTTTTCCCAGTTCTCATATTGAAATTCTTATATACTGGGATATTCCATGATACATGATGAAATTCTTATATAGAGGGATATTCCCAGAAACACATGCTGAAATTATTATATACTAGGATTGCCCCTGAGACACATGTTCAAATTCTTATATACTAGGCTTGTCTTTGAGACATATATTAAAAATATTATATATCGATCTTAGCCTTGATACATGATGATGGTATTATATATTGGGAAAGACCCTGATTAAATGTTGAAATGATGATATCACATGGTGTGACCCAACTTTTTCTTATATATACCTTGTTATAAGTCAATGGTTGAAATTTTTGTGTGGCATACTTAGACACATTATAACATGGTTTTGTGGAAAGTTATGTTTTACCAAGGTTATATGGTTATGGTTGGCATGGTTGTGAGACATGCACAGATACCTTGCAGCATGGTGTTGAGACAAGTTAGGTTATTCCATGGTTATATGGTTATGGTTGGTATGGTTTTGAGACCTGCTCAAAGAAATTCTAGAATGGTTCCAAGGTTGGTTGATGTGCTGTTAATTTAATTATTTAATTAATTAATAATCTTATTTTTTTCATTATTGAATACACTTATTATTATATTGGTTATGTTTATATATGGTGTTTTTGACATACTGATTTATAATCATGCCCTATTCAGGTCGTTGTTTGGTACCTAAGAAAATTACATGGATAGAGGTCTAGACAAGCGAAAAGGACCTTATTATTTATTGTTTGCTTGTTGGATGGTCTAGAGTTTAGAGTCGGGACCGACATAGGGTTTAATACCAGGGATTAATGAGTCTTTATTTGATTTTACTAGTCTTTTAATTGTATTTCATCTAGAATGATATTTATATACATTCCAGTATGTCATTATATTATTATTTTATTATAATTGGATTATTTAGTTGGATTTTATTGTTGGTTTTTCAATATATTATATTGTTTTCATTATTTATAAACTATGATATTTAATTATTTATTTATTATTATTGGATAATTATGATGTGTTGTAATTGTATAAATAGGGGGTATAGTCTCCCCACTTTACTTATCACACCCCCACTGTTAGTCGGTAGCCTCTAGCATATAGGGAGGTGTTCTTGAGGTCTCGTAACTAACCCATTTCAAGAATGTGAAAGAGTTCCGAATCAGGTGACGTTACAAAGTGGTATCAGATAACACCAAGTTTCTTTTATGTTTCATTAATATTTGGGAATGTTATAAAGGAGACTAGGATGTTTTGAGACTTTGGTGATGAGATTGTGCATGGGAGTATAAAATTCAGGTATGGGGGGAAGTCTGAGTTCCCATGGGTGGATTGTTGCTTATATTTTTTTCTTGTTATAGTTGATGTTATTTAACCCTGAGTGATTCTCATGTTATGTGAGTTTGTTATTTCAAGATGTTATTGGTTCTTGAGATTTATATTTGTGGCTTAGTATGGTGTGGGATGAGTATGCATTCATCATGATATACACATAAAGATATATATTGACATGAATTTCTCATGAAAGGTGCATATTTATTTCATGTGATATATACTTTTTTATTTGAATTATGATATAAGTTACCATTTATATATAATAAATGAATTAAATTAATTTTTATGTCATGGTACAACACTTGTAATCCATGTTTGTAGAGACCAGAAGTAGTGGTTTGATTTTTTTTTCATCTATTGAGGTTGACCTTATTATAGTTAGTGTTTTAAGGAGTGTGATTGTCTTGTAGGGAAAATTCCTTCTTATCAACATTGAGTTGATAATCAGGATAGTGGTAATAAGAATGCTCCGGACATATTTGAATCAGAGATTCGGGTAGTTCCTTAGGATCTGATGGATGTTCATGTTTGTGAAATCTTCCTCGGGGTCATGACATCCATGGAGAGGGAGACAGTTTAGACTGTGACTTTGATGCTTGTGCTAAAGAGAGAGTTTCAGCTACAACATATGCATACCTTCTCTAAGGAGGGAGGCCCCTAGGAAGCTGAGTTCTAGATTGATTCTATCCATGTTATCATTAAGTATCATGAGACTCCCAGATATAGGAGAGTGAGTCTTAATGCATATATGATTCACAGACCATCCAAGTATTGGTTGCACATTCTAGATCAGACAAGGCACAAGATGAGTTATCCTGGAAGGACTTCAAGATGAATTTATTGAGTCATTTCTATCCAAATAAGTTGAGGGATGAGAAAGATCATGAGTTCATTCACCTGACATAGTAGGGCTTTCCAGTGCTGGAAGATGCTGAACATTTCAATGACCTATAACACTTTTCATCATCTTTGGATAATAATGAGATCACCATAGTGATACATTTTCAGGATGGTATTCACAATTTGAGATCTGGTCACAGGTCACGTGTTTTTTCTAAGCATTTTTTTGGATGTGATAAATCAATAACTCGTTACAGAAGGGAATCTAAGAGAGACACTGAGCGGCGAACATGATGTTTCAATAAGGAAAATGGTAATCTCTTCTTCTAGTGTAAATAAGAATATATATGATAGTTTTCTCCAATGAATGAGTGTTCGGATTAGCTAGGGAAGTGGGAATAAATATTAGGACCATGTTTTGTTGAAGTGCTATCAGTGTGGAAAGATGGGCCTCAAATTACCTCAATGTTCATAAACTTCTTTGGAGTGTCATGATTGCAGCTGTATGGGCCACCTATAGAGGTTTTTAGGGGCATGTAGTAGAAGATAAGTGGAAGGGGGATATGATAGGTATTGGAGTCTGTAAAAGACATAGCAACTCATTAGAACGCAGTTATATGGAGTTCCATAGAACATTCAGGTCATAGAAGGGGATGTGGTACCCTAGTGCAGGAACAAAAATACCAGGTATAAGGTATAAATTAGGGGATTTGGGATAGATACTAGAGGAAGGGGGGCTGGTTAGCTACATGTTATGTAGACTACTCTAGCTAGTGTGGATATAGGACTATTTTTTGTTAGATGGGTGATTCTTATGTCTTATACTATTTCTTGTGTTTTTTATATAGAATAATCACATTCCTTTTTATATTATATTTTTATAAATGGTTTTTTCTTAGATGTGAAAATATTGGATTGTGTTTTGACCATCGACACACCTTAGGGAGTATGATCAAAGAATATAAAATGTTGCAAGGCGTGTTCTCAATATATTGGTGGTTACCTTTTATTTTGGGAATCGTTCATGGTGGAAAAGAATGTCTTCGAATTGATTCTTGGTATGGATTGGGTAGTTCTATACTAGGCTCATATCAACTATTACTGGAGTAAAGTTACCTTTTTATATTCATAAGTAGGGATCATTTTTCACCAAGGTGAGTTAGATCTTCAAGCTGGTCATGTAGGACCAATTCAGTATAGGTTGGATTGTCTCATGGCTCAGATATCTAATCCTAGTCTAGATGATGATGGAATGCAAACATGATTCATTTCCCCTACTAGTGGACCATTTTTTGGATGTTTTTTCTTACAATTTCTATGTATTATCACATGATTGAGAGATCGATTTTACAATCATGTTGGTGTCAAGAGAAGATCCAGTTTCTATCCCTCTATATAGAATGGTACCAGAAGAGTTTTGGGAGTTGAAGGTTTAGTTAGAATATCTTGAATATAAAGGTTTCATATTACCTATTATATCTCCTTGGGGTTATCTAGTTATCTTCACCAAGATGGTTGATGGGTCTTCGTGCTTATGTGTGTATTATTAGAAATTAAACTAGATGATATTCAATAAATTATATCCTCTTCAACACATTTATGAACTCTTTTATTAGCTTATAGGTGCTAATATCTTCTCTAAGATTAATTTGAGATCAGGATACCATCAGTTGAGGGTGAGACCATCGAACATACCTCAAACTGCTTTTAGGAGTAGGTATGTCTTGTATGAATTCATAGTGATGTTTTTTGGTTTGACCAATGCACAAATGGTATTAATGTCTTTGAGGAATATGATCTTTCATCCTTTTCTAGACCAGTTTGTGGTGGGTTTTCTCAATGAAATCTTACTGTACTTCTAGTCCAAAGATGAGAATACCCAAAATATCAACATCATACTGATTACATTGATAGAGACACAGATTTATTATAATCTAACCAAATATGGTTCCTAGATTGATAAAGTGTACTTCCTTTCCATTTCATCTCAGTGGCAGGAGTGTCCGTTGACCTAGTGAAAGATGCAGTAATGGTATATTGGGAGTAGCATAAGAATGACTTTCAGATTTAGGAGATTTTTTGTATTAACAGATATTATCAGTGCTTTATTCGTGACTTCTCTCATTAGGAAGAACTTGTATTAGGGTTGAACAATAATGGGGTGAAGTTTTTTTAGTATGATTCTTGAGAGAGAGATTCTCAGGGGATAAAAGCCAGACTGGCCTCAACACCAATCCTCACTTTAACTATTCTAGGTAAATAATATACCACGTATGGTGATGAATATACGGTAGGACTCAAAGTAGTTATAATTCATGAGGATCAAGTGGATTCTTATAGCACTAGACAGCTGATACCGCATGAGAAGAATTACCCTAATCAATATATGGATTTATAATAAGTGGTATATGATCTGAGATACTAGAGGTATTATCTCATGGATGTGAGGTGTGTGGTATACAAAAACCACTAGAGCCTTAGATACATATTTTCTCAATGGGAATTGAGCCTTCGGTAGAGGAAGTGGGTCGAGTACCTGCTATATTTTGATTTTGAGTTGGATTATACACCAGTAAATAGAACCATAATTGTCAATTCATTGAGCTGTAAGAAATAGATAGAGGAAATACGATAGTCTTCAAATGAGTGCCAGGTAATTTTCCTCTTTGCAGACACACATCTAGATGTTCAGGATTCTTAGGGATGAGTATCTCTAACCTAAACATATGTTATACCCATTCTTTTGGACCAAATCAAGATCAAGTAGTTATTAGATTTGGAAGGATTAGTTTTGAGAGATAGATTATATGGTTGGGAGATTCCATTAAGAAGGTTTCATAGTAGTGAAAATACTCTTCTTTTCTAGATTTGAGTATGGGTTTCTATTAGATTACATGAGAATCTGGTAAGGGAGTTTATTGCTTCTAGATGGGTGCTACATCCTACTTTGAAAAACATGTATTGTGATCTCCATAGACAATAATGGTGGTCAGGAATAAAAAAGGAATTTTCATCCTTCAGGGCTAGATATTTCACATTCCGGTAGGTGAATGACAAGAATCTGAGGCCAGATGATATTTTTCATTCTTTTCCTATTACTAAGTGGAAATTTAATGATTCCACTATGTATTTTGTGAAAGGATTATACAAGACAACCCATAAGAATGATGTAGTATGGGTGATTTTAGATTAACTAATGAAGGTAGCCCACTTCTTTCCTATCTGAGAGACCTTCATAGTTGATTATCTAGGATATATTTATGTGTGTGTGGTAATTAAGTTTCAAGGTGTTATGAGGAGTTTCTGATAGAGATCCTAGGGTGGTCAGTGAATCTGGCCTCCAGGGCCTCATGCATTTTGGTAGATTCAGAATTCTCTTATTTAGGGAAAAAAATAAATATACTAGGTCCTATGTATCCTTGGAGTAATAGGTCTAGTTTCTCCTATTTTGTAAGTTTACTCTGGGAACCTAGCCCTGGAAAGAGGATGGATCCTGATGAGGGGATAGAACCACATTCTCTTGTCTAGGTGGTTGTTCTTAGTGAGGTGTTACCTGGCAGTTCTACACTGGGAAAGGCTACGTTTGATAAGGATTCTCTCTGTAAGGATCTTATAACAAAGGATCTAACAAATATACTAGGCTATGGTCCTCTGCATTCACAACATCAAAAATCTCTTCTTTGACTAACCTTCTCACAAAAGCAGGAAGAGGCAATGGGCATGACTATCTAGCTAACTATAAGGATTCATACGGATGCTGGGCCATATCAAAAAACTCTTAAAATCTACTTGGAATGTTTTGGGTGATGAGGGTAGGGAATAGATCAGTATTTATATTCCTTATGCACATCGTTATTAGCTTCTCTTGAGTTAGTGGAATTTCAAGTGAGTCTGTGAGGCCTTTCCACCAAGAGAAAAAATATACTACTCGAGCTTATAAACCCTACAACCTCAAATGGGTCATAGGGCCCAACATAATACTTACCATTATCATGATTCTAATAGGTAAGTAGAAATATCTCATTATAGGGGTCCCTAAGGCCACATGCATGTCGCTACTGTCGAGTAAGGACACCTGTTAGAGGGTCTATCTTCTACTGTGTCACCCCTTGATGTGGATTTTCCCTTGCATGCTCTACGTCAGTATCCCTATTCCCATGATCTTCTGGTAGGTTGTTGATAACCATATTTACCATGATGGTACCCAGAGGGGAACCCTCATCTTCAAATGGTAATTCAAGCTATCAAAAGATAATGATGTAGTGGGGAGCAGCCTACTATCCCTAGCCCATGATCTGTATATGTAGAGATACCACTTCCATAATTCGGAAGAGCACTGTGAGTCACTTGAATCATCTCTTTTGGAGGTGTTGGTGGTATCTTTGTGACTCAGGGTGTTGATCCACTGGGATCACTTCTATATCAACCCTTTGGAATTGTTGGTTGATGGTTTTAAGGTGATCCTAACTTCCTAGGAAAGCCATATATCGATCATGGAGGTGATGAAATGTCTCCCAGATAATTTTTTAGAAACACACATCCTTGACCTCAGTAAGGGACTTAGAGTGTCAAAGTTTGGAAATTCAGGTGTCCAAAACACCACAAATAATTGGTCTGTGGCTAGAACCTCCCATATAACCTCAGGCTTAGAGGAAGATTCCTACTCTTGGTCAATCCATGATATGATCGACATTGTCCAAGAGATGGGTAGTAGCACCAATGTGGATCAGTTCTGTGGCTGGTTGACTAGGAGAGGGGTCACTGCATGATTCAAATGTTCATTTCATGCTAGGAAGTCTCTTGGGGAAGTGCCAACTATATCATCACATCCTTGTAGGATAGTATATTCACCACTACCTCATGTGAAAGGGTTTCGGCATTCATCTATGGCCCCAAAGAGTACTCACCATATGAAGGAGTCATCCCAAACCCCAATATCTCTCCCACATCTTATGTAGAGGTATAGAGGAGAGAGATTGGTGCTGATGGAGATAGAATCACTATGAGCCTATGGAAGGGGTCCATAACTTCCTCCACCAACAAGTACCTACAGAGGTATATAGGGACCTTATGGATCTTAGCTTCTAACATGTAAAACCTCAACTTTTGGGCTACTTCCTAGGACTCTGGCAATGGAGGTTGATACTCCATCATCACATCATCTGTCCCCTCAGAATATAAGTGATCAACGAGGTACATGATGACTTGGAATTTCCTCGGATTTTTCTTCTAATTTTGAGTGTTATACCTTCTACCTAAAGAAGGTTATTTAGTGCATGGTACCTCTTTGGAATGCAAAGAACCTCTATACAGGTTTGTGGTAATGTAGGGAGGACCTCTTCTTGGGTTGGAAACAACATGAGGAGGACCTCTATGTTAGTTTTTGATAGAGTGGGGAGGACCAATTCTTTGGTTGGTGATGGTTTGGGTAGGACCTCTATAGTGAGTCTCAACATCACGGGTTGTCCTATAATGGCTATCAATGGTTCCAAGGATTAAAAGAGTCAATCTAGACTACCTATGATGTGTTTTGGGTTCCAATACCAATCAAGCAAAGGTGGATCCATGATTTCTGATCACAGGGATCTGGAAGGATGTCCCAGTGATGGAAAGGACCACTGGATCCATAGAAGATGTCTTCTATTGGGTGATGTTATGGTCCCGCCACTAAAATTCACATTAGGTGCTATGGATCGAGTTGGGTGGAGCATGGGTGAAGTCCAAATATTCTTCATCCTAAGGGACTGGTCATTAATGGCATTGATGTGGCCTAGTGGGAGCCCTCCTAGGTAGCTCCTGAGTGATAATCATGTCCAACACAACTCAATTGTACCCCACCTCCTTATCATAGGGGATCGAGTCATCATAACACTTTGGAAAAAGATTCCTAAAGCAGTTCATTATAAAAATGGGGGTTGGTTTCCCTTTACATGGCCTTTGATGGTGGTGGTTTCGGTGAGGCATTGATGCCTTTAGGTCCTGGAAGGCCATATACCAGATGTGAATAACCCCTTCCCACTCATACCAGAGAAAAACGGTATTAATCACCCTTCACTAGATGACCTCCAAGGTTGATATGGGACATGGGAACCTAATAGATAAATACAGGGAGGAAGCAGAGTTATGTGGGTTTGTCATATAAATTTTTCTCCTACCACAGTACCTATGGGTGCTGAGTTGTTGGTTTCATGTTTCTTGAGTCTTATAAGGCATGTAGATTCAGCTTTTGGTATAGGTATGAGGAAATAATACCCAATTCCCCAACATTTTTCAATCTTATGAAGATGGAGAGGGATCCACACAGAAAATTCCGCAGACTGAGGATACCCAATGCTAACTTCCCCAATGCGAAGGTGAGTTCTATAATGGTCCCACCATTTTCTTGGAGGTACCTGGAACCATATGTTTGAATTTGGTAACATGATAATCTATTTATTCCCTAGACATTATGATTCACCATTGTTGATGGATAAGAGTTTCACATCAGGTTCACCATTTCTATTTCTGACACTTTTATCAGGGCCATGCACAATGCGTGTTTTCATTGCCCCGCATTCCCACTTTCTAAATGTGGGTGTCTTTCAATACTTTAATCAGTGATTTATACTCCTTGATCAAAATAATATGATGGTATATCAGTTCCTCCTATGTATTCCTCCTTGGAGATCATTATCTATTTTGGGTCTCCCTCAAAGATTTAAGTCATGCTTGTGGAACTCATTCCTAGTTTCATCTATTTGTAGATTCTAGTTAATTATGTTGTTACTATCATGATATGATAGAAACCTTCATTTAGGATATTAGTTACATTGGGAATCTTTGGGAATGTATATAAATTTGGTGCATTGGTCACATGTGAATCTTCCTCTTAAGAGGGCATCTCATATGAGGAATCTTAGGCACAAAACCAAGGCATCATATGTAAATCATGAGATAATAAATGCCATGTTTTTAAGTCTTCCAAGACTTCTTACCTCAGGAATCCCATGTTTATTTCATGGGGTAGGTTTTTTTAGTCAAGTCACAAGTTCTAAGTCATATGGATATGGATTAGAACGTCCTATAGCGATAGATAGGGGCATGAGTTTAACGTCGTGTGAAGATAGATTAGACACCCTATGAAGGTGAATCAAGTAGGTGTATCCCAAGGATAAAACACCTGGGTTTTTCAGTTTGGATCAAATTCCCTATGAGGTGGATCCATAAGGGGATCCCCTAGGAGGAAACACCTAGATAGTTTACCAATTTGGATCAAATGCCTTGTGTGGTGGATCTGGAGGGTGTGTACCTAGGAGGGAAGATTCCACACTTGATTTTACCAATTTGGATAAAACACCTTATGAAAGAAGATATAGGGAACCAGTTTAATGTCCTATGGATACATGTTGTACTCCCTATGGAGGAAGATCTAGGAGGTGTACCCCTAGGAGGTAACACCCAGGTTTACCAATTTGGATTGAACACCCTGTGAGGAGGATCTAGAGGTGTGTCCCTAAGAGGAAAGATGTCACACCTGAGTTTACCATTGTTGGTATTGAACCTTATGGAGAAATCCTACATACCCTATTTATAATATAGGGATAAAAACCCATGTAGTTTAATGTTGTAGATAAGGTTGTGTGATAGGACCGATCCATACAATTCAATATCATGATGTAAGGATGCTTGTGCCGTGGAAGGCACGTTGATGGTGGGTGGTGTGGGGATTACATGTTCAAGTTGTCCATTGAAAGTGGATCACTCTTTAGGGAATGATATGGGGCTTACACATGGGAGATACCTATGGTGGAGGATCATCATATGATGGGGAAGGATAGTGCAGGTCTTACGCATGCAAGTTGACCAAGAGTGAAGCTATGTGGCTCGTGGTGGGAGAGGGATGCATCCCATGATGATCATACATGGGTAATCCTATGTTTTTCACACAAAGTATGAGTTTTGGGGTCAGATCATGTCAATCATACATGAGGAATCTTGTGTTCATCACATAGGTTAAGGCTGCAGTTTTATTTCATGTGCTGAGGATGTTGTCATGTAGTTTAACATTGTACGACTAGGACATGGAACTAGGAAATTTTATGCCATGTAGCTTGAACATGGGGGGGACTCACTCCTCACCCTTTGGGCTTACATGACCATTGCTCACACGTCTTTGGGAGGGGAATGGTGTTTTATCTTTCATAGAGGATTGGTCAATCATGAGTTTTACATTAGATTCCCTATTCTTAGAAGAAATAGGGGTTAGAATACCTATGCTTAGAAGAAATAGGTGGGATAAAGACTACACTAGATTCATAGGGTATGTTAAGTAGGGGACTGGGAAGTTTTTGTGCAAAACTAGGTTGGGTTATGTGCAAGAGTTGCATGATAAGGGTGCTCTATCATAAGGGAAACTGGTGGAGTCAAGAGGCATAGTTACACACAATTTTGGGGGTTGCATACAATCAAGATTGCATGCAGGAAGCTTCTATTTATGCACACCTGACTTGCCTTAAGGGAATTTTCATGGGGATCACTCAACAATAAGCCAAGATATGTTTGGGCCCACAAGAGTTTTTCATGGAAATACCCTACCTTTGAGTGTCCATGAACACTGGTTTTACACGCTATCAATAAAGAACAGGATTTGTACACAACAGATAATCACTTCATCTTACGGAGAGCTTCCTAGAGGGAGGGGGTGAGATTTTATTTAAAGTCAAAATCCTTGGTTGTTGGTACACAACTCCATGGGTGCAGAACTCAAGTTTCATGTATCTCTTTCCTTTTATATTGGGGGTCGGACATGAAACATCACCTAATCGGCATCGTATTTAGAACACAACTAGACTAGTTACACAACAAGGTAGCATGCAAGGATTATTTCTTACACACGGTAAGTATTTATTATGTGCAGTGGCCTTAAGTGTATCGTTGTCCTGTGGAGAATCTGCAGAAATATACATCGTTTTTGGCGCATAAGACTGTTTCATGCATAATTCCATCTTTTCATGCACCTGCTGGAATTTTCATGTAACCAATTCATCATCCCTATAATGGTTCTTTGGGGTGGGTTGTGTGTTTGGTTTACCCAAAACTAGATATTTTTTCCCCATATGAATGCCAACAATTCAGTATCTTAGTAAATCTCACACAAACCAGTATGGATTTCCAGAATAGGACCTTCATGAAAACCAATATGGCTTAGCAGAATAGGTTCTTCAGGAAGAACTTTTAGTGTGTGTAACATAATACAAAGGACTTAAAAGTATCAGTTTCTTCATGACCAAGGAGGCTCATAGAATGTCTTCTTTATAAAACAAGTTTTCATGTTGGCTCTATTTCTATGGAAAACATGATCTCTCTTCAATTGGTAGTAGTGTTCTCTTGAAATGGCTCTTATCTTATTATAAGTGAGTTATACCACCTCAGTTATGATTAACCATATTTAAGTCCTTGAAAATAATGTTGTTTCAATAAAATATTTTGAATTCATTAAGATCTTGACATTTATAAATTCTTTGAATACAGGTTTCCTTATCATGCGATGCTGATAAAGGTGGAGTATTTGTGATGAATCCTTTCTTCCATGATATTTGACTCGTATGCATTCTTATATCACATGGTCCTATTTATTTTAAATTCTTGAACTCATCCTATATGAATGGAATGTTATAGCTTCACATTGTCCTTGGAAGTATCATAAACTTTGAATGATATCATGCATGCAAGATGGAGATTTCATGCATGATATCTGGATTTCTTGTTATATTTTTCATCCAAGATAATATCTATCATTGAATATGGTCAGATATCAAATATAGATTGTGGCATCGAACCAGTGATGACGGGGAGGTCGTAAGTGAAACAAATGTTGAAGACAATATAAAATCAATTGAATGGCTTGGATAAATCTTATCATGGTCAGGAATTTTATTTATATCTTTTTAGCATAGCAACATTGTTTTAACTTCCACTTCCCCACATCATACTTTCTTTCAGTTGATCCATGCTTTGTAATACTCAGCATTCCCGCTGATCATTCAAGATGACATCAGGGTTGGAACCTAGATACATTATGCACCCATGGGCTTTATGGTTCATGCCTCACTTGCATAGTCCCAGCTTCCCACACCCATTCACTCTCACCCAAGTGTGTTGCAGCCTTCCTATACAGGCACTCACTACCTCCTTCTGTTATGCGGGATCATTGAGCTAGCTATCCTACGGGGTTGAGGCCATCCTCCCATAATGCAGTCGATTGAGTTAGCTACTAGCACAATGTTTGGCCAATTTTTTGGTAATACTAATAATAATTTAGTATAAATTTCATCATATAAAAACAAATTCCAAAACATAATCTCAAGATTCCTTAAATCTTCTTCATAAAAAATGTATATTTTTCGCATTGCCTTGTTACTACTCATGAAATAATTGAATTTTTCATGAACATCCTGAACTCCTCTTTTTATCTTATTGTACACAGTGTGAAATCATTGACACAGGTCTTTTTCATTTAAATAATAGTTCAATAAATCATCACATTTTAATGTAGAATAGTAATTATCCATGATTATTCACTTGAAATCATTTTATAATATCAAACACATATTGACCCTTATTGAAAATAAATAAAATCCAAATACATTGGTCTCAACACTCTACCCTATTTTAATTTAGTGAGAGTTTTCTATATTCCAAATATTTAATTTAAAGAGATAATTTTTCAGTAGTAAAATGTTGATGTCTTATACTTTTGATTTTTGAAGAAACAAGTAGAAGGATACTTGTTCCAGAATGAACTTGATTTGTCATTATTAGAGAAGAATCTAGATGAAATAGAATAAATGGAATTGTAAAGGCTTGGACAAAAGGAATGTGGTGTTTTAAAATGATGTTATCCTAGAACATGGTCATCAATATATGTGATGTTGTAAAAACTATAGAATTAATGTCAAAAATTTCTAACATGAATGAAAATCCTTCCACAATTAAAAAATTATTCATGATGCGGTGGCTTTTTGGAATGAAAATTTTAGAATAAAGGTTAATGGATAATAATCTAAATGAATTCAACATGATTTAGATCCATCTTTTTTCTATTAGAGTGAAGTTCACTAAAGTCATATGGGAATTGATTCTCCTATATTTGCTTCTAAAATCATGGTAAGCACTGGTAACTACTGTGAGTAATTCGAAAAAAATGACTTTTTATTTGAGGATATAAATGATATATTATTGAATAAAGAGATATAGATAAAGGAGGCTTCTTCAATTTCCAATAATGCATTCAACTTTTCAGATGATAAGGGCTACTCAACTTTAAGGAGTCAGAAGAAAATGGGAAATATAAGACAAAAGATCCATGGAAATTTGGATTTTCCTGGTGACTCTTCATGTTGTCACTACAGAAAGAAGGAAAATTTATAGAAGTATTTTTGTGAGAGGGAGGTAAACTCTAGAAATTTTTCCTATAGATCTACAACAAACTCCACAACTGAATTGGATGGTGGAAATTTGATTCTATGTGTCATGAGTTCAGTAGAGCCATGGATACTTAACACCAATGATTCATTACACTCTACTTTTTAAAGTAGATACATGATACATTATATGTATACAATTCTTGTAAAGGTTAAACTTTAATATGGAGGGGTTCTTGAGGTTTTTGGAAAAAATATATGTGAGCATACAGATGAAGAGCATATGTCTGATGCTTTTGAAATGCATTTGGTATATCCCAAAACTATGGAATAAAATCTATTGGTTAGATTGATGAAATGAGTTTTTTAAATACGTTTGTAGATGATGTGTGGAAAATAAAATGTGGTTCTATGGTGGTGGGTTGTCGTGTGAAATATGAAACATTGTACCTAAGCAATGCATTGGAAAGTGTAAGGCATGTTAGAGAAACAACATTTGGAACATCTTTCGAATCCAAAATATTGATGCATGATTGTATTGGTTACATTGGTGATAAATGTCTAAGGACCTTGAATACAAAAGGATTATAAAATATCTATCATTTGGAGTTTTTTACATGTGATGGTTACATCTAAGGGAAGCAGTAGAAGGGGGCATACAATTCAAATGGTATAACACCAAATAATTGAAATCATGAGCTGGTTTATACAGAAGTATGGGGATTGGTACTTTTAGATCTCATGGAGGGAAACTCTATGAAATTATCTTCATAATATATTCCATATGGAATGTGTGGATATTTATCCTCAAACACAATTATAAGGTATTTAATAATTTCAATAGATGGAGAGCCATGGTGGTAGCCAATATTGGTATAAAGATGAAATGACTTAGGTTGGAAAAAATATTTTAGTATGGAGGAAAGGATTTTATAAAATTATATTGGATAAATGGAATCTAGATAGAGAAGAATGTTCCTAGAACATATAAGAAAAATGGTATTATAGAATGTATGAATCATATATTAAATGAAGGGGCTAGGATAATGAGGTTAAGTTCCAATTTCCTAAATAGATTTTGGGCTAAAGTGGTTAACTATGTAGCTCATCTTGTGAATTCAAGCCCTTATGAACTAATGGATCAATAGCTTCTAAAGGTACTATAGTCTAGTTGTAAGGTGTAATTTACTTACATAATAGTTTTTTGTTATAGTTTTTATGACCATGTTGATTCCAAATAGTGGGATAAGTTTGAATCTAAGTCCAATAAATGTTTCATTTTAGGATATGGTGATGAAAACTTTGGTTTTAGAATCTAGGATAATAATAAATGGAATATTATTAGAGTCTGAAACATAATATTTAAAAAGGAGATCCTTCAAAAGGATTGGAACTTGGTAGAGAATTCTCTCAGAATCAAGGAACTGATTGAGTAGGATGAGGTTGATCTAGATATAACTTTGGTGGTGTTTTCCTATTCAAGGAGTATAGATAATAAATTTTTATGAGTACATCTATGTTCCAAAACCACAGAAACTGATAATGTTTCATAAGTAATGAATCCCAATGTGCTAAAATTCTCATGGATAGTGTAATATTAAGGCATATATCTGGATAATATAAGTTCGAATCAAGTAGAACCTCTATAATTGAGGTGATCTACCAGGGTTAGGAGACCAGTGTAGAGGTTTCATTCTGGGATTCACTTTCTACTTTGCACGAATGGTGGGGAATACGAGATCTTGAGTGAGGTGAGAAGTCTGAGTGACTCATTGTAGTGTGAGTTAGTAATTAAGGAAGAATTAAATTACTTGAATGCTTCTAATTCATGGAAACAAACACATATTCCTAAGTCAATAAGGGGCTATAGAACAAATGGGATTATTATCTAAAGGAATAAGTGGATGGTAGAGTCTGGTACAAGAAAAAATAGTCATGAAGGGGTTATAATAATCATAAGTATTGAATTTTTATGATATTTTCTAATCATGTTGTGAAATGCACAATAATTCAGATAGTTATCATCATGTTTGTCATGTAAGTTTTTCATCTTGAACAAATGGATGTCAAGGCAGTGTTTCTTCATAGTGATTTGGAGGAAGAAATATATATGTAGCAACAAAAATTTTTTACTAAAATAGAATTATGGAATTATGTGAAATCTTAGGATCTGTATCTATGGTCTTAAGTAGGCACCAAGGTAGTGGAATCCTAAGTTTTATTCCTTTATAAAATATTGTGGTTTTGTTTTAAGAAATACATACCATTTTTTTATTGGAAGGTGTATGAAGATTGAAGTTTTTTAATATTTATTCTCTACTTTGATGAATTACACTTGGCCAAACCTATGATAGAAAGGTTTGAAGAGTTGATGTGTGGGTTATCTATAAGTTTCCAAATTAAGGATCATGGTTCTAATAAGTGGATTTTGGGGATGAGGATCAAAATAGACCTGATTACTACAACATTGTTCCTTTCTCATTTGGAATATATCTAGAAGGTACTGAAAATATTTAGTATGAGTGAATATAAAATAGAAAGTAACCCTATTTTTAGACACTTCAAACTTTCAAAGGAGAAGACAACTAAAATGGATAATGAGTTAGAGCACATGGTAAGAGTCTTATATGCATCATATTTGGTAAACCTGATGTGAAATATTTTTTTTACTAAAGATGATATCACTCAAGTCATAGGTATGGTTAGAAGATTCATGGTGAGTCTAGTAAAGGATAATGAGGATGTGGTTAAGTGTATATTTTAGTATATCAAGGGTTCAATAGGTCTTTAAATATGTTTTGGAATGAAAATTTCCTTGTAAGGGTTTGCAGATATTGACTTTGGTGAATATAATAATTCATGAAAGATAATTGTTGGCTTCATACTTACTTTTATAGGTACTATTGTAAGATGTATTCCATGATTATAACTAGTAGTTTCACTATAAACCAAAAAATATAAGTATATTATTATAATGGAAGTATGGAATGAGTTGGTGTGGTTTAAGGGTCTATTAAAGGAGATTGGAAAGAGGTAAGAGATTAGAGTGTTGTATTGTGACATCCAAATCATGATCCACTTAGCCAAGAATTTGTAATTTCACTATCAAATAAAGCATATTAAACTTAAATATTACTTCATCTAGAAGCTTATAGATGATGGGGTGCTATAGCTATGGAAGGTTGAGTGTAATTTCAAGACAGCATATATGCTAACTAAATTTTTTGCCCAAAAAATTCTTAAGATTTTTTTCACTTAGGTGGGTCTTGGATAACTCGGATATCTTATAATCTTAGAAGAATTTATAGACTAGAAGAGGTGGTTTAAAATAAGATACTTATGAAATATGGTGCATGTGACCTAGTGGAAATTGTGTTTAATCCTAAAAATGTTTTTCAATTATTATATTGTTATTCTTGGTGTGAGAATCTATTTTATAAACTAATATTAAAATTATAAAAAACTTGTGAATTTTTATGCCTTGATGTTATACTAAATGTAGGGGTGGGAGTTCTCAGAACACTGGAAGTTCAAAGAGTTATAGCAACAATGAAACCACTAGTAGGTATAAGTGATAGAAGCAGAGAATAATTTATAGACACTACCACTTGAATACTCTGATGTATAGGGGGGTCAAAGGAATTCCATGTAGTTTTTGGACATGAACAATTTTTACCAAGTAATCTAGTTTAGGTGGTGATATCCCTTGAATGGGTGATTTGATGATCATAAAGATCTAAGACATGGGGAGTATAGTTCATGAAGTTCATTTGGAAATAAAAAATGGGATTATCATGTAGTAATGTCTATATATGTTGTAGATTGGGTCACTTATAATGATGAGACACATAGGAAGTGTGACTATAGTGATTTAATTGAGCTAATATTCTATCAGTTTACACTTTGGAGTTAAATATTCCATTATAATATTTCTTATTTACCTATCTAGTTAAGTTTTTATTTCACATGGATTGGGATGAAATATGAACCAATTAAATTCATTGTGTTGCTTTCATTGGATTTACTATACATTGCATTTCATGTTATACCTTGTGTTTTCCATGTAGTGTAGTTGTGAATCACTACTGGAAATGCAGGATTTCCCAACGGTTCTGAACCGTTGGGAAAGGCTGTAGAACCGTTGGTATATATTATACCAATGGTTCTGCAAACCATAGGGAAGTAGGCCATTGGGAAAGCTTTTCCCAATGGTTTACACTTAACCGTTGGGATAGTTCAGAAAAAATGAACCTATCCCAACGGTTGTGCCAAACCGTTCGGATAGCTTTTCCCAATGGTTTGGATTGAACCATTGGGAAAACTAGGTCGAGGGCTTCTTCCCCAATGGTTTATAAACTATTGGGAAAGGGTTTTTACCCACGGTTCATAGAACCGTTGGTAAAAAAAACTCAGAGAGGTTATGCCAATGGTTTAAAACCGTTGTCATAGCCTATGTTGTGCAAATTGCACAGTAGCCTGCAATTTGCACAGCATCTCTCATTTTTGTGCAATTTTCACAGCAGTCGGTCCAGTCCCTCCCATTTTCAATCATTTCCAATTATTGTACCTGCAATAAACACATATATATACAATTATTGTACCTGCAATAACCAACTAACACATACATGTAGAGAACAAATTCATATAATGCATCCTGGAACTATACACACCCAGAATTAAATTAGAATTCATAATGTAATTATAAACATACATAATTCATTTAGAATTCAATTTAAAATTTAAATGACAATTATATGTGGAATCTGGAATTCAATTCATAATTTGATCAGTTTTTCATATACCATATGTTTTTACTAGAAATGTTGTCCATTTTAAACAAAATAAATACACTTGGAGTGATATCGACTACACTGTTCCTCGGATTGATGTGAGGTTAACTCGTACACGTCACAAATGACCCATGGATTGTTTTCCTAAAGTATCAACATATTCCAAAAGCGTTTGGTCGGTTTTTCGTATGTCAGTTGTTATTTTCACTTAAAATGAAGTGTTTTTTAAATAAAAGAGAGACACATTGAGTGGTGCCGGCCACACCGCGCCTCGGATTGAGACGGGGTTGACTCATACACATCACAAATGACCCATGGATCATTGTGGAAAAATATCAACACAATCAGAATCCATTTGGTTGGTTTTCCATATGTACTTGAAATGTTGTCCATTTTAAACATAAAAGAGACACTTTGGGTGGTGCCAGTGACACCACGACTTGGATTGAGGCGCGGTTGACTCGTACATGTAACATATGACCCATGGATCATTTTCCT
Organism: Viscum album; assembly: GCA_963277665.1. Lineage (NCBI taxonomy): Eukaryota > Viridiplantae > Streptophyta > Magnoliopsida > Santalales > Viscaceae > Viscum > Viscum album. The sequence goes on along the minus strand of OY728125.1, from coordinate 1,488,914,721 downwards.
AAAGTTTCAACAGATTTCGAATGCGTTTGGTTGGTTTTTGTATGCCAGTTGTTTTTTCACTTATAATTTTGTCCATTTTAAACAAAAGAGACCCAGTTAGAGTGGTATCAGTCACACCCTATCTCCAATTTAGACGAGGTTGACTCGTACACGTCTCAAATGACTCATGGATCATTTTACTAAAGTATCAACACAATTCGAATGCGTTTGGTCAGTTTTCCGTATGGCAGTTGATGTTTTCACTTAAAATGATGTCCTTTTGAAACAAATGACAGACACTTTGAGTGCTACCGGCTACACCACATCTCTGATTGAGGCGGGGTTGATTCTTACACATCACATATGACCTATGGATCATTGTTCTAAAGTATCAACATAATCAGAATATGTTTGGTCAGTTTTCCGTATGTACTTAAAATGTTGTCTGTTTTAAACAAAAGAGAGACACTTGGAATGATCTTGGCCACACCATGCCTCGGATTGAGGCGAGGTTGACTCGTACATGTCACATATGACCCATGGAGCATTTTACTAAAGAATAAACACATTTTGAATGCGTTTGGTTAGTTTTTAATATGTTAGTTGTTGTTTTCACTTAAAATGATGTCCATTTTAAACAAAAGAGAAACACTATGAATGGTGTTAGCCACACCGTGCCTTAGATTAAGGAGGGGTTGAATTTTACATATCACATATGACCCATGGATAGTTTTGCTAAATTATCAACACAAACAGAACCCGTTTGGTTGGTTTTCCCTATGCTAGTTGTTGTTTTCACTTAAAATGAAGCCCATTTTAAACAAAAGAGAGACACTTTGAGTGGTGTTGGCCACACCGCACCTCTGATTGAAGATAGTTTGACTCATACACATCACATATGACCCATGTATCGTTCTCCTAAAGTTTCAACAGAAACTGAATGCGTTTGGTCAGTTTTCCATATGTACTTAAAATGTTGTCCATTTAAAACAAAAGAGAGACACATAGAGTGATCTCGGCCACACCGTGACTCGGATTGAGCCCAGGTTGGCTCTTACATGTCACATATGACCCATGGATCATTGTGATAAATTATCAACAGAATCTAAATGTGTTTGGTCGATTTTGGGTATGTCAGTTGTTCTTTTCACTTATAATCATGTCTATTTTAAACAAAAGAGACACAGTTAGAGTGGTACTGGCCACACCGCACCTCGGATTTAGATGGGGTTGACTCATACACGTCTAAAATGACCCATGGATCGTTTTCCTAAAGTATCAAAATAATATGAATGCGTTTGGTCGGTTTTCTGTATGCCATTTGATGTTTTCACTTAAAATGATATCATTTTGAAACAAAAGAGAGGCACTTAGAGTGGTGCTGGCCACACCACACCTCAGATTGAGGTGGGGTTGACTCATACACGTCACATATGACCCATGTATCGTTTTCCTAAAGCATCAACACATTTCGAATCTGTTTGGTCAGTTTTTCGTTTGTCACTTGTTGTTTTCGCTTAAAATGATGTCCATTTTAAACAAAAGAGAGACACTATGAATGGTGTCAGCCACACCACACCTCGGATTGAGGCGGGGTTGACTCTTACACACCACATATGACCCATGGATCTTTGTTCTAAATTATCAACACAATCATAATCCATTTGGTCGGTTTTCCATATGCTAGTTGATGTTTTCACTTAAAATGAAGTCCATTTTAAACAAAAGAGAGACACTTTGAGTGGTTTCGGCCACACCGCACCTCGGATTGAGGCGAGGTTGACTCTTACACGTCACATATGACCCATGGATCTCTCTCCTAAAGTTTAAATGGAAACCGAATGTGTTTGGTCAGTTTTCCGTATGTACTTAAAATGTTGTCCATTTTAAACAAAAGAGAGACACTTAGAGTGATCCGGGCCACACCGTGACTCAGATTGGGCTCATGTTGGCTCGTACATGTCACATATGACCCATGGATCGTTGTGATAAATTATCAACAGAATCTGAATGCATTTGGTCAGTTTTCTGTATGCCAGTTGTTCTTTTCACTTATAATCCTGTCCATTTTAAACAAAAGAGACACAGTTAGAGTGGTACTGGCCACACCACGCCTCGGATTTAGACGGGGTTGACTCTTACATGTCTCAAATGACCCATGGATCATTTTCTTAAAGTATCAACACAATATGAATGCATTTGGTTAGTTTTCTGTATGCCAGTTGATGTTTTCACTTAAAATGATATCCTTTTGAAACAAAAGAGAGGCACTTAGAGTGGTGTCGACCACACCGTTCCTTGGATTGAGGCGGAGTTTAATCGTAAACGTCACATATGACCCATGGATCGTTTTCCTAAATCATCAACACATTTTGAATGCGTTTGGTAAGTTTTTCTTATGTCACTTGTTGTTTTCGCTTAAAATGATGTCCATTTTAAACAAAAGAGAGACACTATGAATGGTTTTCGCCACATCATGCCTCAGATTGAGGAAAGGTTGACTTTTACACGTCACATATGACCCATGGATCATTTTGATAAACTATAGACATAATCAGAATCTGTTTGGTCAGTTTTTCTTATGTCAGTTGTTCTTTTCACTTAAAGTGAAGTCCATTTTAAACAAAATAGAGACACTTTGAGTGGTGTTGGCCAAACCGCGCCTCGAATTGAGGAAAGGTTGACTTGTACATGTCACATATGACCCATAGATCGTTATCCAAAAGTTTCAACAGAAACTGAATTCGTTTGGTTGGTTTTCCGTATGTACTTAAAATGTTGTCCATTTTAAACAAAATAGAGACACTTAGAGTGATCCCAGCCACACCGCGACTCGGATTAAACCTGAATTGGCTCTTACATGTCACATATGTCCCATAGATCGTTGTGATAAATTATCAATATATTCCGAATGCGTTTGGTCGGTTTTTCATATGCCAGTTGTTCTTTTCACTTATAATCCTATCCATTTTAAACAAAAGAGATACAGTTAGAGTGGTACCGGCCACACCGCACCTTGGATTTAGACGGGGTTGACTCTTACACGTCTCAAATTACCCATGGATCATTTTCCTAAAGTATCAACACAATCCAAATGTATTTGGTCGGTTTTCCATATGTGAGTTGATGTTTTCACTTAAAATGATATCCTTTTGAAACAAAAGAGAGGCACTTAGAGTGGTGTCGGCCACACTGCGCCTTGGATTGAGGCGGGGTTGACTCATACACGTCACATATGGCCCATGGATCGTTTTCCTAAAGCATCAACACATTTCGAATGTGTTTGGTCATTTTTTCGTATGTCACTTACTGTTTTCGCTTAAAATGATGTACATTTTAAATAAAAGAGAGACACTATGAATGGTGTCAGCCAAACTGCACCTCGTATTGAGGCAGGGTTGACTTATACACATCACATATGACCCATGGATCGTTTTGCTAAAGTATTGACACAATCAGAATCCATTTGGTCGGTTTTCTGTATGCTAATTGTTGTTTTCACTTAAAATGAAGTCCATTTTAAACAAAAGATAGAAACTTTGAGTGGTTTCAGCCACACCGCACCTCGGATTGAGGTGAGGTTGGCTCGTACACGTCACATATGACCCATGGATTTCTCTCCTAAAGTTTCAATTGAAACCAAATGCGGTTGGTCGGTTTTCCGTATGTACTTAAAATGTTATCCATTTTAAACAAAAGAGAGACACTTAGAGTGATCCTAGCCACACTACGACTCTGATTGAGCCCAAGTTGGCTCGTACACATCACATATGTCCCATAGATCATTGTGATAAATTATTAATAGAATCTGAATGCGTTTGGTCAGTTTTCCGTATGCCAGTTGTTCTTTTCACTTATAATCCTGTCCATTTTAAACAAAACAGACACAGTTAGAGTGGTACCGGCCACACCGCGCCTCTGATTTAGAAGGGGTTGAATCGTACACATCTCAAATGACCCATGGATCATTTTCCTAAAGTATAAACATAATCTGAATGCGTTTGGTCGGTTTTCCATATGCCAGTTGATGTTTTCACTTAAAATGATGTCCTTTTGAAACAAAAGAGAGGCACTTAGAGTGGTTCCGGCCACACCGCACCTCGGATTGAGGTGGGGTTGACTCATTCACGTCACATATGACCCATAGATCATTGTCCTAAAGCATCAATACATTTCAAATGCATTTGGTCAGTTTTTCATATGTCACTTGTTGTTTTCGCTTAAAATGATGTCCATTTTAAACAAAAGAGAGACACTATGAATGGTGTCGGCCACACCACACCTCATATTGAGGTGGGGTTGACTCTTACATGTCACATATGACCCATGGATCATTATTCTAAAGTATCAACACAATCAGAATCCGTTTGGTCAGTTTTTCGTATGCTAGTTGTTTTTTTCATTTAAAATGAAGTCCATTTTAAACAAAAGAGAGACACTTTGAGTGGTGTCAGCCACACTACACCTCGGATTGAGGCTAGGTTGAATCTTACATGTCACATATGACCCATGGTTCTCTATACTAATGTTTCAATGGAAACTGAATGTGTTTGGTTGGATTTCCGTATGTACTTAAAATGTTGTCCATTTTAAACAAAAGAGAGACACTTAGAGTGATCCCGGCCACACCGTGACTCGGATTGAGCCCAGGTTGGCTCGTACATGTCACATATTACCCATGGATCGTTTTGATAAATTATCAACAGAATCTGAATTCATTTGGTCAGTTTTCTGTATGCTAGTTGTTCTTTTCACTTATAATACTGTCCATTTTAAACAAAAGAGACACAGTTAGAGTGGTATGTTAGTTGTTTATTCACATTATTAAATTAAACTATTTGACTGTGGGTCTTTAAATTAATTTATTTATGAAAATTTTACATTTAAAATGAGAATATTAGAAAATTAATAGAAGATAAAACTTTTACTAAAAATCCTTGTGGAAATATTAAGGTAAACATGATTTATGGGAACCCTCATGTTTCTATTAGTGGAATGGTATTTACTTAAAATCTTGTGAAAATTCATATAGAATATTTTTATATCATTATTAGTATGGATTATATTTTAGTTTATCATGCTATGAAACATTTCAGAGCTAACAATGCCATGCCCAATGAATACATCCCTTTTATAACATACCAAGAATCTATGATATTGATTAGATGTGTAAATGTGATTTACATTGATTATCATGATGAAAATAAATAAAATGTATTTTATGGATTTTCTAGTAGTAAATGAAATCAAGGAGGTTGGGGGGCTGTCCAGGGGGGCTGTCCGGGGGGCTGTCTGGTGGGTGTCCGGGGGTTGTCCGGGGACCAAGGAGGAGGGTGGGGGGGCTGTGTGGGGGGCTATCCAGGGGGTGTTCGGGGGGATGTCCGGGGTCCAAGGAGGAGGGTGGGGGGCTGTCCGGGGTCCAGGGAGGATGGTGGGGGGGCTCTCCGGGGGGCTCTCCGGGGGGCTCTCCGGGGGGTGTCCGGGGGGCTGTCCGGGGGGGGCTGTCCGGGATCCAAGGAGGATGGTGGGGGTTGTACAGGGTCCAGGAAGGAGGGGGCTGTCCAGGGAGTTCCCAAACACACAACCACTAAAAGACAACATCCATAAAAACAGAAAATATATAAAAATAACTCAACTCCAATACTATACTACGGGTCTAGATAAAACCAACAACTATAATAGATTAAACATCAAATCTCAGTAATATTAGTCAAAAATTTAACGGATCAATTTGTCCCACATCACCATCACCATCATCACCATCATCATTACCCTCATCCTCATCCCCATCATCATCCTCGCCCTCCTCAGTGCCCTCCTCCTCGCCCTTTCCCTCGCCATCCGCCTCACCCTCCTCCTCTCCCTCCTCTTCCGTATCAGACTCCTCACCATCATCATCGTCAATCTGGACATCGTCCTGACCACCACTAGAACTTCCAACTGGTGCACCATATATAGAACTTATCAACGACATATATTCATCAAAAGCTGGGCTAGCCTCTGCTGGAAGTGTCGGATGTAGAACTTCAATAAATTTCATAAATGCATTGTTTGACCTAGAAGACTGTTATGCCGTCTCTATGGCCCTTTTCTCAGCCTGTTCTGCCTATTACCTAACTTGTTGTAGCTCGGTGGCACTATAACTCATACCTGAGGAGGGCCAATACCTCTTCGAGGCTATCCTAGGTCAACAGCGTACTCTGCCAGGATGCTCATCTCCCAACACCTAATGTAAGTGATCAGTTGGCCCAAAATTGTCTGGTTCTTGGGAATTGAAGGCCTCTAAAGTATCTTGTTACAAATATAAATATATTATTAAGTTACAAAATATATATTAAAATATAAAATCAACATATTAAAACTTACAATCTGCTGTTGAGTCACTTCGTTGACGGCACTTCCATCCTTTTTCCGTCTACTCGAGCAAAATAGTTTTGCTTGAGGCACACGTCCTTTAATATTCTGTATTTGCCTCTAAAATGACATTGAAAACTAAATTTATATGAAAACTTTAGCAAACTATTAAATAATTGAGGAAAAAAAGAAAATTTAAGTCGTAAAGAAAACTTATAAACAATTGTCATACCAGCTTCCTCTCATGATCTTGCATCGTAGTACGTCCTAGTGTGTGGAGGTATTTTTTTGCATCAATGTTTTTTTTCAGATGATTCCTAAATAAAATTTGATAATTAAAAGGATAATATTAATTCAAAACATGAAATTTATTATTTAAATACCTCAAATGTAATTCATACCTTAAACTGGGTACTCGTCCAATGAGTAATCATCTGACGATACTGCTCTATAGGAAAATCATCCACGACTGGTACCACCTCTAAATCAGTGCCAAATCTAGCACGCCAGCCAATATATAACTCATACTGTTAGGCTCTCCAAAGCTCACCTAAATCCTTTAGATGTTTCGGTTGTGCACCCTCACCATCGGGAAAATTAAATCGAAGCTGACATCAAAATATTAATTCATATAAATAAAAAAATAATTCATGGCATTAAATACAACAAATTTTTTTACCCATATCTCTACCCAAGCTCTATCCTTGACCTCGTGTGGCAAATGTCTCCACGATAGCGGGCTGACGGGAATGATGTCGGAGTATTTGGCAAGCGTCGCCAAAAAACTTTGACATTGTTGCCCTGTTTTCTCAACCATTTGGTTCTCTTCATTGTAATCCACCATAACCTGTGTGTGGTGGTTCCACACCGAACGCATGCGTGTACGCCACCGCCCCCACCTCCTGTTCTTAGATATATATTTCATGAAATAGAAACAAATATTTTATCAAAACATGTTATAATGAAAATAAATATTTCTATAAAAAAAATTTAGGGTTCTATAAATATACCTGTGCCAGTCTGGTCGTTAAGCACCGCTGGATCCACAGAAACTAATGGAACACCCTGTGGTGGAACAGGAGTCGAAGACGATGGAATATAGAAGCTCAGAGAGATAGAAGTAGAAGGAAAAAAATATGGGACAGCTGTATGACCGGAATCTGACTGGGGAGTGGGAATCATCATGGGATGTGAAAATGATGGGCCAGAAGATGCAAAAGGTGGCGAAAACATGGGAGGCCTAAATATCCTATGTGTCCCTAACGACACACCGGGATCAGAATATGGGAAGGATGACATGTCAGTGGGAGAGTCAGGGTCTAGTCGTGTATGCATAGCTGCTCGTCCACCTCTGGTACGAACCCTCCTCGTACCACCGGCCTGAGTGCTAGGACCAGTACTAGGCTCCTCGTCGAATAACTGTCAATGTATAGGTGGATCCTACAAAAATGTTTACAAAAAAATTAATCACATGACATTATATATTCTTTAAATATATATATTTGAAATAAAGTACTCACTATAGGTACTAATGGTGGAACGCCCATCTCCGCCATTTGACGATTGTTCTCCATCATTTTTTTCCTTCGTCTCTCTTCAATTGGCTGCATTTCTTGCTTTTGAAAACAAATATGTAATCAATTAGAGAAAGGAAACTAATGTGTAAACCAAAAAACAAAATATATGAGGGAATATGGGGATTCATTGTTAATTTAGGTATCAATTGTTTTAGAATATCTTGAATGAATTTAATAAATCATACAAGTTGTAATGTTCACCAAGTTAGAAATATTGTTTGACTAGGTTTGAATACAGTACAATTACAAATTAGAAAATGCAATTCAAATAAAACTACAACCAATAAACATTGAAAATTCACATAATGGTGAAGTTATCTAAAACATATTTATGATCAATACTAAATCAATTTGAATATTACCAACCTTAACAACCCAACTCAAGGTAAACCTAAAGAATTGAGAACATGGATGAATGATTCTATATATTTTCAACCAAAACTTTAGGTTCACAATCAACTCTGAAAATTGAGCTATTGGAGTCATCAAAAGAAATAAATGGATTGGTTTCAATGGCACTAGGGACAGTGTCAATTACATCATCACCATCATCAAAAATATGTCTTGGAATTACTTCAAGTATAACACCAAATTCAGGTCAAAGTTGGTCTTTGAAATAAAAAACTTGTTTAGCCATTGATTCCAACACATATGGTTCTTCGGTAGAAAGAGTGCGAGTCATATTAATTACTCGAAATCCACAATCATCAATAAATGTGCATTGTCTCGTCATCGAATCAAACTAATGGAATTTCATCATTGTGACTCTTCCATGAGAGTAATAATTCAATATTATTATTTTCTCAATGACTCCATAATAACCCACATTTTTAAATCGCGGTCTACTATATGATGCATTGGAATAACAATCTGTTGTGGTAGTAACCATAACACCATCATGTTGTGTTCTCATGTTATTTGCTCATTCATTGAAAATAAATTTGTACCCATTGATAACAATTGATTTACAGTCATGAACCACGGTATTAGGACCAAAAGCCAAAGCTCTTATTTTTTCAGAGACAGAGTCAGCATAAAAACTCAATACCTGAAATATAAATGACTATTAAACTTAATTAAAAATTGATATAATTATTTTAAATAGTAATATGTTTACCTTAAATTTTAACAAAGCGGAAAACTCTTTGATATGCAAAGTCTCTCTCCTTCTCAAAGATAAAGAACGATGTTTCCTATTTATCGTTGTTTTATGTTCACTGTAGATAAAAAATATGAATAGTTTAACAGATATATATGTAAGATATACATATTTAATTTAGTTACCTATTATAGTCATCAAACAAATCACAGTTGAACAAAATTGTGCGATGTGCCATCTCCCACTCTTCATGGATTAATGTATTTAATGTATATGATCCATGAATTCCTCTTGTTTGAGGAAGTGATGGAAAACTGGGTTCAATCTGCTCATATTGTTCTTCTTCATTTCTCATTGGTCTATTCATTCTTTTAGTAAGATCAGACAAATACATAGAGCAGAAATCCATACATTCTTGAGCCAAGTAACCGTTCATGATAGAACCTTCGGGATGATTCCTGTTTCAGACATAAGACTTTAATGTGTACATATTTCTTTCAGTTGGATATATCCAATGAAAATAAACAGGTCCTCCGATAAGTATTTCAATGGGAATATGGATAGTCATATGCAGCATGCATGTGAAAAATGATGGAGGAAATATTTTCTCCAACTCACACAAAATTAATGGGGAATCTGTCAACATTTTTTTCAAGAAAGACTTAGAAAACTTCTTAGCACAAAGATCTCTAAACAAATGTCACAACTGAATAACAATCACCCTTACATTATTGGACAAAAGATTATGGATTTCTATTGGAATCAACTCATGCAGTAGAACGTGATAATCATGAGTCTTCAAAGATTTCAGCTTCAACTCTCTTCTGTTGAACCATTTAGATATGTTACTTGAATAGACATCAGGAAATCTAATAGTCTCTAATACTTCCAGAAATTGTTTTTTTTTTCATAGGTTTAATCACATAAGAAGCACATGGAAGTTTCCATTTATTTTCACTGATACGCATAGGATGCAATTCTGGTCTGATGCCCCAATCCACCAAGTCACGCCGAGATCGTAAATCATCTTTTGTCTTCCCCTTGACATTTAGAAGAACCAAAAGCAACATTTCACATATATTATTTTCAATATGCATTACATCTAAGAAATGACGTAACAAATTGGTTGTCCAATAAGGCAAATCAAAATAGATACTCCTCTTCCTCCAATTGTAATAGGTTTCAGTGGAAACATTCTTTCTCTTTCCAGATTTCATTTTGACCCTTCCCGAATGAAAAACTGAAATCTTTCAATTCATTAAGCACATCATTTATAGACATACGCTGAGGTGGATCATAGGTCTCTATGTTATTATCAAATCTTCAATGATTTGTTCTATATGGATGATCATTTGGCAAGAATTTTTGATGTCCCATAAAATTGAAACTACAGCAATGTTTCAGTCTTCTGGATCGTGTATTCTTTATACAAACTAGGCATGACAGTTTTCCCTTCGTGCTCCATCCAGACATCATTGTATAAGTCGAAAAATCATTGATCATCCACATAAGTGCAGCACGCATCTGAAATATGTCTTTCGAACATGCATCTTATGTGCGCACACCCACATCCCAAAGAAGTTTCAACTCTTTTATTAAAGGTTGAATGTATACATCAATATAAATGTTGGGATCAGAAGGACCAGATATGAGTATACTCATGAAAGTGAAAGGTTTTTTCATACACAACCATGGGGTAAGATTGTAAATGTGAATAAAAACTGGCCATGTGATGTGCGAAGTAAGCATCTGCCCAAACAGATTAAAAATGTTGCATGAAAGACCCATCCTCACATTACGCACATCAGCTGAAAAATCAGGATGTCGAGCATCAAATCTCTGCCATGAAAATCCATCTGTAGGATGAACCAACTCATCATTAGTCTTCATTTTCTCGGTATCATGCCATCTCATTTTTATTTATATGTCATCAGACATAAAAAGATTCTGGAGTCTGGGGATCAATGGAAAGTTCCACATTACTTTCTGTGGAACATGGGATGGTGTTCCATCAGATTTTGACTTCCAGTGGGATGTGCCACATTTTATAAAATCATTTTTTTCAGTGGTTTCCTCCCAGAATAAACTGCAATCTTTCAAGCAAGCATGAATTTTGTTTCTTGAAAATCCAAGTTCCTCAACTAACTTCCATGCCATATAGTGTTTTGATTGAATATCTATATCATCTATAAGTAAATCCTTCAAGAGGGTAATAATGTAATTGATTTTTGTATTATAAATCCCATACATAGTTTTCCCATGAAACAATTGGATTAAAAATTCCAACTTTTTCATTTTATCGCATTGTCGATATACTGGAGTCGTGGCAGCATCATTCAATTTTTTCACTTTATCAATATCATCATTTTCACTAGAAGCATCAGATGTCCTCATAACGAAGTCTTCTTGAGTGGAAATCCTTTCTTTTTCATGATGACGAATAAACGGAAACCGATGATCTAAAAAATTCTCCATTCCAGTCCTTTCATTTTGATCATCACCAATTTGAGATTTCATTTTCTCCCCATTGTGATACCACACAAAGTATTTTGCTTGAAAACCATTTTTGGTTATGTGGTAGATGACTTCTTCATGGCTCAACCAAGGTCTACCAACACAATTGGAACATGGGCAGTGTATGCGACCACTATCTGAAGCATTGTGAAATGAAAAATCTATAAAGTTCTCCAAATTGTTTTGAAAATATCTTCAGATCCGATCGGTTTCATACATCCAACTTCTTTCCATTCTGTAAAAAGAATTTATATAAGTCATTTTTTCATAAAAAACTCAATAGGATTGAACTTTAATAGAAAATACATTTAAGTAAACGATGAAGGAATAAGTTTTTAGTAGATGTAGTGAACTATTAAAATAATGTAAAGAACAAGTGCTCATAAATTAAATTAAAATTTATTTATATTCATTTTCATTAGGTCTATAAGAGGCACATGCCTCATGTCCTGTCATGTGTTATATGCATCCCAAATAATTCACTCATGTTCAATAACTTGTTATTGGTACATCTATGTCCATACCTTTCATTACCCAATTGCATCCCCAAGTCAAGCGCACCCCATGGGTGAATAAATTTTAGGCTTCTATACTAATAGGTTGTTCATGGCTTGTAAAAAGATTTAATTTCATTAAGTATAGACAAAAACATTTATTTTTAAATTTTAGATTAATAATAAAGTATGTCAATGATAACAACATTACTGAATTAAACTTGTGACTTATCTAACATTTTTATGGATGTATACACATGCCAACATGGGTAGTGAAAAGCACCCCACCCTCATAAAAATTAGTATTGGCCAAGAAGGACACATATTATACAATGTACAATGATAACCATATTTAATTGACCCTAAAGTTATATTAGTATAGTCATCTTGGGGGAAATGGAATATATGATCCTGGTTAACTGATGAATTCAAAAGCTCGTATTCCATATGTTGGACACTATCTAAGGTAAGAAATCATGTGAGGATGGGTTTACATCATTTAATTTCTTACATGCTAGTGAGAATGAAGGATTAAATTAATGACTTGAGTTCACTGATACCATGTCAACCGTTATACACACCATGTGAACCCTTATACACACCATATGAACCCTTATACCATATCGTCATTATTACAACCATTAATAAAAACTTATTAAACAACATCACTTGTTAAAGATAATAAAATTGAACATAAATCAATAATAATATTGGATATATCAGGTAAAATGAAGTCATACTATCTTACATCCTAAATGACCACCCACAACCATGATTAATGACTACAAAGCTCCCCTTTCGGCCAAATCAAAAGTGAAAACAAAAACACATAGTTGCAGAAAACAACTTCATTTGTGTGAAGAATAATAATCCCATGGTCCTCATGATATTTGAACCACGCAGTCATGATTTTCGAGATGAACTTGTATCCATGAAACCATATGAGAAACACGATTCAATACATGCATTTTTCTGATTTTCCCAAGCATTTTGAGGAACCCCAAATCAGTGAAAATGGTCATTGTGTTTTAAAAAGGTTATTGAATAACTCATGTATTATGTTGAAGGCAGAATTATTAATGGTTATATTAGGAAAACTAATATTCACTAATATTGCGAATTTGACATTTTGTGAATTAGTTTCATGAAGAAGGAAGAAGTACTAATTAGGGACCACATACTATTTTTCAAAGTTCAAGAAGATACTCCAAATGTTCTATTGTGCAAAGGATAAGTGAATAGTGTGTCATTTTATATTTATATATATATATATATATATATTGATAGAAACATGATACATACTTGTTATGTAATACACATAGTGTACAAAAATTAAGATGAACAAGATCTTCATGTTTGACATGATCTTAATGAAAGGAGTGATTTTCATGAAATACTATCAATAAATATTACAAACAATTTCTTATGAGTTCATATACATGAAACTGTAATATTTGAAGCATTAAGATTAAAAAAACTATGAATCTTTAAAATTATAACACAATAAAGAGACACCATGCCCTTATAAATGTAAATGTGTAATGAAAACATTAATTGTACATACACCGATGTAGTGATTTGAGTACACAATTCGTGGATTAATGAATCATAAAATTTTAAAAAAACCCTAAAAATTGGGAATAACAAAATCCTTGATAACAGAAGCATATGCTTGATAAGAGGTGGAACTATATCCGTGATAAAAGATGGAAGGAGTCTAACCTGGCAGCAGATGATCCGATGGAAGAGGTGGGGCTTCTCAAGGGATTCTGCGAAGGAATCAATTTTGGAGAGTAGAGGAATGGTTCTGGAATCGTGGGGAGGCGGTTGCCTTGTTTTTGGAGAATTTGGGGCTTTTTCCCAACGGTTTAATGAAACCATTGGGAAAACTCATTTTTTCGCCATATTTCCCAATGGTTTCATCAAACCGTTGGGAAAAGTGATTTTTTACCCATCTTTCCCAATGGTTTGATGAAACCGTTAGGAAAAGTCACTTGTTATAGATCTTTACCAATGGTTTATGAAAACCGTTGGTAAAGATCACATATACCAACAGTTCAAAAGAACCGTTGGTATACAAGTGTTGAGAAAAGTATGATTTACAGTAGTGAATGTCAATTGAGGTTTCAATAATGTGTGAGGTCAGGGTGAATGGAAAATTTTTATGGCTTCCTAGTCCCAAAGGCATCTTCTTCTTATGCTAATATCATTCAGACTTGATGTTTCCTTGTTTCACTGTTGAAAATTAGATGTTGTTTTGAACATATGATAGTGAATTCAAGATAGAAAATAGATCCCATGAGTCAATGAAGCCCTAAAATGTTATCAGGGTGGGATTATCCATTCCAAATTTTTTCTATAAGTTCCCATATGTGGTAATACTTAACAACTTTTCCGTTGACATAGAGAAATTCATAATACCATAATTAACCTATGGTACCTTGGTCTCCCTTTAGATATATGGTATCATCAAAAGGATAGGTATTATCATGAGATCCAGAGCACTAACCATAGCCTCTTTAAATGGGATAAGGGTCGTCCTAGAGTCTGGTCCCTCTAATCTATAATCCCAACCAACCAATGCATAATCTACACTTTGAACTATTCGTAGATCAGTGCCATATAAAGAGGGATCTATTGATGGTCTATGATTGATCTGTAGAGGGGAAATTATCATTGTGAGTGATTTCACAAATTCTTCCTTGAGTATCATGAAGTTCTAAATCCTTTCCATTTTCTTCCCATAAATATGTGATTCGGCTAGAATGGTCTAAATGAAGATTGTATCCTAATGAGTGGGGATTTTTATAAATAATTTTTATATCCAAATAAGTCACAAAGAAATTTTTTAAACAAATTTACAGAGTGTGGTTAAAATGGTCAAAATTAGAATTTAAATGAGATTTCAAAATATAAACTAAAATTCAAAATTTTTATAAAATAATAATATTTATATCAATGTTGGTAAATTATACCATTTATTATAAATATAGTCTATAAACTCTCACACACATACCCTTTTTCACTCTTGGGTAAAGATGCATTTTATTTAATATAAAAAATGATCATAAAATATAAATTTTGATATTTCTCAATCCATTATATAATTATGAAAAAGAAGGATTCAATTAAGTAGTAAATCTTAATAAATTTTAAATTAATTATCCCATAAATTTTATAAAATAAAATTCTGTGATATTTATTATATTAATCATGGTAAAATAAGTTATGAGTATATTATATCACTAATTCCTCATGTGTGTGTGTGAAAACCATTTTAAGATTATCATTCCACCATTTATGTGGTAATATTCAATTCACATAAAACTTTTTACTTACCTAATTATTTTTCACCAAACCTATTCTCATCATTTGCAATCAAATCTCAAAATCAACTCACTTAAGCACTTGCAAAATTCAAACCTTTAGCACTTAACCTAGATATCTCCCATATGCTTTATATTTCATCACTACCCTCTTTATTTATTTATTTGTTATATTCTTATTTAATTTTTGTATTTTTAAAAAAAATGAGGATGTACAGTATTCAGATAATAGGTGCACACGCATAGGTCAATTTGGTAAAGTTATGAAGTTGACTGGATGAGGAACAATTGTATAGAAAAATCATTCTTGTTAGCCTATCAAAAATTACTTAACTTGATTATACCATCATTTAAGTTGGAAAAAATTGCAAATCATGAATGTGTGTGAAATTATGTAGAGATATTAAATGACATAATTTACCCAAAAAATCACAAAGAATGGTTTCAAAATCTCTAAGTTTTTACAAATATATAATCGATCATATCATTAAAAACCTTTATTTTTTCTAATATCAATCAATAAAAAAATATTTCACATACTTTACATGCTACCAATGAGACTAGGAAAATTATAGATGACTTTTCAATAAGTTCCACACAAGTAACGTGCATATAACATTATTTTTTTTTTGTTTATTAAAATTTAGTTTTTATTTTTTAAAAAATAAAAATAAACATAAAAAATCCTAAAGAAACTGCAAAAAATATTATCCCCACCTCCACATATAAAATGATACATTATCCTTAATTTTACCTAATCAATGGACATATTCACATGAAATTAATATTTTAAATTAGGATAAATAACATAAAAGTGATAGGGTAAGGGACAAGTTTATGTGTTTATTTTAGTGGATAGATATAAGAATATAGTTATTTTCCATCTTATTTGTTATGTATATATTAGAAAAATTATTTAATGATTAAACATACTTTTAGAAATAATTAAAAATAAACATAAAAAATGAAAATATATAAAATTAAATGGTGATTTACACCCTATAAGCATAACATTTATACTCTCTATAGGTGGGTAGTTGTAATGGGTTATCCATAATATAGAGGATTTAGTTATCTTAATTTGAATCACCATATCTTGGTAGCTATAATGTTCATAAATATTTGAATTTTTTATTTTATAGTTTCCTCTAACAAAATAAATATATGTTCACCTACTTAATGGTGTATTTATTATTTTGTAGTGGTGGAAAGAAAATATAGGGTTCTTTCTACCTGGCTTCATCCAAATGAATTATATAGACTAATGATTATTTAATGGTAATTTCAAGAAGTGTCTTGTCTATTTATTTTTCATAAATAATCCTTTACTCGAGAGATTCCAAGTTTATTCCATTTTCCTCATGTGCCTCACTTAAGATTTTGAAGGATTTTCCCATCCTTTTTTTAAATGAAACACACCATGTGTGATCTCCTCTCTGTTATTCATATCAAGTGATAATTATATAAATTTATCAATCTCAAAACAAGTGAGATTATTTGAAATTTCAATATAGTAATGATTAGAATATTTTGTGTGCATATGTATGATATTTTTTTCAAGTTCTTCAATAGGTATCACTTTTTTATATAAGGATTCAAGAAATAAATTGGAAGGGTAGGGTCGTGGGTAATCTTCAAAATTCTCTTTGGCCATAGGTATGTACTCTTTAGGAAAAACCATAAAGAGTATTTTTTGGCTTATAATTTTCATCTAATCATTTTAAAGATCTCATTTTGTGTGTGTTGTATTTGTTTTTAAAAGTTTTAAATGAATTATAAAGTGTTTATTAATTCTAATATGTTGAATAGGTTGAAGTGTAGAAGTTTCTTATAAATTTGGTTGAATTGTCCAAGTCTGTTAATGAAGAAGATGTGGATTGGATGATTGAATGAAAATGATAAAGTCTTGTCTATGAAGAATAAAATAAGTTAGAATCAAATATTGATCAATATAATAATAAGTTCCCATGTTATGTTATCTTGGAAGAAGATAAATTATGTTCTTGACTTTATAATATTTGTATTATATTATTTATTTGAAGGAAAAAAGTTTATTTGAAAACTTTGAGATTACATTTATGATTTGTGAGTAGATATTAATGTTTATAACACATGCTATGATGTTTGGAGTATCATTTCTGTTTTAAAAATTATGATGTTTCCTTAAGAATTTTTATTGTGGGGTTTCTAGACAGAGTGTTCTGGATAGAGAAATAAGATACTAGTGAATCTAAGTGATAAAATGAAGTATAATGGAATGAGGTCATAAAAATAAGATAAATGGACAGATAAAATGGATTTAAACGGTTTATGGTGATCAGATGAAGTTGAATGGACTTGGTTGATCAAATGGAGGATGTAACCAAAATATATTTTAAATAAATTCACAATTCCATTGGACAAGGATCTCTAGATAATCTTATACTAGTTGATCCTTAGTGATATATTCCTCAGTGATTTATCATCAAAATTCCTTGTGGATGTGATTTAATCTGAAATTGGAGGAAGGAAATTCTCTATTAAATTGATTTGTTTGAAGGAAGAAGTTGGTAAGACTTGATGGAACTAAGTTTTCCGAACATAGGTTTCCTAACCAAGCTTATTGGACAGTGCATATTAATATGACCACCAGATAAATAATATATATAAGATCATATGATTGAGAAGTATTATGGAAGTTGTGGATAGAGTTATATTATTTGAATATATGTATGAAGTATATCAGAAGTGTAAAGTTTGAAAGTCATAAAATGAATTTTTCAAATGAGCTCATCAGATAGTGTTTTCTGAGTGGTTTCATCAGACATAGAATAACAAAGGCATCAAACATAATATTAAAAAGTCATCAGATAGAGTTATATGAATTCATTAGATCAAAGGATTATAATAGACCTCTAATATTACATAAAACATATAATACCATATGAAAATTTATAAGTTCATCATATAAATAAAAATGGATGAACATTGTGAAATCATATTATGGTGGAAGATTGCAAAGGTTTGAGGGTCTTCTCATCGGATAAAGTATTATTGGATAGAGAACTTCCTATAAAGAACTATCATATAGAGGTTAGATGATCTATACAAAATTCTTATAAGGTCATAGATTATAATGATGCAAATTTGGATGTTAAACACCTTAATAATCAAGAAGGAAAGATCATGATTCTAACCAATACTTCAGAAATTTTGAAGAGATCATTGATTTTGATACTTGAGAAAAGTTATTACAAATAAGGATCGAATGAAAAAGTAGTGTATATAGAGGTTTTGGAGACATTGTATTAGATAAATAGGTACCAGATAAATAAGTGAAGAATTATATGGACACGTTCCAAATGAAGGAAGAAGATAAGTAAAGATCATCATTTTATTTGTTTTTGTGGAGTATAAGAATAGGTAAAGAATAATTATTATAACCAGTGAAAGAAATAAAATATTCTAGTTTTTTCAATAAATATAAAAAAAATGAGCATTATTTTCATAAAAGAGGAGAATAAAAAGATTTTTTTTGTACATTGTTGAGCAAGTAAAAAAGAGAGGAATAAGAAAAAATTAACACTGTGAGATTCAAAGAAAGTCTCATCGGTTAAATACTTTCTTAGTGTTGAAAATAACTTTAAAGAAGTTGAATACTATTTACATATATAGTATAAATATCCAGCAAGGAGTAATAGTTGGACTATAGAATCACCAGTTCAGGGAATTAGGATTGTTTTTTATCTCCCCTCCTAAAGTGTAGAAAATATACTCCATATCATGATTTTTTATCCAAACCACTATATTTGGTATCTAATTATAGTTTAGAATATTTATATTGTTCACCACTATACACATAAAATACAAGATACTCTTACTAAGTAGTGAACCTTGTAAAAACATTGTTTATTATCCTTTAATTTTTTTCATATACTTGCATACAAAGGCAATAAGAGAACAAGAGAACCAAGATCCTTACAGGTCTGAGAGGTAAAGGGATAAAAAGTATTAATTGGTTGAAAAATTCCTCAACACTGATTCACCCCCTAATATGTGTTGATAATATCCCAAATTGGTCTTCTATGTTGTCTCTTATACTCTTAGAAGGATGTGATCATCTCAGGAATTCATATTTTCAACTCATGTATTTTTCTTTTCTTATAAAAAAATTCATCTTTATGGTATCTATATATCTACCATAAGGAATCATAAATAGTAGTTTTGAGCTATAATTATGCTTACAGTAATAGAATGGGTATTTTATATTATTTTTATAATTCTCATAACTTTTATGGTTGGATAAATTCATATATATAGATCAAGTAATATTTACATCCTCAACTTTATAACAGTAATTGTGGAGATTTTAAATATGGTTTTGTGATCATACAAAAAATTAATTTTTTCAAGGGAGTATAGGTCACTTGGGTATGATAAAAATAATTCATCCTATAACTAGTCTAATAAAATACTTTCTTACTAGGTAATGATGCTAATTTTATTAACATTTTCATTCATTCTCTCAAAAGATTTATGATTTTACTAATTATATCATGTAGGATCACCTCAGTCATTCTGATAAGTATGAAGTGAGTCAAATAACCATTAATAGGTTTTAAAAAAAATAAAAGACATAGAAGAAAATAAAATTTGGGTGTGATTTTTTTAAGTGTTTAGAAAATAATAAATTGAGAAAGAAAATATTTTCTTTAAAAACATCTATAAAAATGTGTAACAAATTTAATTCACCCCTTCATAATTTATTTATCATTATAGATTATGTTTAAATCTATTTAATTATCATCTACTAATTATTTAACTACTTAATATCACTTAAATTAACACACCCATGGATATAAGAATAAATTAACCTTAAGTTAACTCAGTAATGTTGTAATAACTCATGTCCCAATTACCTTAGATATAGTGACATTGAGGACCTAACTTGGAAATTTAGATGGTTAAAGCATGAGTTTATTTAAATTTTATGTTATTATTGAGGATTTATTTTTTATTTAATTATTTGGATTTAGTTTTGGATACTTGAGGATGAATTATTAAGTGATTTTAGAAAAGGTTTGAGGCTCGGTGAAGGATTTTCAAGTTTAGGGTACCTATAAAGAGGTACCACCTATAGTTTGAAACTATAGTTAAAATTGAGTACCTTTTGGAAGTAAATTTTGTACCTTCTAGACTAGAAAAATGCCAAGGTGTCATGGGAGTGCCACCAATTACTCGATGGACCCATGTCAGGCACCTAGAAGGCTTGTCCCTAGTTGTTTTTAATGAGGTATTTATGGTCATTTCACCTTCACCCATTTTTCTCTTTCGTATCTTCCATTTTATTTGATTTCTTCCCTAACCTTATAAGGGATATCTTGTAGATTCCTTTGGCCTCCATCCTCCCCTCTTTTCTCCCTATTGATTTAAAGTGGATCCAATTCTCTTACTCATACTAAATCTAAGGGTAAGTCTCACCTCTCCTCTTCTCTGCCCTTTTATTCCCTTTCCTTATAATATATCATGATGGATTATGAATTTTGAGTTGAACTTCACTAGATCATGGTGGAATTAACTCTATATAATATGGTTTCCTCTTATCTTACTTCAAGGAGTCTTGAAAGGGTTGATTTACTTTTATTAATCTTCATTTGAATTTATTTAAAATAAGTATTATTATATTTTAGGTGGTATTTTAAATTTTTTTTATTAGAAATTATTTGGGGATTTTTTTTCATATTTTTTTGATTAATTTTTATAGTTTATTTCCTTGGATTTATATTGGATTTTATTATCCATTAATTATGAAAATGATGTTACTGGGATTATTTAGTAATGAAATTTGGATTGGTAATTTCTAAGTGCTTATTGGAGATGGTTTAGAATCATAAATCTCACCTTTGGTTTGTGTAGGTGGTCTTGACTCACTGAGATATTCTCAGGCTATGCCTATAACATGAATGCCTTCAGTTTTTCCTAAATTAATAAAAAATATTGTTTATGTTTTGGAGATATAAATTAACAGTTTTCAATAATATTTTATATTATGGATAAAATGATTTCAATTGGTTTTTTTCACTATGTAATGAAAATTCATTTCCCCAGTTTATATCGTTATATTTACCTAATAGGTTTGATTTTTTTATCCTTTTTAAGTTTAAATATGTTTTTATATTTTTATTGATATATATATAGGGTAACCTCCACTAAGTATTTCAAATAAACCCTATTATCTTAATGTGTTAGACACCTTCCATGACATAAATCATGGGCTTAAATAGAAATCCCTAGAGCATCTTTAGTCTCAAAACATCTTGAGAATATCTTGGTAGTTGAGAGTTATTCCTTGGTATAAACATTATTTATTTATTATTTTATAATTAAATTATGCTTCTATGAGTCCCAGATATATTCCCTAATATAAATCACATATTCTCACTTAAACTTAGATGAAAAATAAGTCAAAAAAAACATGCTTAACCAATTTTTAAGAGAGTGATTTGATGTCATTGTGGTGGCTATGTTTATGAGGTATAAAGAATTTATTTAACATGAAAAGACAAATGGGGTTAATATTTACCAAACCCTTACACTTGAAAAATACCTAGGTTTTTATAAAGGATTAAGGTATGAATATTTTTATGAAAAACATTATTTTAAAAAATGGTGACTTTTAGGCAAAATAAATAAATTTCATTGCTATCTTTTTTTCATTTATTTATTATTTTAAATGTTGTATGAAAATATGTTTTTAATTTCACTCAAATTTCCTCTTTATTTTCTTGGTTACTTAAATAAAATTAAGTTATATCAAGTGTCAATTTTAAATCTTTTAATACAGGGTGGGTTGCAAAATCAGACCTTAAAACTATACTGTTGTATTAAATAATCCTTTACAAACCTATGCCTCCATTTTTAGGTTATTCCTTAATATTTAACTTGAGAAATAATATTAGTATACCTCAGTTTAGTACCCTATTTGGTTCATTCACACCCTATTAGAGTCATTATAATGAATTATCTACTTCCATTTTTTGTTTTCTCCAAGTGTGTTTTGGGGGTCATGTATATCATTCCTATGTGGTTTAATTAGGCTAAGAATAACATGTTTAAATTCTTAAATATCATATTATAATTATGTAATAACTTCCTATGTTTATATACTTTCAATCCATGTTGTTTGATTTAATAATTATGTGATTTTATTATTAAGACTACTAAACATGGATAAATATTTATGTTTTAACAAGCATGTTGTTACCTTTTTATACAAATCACGATAAATGATATTATTGGTAGTGTTTTTTTGAATATTTTTATATATATACTATCTTGAATATATGGTTTCTTTATTGGGTAATCATGTTGTTTGATGTAAATAGACTTAATACTGTGAGTTTTTCTATAGTTTTGATAATTGATATACATGATAAAATAGGTAGATTACTATTATTATATACTTATTAGGAAAACAAATTCAACCACTAATGTATAGGGTTGAATTGGGTAAGTTTTAATGTTGAATATTGTATACCCCTTCCCCTTTAACTAAATGGGATGTTCCCCCAGTACTATGACTCTTGAATACACTTTACCTTATCCATGGGATGGATATTTCATCTTAGATTCCATGGGAAAAATTCTATGTGCTTAGTTTGTAAGGATGGGATACTGATTGGACCTACCCTACTTACCTTAGATTCTAGGTTATGGCCCAAAGTATATAGATATGTATAAACCCTCTTAGTATCAAGATTTATTTTTTTGGAGTTTTTTATTGTTATTAATGTCACTCCATTATTGATTTACTATTATACCTTGTTTCTAATATGTTATTGTACTCTACTTGTTATAAAATAGCTATGTTTTATATTTATGTAAATAAATAGACATATACATGTAAACACCCATTTTTTATTATTGAATTGAGACACTATTGGTGGTACCCTACTGAGTATTTATGCTCACACCCTGTATGGACACTCCAATGGAAATGCAGCTTTACTTACTGCATTTTTAATTCATTTAGGTATGCTGGTAGTTTTTGGATATCCTTGGAATAATAATTTATCTTGTTTTTGGAGTGGGATCAGTTCCCATATTGAATTTATTCTCATGAGGTGGTTGGAGGTCTTATATGGAACTTTTCCCTTCCTCCCTTTTTATATATGTCTTAGGACCTTTTTGGACTTGGAATTGGTATTTTTATTGTATTCCTATTATGGAACTATCATTTATGCATTAATATAGAGGGTAATTTTATGTTTACATTATTAACTCCTCTTATGCAAGCTTTATAGATATTATGATTTGTTTCTGGGAAGTATAGATTATAGGAATGTCATATAGGGTTTTAAGAACATAGACATGAATTATTCAATAACTTATAGGTAAATTATTCCCCATGATTTTTATCGAGAATTTTGGTGCTAGTCACCAACCATGGGGGATTGGGTAGTTCCCATGGGGTCATAACACTCTGATTTAGGTTTCGTTAGGGAATCTATGATAGGGTCTCTATAACGTGGAATCAGATCCATATTAGGATTTAAGGTATTTTCATTTTTCTTATACAAGAGTTATGATTGTTGTAACTTGATAAGTAACCAATAAAATACATAATGAACCTATTTATAGAGGAATATAAAGTTTCCAGGGGATATTCGGGAACTTAGTAGGAACTATTGGTTTGAGTGGGGTTTTTTATTTTCTATATTAGAGGTGATCGAATATAACTCAAGATGTGAATCTAGGGCACAACTATGAGTCAAATTCTATTTTGGTTCATGAATTATGTTAGGAATTAATAGGTAAGAACATATAGGGTTTTATGCTATACTTCATTCTTATCTAAGCTGTTTATATATTATTTGAAACCAATTAAGGTTTTTTTTAACTGATACATCAACAATATATATATATATATATATTGGTGATGACTAGTTCAATATAAACCAATAGTTTATTCATTTAATTGAGATACTTTTTCATGTCTAACATTTCACTATTGAGTATACCCCCTATTTTATAATCATATCCTATTATTGAGCATGTCACTTCGTATTTAGCATACCCCCTATTTGATAATGTATTTTTTCTACCTATATTTTCTTACCAAGTGTGAAACTCGTTTCACTTTTTATTAAATACCCTAATTCTGATATTATTTCTTATTTTTACTTTTTTTTATATTATCGAGAATGTTGGTATTATTATTAAAATCATGTTGATTATTCCTTATGTATTTATGTTCACCTAGAAATGTTTTTAAAAATAAAATAGTCAAATATGCTAGTCACTAATTTTTTGTCATGTTCTAGGGGAACCTTTTTCATCTGGTATGAGTAAATATGAGAACTCTATTGGTTTCTACAAGTAAATGAAACTATTTTATAATTTTTTTTTACAAATTATCAAAATTGGTTTTATATAAATGTGATGCATCAAAACCACACTCCTAGAATCTGAAGTGAATAAACACATTCTTTATGTGTTAGCTTTTAAATGAACTGAATTGACATAATTTTAACCATCAATAATTACAATATAACTAAAAAATATTGAGTCACTTATATTTGAATTAACTTTTAGGTTTATAGTTTTAGATATGAAAAAAGTTTTAACAAAAAAGGTCCATGTCTTTCTCATCAAATGGGAATTTTTTACATTATATAATAAGATACTTAATTTGTAATAAGTCTTCAACATCTCCCACAAAATTATCTATATATGATACACTTCCAAACATATGATGTGTAATACTTCTATCCATAAACTAGGGAAAATTGAATCATAGGAGGATGATCTCAAGTGATCAATAAGGGAAAATTTATTTTAGAATCTATTGAGGCATAAACTTATCATGAATAATTTGTAAGGAAATAAATGGAAATCAAATAATGTCATATAAATGATCACGTGAGCTTCAAAACAATCCATGGTTAATAATATAAATAAAAATATAGACAAAAATAACTAAATTCATAGTGATGGAATTCATAATGTTATACATATTGATCTTTACCATCAAGGCCTCAACAAAGACATTATTCTTGTAACATCATAGAATTGGTTCACTCATAAGTAACTAAAACTGAGGGACACATAGCCTCAATCATGACTCCCCATATACCAGAGTTTGGTGAATAGCAGTAATGGTCTATGGTGGTATGGTTGGGATATTATACCATCTTTATCAAAGTGAATCACAACTATAAATAATAATGAAGGAGAAGCAGAAACAGTAAGGTAGTGGAATATAATAAAGTGGTAGTGTAAATAAACCATCCAAATAATAATAAATAGACATAATTATAACCAAATCATATACAAATTATGTCATGATAGTACAAAATTGAAAATAAGAAGACATGTAAAAGGTATAAAATATAGTATCAATATATACAAAAGAGACAAAAAGACAAAAAATAAATTTCCCCATGAACATCTCGATCACTAGCTCAACCATATTCTCCTAAGCTTCCATACTAAAAATAATTCAAGAATCCATTACTAGGAACTTCCCCTTATCCTTACATATATCTAAGTAATCTTTCCAAGTACCAAATGGAATCCCAAACAAGGTCTGAGTAAAACTCAATAGGCCACACAAATGGTGTCTAATACAATCCAGTCTATGGATATAAAATTTAGCAGTGTGAAAGTATAATAAATAAAGGTGGAAAATAAATATAAATTGTGTTGAGCTCAAGTTATTTGTGGGATACTCATCTAACCCTTAATACTTCAGCCTATGTTGAATGTCTCGGATAATATGACCATTAATTGTTCAAGGGGCAAAGGAACATAGCCAAGTCATATAAGTATAAAAATCACATGGAATCCACAATATACTCATGAAATCCATGACCTTAGAAGGTTGATCCTACTTATAGTGATTAACTGAGATGTTAGGCTATGGGGTATGAGTGTAATCCAAGGGATGAACCCTTGTAATTTCAACCTAAAATATTTTAATTGATCGTGTGGAAAAGTATAAGGTAATATTATGATAGACTTGATTAGATCATAATAAGGTAATCCAAGGTAATTTGTGTCTAAATACATATATCCAAATCAAAGTAGATGATCTAAGAAATTATAATTTCTTCAAACATGGGTAAATCATCAAAATCAATTCTAGGTATTCACAAGCTAAGACATTGACTGAGCCCAAGTTTGGTGTCTTACTTGGCACCCACAACAATGAATCAGTTGGCATCCTATGAATTCATCCAAGACATTCCTAGACGAGAATCCAAGTCTTACTCATGGTATTCCATTCCTTTAACAGTTTTATCAAGGTCCATAATAATAATCAAGTAATTCATTTAATAATTTAACATAGTTCAAGTGAATTATAAATTCTATATTACAATTCATTTAATTCAATTTGTCCATTTCTTTTTAAAAGTGTCAACCTAACACAACCAAAGGGTTTTTTGGATAAAAGGAATAATGGTTTTCAATGGAATTTAAACAACCTCACCCAAATGGGTGGTTCAAGTTGAGTTTTCCAACCTCAAATGGTGTCCAAGGGTCTCACAGTACTTCTAGAACCATATTTAGATAACAATTTAAAGTTATATTAATTTTAGGATAAATGCGTGGAAATTATAGTGTATAGTGAAATGGTGAAACATTATAAACCTCAATAATTTTAGGGAAAAGTAGTAGACCAACTATCATAGCCCTTTAGTAGAATCCTCATTTATTATCGGACTCATATTTGGGATGGAATGATATAAAATGGAAAATAAGAAAAATTCTCTGAAAATAGGGCATATTATCTCGCATGAATATCACAAAAAAGTCAGGAAGATAAATTAATAAAATAATAAAAATGATTTCTAGACTTACTAAGGAGGATCTAATGTGATCGACGATAATTGAAACAAATTCCAAATGAGAAATATCTAATAAAACCTTGAAGATGAATAAGGGAGACCTCCCATGGTGTTGTTGTGTGAATGAGGGAGGAGAAAAAGATAATTAACCTTAAGGGTAATAGGTTAATAATGGTAATTTATTAAATTTTAATGAGGTTTGTAATTTGGATGCACAATTGTCCAAACCATGAACAAAATGTGCAATTCTTGATGTCCATGATCCCACACCTCACACAGCTTAGGCACACAATTAGACAAACCATGTGAAAACTATTAATAGCGATCCTATAATAAATTGTATATTTTTTATGGTTGTGTAGCCCCTATTACATGGTTTTTCAAACCATGGTTCATGATCTTAGTTTTTCATGGTTGATCTACATGATTAGTGATAACCGTTCACCTCACCCTGTCTCTTTAAAAACAATTACTATGGGATCTGATCCAAGACATAACACTCCCAAAACTTCCATAACCCCATTGGGAACTTGCATAAAGATAAAAAGGGTTTAAACTATAATTTCAAGGATCTATTTCTCAAAGGAAAACTAGGATCTTATCATCTCCCCTCCTTCAAACAATTTGTCCCCAGGTTTCCATTCTAATGGTGGTTGAGCTGCATGAAAAAATAACTATATCCACTAAGCATGTATATAAAAATCTCATTATCGGGTCTCATCTTGTACACAGACAATTTTCTATAGCATCTGAACTTGAGGAATGATACCACCATGAAGATCTTTTATGCTATAATCAATGATATGAATCGGATGCTCCTAAAAAGAAACTCAGTATCTAACTCAACTTCTTCATGATCAAAAACATGAGATGGGTTAGAGTGATAATAGAAGGGTTAAGAAGCATTAAGTTCATTGTGCATATCAATATACTTATAATGAAGTGATATTCTATGTTCTACTAGCCCAAAAATCTCTAAGATCTCAAAATACCTAATAAATCTATGTGATATCATACCTTACCTCTGAATTCATCGATGACCCAATCTTAGTGAGACTCGCAAGCAGACCTGATCCCCTACATCAAACTACAGAAATTGACATTGAAGATCAGTATATGAATTCTATATAAAATGAGACATATTAATACATTTACTGATTAATTTTACATTCTCTAATGTCTCTTGAATGAGATGAGGTCCTAAAAGTATTTTCTCCTCTACCTCTGACCAGCACCGGGGCGAATGAAAAGGACTACCGTAGAGAACCTCATATAGGTCGATCTAGATAGTAACTTGGAAACTATTATTAAAAGTTAAATTAGCTAGAGAAAAATGATTTTTCTTAGGAGCCACTAAAATAAATGGCATATACACAAATCATGTCTTCAAGTACCAATATAGTGTACTCAGACTGAACATTAGTCTAAGGGTGGTATGTTGTACTTAGAAGTACCTATGAGCTAAGAGATTTTTTTATCCCCTACAAAAACTGATAAGTAAAATGAGTTACCCTATTTGATATGATGGTTCATGGAACCCCATAAAGGTGTATTATCTCTTAGACATATAAAGTCTCATCCACTAAGAAGGTCTCCCATATAGACAAGGAGTGTGAAACCTTCATTAACCTATCCATAATTACCCACATAGTGTCACTTCCTTGAGGAGAATTTGGTAACCCCATCATAATTTCGATGTTGAATCCATCCCATTTATATTATGAGATGGATAATGGCTATAAGAGACTAGTTAGTCATTGGTGTTCCTCTTTCAATTGTTGACAGAACAAATATCAGGATCTATTTTTTCATCCCAAGCCAACAATATTGGCAGTGTAAGTTATGGTACATCTTAGTGATTATGGCATGTACTTACCACTTGAAATCATGAGATTCTCACATCAATTCCTCTAAAATGTCAATAGGTACAAAAACATTCCCATGAATATGCTATATCTCATCCTTATTAATGGTCTAAACCGGTGGTGGATTCTTACCAGAAACACTTTCCCTTAGAACTAATCCTTTATGAGTATAAAGTTACCTCCTCTTCATTAATTCTAGAAGTTATGAATTCATTACTAAATTCATGATAAAATCTTATTCATGACACTCATGAACTTTAGATGCTTTTAATAAATAATAGCTATCATCTTCCATTCACTACTAGCTTCCTAAACAACTTGAGTCTAAGTATTTCAACTCAAAGAATCAATAACTAAATTTCCCTTACCTATCATGTAGGAAAGATCAAAGTTGAAATACTAAAGGTATTCAACCCATATTTGGTGTTAGTGGTTTAGGTTGCACTAATTGAATATGTATTTGAGACTTTTATGGTTCGTGTATACCATAAACCATTTCCCCATAAAGTAATGTCTCTAGAAAAATTAGGCATTAATGACATCTTCTAACTCAAGGAAATGCATATGGTAATTGTTCTCATGAAGCCTCAACTGATGAGACCAGTATGATATGAATAAATCCCCTTACATAAAAATAGATCCTAACCTGATTCTTTATGTGACACAATAAAATATGTAGCCTTTTCCAAGATTAGGTAAAATCAGGATCGATATTGAGGTTAACCTTCCTTTAAACTCCTAGAAGTATTTCTCACAAGCATCAAGCCATGTGAACTTAACACCCTTATTGGTCAAGCCTGTAAGTGGTAATAAAAGGTGTGAAATTTTTTAATGAAACATTGATAGTAATTGGATAGTCCCAAGAAACTCTATATATCAAAGACATTCTTTGGATGCTCTCAAGAAACAACAGCTCTTTCATTCTATGGATCCATATATACCCCTGCTTATGATATAATATGACCCAATAAGTGAACTTTATCAAACCAAAAGTGGAATTTTATGATATTTTTGTATTTTTATGATCTCTTAGTGTACTTAGTATGATTTCAAGGTGTTTTTAATGATCATATCAAGTCTGAGAATACACTAAGATTTCATCCAAAAAAACAACAATAAAGGAATCCAGGTATGGGTGGAAAACTCAATTCATCAAGGCCATAAAGATAATAGCTGTATTTTTTAGATCAAATAGAATCACCAAATATTCATAAAGGATATATATGCTTCATAAATAAGTATATTGTATATAATAGGGTCTTAACCTTACCTGATTATATCCTGATATTGATTCAATCTTTGAGAAGACCCTTGCTCTTTAGAATTGATCAAAGTGATCTTATATACAAGGAAGTGGGTGCCAATTCTTAACTGTAAGATTATTCAACCACTAATAATCCACATACATCCTTAGGTTATAATCCTAATTCTTGGAAAAAATCACAGTTCAATCCCAAGAAGAAGTATTGGGTCATATAAAAACTTTAGCTTATAGGTCCTCCAATTACATCTTGAGTTCCTGAAGCTCAATAAGAGACATCCTATATGGAGGTATAAACATGATTTCTACTCTTGGAACAAGTTATATGGTGAATTCCGACTCTCTCGAAAGGTAGTTCAAAAAAGTCATCAAGGAAAGCATCTTTGAATCAGTCCACCACTAGAGGAAAAATAGTATATCATACTCCTCAAACATCAAGAAAAAGACTACCAATTTGGGATAAAACTCCACCAAGAACATGATAATTAGGACAAGATCAAATTTCTTATACATCCCATTCTTCTTTTGAATATAGATACTACCCTCATGTGATGATAAGAACACCCTCCAGTGATAAAAATTGATATAGACTTGATAAGGCACTAACCAGTCCATCCTAAGAATTGTTTCAAAGACCGTCATATAAAATAAAAAAAAGGCTCCCTAAGAAATGGTAATAGCTAATATTGATGGGGAACTCCTTACATTGGTGAACTTTTTTTCCAAAAT
Organism: Viscum album; assembly: GCA_963277665.1. Classification (NCBI taxonomy): domain Eukaryota; kingdom Viridiplantae; phylum Streptophyta; class Magnoliopsida; order Santalales; family Viscaceae; genus Viscum; species Viscum album. The sequence goes on along the minus strand of OY728125.1, from coordinate 1,488,883,695 downwards.
CCCAATGTAGTATCAAAAGGCATTACCCAAGAAAAAACACTCAATCTTGATCCCAATACTTTCCATTAAATCCATAGATATGAATGAGTATGAAGCGGATATTTAAAAAAAATACATACTAGATTCAGTGCTACTAAAATACTACCTCATACAATAGATGGTATAGAACTCTGCTCCTAATGTGTAGGTCGTACTACATGAAACTGGTCTGATCTATGACCTTGAGCTAAAACCTAACCTCCCTATGAAGGTCCACTCTGCTGGTTCTATACATTATAAATTTGGATTCCTTAGACTATACCACCTCCTTGGCCTATATGACTAGTGGTGCTCCATCTCCTAGACTGGCATGGTCCCAATGATCCCACTACATAATTCATAGCCAATGTAGATCCTCTCCCACTAGGGACCATTGTAAATTTCCTAAAAAATATCTATAGATGTGTCATTCTACTACAGACTTAACACTCTACTAGATCTATGCTATATTAGGGCTTTGTGTGACCCATTATTCCAAACTAATATCATATCACATAAATTCTAGTGCGCATAATCATATTTACATTGCCTGTATGAGAATTCTCAAAGAGACGCATCCTATCACTAGATAAATCACTTCACTGTATAGGTTTTAAACCACCATGGCTTGTACCATCAGCTTACCTCAGAGTTTTCAAAGTGATAAGGTCCTAATTCACTATTTTAGAGGGTAGATAGTTGAAATATGTTCACCTGAGATCATATGAAATACCTGGTCCCATCCTTAAATCAACTCACCTTAGATGTCTCATCACCAGTAAGAGTGTGTGAAAGTCACTAAAGATTGGTAAACCAAGCTGAATATTCCATAACTAACACAGTGCCCTATTCCAGGTTAAATTACCTAGGTCGATTGGTTCTTAGGGTATTCATAAAAAATTAATAATCACAGTTAAATTGGAAATCCTTTTAGACTATTCCCCAATGATGATCTTCCTGTGTAAGAACATCCCACCATCACATGGAAGGTCCATGAAGCATATATGTTATGTGATTAACCCTTCATCCCATAGGTGTCTCTAGATGCTCAAATATTGAAATAATAGCATCTATCCATGACTTAGTATCCTGGGTACCACCTTCCTCTAAAAAAGTGGGTGGGTGTTATTTTTGGAACTCTCTATTCAACTATAACATAGTTAGTGCAGGTCATGGAGCACCCTACATTGTCTTAACTAGCTATAAGAAACTCTATCTATGTTGATAAAACACCCAATCTAGGTATACTAGGTTGTATTACTATAGTTGTCACTAGTGTAAATATAGGTGGGTCAGGTCCCATCACCTCAAGAGTATATTCATCACCACCATTATGATGCACAACCAGAGTTTTTTGTGGTGACATATATCTATAATGCCAGGAACACACCTCAGAATAGATATTGGACAGAAAGGATTACTGATATGAAATAAGGATAATCTCATGGCCTAAATTCAATAGATATTCTAGAAAATGTACCATTTCTTGGGTCAAATCATAAGATTAAATTTCAGGTTTTTGTTGTAAGGTTTAGTTATATGGGGTTTCAATTCCACATTATTGAAGAAAATATCCTTAATTTATAATTCGTATCCTCATTTAACTGAAACCATTTCCTTTCAAGAGATAAAAGTTTGAGTAAGTTTGTATATAATGGTTCAGTTAGATGTATTGACACTCCCAAGTTATAAAGACCTAATATTTGTAAGTTAAAATTGGAATTATTTGTGACTATAACCAGCTATTTACATCTAGTCTTAGGATGTAACAAGTCCATTTATGATGGTTCAATTATATAGACTATCATTCCCAATTTATAATGGCACAAAATTTATATATTACAATTAGAGTCCATTTAATCTCAACCAACTAAATTTTTCATCCCATGTAATCAAGGTTCTATGGATTAACTAGGTCATAATTGGTTAGTTAAGGTTCCACCATTAAGATCTGTTTAGTTTGATGCATACACTTTAAGTAATTAATTATTTTTTCTCCTTTTTTCTAATAAGAAACATTATAAAATTATAGGTAAAACAACCAAGGAACATATGATAAGAAATAGGTAATAAAATAAACATGGAATGGAATATGTATGACACATATAGACCTATGTTCCTATAATGATGCCCAAGGTATTTCTCCCTGTTTGAACCATGGTCTTCTATACGTGATTTGGAGTATGGGTTGTGTTTGTTGTCAATCATCAATGGAAGTTCGGATCGTGTACCAGCAAATAGATCATACCATCCAAGCAGACAACAGTATTGAAGGTGGCGTCGTTTCCCAGTGTCTGCCAAATTTTTTGGGTCCAAATTCTAGAAGTTTCTAAGAATCGCGAAAAGTGGTTCTTCATGACGATAATAATTAAATATGGAAAAGGCATGAATTTCGCGAAGAGAGGATGCATGGTTTGGAAATCGCAAAGACTAGAAGAATGGAGGCGGTGAGTCTTCGCGATTACGTCAAAGCTTCGTGAACGGAAGAGTTGAAGCGCATCACGGCGGTGAAGGGATTTGCGAGGGAGCTTCACGGGGAAGGCGCGATGTAATGATGACGGTGATTCTCCACGATTACGATGAGCTCCGTGAATGGAAAATTTCCATTGTGCTTCGCGTTTTTGAGAGATTTTTTGCAGGAACATCGGAGCTTCGCGATTTTAGCTGACATGGCGCTGACTTCACGCGGAAGGGTCGAGGGTCGGTGGAATCGCCTATAAATATAGGCTGACCCCCTCAAGAGAAGTAGAGAGAATTTCAGAGAAAATCATTTGCTCTCGGTTCGCTAAGGTCTCTCGCGAAGGCAGTGTGCTTCACGAAAGAGGAGCTTCGCGGCGGCTATTCTAGCTTCGCGAAAGTCGTGCGCCCCGCGTTGGCTCAGTGAGCTTCGCGAAGAGGCAGGAGCTCCACGATAGCCAAGCATTGCGAAGGATGGAGAATCGCGAGAGTGCTTCGCGATTGATCTTCGTGAAAAGGCAGGGGCTCCGCGAAGGCTTGTTTGAGCTTTTCAAAATTGAGAGCCTTGCGAAGTAGGGTACTTTGTGAAGGCCTTTTCCAAAGGTTGTTTTCTCAGTGGACAAGGGAAAAGGGGGTATTCATCAGTGGTTGTATTTTGGACTTTAACAGAGCATTAACTCAGGACTCTGATGCAAGAAAAGTCTCATGCTGAACAGGAGACAATGAACTTCATGTTTATCAATTGAAGAGACCTTCACGTCTATAAACTGAGTGTGACTTCACCAACAGTAGTGAGCCAGGGAGAGTCAATGGGAGTGACCCGAGGGAAGCAGTGAGCTATCCCTGAACCTTTGTAAAGGCAGTGAGCCTGGGACAGAGTGACTGTGCCCGAACAATTGTAATCTCCAGCTAGTGAAGCATAGTGGATTTTGGTACGACCGACAACTTGTCGGCGTATGCTCCTTGGACGTAGCCCTTAGTGGTGAACCAAGTAAAAAGGGTTGTGTCTTCTCTGTGCATGTGCATGTTTTCTTTCTGATCTTTTTCATCATACAGGTTCAACAAGTTCCTACCAACGTGGGAACAAGATCCAAAACTTTAAGAAGAAAAAGTTGTCACCCTGATTCACCCCTCCCCTCTCAGGGTGTCCCGGGGTCCCTCAAGTGGTATCAGAGGGTAAAGGTTGCTGGTATTGAATCTGACCTTTTTTGTCATGGAAAGCGTGGTCAATGTCAAGGGAGTCCCTCCCTTCGATGGAAGAAATTTCCAGATCTGTAAGAACAGAATGAGATCTCATCTAAGATCTCTTGGAATGGAAGTTCTCTTTTCTACTGTGCAAGGAATACAAGTCACTGATTCAACAGGCCAAGCTATGACTGAAACAGACAGGAAACTTCTTGATGCAGATGCTAAAGCACAGAATGAACTCACTACAGCCCTTTCTGATCAGATCTACCTAAAGGTGATGAATTTCACCTCAGAAAAATCCATGTGGGATAAACTTGAGAATATTTATGAAGGAGATATCAAATTGAAGGAGGCGAAATTTCAAGTGTTGCACAATCGGTTTGATGATCTGAAGATGCATCCAGACGAAAATGCAGACTCTTTCTTCAATCGAATTACTGAAGTGGTTGGAGAAATTCGGGGTCTATGCGAAGAAATCAAAGACATTGATATTGTAAAGAAAATATTGAGAAGACTTCCACATCTGTATAATGCGAAGGTGTCAGCCCTTGAGGAAAGAGATCTTTCCAAACTTTCTCTAGATGATCTACTGAGCAGTTTGGTAGCATATGAAATGAGAGTCAAACCAGAAGATGCTACGACTCAAGTGAGCAAGTAAATGGCATTCAAGGCCATGGATAAACTGAAAATCTCAAAGGATAGTAGTGGTGAAGATGACAAAGAAAAAGAAATTCTTTCTCTCATTACAAAGAAGTTCCAGAAGGGGAAAGGGAAATTCAAAGGGAAGTTACCTCTCTCGTGTTTCCGTTGTGAAAAAGTTGGGCACATTGCCTCTCAGTGCTTAAAAATGATCAATGATGAAGATAGTGAGGATGAAAACTTCAAGAAGCCTCAGAGAAGGTTCTTCAAAAAGGGAGACTTCAAATCTGGTAAGAAAATGAAAAGGAAGAGTTTTGTCTGTGAAGAGGAAGAAGATGATAATGAATTTTGTGATGAAGAAGAACCAGAATTCAAAATTGGGAATCATGCTTCTATGATGGCCACTATTGAAAAGTCAAAAGAGACTGATGGAGAAAAACAACTGAGAACTCGTGTAGATCCTGAGATGCAACTTAAGGATGCGGTTAGTAAGCTTAAGATTAAATGTAAGAGCTGCAATAAGTGGAAATCAATTGTAGAACAATCAACTGAATACGTTGATCAACTTGAAGCTGAAATTGAACGACTGGAAGAATTTGTGAAGGTACAGTCTAAAATAATTGAAGGCAATGATGATGTAGTAGATCTGAAGCTGAGAATTGAAGAGCAGGCAGACTGGATGAATAATCCAAGACTGCTGATGGTCTTGAGGAGGAAGTAGTTACTCTAAGGAGTAAACTGGAGACTGAATCAGTTCCAAAATAATCGAGGAAGAAAATACAGTTTGGAAGATTCTCAGATGCATAATTACTAGCAAGATCCAAGTGTGGTTCAGATGGGTTGGAAAAATCTTGAGTGATCAAAGACCCGCTTGCATGGGAAAGAGTGGAATTGGCTATGAGGCTGAGACATCAACTGCTGGAAGTGAAAAGATCCAAAAGAAAGATAAGATGAAAGTTGAACATGTTGAAATGTTACCTAGAGTGCCGAAAAAGGAACCCTCAATCCAAACTAAAAGAAGACCTGAAAATTATCCTCAAATATTCAGAAATGACATACAGTCTTACTATTCTCCCAAGAAAGAAGGTATGAGGAGAAATTCAAGTGAGAAGACATTTCCTCTCATGAAGTGTCAGTTCTGTGGCTATCTGGGCCATACCATGTCTTATTGTGAAGAGGAAAGAAGCTATCTGAATGGAGAAGATATAGAATCTCAACAAAGGAGAACAATTTCATATCCTAATTCTTATAGAAGAAATAATTTCTATGGATATTTTTTTTTTGTTCTAACTTTGGTCATAAGGCCGCTAATTGCAGGCAGAGAAGGGACATGGACACCTCATACTGAAGTTCAAGATAAGTCAAGTCTCATCAGCAAGACAGTGTTTCTCTTTCAAATAGGTTTTCACCTCTCAAAGAAGACTTTGACTATGAAGAACCTAGGTATGCAGAAGAGATAATTGAAAGGCCATCAGTTCTTTATACTCAATCTAATCTCTCATGGAAGGAAAGGAAGAATATTGAGAAATACAACCTTGCAGAGGTGGCCCTCAAAGCTACAAAGAACAACAGTACCTGGATTCTGGATAGCAGTTGTTCATCTCATATGATAGGTAATGTCGGCCTACTAACGAATATCATAAGAAATTTCGATGGTACAATAATATTTGGTAATTATGGGGCTCTGAAAATCAAAGGGAGTGGAAGTACTGAATTAGCTAATGGAGAACTAAAGAAGACTGAAGTCCTTTACGTAGATGGCCTACGTCATAATCTCCTCAGCGTGAGTCAACTTTTTGACTCAGGACTTATAGTTACGTTTAATCAAAAAGGCTTCACTATCAAGTGAAATACTGGCAATTCACTTATGAAGGGATGCGGAATAGAAGGCAACTTATATCAGGTTGATAGTGAAGAAAATGTATGTTACATGACTATTGAAGAAGAAAACAATTTGCGGCATCGGAGACTGGGACACATCAATCAACAAGACATGGAGAAAATATAAAAATTGAGAATTGTCATGGACATTCCCAACCCAAAGCGTGAGCGTGAAAAATCTTGTGATGCTTGTATTCGTGGGAATTTTTTCTACAGTTCATATCAGCCAAAGAAGAAAATGGCGTCTCACCTTCTTGATCTGATTCATACAGATGTTTTTGGGCCAATAAATGTTTCCAGAACTCATGGAGAAAGGTACTTTGTCCTTTTCATAGATGATTACAGTAGAATGGCATGTATGATGGTCATTCACAGGAAACGACAAGTCCTTGACTGCATGAAAACATATCGGCGAATCGTCGAGAATGATACTGAACGAACAATCAAAGTGTTGTGATCTGACAATGGAGGAGAATACACGTCCATTGAATTTGAGAATTATCTGGAGAAGCATGGGATACAGCATGAGGTAGCTGCTGTGAGAACTCCACAACAAAATGGAGTTGTTGAACGTAGGAATCGACAAGTGAACAACATGGCACGAACTATGATGATTGAGAGTCGTATTCCATGACATTACTGGAAAGAGGCTGTTCAAGCTGTAGTGTACATTCAGAATCGAACAGGACTTTATATGGGTGAGACGAAGACACCATATGAATTGTGGCATGGATGGAAGCCTTCTCTAAAATACTTTCGTGTCTTTGGAAGTAAATTCTTCATCAGGAACAAAGAAGGAAATCAAGGTAAATATGGCGACAATGTAGATGAAGGAATTTTCCTCAGTTACTCAATGAACAACAAAGCCTACAAATGTTTCAACAAGCATTAGGGAAGGATTGTGGAAAGCAGTGATGTTAAGATAATTGAAGAGAAAACCACAAATGATTCAAGAACATCATATGCTGATGTGATATAAAGTCAGGAAGAATGTGAACAAGAAGAAAATACAAATGCAGAAATAGAGGAAGTTATTCAAAACACTCAGCAGTCACATCATGATGCTGACTCGGAAGAAGAATCTGAAGAATAAACTATGGATGAAGAGAATACTACTGAACCTCGCAAGAGAAATCGAAGAGTTTAGATTGATCCATCCAACATAATTGGGGACAGGAGTGCACCCACTCAAACAAGAAGGATGAGGAATACCACGCAATCTTCATTTCTATCAGTTGTAGAGCCATCCTCATTCGAAGAAGCTGCAAAAGATAAATCTTGGGTGAAAGCCATGAATGATGAATTAGATCAGATTGACAAGAATCAGACATGGGATCTTGTCCAGAGACCTGAAGGTCACAATGTGATTGGTACCAAATTGATCTTCAAAAATAAGTTTTATGAGCATGGAAGTGTCATCAAAAACAAGTCACGACTGGTATGTAAAGGATACTCCCATATTGAAGGCATTAATGTTAAAGAAACCTTTGCTCTAGTGGCTAGACTGGAGTAAATCAGGCTTTTCCTTTCCATGGCACTCCAAAGAGGATATAAAGTATATCAAATGGATTTAAAGACAGCATTCTTGAATGGTGTACTCGAAGAAAAAGTCTACATTGAACAACCAGTGGGCTTTTTTTGGGTACTGATGAAACAAAGGTCTGCAAACTGAAGAAAGATCTATATGGTTTGAAGCAGGCACCACGGGCATGGTACTCACGGCTGGATTCATATCTCAAGAAGTTGGAATTCAAAAGAGGAGGAGTTGATCACAATCTCTATGTGAAGAATTCTCCAAAAGATCAATTCATGGTTCTTGTCTACATTGATGATATCATATTTGGTGGCAACAGGCAGAAATCAGTGGATGAATTTGCCAACCACATGAAATCAGAATTTGAAATGACTATGATTGGGAAGCTCGCATATTTCTTGGGGCTGAAAGTGATTCAAAAGAAGGAATACACTTTCATTTCTCATGAAAAATATGCAAGAGAGCTGTTGAAGAAGTTCAATATGCAAGACTCCAAACCAATTTCAACTCCAATTGCAGTTGGAACTAAACTTGGAAAGCATGAGGATGGGAACTCTGTTGATCCCACCATATACAGGAGGATCATTGGAAGCCTACTGTACCTGACAGCGACAAGGCCAGATATTGTCTTTGCAACATGCCTTGCGGCCTGCTTTCAGAGTAATCCAAAGGAGTAACATATGGCAGCAGTAAAAAGAATCATGAGGTACATTCAAGGTACACATAACTTTGGGTTATTTTTTTCTACAGGAAGGGACAGTGAATTATCAGCATTTTCTGATGCTGACTGGGCTGGTGATGTAGTAGATAGAAAGTCCACTAGTGGTGGAGCTTTCTATATTGGGCATAAATGTGTTGGCTGGTTGAGCAAGAAACAAGAAAGTACTTATCTTAGTACTGCTAAAGCTGAGTATATCTCTTCCACAAAGGCATGCACTCAACTGCTTTGGATGAAGCATCAACTAATAGATATTGGTGATAAGGTGCAGCAACCAATGGTGATTCACTGTGATAACAAAAGCGCAATTGATCTTACGAAGAATCCGGTTCAGCATTCTCGTACAAAACATATTGAAATACGGTATCATTTTATCAAAGAAAAGTTTGAACAAGGCATGATTAGAATGGACCATGTTGGAACTGATGAGCAAGTGGCTGATATCCTGACCAAGCCACTGTCTGTGGCTGTGTTTGAGAAGCATCTGTTGAACCTCGGTGTTCAATCACCTCCTACTGCATAAGGAGGCTTCGAAATTCCCCTCTCCCCATTTGTTATAACTGTTTTAATCTGTTTATGGATATGATGCAGGTTTATGGGGGAGATACTATCCAGGGGGAGTATGGTTTGAGCTGAACGTGAAAAATTTTACTGGTCTTTGGATTTATTGTCCATGGGGAGAAAGGAGAAGGAATAAATTCAGGCAACTTCTGTGATGGGAATAATGATAAGGAAAACAGTGGAACCCAATTCAAGCCTCCTCTCTTGTTTTCTACACCGAGCATTGCTCACGTGGACTTAGAGTGTTGGCTGAGTTGATTCCTGCATTTTTTGGTTTTCACATAGATGGAGATCTATTGAATTTATCTTCTGATTTCCAACAAACCCAAAGGGGGAGATTGTTGGAACCATGGTCTTCTATGCATGATTTGGAGTATGGTTTGTGTTTGTTGTAAATCATCAATGGAAGTTCGGATCGTGTACCAGCAAAGAGATCATACCATTCAAGCAGACAATAGTATTGAAGGTGGCGTCGTTTCCCAGTGTTTGCCAAATTTTTGGGGTCCAAATTCTGGAAGTTGCTAAGCATCGCGAAAAGTGGTTCTTCATGATGATAATAATTAAATATAGAAAAGGCGTGAATTTCACGAAGAGAGGATGCATGGTTTGGAAATCGCGAAGACCAGAAGAATGGAGGTGGTGAGTCTTCGCGATTACGTCAAAGCTTCGTGAACGGCAGAGTTGAAGCGCATCACGGTGGTGAAGGGCTTTGCGAGGGATCTTCATGGCGAAGGCGTGAAGGAATGATGACGGTGATTCTCTGCGATTACGATGAGCTCCGCGAATGGAAAATTGCCGTTGTGCTTTGCGTTTTTTAGAGATTTTCGGTGGGAACTTCAGAGCTTCACGATTTGAGCTGACGTGGCGCTGACTTCACGCGGAAGGGTCGAGGTTCGGTGGAATCGCCTATAAATAGAGGTCGACCCCCTCAAGAGAAGTAGAGATAATTTCATAGAAAATCCTTTGCTCTCGGTTTGCTAAGGTCTCTCGCGAAGGCAGTGTACTTCACGAAAGAGGAGCTTCGCGGTGGCTATTCTAGATCCGCGAAAGTCATGCGCCCCGCGTTGGCTCAGTAAGCTTCGTGAAGAGGCAGGAGCTCCACGATAGCCAAGCATTGCGAAGGCCGGAGCATCGCGAGAGTGCTTCGTGATTGAGCTTTGCGAAAAGGCAGGGGCTCCACGAAGGCTTGTTTGAGCTTTGCAAAATTTGGAGCCTTGCGAAGTAGGGTACTTTGTGAAGGCCTTTTCCAAAGGTTGTTTTCCCAGTGGACAAGGGAAAAGGGGGTATTCATCAGTGGTTGGATTTTGGACTTTAATAGAGCATTAACTCAGGACTCTGATGCAAGCAAAGTCTCATGCTGAATAGGATACAATGAACTTCATGTCTATCAATTGAAGAGACCTTCATGTCTATAAACTGAGTGTGAATTCACCAATGGTAGTGAGCCAGGGGGAGTCAATAGGAGTGACCCGAGGGAAGCAGTGAGCTATCCCTGAACCTTTGTAAAGGTAGTGAGCCTGGGATAGAGTGACTGTGCCCGAACAATTGTAATCTCCAACTAGTGAAGCATAGTGGATTTTGGTACGACCGACAACTTGTCGGTGTATGCTCCTTGGGTGTAGCCCTTAGTGGTGAACCAAGTAAAAAGGGCTGTGTCTTCTCTGTTCATGTGCATGTTTTCTTTCTGATCTTTTTCATCATACAGGTTCAACAAGTTCCTACCAACGTGGGAATAATATCCACAACTTTAAGAAGAAAAAGTTGTCATCCTGATTCACCCCTCCCCTCTCAGGGTGTCCCGGGGTCCCTCACTCCCTTGCTATACTGGCCTAAGGGTAAAAATGAATAATCATAAAAAACATCATAAGTCATGTGTGTCACCCAAAAATGAAAGTAGTGCAAATGTAATAGGTGAAATCCATAACAACAAGTCGCATCCATGGTAACTTGGATTTTGCCTCTAACATAGGTTAACTACTCCCAGGAAAATCTTATTACCAAGTTCTAATACTTCCTAATCTATTATCTACAAACCTAAAACAGAAAGGAAAAAAGAAAAGAAACCCCTGATAACACTTTTTGATGTCTTGGGATCGGTTCACTCATAAGTAATCAAACCTAAGGGATAAATGTCCTCAAGCACACCTCCTCATACACCAGAGGTTGTTGGATAGTAGTGAGGTTATATGGAGGTATAGTGGGGATATTATACCATCTTTATTAAAGTGTAGAATAGTGGTAAATAATAATAAAGAAGAAGGGGAAATATTATGGTAGCAGAATATAATAACATTTCTATGGAAATAAACCATAAAAATAATAATTAATAGACATAACATCAATAGGATCATATACAGATGATATCATGGTAGTAAAAAAGTTTAAAAAAAGTCATACATGAAAATAGGTAACAATACAATATCAGTATATAATAAAATAGAAAAAATGACCCGAAAAATTATCTATATGAGCATCCTAAGAACCAGATCAGTCGTATTCTCCCAAGATATCATACCAAAAAATAATTCAAGAATCCATAGTTTTTCACTTCCCCTTATCCTTACCTGTATCAAAGTAATCCTTCTCGATACTAAATGGAAGCCCAAATAGGGTGCGAGTAAAAAAATAGGACACCAATAGTGGTTTCTAATGAAAATCTAGTATGTGGATATAAAATTTAATAGTGTGCAATTATAATAAATAAAGAAAAAAAATTAATATTAATTATATCAAGCTCAGGTTCCTCATTGGATACTCAGCTAACCATACCTGCTTTGGCCTATATTGTATATCTCTGATCATATGACCATTAATTTTTCAAGGACCCAAGGAACACATCCAAGGAATCCAAGTATAATAATTACATGGAATCTACAGGAGGCCCATGCCATCCATGAGTGTAGAAGTTCGATCCCACTCATAGGGATCAACTTAGATGTTAGGATATGGGGTATGAATATAATCCAAGGATAAACCCTTAGCATGGCACCCTAAAAGTTTTTAATAGACCCTAAAGACAATTACAATGTAATCTTAGGATAGACTTGATTCGAGTGTAAGGAGATAATTCAAGGTGGTATCTATTTTAAGATATCAAGATGAATCCAATTAGATTATCCAAGGCATTCTAATTTCCAAAAAAATAGGTGAATCATTGGTATTAAGACAATGCATTCACATGATAATATATTGACAAATCCTAGGTTTGGTATCTCACTTGGTAGTTGCATCAATGAATCGAATGGGATCCTTTCAGTTCACCCAAGGAATTCTAGGTCGGGAATCCAAGTATTACTCATATAAGGCTATGCCTTTAATAGTGGTATCAAGGTCCATAATAATAATCAAGCAATTAATTTAATAATTCAATATAGTCCAAGTTAATTATACATTCCATATTAAAATTCATTTAATTCAATTTATCCATTCCTTTTTACAAGTGTCAACCAAACACACCTTAGGGGTGTTTTGGATAAAATCAATAATGGATTTTAAGGGAATTTAAACTAACATGATCAAAGGTGTGGTTAAATTTGAGTCCATAAACCTCCAATAATGTTGAATGGAATAATATCACTACTAGAACTAGATTTAGATAACAATTTAATGGTATATTAATTTTAGGAGAAAGACATGGAAAGTTCATCGTGTGGAACAACAGACAGAAATTATAAACCTCAATAATTTTATGGAAAAGTAATAAACAACCTACATTAGACCTTTATTAGACTCTTCTTCTAGTATCAGCCTCATATTTGGGTTGGAACGAGATAAAATGGAAAACTAGAAAAAATCTCAAAAAATAGTTCATATTATCTCACATAAAGATTGTACAAAATATGAGAATAGAAAGTGATAAAATAATCAATAAGAGTTCTAAACTTACTTAGGGGGGTCCAACATGACTAAAGATGGTCAAAATAGAAATTGGATGATGAAGATACAACAAAATATTAAAGAGGAAGAAAGGATACCTTCCACTGTGCTACTATATGAATGAGGGAGGAGTACAAGGATAATTAACCTTAAGGGAAAGAGTGGTGGAATATTCATTTATAGAATTTTAATGGGGCACATGGTTTGGTCTCATGGTTGGAAAAACAGTGTTCCAACCATGCGATGCCCACTACCTATGAGACCACACCTCACATATATTAGTCACATGGTTAGACAATTCATGCAAAAAAACTACATAGTGCACCTATAATAAATTATAGGTTATGCATGATCATGTAGACCCTATCGCTCAAGGCCTCGTGGGCGTGGTGGAGTGGTCGAAGGCTCTGCTTCCCTCAGGGGAGGTCGGGGGTTCGAACCCTATCAGGGGGTATGCTTTAAAAAGCATGTTCACCACACGCGGTGCATGATTGCACGCCGGTTACCCAAGCGTTTACGCGGCGCCGGCCCCCATGGGGAACTGGGCTTCACCCCTTGGGTGGGCCTGGGGAAGGTAGGGGATTTTCGGGCCACTGCATGCCTGACCACATAACCACTCGTGGGCTGGGCCATCACCCGCATTGTTTCCCGGCCCCTGACTTTTAATAATAGAAAGAGAAAAAAAATGTAGACCCTATCGCATAGTTTGAGGAATTGTGCTTTTCCCTATCAGGACCGCATGGTTGGGGTGCGCGGTTAGTGCTAACCATGCACTTAACCCTATATCTTTAAAAAAACCCATACTCTAGGATCTAAACCAATCCCAAAAACTCTAGAAACCTCCATAACCCCATTTTAAACTCTCATCAAGATAAAAAAAAGTTTTATACTAGAATTTAAAGGATCTATACCTTAGAAGAAAATAGGGATCTTACGATTCTTACCATGAAGGCCACAAACAAGAAATCATTCTTTCTATCAAATTCACAGTCAAGACATAATACTTTAATTAGATAATAATACACAAAATACCAAAACATTTTTTCTCATGAGACCATCCATTGCATTGAGGGGCTATATAATACCGGGATTGATTGATGCATTCACTAGATAAAAGATATTAATATCAATAAAATGCATGATAAACTTGCCTTATTAGTCTATAAAAATTTGGATTGAGATACAAATATATATAATTTCAACACTTTTCCAGTCAATAAATGAATATAATTCATCCAGAGAAGGAAGGTGTATGGTTAAACATTTCATGATCAACTGAGTAGTTAATAAAAATCGATACTGAAATAAAAAAATGGGATTTCAATAATTTATTGATCAATAATTGGGATAACATGAATATAATCCATCTAAATAAATAAGGTGTCTATTTGAGAAATACATATCCCAATTATAACAAAAGGAATATCAAAGGATGTTGAAATATATGAAAAACACCTTTGAAAGAGTGAAATTGAAATAAAACACTCAATACCAGGAAAAAATATAGAAAACTTATATAATGATCCAAATAGGTGGTATATAGACCATATAAAATAATGTTGGTTCACAATTCAAAATTTGTCTCAAAGAATAAAATTTTGAGACAGAACCCATACGAATTTGATAAATCTTGAATCAAAACCCCATAGAAGAGGGAACATGAAGTGAAACATTAAATATCTTTAATAGGAAAATAATCATGATATAAAAAATAAATGAGGTGGTCATTACACCATAAAAGGAAACATGATTCACATTATTAAATACGTCTCATGGTAATCAAAAATTGAGATAAAGAAACATTACGTAAAGGTAATGTAAGAATCAAAAGAACATAAGAGGTATATCATAAAATTCAAATATAATGAAATGAAAGATATTCATTATACTTAAATTAAGTAGGGAATTGAATACACTATATAAAATAAAAAATGGTTCATAATATCAAACATGTCTCATGGAATTTAAAATATAGAGAAATAATGCTTAAGGATTTAAAAAAAATCAAATCAAACTGCCTTAAAGGAAATAATTTCAAATGAAACATTAAATAAAATAAATAATGATAGTATGGTGATACAAAATATTAAATTGGTAGTATATACACCATAAAAAAATAAAACATGGTGTATAATAAGAAATAGATCTCAAGGGGTGAAAATTTAAGCAAGGAACCCTTACCTTAATTTATGTTTAGTCTAAATGCACTCTAACCTCTTATTTTAAAAAATAACTATCTTAATCACCAATTATATAAATTTATTCAAATATTTTTTTTATTTATAAACTTATTTTATATCCATTTATTATAAATATATTACTCATTTATAGTTTATTTCCATTATCGGGTCATAGGAAATTTTGATTGTTTGTTTCATACAAGTACCACGGTGGCAGGTTTGAATCTTACGTATTTGTTCAAAGTTCATCAATAAAAGATAATCCAAGATACTAGAATAAATTTTTTTAATGATTCATCATGTCCCTTTTTATATGGTGAATAACAAAGGTATGTTTTTTGAAAATGGAAATTATGAAGAACTGGTTTCGATGTGTTTAACGATCGAAGGGTGATATATTAATAAATATATTAAATATAAATAACACATTTATATAATAATTAAAACTTCTTAAATACACTAACCATAAAAAATAATAATTTTATTAAAGTAACTACGATGAAAAATAAGATCAAGGAGGTCTGAAGTAATGAAGGTTGAGAGCATCCACAAAAGCAATATTAACACACTTGGGGGGAGAGAACCCATACTATAAAAAATAATATGAGGACTATAGTGAGTACCTTTTGAAGCCATTAAATCCATAAATTTTTTCCATTTACACCATGTGTACAACAATCTATCTTGGTTAATGTGCCTCTTACACCTTTAAAAGTAGTAAATTATGGACCATGGAATTGAGATCTCTTATATAGGGATTTAAGAATAATAGAGGAATCTATTTCAATCTTATCCAGTGGGATATCAAGGTAAATGAAAACCTCAAGTTCATAAAGAACCACCCTAGCCTCTACAAGAAGAGAGTTTTTGTACCCATATAATATTTTGAAGGCAATGAGAACCAAACCCCCGAAGTTGTGAACCAGACATCCTTCTCTCATGAGATCGAGATAAAAGGACACATCAGTGTTGAGCTTGAACTCACTATTGGGTGGATTACATTAGATTTATCTCCCCTGGGAAGATATCCCTTTCCTTGAAGGAATAGAATTCTGACTCACCATAATCATCCTCATGGAGGGAGCTTCACCCCAATCTTTCATGACTCCCCCCTAGTATGCCACAAGACAACAAGCACAAATCTGAATGGATAAGAATGCATTGGAGATATTGTCATTATGAGCTCTATTTATGGAGTTCCAGATGCACCAACATCCAACCGACATTAAGATCTCCCTTTCCTTACTCTCAATAATATTATTCCCCACTCCATTAAACAAATTCTGAATAAAATCATATCTAGCGCCCACCTACACTCTGAACCTGAGGAAATCACCTAGCCCCTTCCATACAGCAGACACCCAATCCCATATAAAAAAAAATGATCTTCCAATTACTCCATAGAGATCCAATAGTTATTAAACTTTGAAAAAAGATAAACTCTACTCCTTTTGATTTCACCATCTATCAAGACTTCATGATTCCATATTCACTAGACAAGAAATTTTTGTTTATCTGGTATTTCTTTGTATCGAAGAGTACCACCACATTTGTTCTGCCTATGGTTAGCATGAGGGAGTATTGGTATGATTTGTCTAAGAACACTCCCAATTAATCACCTATGAAAAAAATCTTATCATGATCAGTGGCAATTTAGAAGGATTTGAAGTTTTTGTGTTGTTGATGATCCAAGATGGCCTCAATGAATGACAAATGTATGAAAGACTATGAAAAAGTGATTTCAGGAGTAATAAAACCTAGGAATCCAATAATAGAACCCACCCAATTCTTCTTATATAAATTAATCTCCCTGTATCCAATAATTTACTGATATTTCCACTGAATCTTTGGTAACTGGCCCCATAACATCTATCCTAAGGTAGAGATTCTCCCTTTAGAAAACTCCAAGTCCACTTCATACTTCCCCATGAAAAACTTTCCCCAAATGGACCTCTCTTCCAAGACCACCCACACTAAATTTTCTTAAATTCATTGCATGGTTTCCACCACAAAATGAAGATTTATGTCTACCTCATTCACTGTCCTAGCCATATTTTTCTACGATTCCCAATGGCATCATCCTTTTACATGTGCATCATAAATAAAGGATTTCATAATCCTCTCGATGTTCCTCACCATTATCTTTAGTACCCTGAGCATGGATAAAACGTTCATGTGAATGTAAGTGAGGATACAATTAACAAGGGTAATATTCCCCCAAAAATACAAGAATATTTTCTTTAAATTGTTGATATGTGTATAAAATTTATCTTTAATTCCCTCATAATGTTGAATACACAACCTACCAGCGGAGATAGGGTCTTATAATTATTCCATTAGCAAGAATATTAAATTAATATCTAGAAGATATTTAATTCTTTTAACTTGTATATTTGGACAAGAATTAGCTCTATACATGCTACTTTTATAGCAGTTGATACATTGACCACTCCAGATACAATACTCTTCCATGATGCTATTAATGCCACAGATTGATCTTCTGCTACTATTGATAAAGAGGAAAAATGTAATATATAATGAGGGGATGGAAGATACTATTAAAGTGACTTCTCCACTAGAAGGAAAGGATGTTTCTTCTTTGAATTTCATTTTTTAGGAGCCTGATAAGGGATTCTTGATCTATAATAAAAACACTAGGAAAAAAGGGTCCCATTATCTTAAACCACAAACATAATCCAAAAATCTATAGCTCTTTCACATGTATTTAATAGAAAACCATGGGGATCTGAAACACCTAAAGAATAAATATGATGCTTGTGCTGAAGAACCCATGTTGGAAATCAACTTAAGGATAAAACACCATTATAATATGGTGTATGCCTTGTCCATTTCTATATTTATTTCCATATTATATCCATGAATCTTCTTATTTATATCCCCAATAATTTCTTGCAGTAAGGAAATTGTATCTTGAGTTTACCTTCCTCTAAAAACTCTATGCTTTTCCTCATAAATCCATTCATTGATATGATTAGATAGCCTCTATTAATACCACTATCAAGAATTTTTTAGGGAAATTTACACATACTTATAAGCTTATATTGCTTAATAGAAGAGGGTTCTTTAACCTTAAAAATGAGAATCATAGTAGTAGCACATGCCACCTAGGGTAAGCCACCCCATGAAATAATTGTTGAATTTCATGCATAAATTCTCCTTTAATGAGGTCCCACTAGGTCATATAGAAGGATCATGTGAATCCATCAGGTCCTAGAGAGATCTCATTATTAATACAACTCATCACCTCCCAAATTTCCCTCTCATTGAGTCCAAAAACAACTTGAGGAATAGAATCAAACAAAGTAGACAGAACCTTGGGTAACCTCCTTGCATGTGTGGGTTAGCAGTGGCTAGAAGTGATTTAAAATGATTCTCTTCCAAGATCCCTCTAACCTCAGGTTCACTGGTATAATTTTCATATTCTAAGAGGATGTTCAAGATCCAAACCTTCTTTTCTATTTTAAACAGTCCTGAAAAAATGGTGTATTTCTATCTCCCACCCTCAACCAAATTTGATTAGATTTTTCATGAGTAATATGATCTTATTCTATTAACATGTTTAATAACTAATTTTTCTTAAAAAAGAGAGCATTAAATGTATCATCATTTAATCTATCCATGACTATTAATTCTTATTGTTTGATATCTTTTTTGACTATTTTTATATTAAGGAATATAAAGGTTGATGGTTTATCTAGGCCTGGAGATCCCCCTTTAGTCTCCTTAAATTGTTATGAAAACTAACCCATGAATAGTCATGAATGGGTTTTCACTAGGAATCATGAATTGTAGAGTGATAGGCTGGATCAAAGGCCCACTTCTCAAAGAAGAAAAAGTCATTACTGCATGTCGGTCTGGTCTCCAAATTAACTAAAATGGGGGCATGATCTAAGAGAGCTCGAATGAGGTAAATGAAGTTGGATCTAGGGAAGGAATAAATATTTTTTTTGTTATAAAGGACATGATCAATATGACAATAGGTGCATCTAGTCCCCTTTTGATTATTACACTTGGTAAACTTGTCTCCAGAAAAACCAATCTAAAGGATCCCACATTGATAATAAAAAGAGGATAAGTCCTACCTAACCTTCCATGGATGGATGCCTATAACCTTATTCTCCAAAATCTCTATGATAGTATTGAATTAACCTCCCTTGAACTATGCAGAATACCCTGAATTGAATGATTCAACATCACACCACAATTTCCTTATAGATCATGCTTTACACTTAGTATACACAAAGGATAAGAGGAAACTGAAAATATCATAACTAACATTTATGTTGATGTGATGCTTAGAATCATAAACCCTCTCCACTGAAATATATTTGCTCCATAATATCCATATAGGGTGATTAATGGGTTCAATGTGCATCAAGTTTTGCATTCCTATATTATTAGAAAAATCCATAATCCTGGATGAGGATTGTTTAGGTTCCAGAATCACCACCAGAGAGGCTTTATTACTGTATAGTTCATCATTTAAGAATTCTAACTTTACCCTGGAATCCAAGACATGAGTGTTCCATATTATACAAGAGGTCATCAGAAAATATAGTGTTTGGATTTTTTCCCCCCAGTGTTTTAGATACCATAACCTGATAATGAGAATAAATCATCACATTATTAGATTGATAACAAGTACACATACCACTGGGTAGAGAAGTGGAGATTAACTTCAACTAAATCAGGTCAACCTGAGCATACGATGATACTTTTTGAGGGTTAAAATGGAGTTGTCCACCCTAATTATGTGATAATACACTGTGTTAATTCATCTGAATATGGTCCAGAACTTCATAAGCATGTGATGATACCATATGATAGTTCTTATATGGATGGGTATTCTGATCATGCGATAATACATTATAGAGTTTCAAGGTGAATACTGGAGAGAAACAAGAATAATTGGGCTTCTAAGGGTGGGGAGAATGAGATAGTGAAAGGATGGTGGTGATGTCCTTCCCATGATCCTGAAAAATCCCACGTTTATTTAACCTAACCAAAACTCAACGATCTTGGGGATTGGGGGATTCCCACTGCTTGTAAGGAACCAACTCCATACATTGGATTTCTTTTCTTTTTGAGGAACCACTAGGATCCTAGATCTTCTAAAAACATATTATGGGAATACTAAGAAATAATATTTGAGGGTGAGACCTTAACAACATCCCCACCTTTAGGTGTTGAAACTGGTTTGCTTATGGAGATACCAGTACTCACTGGTTGTGAGGTCACACCATAATCTAGGATGGCCGACTGACTAAAGCCTGCGACATATTGATGAGAGCCTATGACATTTAGATAAATCTTATTGAGAAATAGTCCCAAATAGCCTTGGATGTGAAAATAATAGTAGTATTATAAAGGTTAATAATAGAAGAGATCTGGACACCAATCGATCGAACCCTCAACTCACATAAGAAGACACCCGGGGAGGGAAAGAGCAAGATCCAAATCCACACAAATTAGAGAAATCAATGCTTCCTAAAGAAAAATTATTTAGTATTACGTGTAGAGTAAATCACCTAGGTATTATCTAATACCTCACAAGAAATAGATATTATGAAAGGGAAGGGGGATACCCAGGAGGTTGAACCACACTGTTGTGGGTAGGAGTCTCACCTGTGGTAGACCTCCATCAACCAACAGAAGAGGTGAGACCGCCACCGGCCAACAGATTTGGAACTCTAGTACCAGGACTTGATGAAATATTTATAGGATATGAGCATGTAATATAACTTGGTTTATCACTGATACTTTATCTGGATCCTCCATACCCCAAGATCGGATGAAATTCTAAAAGAGAAAAATAGTTGGCTTATTTGCACGTATGCATGGTTAACATTTCTATTTCTCAATGAATGGGATGGAATTAAGTTATATGATAAATTATAATTTCATAATCATAATTTTGAAATAGGAAACATATTCATTCATCAAATCCATCCATGTTACTATCCTCAAGAAGTGATAGAGAAAAATGGAATATGTCACTCCATGGAGGTGTTAGTTTGTAAAAACACATGATTGATGTTCTTTTGTATTTCTAAGTGGATGGGAGGGAATAAATAATGGTTTTTCAATTAATATAATAACAATTTTGTGTACTAATGGTAATGATTTCATTTTAGTACTATGGTTGTGATAGGTTTTTTAGATAAATATTAAGAATAAAATGTTAAGGATTAAGTAATACTCATGTTGGGACATTGAATAATCTCTTGAAAGTCTCTATAGAAATGAAAAAATTAGGATAACTAATTGAGATCATAAGCTTTTTAAAATTCCATAGTTTTATATTAGTATAAAAATATAATAGTTTCAAGATGAAATTTTAAGGAATAATGGTGTCATGAAGAGTTGAAAGTGTTCCCCTTTTACAGGTGAAAAGGATGGATAAATCTTTGGAAACGAATGTTATGTAATGGGTAGGAATGGAACTGTGTGATAGTTGAGTGAGTTAGGTGGGAACATGTTGGTGTGACATGTAATTACAAATTTATAACCTACCAAAGTTATTCTAGATGTTCTAAGTTTCAAAATGATTTATTAAAACTTGAGACACCTTAGTTTATCCATTTTAATATTTATTAATCTTGATTAAATATCAATCATGCTAATTATTTTGTTACTAAAAATATAAGATGAACCTTATTATCAAATTTAAATGTGTTGAATCCAAATTTTGAATCCATTTAATTTAATTAAAATTTTAAATATGAGAAAATTAATTATTAAATTAAAATATATAATGTATTGAAAAACTATTTTTTTAGAAAAATGTCATTTTAATCATTAAGTGTTCATAATATTATTTAAAATTAATCATCAATTAAATTAGTGTTAATTTATTTTTATGTATTTATAGAAACAATAATAGATTCTTAATTTTAAATATATCTATTTAATTTAAAAATACACAAATTTTAGTAAAGTATCATTCTCTGAAAAATATTTTTTTTACCAAGGTAACTAATATTTACCTCAGTAACTTAATTTTATGCCTAAAAATAAAATTTAACCCATTGACTAATGTAAAAATTCAAATAAAAATATTCAAATAATTTTATATGATTCAAATTTTAAAAGTGATAAAAATAAATTTTAATATAAGCATGCATAATGTATAAAAACAAGTTTAAGAAAAATATATCATCTAAGCATTAAATAAATTTATTAATTACCTAGTAACATCTATTGGTAGGATGTTAAATTAATTTTTTGTATATATTATCAATACTTTCCATTTGATTCATTATTTAACCATAATATAATACACTTCATAGTATATGAAAAGGAAATTTTAAAAAATATATATTTTTATGCATAAAAATAATTATATTTTTTATTCAACTATACTAATTGAATTTTATCAATGTATTAGTATTAAAAAAGGAAATTTATTTTTATTTATATATATATTTCATAATTTGGTTGCCTCTATATTTACCTACCAATTCAATAGATACATTTTAATTGTTACAAAATGTTTCATGATTCATTTTGGTTCAGTGTTGTGTGTGAACTAAGAAATTAAACACATTAGGTTTTAAAATAAAAATATATATAATTTAAAATATTCAGTTGTAACATTCTCCCCTCTAAATAAATTTCATCCTAATAATTTTAATTATCACTCATTAATAATATTATTTATGGGTATCAAAAATATAGGTATAACTTATGATATATTTTCAAATGAGGTGTCAACCATAATATCTTAGATATTTCTAGGAAAAAGTATGTTCCTTTCATTATTTTAACTAATTGATTCATTTTCCCTTGAAAAAATGTTGCTCTATTCCATCTTGTTCTGAACATGAAGCATATTCTAGTTCCTTTGATACATTCCCCTTGGTTCCTCTTCACACATTATTAACATATACGAAATTAAATATTCTTTCCTTTATCATATTTATCACCCAAACTTCCATGAGACTACATATTTATGTTCTTTGGTTTGTTTGGTAATTAAACTATATTCATGTTGTTAATTATAGTTCTTGATAGTTTATTTGTAATAATCATAATATTTCTCACTTTAGTCCTTATATAATTAGGTTTCTCATTGGGACAATATTTGTAATGTCTATGGTACCCATAATTAACACGATTACTCTGGGATTCAATCATTAGTAAAACCAAAAGGAGTTAAAGTGAGTAATGAACACCATAAGATAATTATTGTAAGATAATTACATGAAAAATTCAACCTCAGAATTTCTTATTCTTTAAAATTATTGAATTAGCTTTTAGTTTAACCTAAATCACTCTCAATTAAATCTGGGTTTCTTTAGGTTGGTTTCTCACATATTCCTTAACCTAGAATAATAAATCATTCAAAATGTATTAGAAATAGAATGTAATTAACCAAAGAATATCCCATTGAGAGTGTCTAGCTAGGTGTGTAATTTTAGGCCCACTCATTGTGCACCAGTGTGAAGATTGATTCAGTACTAAACCAGCCCATTTCAGGGTGATTACTCTTAGGTGAATTAGTACCATAGTCACATCCACCTTCCAGTATCCAGATAGGGATGAAATTGCTAGGAAACCAAACAATTTCTATTTTACCAAAACTTTGAGATGTTATCATATACTTAGACTTATCCATTAGGATTATCCTTAAGTTTTTTACAAAATTTATTTATTCCTAATCCCTAAAAAACATAAAATATTTAATACTACCTCAAACAACTAAAAGAGTTATGTATAACTTTGAAATTATGATCAAACATAACTTATCAAACCTTGATGACATTTATAACTCTGAAATTATATTGAAATGATAATATTAAAAAATCTAAAGTTATCTAAACTCTCATTTGATAGAAATTGTGATTACCTAAATCCATACTCTCAGAATCTAGTGAAAATAAATAGATTTTTTATATATAGTCTTTGAAATGAACCAAAGTGACCCAATTTTAACTTTAAATAATTACCATATCTTTAACAAATATCAAGTCACTTACATTTAAAGTAACTTTTAGGTTTATATTTTTAGAGAATTGGGAAAAAATTTAACTAACAAATCTCATGTATTTCTCATGAAATGGGAATTTTTTTCACTATATAAGAAACTACTTAATCATTAATAAGCCTTCAATATCTCCTATAAAAAAATTACAAATTCTACTCTTCTAGACATATCATGTGTAATAATTTTCTTCATGACCAATTAGAACTGGAAACATAATAATGGTGATATAAAATGATTAATAAGGGAAAACATATATCATAAGTTATCAAGTCATAAACTTGGCATGAATAATATGGTAGGAAATAAATGATAATCAAATAATGTCATATAACTAATCGCATGATATTGAAACAAATCCATGGTTAATAATATAAATAAACCCATGGATAATAACAAATTAATTCATGGTTATGGAATTTATAATGTTAAAAATCTTGATCTTTATTGTCAAGGCCTCAACCAAGACATTATTGTTACCATCAAGGCCACATCCAAGACATCATTTTTTTAAGGTCACAACAAAGATATCATGCTTTTATCAGGTGGTAATACACTAAATACCAAACCTTTTGTCTCATGATACCAACCATTTCATCAAGGGGTTATATAATATCAGCCCCACCCATCACTTCTTTAAGTATAATGCATTCACCATATAAAATATATGAATATTTATATAATTTATAATCAACTTTCCTTGGTAATATATAATCAAATGTATTAAGATAAAAACATATGGGATTTCAATAGTTTTCCATTCAAAAAATTAATATAATACATTTGAAAAAAGAGGGTGGGTGGTCAAAAAATACATAATAAACTTGTATAAGTAATTAATAAACATCAGTATCATAATAAAAACATATGATATATCAATAATTTCTGGATCAATAATTGGGATAACATGAACACAAGTTATCTAGAGAAAGAAGGCAGATGGTTGAACAATACATATCCTAAGTGTAACATAAGGAATATCAAAGTATGTTGACATAGATGAAAAGCACTATTGAAAGAGTTAACTTGAAATAAAACACTCAATACCATTAACGAAGATAAAATCATGATAAAATGTGTAAAATATGTAGTATATACACATTATAAAGGAAGGTAGGTACATGATTCAAAACATGTCTCAAAGAAGGAAATTTTGAGATGGAACCCTTACGAACTTAAAAACTCTTGAATCAAAACTCCATGAAAGAGTGAACAAGGAATGAAACATTGAATATCATGAGTATACAAATGATCATGATTTAATACATCAAAGAGAAAATTATTACACCATAATAGAAAACATGGTGTACATTATGAAACATGTCTCAATGAAATCAAAATTTGAGACAAAGAATACTTACGGTAAATGTAATGTAATAATAAAAATAACATGGAAGTGATATCATGAAATTAAAATATAATTAAATGAAATATATTCATTATAATCAAAGGAAATATGGAATTTGTTTCACTATATAAAATAAAAGATTATGTGTAATATCAAACATGTCTCATGGAATTGAAAATAGAGACAAATAACAGTTACAGCTTTAGAAACTTTAAAATCAAAACCCCTTTAAGGATATAATTTCTAAAGAAAAAAATAAATAATATTAATAATGAGATTATATTGATAAATAAAATTATAGGTACAGTAGATACATCATAAAAAATAAAACATGGTATATAATAAAAAAATATGTCTTAAGGGGTGAACATTGAGACAAGAAACACTTACCTTAAACCCTAGTTAGTCAAAATGTTCCCTAACCTCATGTATAAAAAAAATAAAAATATTTATCACCTATTATGGAACATTATTCACATATATTTCACTTTATACACTTATTTTATAACCATATTTACAAATATATTACTTAATTATAGTTTATTTCCATCATCTAGTCTTAGGAAATTTTGATTGTTTGTTTTGTAAAAGTACCGTAGTGATAGGGTTGATTATTACTTATTTATTCAAAGTTAATCATTAAAAAATAATCAAAGATACCATAATAATTGTGTTTCAAAGATTAATTATATCCCATTTTCATTTGGTAAATCATAAAAATATGGTTTGTGAAAATAGAAATTGTGAAGAACTAATTTCGGCATGTTTAACGATCAAAAGGTGATATACTAATAAATATATTAAATATCAATAACACCTTTACAAAATAAGTAATAATCATAAATAAATTATTATTACATGATATTATAATTATATAACATTCCTTAATTATTTGTGATATAAACTTTATAACATTGTTCACTTCGGTAGTAAAATTAACCCAAATGAGAGTGTGTTATAATGATTTTATGAGTCAGGAAATGTTTTTATATAATCTTAATATAACCTTTAAAAAATATTAAACATGTAATAAATATCATTTAAATTCATTTAATTTATTCTTAGAACCATCCATGAAGAGTGGTGATGATAAATGAAATTAATCATTCGTGGAGGCGTTACTCTACACATACCCACAATTAATTTTTCCATTTATCAATGAATGCGATAGAATCAAGTTATATGATAAATTATCATTTTATAATTATAATTATGACATCTTAAAAATATTAATTCATTAAATTCATCCTTTTTACCATCCATGAGAGGCAGTGATGAAAAACAGAAGATGTCATTTCATGGATGTGGTAGCGTTCTTTTGTTTTTATAAGTGGATGGGAAAGAATAAATAATTATTGTTCCATTAATTTAAAAACACTTAAGTATACTAATTATACTAAGGTAATTATATTAATATGGTTAAGATAGGTTTTGAAGATAAATATTAAAAAGAAAAGGTTGAGGATTATGTCATACTCATGTTGGGACCTTGAACTTTCTCTTGAAAGTCTCCTTGAAAATAAAGGGATTAGGCTAACTAATTGAGACCAGAGGCCAATTTAATTGAAATAGATTTCTAGTATGAGGAAAATTTAATATTTTAAAGATGAAATTATAAGGAATAATGTTGGTATGATATAGTGTAATGTTTCCTCTTTTATAGCCGAATAGGAGGGATAAATATTTGGAAAATAATGTTAGGTAAGGGATAAGAATGGAATAGTATGATAGTTGAGTGAGTTAGGTGGGGAAGTTTTAGTGATATATGTAAGAATTACTATCCAAACTAAAAAAATTATTATATAAGGTTTTTGTTTCAAATTAATTTATAAAAAATTGAGCATTAGGTTACCATTTTTAACAATTATTAATCTTGATTAAATATTAATCATGGGAATTATTTTATTACTAAAAATATATGATGACCATTATTACCAAATTTTTATGTTATTAATCTAAATTTTTTACTCTACTTAATCTAATTAAATTTCTAAATGTGAAAAAATTATCTTTAAAATTAAAACATATAATGTTTTGAAAAACTATTTTTGTAGAAAAATATTGTTTCAGTCATTAAGTATTCTTAATATTATTTAACATTGATTATAAATTAAATGAGTGTTAATTTATTTCTATATATTTTTAAAAATAATATTATATTCTTAATTTAAAATATATATATTTAATTTATAAATACACAATCTTCAGAAAAGTTTCTTTCTTTGAAAACTAAGTGTTTACCAAGGTAACTAATATATACCTTGGTAACTTAATTTTATTCATAACAATAAAATTGACCCAATTACCTAATTTTAAAATTATTATTAAAAATATTCAAATCAATTCATATGATTCTATTTCTAAAAGTGATAAAAATAAATTTTAATTTAAGCATGCATAACTCATAAAAATAATTTTAAGAAACATGTATCTTCTAAGCATAAAATATACCTATTACTTTACTAGTAATAATTAATGGAAGGATGTTAACTAATTTTAATTTATATATTATCAATACTTTCCATTTAAATTATTATTTTACTATAATACAATAAACTTCATAGTGTATGAAAAGGTAATTTTTAAGAAAAAATATTTTTACACATAAAAATGATTTTATTTGTTATTTAGATATAAAAATTTAATTTTATCAATGAAATAGTATTTAAAAAATTATTTTTATTTATATATATATATATATATATATTCAATATTTAAGTTAACTTGATATTTACCTTAAAATTCAATAGCTATATTATAATGGTTACATAATGTTTTGTGATTTTTTTGTTTAGGTATTGCATGTGAAACAAGCTATTGAACACATTAGGTTTCAAAGGAAAAAATATATAATTTAAGATATCAGGGTTTTATAATAAATTTATTCAAAAGGTGGTAAAATGGAGATCGTGTTTCCTTTAAAATTTGTTTTTCATGTTGTTCAGTATTGAAAAAAACTTGGTGTTTCCAAATTGGAATTCAATTTGGGTTCTTGGTGAAAAATTATTTTACCATTACTTTGCTTAAAATGAGGATAATATTATTGAATGAAATGTTTTATTTTGAAAATTAAATGATAAAATGACTTAGATATGCAACCCATATTCAATTTTTTAAGTAAATGGAATCAGATATACAATTATATTGTAATTAATCTTCAAAATCTCATGAATTTTTAAAAGGTAAGTTGGGAAGTAATCCTTATAACTAGTGTTTTAAAATGGGTTTTTTTGTTAAAGAATGTGGTATTTTAATAAATTAATTAAAATTTAATTGTTAAAATAAAGAATCATTCTTTGTAATCATTTCTATAAGTTAATATTTTTGATGTACTGAAACACAATGTAAGGTCGGGCATAGATTGCGTAGTATAATCCTATGGTGTAGAGAAATTATATTTTGATAAATATAAAGAGGATTTTATATAATGTATCATTGATATATCATGGTAATTTAGTGTTTTTCATTGATTTTAAGATTCTTGGATCATAATTTTGGGGTGTAATTTGATTTCATATTGGTTTCATGGTTATGAATGCTGGGATTTTGTAGTTTTTAGTGATTTGGGTCAAATTTGGGAGCTTTGAAATAGAAGGAGATAGATGTTTGAGATATGTTTAAAGGTTACTTTTGGTCATGTAATGTATATGTGGATATGGATTGGTGATTTGATATAGATCTATAAGTTTTTTATCATGGGTTTGATGGATATTTCAGTGTAGTAATTAGAGACATGGAAGTAGTGAAGCTTTAGGTGAGCAAATCCTGGGACTTCTTGGGGATGAGAAGTCATAGGCAGGGGGTTGTAATGAATCATGCCCTAATTACCCTATTTATGGTTACATTGAGTCACTAAGTGGTAAATTTTTATAGTTATATCATAGATTCGTTTGAATTTTTTGTTCTGATTAAGGGGTAGTTTTTCATGTGAAGATTTTGATTTAGTTTCAGGTGTTTAAGAATGAATTATCATGAATTTATAGATGAGGTATGAGTTTCAATATAGGTTTTGGATTTCAAGGTTCCTATAAAGATATTCCATTTATAGTTTACATTTTTAAGTGACATTAGGTACTTTTTTTGACTAGCTAGAGGCTAAAGTGGAATAGGGGTTCGACGAGGTACCCAATTGACTCATACTAGGTACCCAGTAGGCATATCCCTAGTTTTTTTAATGAATAAATTATATCCATTTAACCCTATCCCATTTTTCTATGTATTCTCTAATCCTTAAATTTCATTTCACATTTATCCATATAAGTTATCTCTTGGAGCTTCCTTTAGTCTTCATATTCCTAAACCTTCTCCATGTTGATTCAAGGTGGATCCAATGATATTAGTTATACTAAATATAAGGGTAAGTATTTCCTCTCCTCTTTTATCCCCTTCTATTCTATTTTATTTTAATATATCTTGATAGAATGGTGGTTTTGAGTTAAATCCCATCAAATTATGGTTGAATTCACCCTAGATCATAGGTATTCATCTTCTCTTAAGTCAAGGGGGCTCGTGTGGGTTGATTTGTATTTTCTATCTTTGAGTGTATTAAAGGTGATTGAGGTTAGGTTTTCTTTAAGGATTCCTATATTTTAGCTTAAATTTGAGGATGTTTTCTTGGAATTTATTTGGGGCTTTTGAAAATCACATTTTTGGGTTAATTTTAGTAATTTATTGCATTAGTTTTCATTTGGATATTGGTGTCATTTAGTTATATGAATAATGTGATTATAATTCTTTATTCATGGAATTTGGTTTGGTAATTACTAAGAGATTCTTAGAGATGGTATGGAATCTGAAATATCGGCTTTAATATTGGTAAGTGGTCTCAACTCACCAAGTTATTCTTTGGTTATTCCTAGAACATTTCAACCTTTAGTTTTTTTCTAAATTAATAAAGAAGCTTGTTTATATTTTATAGATATAAATGAACATATTTCAATGATATTTTATATGATGGATAAAATGTTTTCAATGGGAGTTTTTTTTTAACTATGTAATGAAAATTCATTCCCCTGAGTTTATGATGTGATTCTTTCCTAATTGGTTTTAATTGTTGATCCCTTGAAAGTCTTAATATTTATTGTGATGTTTTCCCCTAATATATATAACTTGGGTAACTCGTGTTAAGTCTTTTCACTAATCCATATTGTTTCAATGTATTTTACACCTTTCTTTTTATGAATAATGGGATGAAATATAAATTCCTTGTAGGTTTTTAGTCTCAAACCATCTGAAGGAAAACTTGGAATTTAAGAGTCTTTTCTTGGTCTAGACCTTCTTAGT
Organism: Viscum album; assembly: GCA_963277665.1. NCBI lineage: Eukaryota > Viridiplantae > Streptophyta > Magnoliopsida > Santalales > Viscaceae > Viscum > Viscum album. The sequence continues at coordinate 1,488,853,008 of OY728125.1, read as the reverse complement.
TTATTATTTTATAATTAAAGTTCACTTCCTTGAGTTTAAACTATATTATATAATAGGAATCACTTATTCCCACTTAAATATGAATGAGTATAAGTCAATTAACCAGGATTGACCTTTGGTTAAGAGAGTTCTTTGATGGTAATATGGTGGCAGAGTTTATGAGGTGGGAATTAGTGATTTAATATGAAAAGCCTAATTATTTTAATATTTACCTATAATTGACTCTTAATAACTAACTTAGTTTTTTTAAGGGTTTAAGGTATATAAATCTTTATGAAATACATTATTTTTAAAATGATTTATTTTAGAATTAGTTTCTCGATTAGATTTCTCTATTTATTTATATCTTTATTATTTGAAACATTTTACCAAAAAATATTTCTAATTCCACTCACCTTTACTCTTTTATAACTTGGTCCCATAAATAAAATTAAGTTATATCAAGTGTCAATTTTAAATATTTTATTATGGTATGGGTTGAAAAATTAGACCTTAAACTTATACAATTGTATTAAATAATCTCTTAAAAACTTAAAACTCCATTTTTAAATGATACCTTATTATATTAACTCTATAAATACTATTAGTATACCTCATTTTAGTACCACATTTTATTTCTGTATGCCCTATTAGAGTCATTGTAATGAATTTTCTATTGTGTTATTTAGTGTTTTGCTAGTATGATTTTAGAGTTATGTATTCCAAGTCCATGTGGTTTAATTGATCTAATACTAATGTGTTTAAATTCTTAAATATAATATTATAATTCTAGAATATTTTTATCTCTTTTTTTCTTGTAATACCTATTTATTAATTCTATACTTGTGTGATTTTATAGGTGATCTTACTGGTCATGGATACAGTTTTATATTTTAACAAGCATTTTATTATCTTATTACATAAAATGTGATGAATGTTATTATTGTAAGTGTTCTCTTAGGAATGTTTATAGATAAACTATCTCAAGTATATTGTTTATTTATTGTATAAGAATGTTGTTTAGTGTAACTGGTCTTGATACCATGAGCATAGATATTACTTTCATAATTGATATGTAATATAGAAGGGGTACATTCCTATTATTATAAACTTCTTAAGCATGTTTTTCATTTATTGACATATAGGGTATAATGGTATGGGTTTTTTTCATCACTACTTTATACCCCTTCCCATTTCCCTGAATGGGATGTGCCCCGTTGCACTGACTCTTATATATGAATTCCCTTATACAAGAGATGCAGGTTTCCTCCTAAAGATAATGGGAAAAAATTTCATGTGATTAGGTTTTAGGGATGGGCTTCTAATTGTCCCTACCCTATTCATATTTGATTCCAAGTATTGACTTAGAGCATGTACTAAAAGTATGGACCCTCTTGGTATAGGGAGACACTATTTTTGAGTTGTTACTGTTATTCGTGTTGCTCTACTATTGATCAAATGCTCATCCTTGTTGATAATATGCTACTATACTCAACTTATTTATCGTAAAACTGATTTTGTTTTTTTATTTATATAAATGAATAGACATGTACATGCATACACCCATGTTTCAATATAGTGTTAATACATTGTTCATGGTGACCTACTGTGTATTTATACACACACCGTACATGGAAACTTTAGTGGAAATACTACTTCACTTTATACATTTCAGGTATTTTTAGGTATGTTTCTAGTTGTTGGATATCCTTATATTGATCATTGTTCATGTTTTTAAATCAATATCAGTTCCCACTTTAGATCTGGAATTGGGGATATGGTTTGAGGTCTTATATGAAACTTAAACCTTCCTCTCTTTGTATTGGTGTCTTAATCCCTATTTGTCCTTAGAATTTATCTTGGTATTGTTTTTATGTTTTATTCCACTTATGTAACCATATTTTATGAATTTGTATAGTGTATAATTGTATTATTACATTTTTGTCTCCTCTTATATGATCTTTTTAGGTGTTTATCTTTGTTTCTGGGAAGTTTGAGTTATGGGCATGTCATATTCAGTTTCAGGATGAACCTAAACTAGACCTATATTATAACTTGTAGGTAAATAATTCCCCAAAATTTTTATTTATACCCATGTCACTACTCCCTAATATCTAGGGTCAAGGAGTTACCTTGGGCCTATATCCCACTAATTCATGTTTCTTAGGGAATTCGGGTCAGGGTTGTTACAAACATATAATCGTGGAACCCTACATTAATTATAGCCCCAGAGAAAACTTATGGTCAGTGTAAAATTAGGGTCTTCATATCCACCCAAGTAATTTTAATTATTTTATTTTGGGTATTTGATTTTACCCCTAAAAATCATTCCTAGGTTGATAAGATTTGATTATTTAATTTTTTCTTTATTGATTTGCATAGTCTTGACCTCACATGATAAGTATAAATCTATTGAGTAACTTAGAATTCAAATATTCAAACCATATATCATAATTTTAGGAATTATAATTGGTTAATGGATTCAAAACAAAAGAATAAATAAGTAAATATTAGATCAATTATAAAATATAAGTACTCTTCCATGTGTGGGATCGTCATTAAGGATATGGTTTGAAAAAGTAAATTTTTAGAAAGGGAAATACCCAATATCATTTCCACCCTTATATTATAGTAAAATAAAGTAAAATAAAATGAGTTTAATATAATAAAAATATATTAAAAAGAAAGATATATTAAACATGTAAAAACAAAACAAAATAATGTAGAAGAAGGAGGTGAAAGCCTCTTATAAGTGATCCTTGCATACAATCCTTCTTTATCCTAATTTGTTAGAGAAGTATAGTGTAATTGATAAATATGTATATTCATACCATGATCCATATATATATATATATATATACTCCTATAATATTGAAAGTTAAAAATAAATAGATTAGATGGGGTCTAAGGTTTCAAATATAAACAAGGGTAAATGTGGAATTTTTTTTTGAGGATTAATTCCCACTTGATCTAATTTTTTAACTATATTACCTCATGAATAATCGACTGGAAAATTTTAATAAAATACCTAAATTTGATTCATTTAATAGATATTAAATTTTCAACCCAATTTAACCTTTTATGGTGAATTTATTGGTGTGGAGGTTTCCATGTTGATGAGTCTAGTATATCATTGATCCATGGACCATTTTCTCCTAAAAAAATAAATCCATCAAACATGGTCCAAATGAAAATTTTAGCTAAATTAGAATGTACTTTTAGGAAATTACATATTAAAATAACTTTAAAATAATTTTATATTAAAAAAATACTAAAGTGTAGTTTAAAGGGTCAAAACTTAAATTTCCATGAATTTCCAAATACATACTCCAATTCCATATTTTCATTAAATTTTCATATTTATCTCAATGTGGTGAAATCATATCATTAATTATCAAAATATTATGAAAAAAATTATGGTTTATTATAATCAAGTGATGATAAATACCTAAAACATGGTGGATCTATGATCACAAGACTTAAAAAATATATGCAAATATCATCAGGGAAAGTAAAAAAGGTGTTAAAACCTAATGAACCTTAAAAAGTTCCAATAATAGAAGATTAATTTCATAAATATAACTAAAATGTGTTGAAGATGATTTATAATAAAAATTATAGATTATAGTTACAAAATAAAAGTTAAATCAGGTTGAAGATAATGACACATGGGAGTTAGTGTCTCATCTTGAAGACAAAATATGATAAAAATTAAATGGGGTTTTTTAGAATAAGCACAATTATAAAAAAGATGTGATAGACAATAAATCTCATCTAGTTTTCATGGGATACTCTCAAATTGAGGGTATTGAATTTGATAAAGTGATTTATATAGTAATAATGATAAAAAGAAGATATGAATTCTTATTGTGATCTATGATCAAAAGATCTATAAGGTTTTCTGAATAGATATTAAGTCAAAAATACGGAATGGAGATCTTAATGAGGAGCTTTACATTAAATAAATGGATTTATTTATTTTTTATGGTGATGGTTCACGAGTTTGTCAATTGAATAAAGTGTGTTAAAGGATTAAAAAACAACCTAAGTATGGTATTCAAAAGTTAACATTGGCTTAAAGATCTTGGAGTTCAAGAGAGGAAAGGAGTATAATAATATTTATGTCAAATAAAATAACAATTACTGTATAGCACCCCCTGTTTCAAGTACATGACCCTTTATTAATGTATTTCGAGTCTATATAATGCTTGGGTTAATTTTAGGGAGTCACTGAGGGTTTTTGGCATGTTTTGTAGGATTTTATGGAGGTGTACAGTTTTTTCATGGTTAGTAGGAACCGTGAACCATCTCTGGTAAGTCATGCAGGGGAAGATAGTGGGCACTGGGTAGGTGCATGGTTAGTTCATGGTTTTTCCAAACTGTGTGAGTGCCTAGGGGAAACCATGAAACTTGAAATGGATGTAAAATTATAGTTGGTGCATGGTTTATCTAACCATGTGAGGTGTTGACTTAAGACTGTAGCATTGCATGGTTGGTGCGCAGTTTACCAAATATCTTGTCCTAATCATGAAACTTATAGTTTTCCCTCCTAAAAATGTTAATCTAATCTGAATTAATCCATGTTACCCCCCTAAAATAACCAAATCCTTCAATAAACCAAATTCCTTTCCCCCTAGGCTTGAGATACTTTTCCTTTCAATATGGAATTGATTCTAAGGTTGGTCAAAGTGAGTTGTAGGTATAGATCCTTTATTAAGTACTAGTTATTTATCATTCTTATTAGATATATTCCTTTTCTATCTCTCTAAAAATAATATATCTAGTCTTTTATGGATATACCAATGTTTTGGTATGTCAATATTGATGATATCTTGTTTAATTTAGTTAAGGTAATGCAGTTTGTGGTCATATGTCATTATTTGTTTTTTACAACATTTGAGAGGTAGGTGGTTTCTCTATTATATCCACTTGATTTATAACTTAAAGTCTTAGTTTTAATTAAAATTTTTGATTGAAATTTTGGTGATGTATTTGTGTGATTATTGGTAGAAATTTCAATTGATATTGTCTTTGGAAAATTTAGGTAAAATGGGTTAGAATTCAGGATACGCATTTGGTTTATAATTTTAAAATGTTGATTTTAAAATTATGGTTTTGTTTTGATGCATGGAAATTGTTTTTTTATTTATTAAAGAATAAAAGTTTTTTGGAATGGTTTTACATGGATTTTGGAAAACATGGTTGGTGTGAGTTCATTTTCATTAGACGTGACCCTATAAAAGGGGTGTGTTCTATTGGGGAACCTAGTATTTCTCACCTTATAATAACTTGGTGGATCGATGAGAGACCACTCATGATTATGGAACTATCTTCTGGGCATGCATGGTGTGTGAGGAGACATAGTTATGGGTATTCAAAATGATTTTAAAAAAAATATGATTTTTTTATCGATTTCCATGGAAATTTTTGTATGTCTTTGTTATAAACTTTTTTTACTATTTTAAATTGTTTTACATAAATTGTGATAACAAGTTTTTTCCTAGTGTCATGAGTTGGGAAGTCATTGGGGGAATCCTAATTAGTTTAGACTCACCCCCTACTTAGTAAATATTTTTCATTTACATATTTCATCTATCAAGACATATATAAAGGCAAAGTCTATCATTTATTTAGTGATTCTTTTTTATACCATGGGAATGGAATGTGGAGTTGGATCTTGGAGTGGGTTAGGTGTTACTGGTTGATGTCACTTGGGAGTTTTGAGTTTTGTGGTTTTTGGTTCTCTTCAATTATTTAGTTTGGTTTCCACTTGCACTATAATATATTTTATTATTTTTTTTATGTTTTGAGTTATATTTTGTACTCATGCATCATATAGAGTTTTGGTTTGTTTTTTTATGTAGTTTGGATGTTTTATCATTAAAAATTGAAAATCATCCCCCAAATGTTCTTGAGGCCCTTAGAATTTATTTCTAACCTTTGGTGTCTTGAGGATGTCACCGAAGGCCTAGTAGCGCACCTATAACTTATCAACCCAATGAGGATGTGTGGGATGTTACAAATGGTATTAGTAATGCCTGATCCATATTTCATTTTGGTAATAATGGTATCATCTTCATTCAATCCATATCTATTTTTTTGGGATAAATGGAGTCACTTTTGTTTGGTCCTAGAGATGGAAATAGTATTAGTCTCTCTCTTGTGATGGTAGTAAAGAATCGTATTTTCAAAACTTGAAATGAAAAGCATAAAAATTCATATCAAGCCTCTTTATTCTAAACTTCACATTACCAGGGTGTTTGGGTATATGAGTGTTTTAAGACACTTCTAGGTGAGTTTCCACCTCATCATCATAGTTTTAGCCGATGTGAGTTGAATGAAATGAATTGATAGTAAGACTTCTTAATAGGACTGTATTTTTTATTCTGAGTTTAATGATTTATAAAATGGAAAAAAAGTATTGATTTTTGAAAATAGTGAAAATTATTTTTTTTAAGAATTGTTATAGTGATTTTAAAAAATGGTAGAAATTTTAATGATGGTTGAATTGTTGAAATATATTTTGTGATATGTGCTGATGTATTAAATTATAATTTATAATTATTCAGTTAATAATGATTGAGAAAAAACATAATTTTGTTCTGGTTATAGTTAATGGAATTGGGTAGGTTCTGTAGAAATAAATCAGATAAGGCTACTAAAAATGTGGTTGGACCTAAGCCACAGGTGAACCAACATCTAGTCCAAATTATTTTCTATTATTTTAAGTCTATGGATAAGGGTAATAGGAATGATGAACCACAACAAGTGGAACATTCAATTTAATTCCAAAATAAAAAATCACCCATCATTTGGGGGGGATTTTGAGATGAAAAAATTAGAAGTCTGATAGAATCATATGAATCAAGTATTTGAATTACTTGGGACACCAGTAGAGCTAAAATTAAATTTGGTAACATATATGCTAGAGGAATTTTCATGCTGATGGTGAGAATTAGCAGTTTATGCTAAATTTGACCATGTCATGAAATTGAGGGATTTTAAATAATTTTTTAACAAGAAATTCTATCCTCACACCTTTCAGATTTCTATAAAAACATGCTTATTCAGTTTGAAGAAATATAATCTCTCTATGATAGAGTATGTGAATAAATTTATGAATTTATTCTTTTTTTAAGAATTTGGTGCAAGTGCATCCTTGAAAGCACACGTTTTTTAGTAGGGTTTGAGACTAGATATTTTCTCAAAGATTTTTGTTCTTTATATAATTAATTATATATAAATAGTCAATAGAGATATAGTGGAAGAAAGGGATATCATAGGAAATATGGTTATAGTAAGTATGTTTATTCCTACAGAAACATGTGGAAATTCCAATGATGGGAATAATCAAAAGTGGGAATCCTACTTAAAAAGTAATGGGACACCTCAAAATCAGACCATGGGATCCAAAAACATTCCTCCTCGACCAAAGAGTATGTCGGGATATTTTCAATGTGTTCATTTCAACCATATGATGTGAGATTGTATATCACCACCAAAAGCATGTCACAATTTCAACCAAATGGGACATCTTCAACACTATTGTCACAGTGCTCCAAGGTCGGCTGTGAGAGACACATCTCATGTTTCTCGGAAATTGTGTGCTTCAATGGTAGAATTATAGAAAAATAATTCTCATTATCAAAATAGAGTAATCCAATGTGATTCTAGGAATTCCCTTACTCCTCAATTGGTGAAATATCAATAGGGGAAAAATAGAAAAGTGTAGTGAGTAAGTAATTGTATGGATATGAGTAAGTGATCATGGATGATCAATCCTATCCTTCGATGGTGATATCTTTTGAATTCTAACCTTATGAAAGCTTTGTTTGATACATTCACATCCCACTAATTTATTGATTCTCATTTTGTTGATAATATGGGTTTGTATGTTGATATATTGCCTTTTATTTTGAAACTATAAACTCCTCTTGGACAAAGATAGTGTCTAGACTTTATGTGAAAATATTGTTCTAAAAATATGGATAGGTCTGATTTGCTTTGGGATTTATTTATGCTTGAGATGGATGTCTATGAATTGATTTTGGGTATATTTTGGTTAAAATTATTCAAGTACCACATCGAATTCTATGCTCTATAGGATATTTTACATCTCTAGATGGTGTCAAGCATATATTTAGAAGGGATTGGGTTGTAAAGATAAGTAGATAAGGAATTTTGAAACTAGTTTTTGGAACCATCTCTTATCGGCTGGTAGTACTTGCCTTGGAATCTATGGATGATATTTGTAATAGAAATTTTTCAACTATCATTGACCAATTTCCTGATGTTTTTCCTGACAATTTATCAGGGTTTCCACCCAAAAGAGAAGTGGAATTTAAAATTGATATCTTATTGGGGACCAGACCTATTTCAATTCCATCTTATCATATGGAACCAATATAATTTAGGGAAGTAAAATTTAAATTGAAAGAATTGGAAATAAAATGGTTCATTCGACCAAGAACATCTTCATGAATAACACCGATTATTTTTGTGAAAAAAGGAATATGGGACTCTTAGAATTTATGTGGATTATTGTAAGCTTAAACAAGTTATGATAAAGAATCAATATCCACTTTCACACTTTGATAATCTATTTGATCAATTTAAGGGATACCATTGGTTCTCTAAAATTGACTTAAGATCAATGAATCACCAATTGTGATTTCGTAAGGAGGATATTCTAAAGACAGCTTTCAGAATCTAATATTACCATTATGAGTATGTGGTTATGCCTTTTAGTCTTAAAAATGCACAGGTTATCTTTATGAAATTGATGAATTGAATATTTTAGAGGTATCTTAATTCTTTTATGGTAGTTTTTATTGATGATATACCAGTGTATTCTAGGACAAAATAGGATCTTGAAAAATACTTATCTATATTGTCTCGTGTCTTGTGGGTGAATAATTTGTATAAAAAGTTATCAAAGTGTGATTTCTAGATACAAAGGTATGTTACCTTGTACATTTCATTTCTAAATAATGTGTTTTTTATATCCTAAAAAGATAGAAGTTTCCATCTCTTAAAAATCACCTAAGAATGTCCTTGAGATATATAGTTTCCTTGGATTAGTGGGATACTATAGGCATTTTATATGTGATTTTTAACATTTGGAATCATAAATGATAGCTTTAATGATAAAAGGAATTCATTTTAAATGAAATTATTAATGTTAGAAATAATTTCAAGAACTAAAGGTTAGACTTACATCATTACCTATCCTCACATTTCTAGAGACTAAATTGGTCTATGTAGTCTATTTTTATACATCAAGATCTGGGTTGGGATTTTTTCTCATGTAGGGTGATCATGTTATTACTTATGGTTCATAATAGTTACATTTTCATGATAAGAACTACCCAACACACAACTTGGAGTTGGTTTTTATGGCCTATTATTTGAAGACTTATCATCATTATCTCTTTAGTTATAAATCCATAGTGTTTAAAAATCATAAGAGTTTAAAACACATTTTCTCACAAATATATTTGAATTTAAGGATGCACAAATGGATGGAGTATTTGAGGATGTTTAACTTTAACTTGATGTATACACGGGGAAAAGGGAACTCTATGGTGGATGCATTGAGTGGTAAGTCATATAATCAGTTGGATAAAGAGGCTTTAGACCAATGGCAACTAATTTCAGTCATGGAAAATATGCATCTAGATTTCTTGGACCAAGGTAATGTGGTTTTTTTCTTTCTCATTTCTATTATTCTTGATTTGGTTAAGAAATTTAGAAGGTGTCATATATATAATATTTAATTTGTTATTTTTAGGTCAAAACTAAATGATGGAGAGACCATTGAGGTTTAGAATCTGGGAGTTCAGTGTTACATTTTAGAGATAGGATAGTCATAATTTTAGCTTATTAGGAACTTATTTTAAGTGCCTGCCACCATTTGATATGGGTTATTCATCCGAGAATATAGATGGTGTATAAAGCATTGAAAGCATAATTTTTTTGGGTTGGAATAAAAATATATGTAGTAGAGTATGTCTCGAGGTGTCTCACCTATCAGCAGGTCAAGACATAGCATTAATGGCCAGCGGATATGTCGAGGTCTTTACCAGTTCTAATATGTAAATGGGAGAAGATAGCTATGGATTTTGTAATAGTTCTACCATGGATGGTTAGGAAACATGATGTCATATGGGTGATAGTGGATCAATTCACAAGTTCATCTCACTTTATCTCAGTTCATGAAACTAATATAGTGTAAGAATTGTCAAAAAAATATATTTAGGAAATTGTAAAGATGAATGGAATTCCAACCTCAATTGTATTGAACAGAGACCCCAAGTTTGCATCCTAATTTTGGAAATCCTTATACAAGCCCTTATAACACAGTTGAATATGATTATGTCTTATCATACTCAAACAGATGAACAATCTGAATGGAAAATCCAAATGTTAGAGGACATTCTTAGGTCTTATGTGATGGATTTTTGTGGCTATTAGGATGATCATGTACCTTTATTGGAGTTCTCATAAAATAACAGTTATCAAGCCTTGATAGATATGGGTCCTTTTGAAGTATTATATGGGAATCCTTTTTTTCTCAACTTTGATGGGTGGAAATACGTGATTCTTTACTAATCGGACCCTGTAACGACCCAATCTTTTTGAGTAGTATATTAACTTACTCTTAATGATTTAATAAGATGTTAATGGTTAATGCAGAAAGAGGAGTCGATGGCTTCATCTAGTAGACTCGACCCTTATGAAGCCCACTTATCAGAGCTTGGGAAGGAGGTAGCATCTGTGGGCTTCGCTTTGGACCAAGCCCAAGCCGAACTCCAGCGTGTCAAGCTTGAACGGAAACGCCTGCGGGAGAAGTTCAAGTTAGTAGAGATTACTACTAGGGCAATGTTATCTGAGCCTCCCTCAGATTCTCTCACCATAGCACACCTTACACTTAGGTCTTATGCCGGTGTTATAAGGGGCTATGTGACAAGACCCTAGCTTCCTTGTGTAATCCTTTCGGGTGAATGAATTGAGATTTCTTCCTTTAGTGATGTTTGTGAAATTTCAAATGTCTAGATAATTTTAGAATTTATTTTATTGATGAATTTTGAAAAAAGGATATTTTAAAATATTTATGTAAACCCTAAATAACTAATGATGTGTAATGATTTTCAAAAAATGGTCTTCTACAAAAGTGTTCAGTAAGGAATTTGGAGTCTAATAAGATCAACTTAATTTTTGATGAATAGTAAATTATGAATAGTTATTTTACGCTTAGGATTAGTAATGTGACCAAATGGATTAATAATTTCACTCAAAGAAATTTTTAATATAATTTAGACCCCTAGATTAAGTAATGTGATTCAATAAAATGGGTAAATAACGGTTTCATAAATTATTAGTCAAGTATTCGTTTTTTTGGATGAATAGTGTTTTTTAATTAAAAATTTAATTAAAAATTATTATAAAATTATTTTTATAAAAAGGACTTTATTTTTGAACTCAGAGCATCGATATTATGTTAAGGTAATTTTTAGGGATTTTTCTGAAAAAAAATGAATTTTCGATGAATAGTGTTTTTATTTAAAAATTAAATTAAAAATATTTAGAAAATTATTTTTATAAAATGGATTTCATTTTTGAAATCATAGAATTGATAATTGGTTAAGGTGAAATTTTGGGATTATTCTGAGAAAGTTGAATTTTCGATGAATAGTGAAAATATAGTTTTTAAGTTACGGGTGCTTAATGACATCATTAAATGATGTATTAAGTATATATTCAATATGGTAGAATTATGAATAGTAAGATAAGGTATTATGTGTCCCAAGTGTCCAATACCATGGGCAAATACCATGGGCAAGCCCATGGTTTTGCCAAAACCACTAGTGAGGTGTCCCTTGGCCATTAATGCCTTGTCCCCTCCCTTTCCCTATAAATACCCGCCCTTTCCTCCTTTAGTTTTCACTCCCAACTCTCCCCCAACTAAGTTCTGGTCTTCTTACTTTCCAATGAGTCCTCCCAAGGTGCCCCCAAGCCCTCAAGGTCCAAAACTTTGAGTTTCAAGAGTCACGTTTTAAGGTAAGGGATCTGACCCCTCTCTTTCTTTTCATGTAATCTCTTTTATGCCGTTCCTTTTATGCTCCATGTTCTTATGTGATAGGATGTTCTTTTATATTCCTCTTACTGCCCTTTTCATTTTTATATGATAAGAGATCCCCTATTACTCTCATCATTTCTTTTTATGAAAGTTTAAGAGACGTCGTTAGGCTGCCGAATTTTTAAGGGATTCTTTCACCCTTCTCATTTTTCAAGTTCGATTTTCATGTCAAGTCTTTCAAGTTCCTTTTTATTATGTTGGGGTATGATCTCTATATCTATCATACTGATCTATTATGATCATATGATGAGAGACCCTATTTTATCTTGTCAATTCATTTTTATTGAAGTTTAAGTGACGTCGTTAGGCTGCCGAATTTTCATAAGAGAAATCTAATTTTTGTCTTCCTTCCATGTTTTTCATTTCAAATGGTATGTCCTTCAAACTTCATTAACATGTCCATATATCCTTCTTATTCTGTCCCCCTACTGTTTTATGGATCAATTGTGAATGGGTGACCCATGTCCCCTCTCTTTTCAATGTTTTCTAAAACCCCGAAACAAAGCCGTTATGCTGCAGAATTTTCGTCTCAAAATGCCTCTCTCTTTTCTCAAAATTATTTTATGTTATAAAGTGAATACTCAAAGCTCTTATTTCTACAAGGGTATTCACATATATATCAAAATTTTCTATTTTAAATTCTGGGATTTACATACATGAGACCCGCTTTTCCTTTCCGTGGGTTTAAAGTGACGTAAAGATCATGTCTTTAAAGCAGTTTTTAAAACGTTATGATTATGAAATGAAACCCATTTATTTTATGTTATATGGGTTATTTATGAAATGTTTGATGATGATATATGTGGGTCACATTATAATAAAGGCAAATTTAAGGGTGCGCCCTGATAGTGCTCCAATGCATTGGGTAATGATGTAACCACTAGAGATTACAATTTTCACGATACCTTGGTGAATAACCTTGGTAATTTTCAAATGACACCTTGGGGATGGACCTTGGTGATATGTTCATGATTGTCTATGTTAAATGATGTATCCACATCTTCAAGTTATGAAAAATTTTATTTTTATTATGAAATGCCTCATGATTTCTTTTTCATGCCTTAAAGTTCTTTTCATGTCTTTATTGAAGTATATCAAGTTCACATGTAAAATGTTCCTCTTGTTTCCCTTACTGGGCCTTCTGCTCACCCTTTCTTTTGATGTATGTCCCCATGTTATGAGATGCAGTAATGAACTTAGGATGAACTTAAGGAGAAGCCTTTCAAGTGTTTAAGAAGAATGCTTTATGTTGTTTTCATGTATTTTGTTCCTGGTTTCCAAGACACTAGACCTTAAAGATCCTCAGTTATGTGTAATGTAATGAAAGTTTATGTTATAAGAAGACGGGATGCTATAGTTGGTATCAAAGGATGGTTTAGTTATTTGTGGAAATTAGGATATAAAAACTTTATGAAGAACCCTATAGAAAAGTTTAAATATAGGAAAACTTCCTGGTATTTTGGTAAGTATTGAGTAAGTGGTTTATCAAACAAATGCATCCCTGTCTGGATACGAGTAGGTAGAGGTGGCTCTGGCACAGATGTACATAGGGGTAAAACCCGAAAACACCGCTTTGAGCTAGACTTGAACGGGAACTGGTGCACGATAACGGGCCTTGCTGCACTCTTGGTTACGACACTCCCAGGGGATATGTTTGGTTAATCACAAGCTTTTTATGAATCATTATGAAGGAATTATAGAGAAGTATAATTGTCTAAGCATGAAGTCTTAGTTAAAAGATTCATAAATGAAATAAGTTTCTCACTAAGATTTTATTCTTTTAGAAGATGGCGTGAAATAGGAGGAACCGTGCCGATGGTGACCGCAATGCACCATGTGCTGACGGCCCTCCGATGGAAGCCGGAATGGAAACATTCATGCGAATGATGAACCAACTGACTCAAGTTATGAGTAATAACTTGAATCAAGCTGAGAGGCCGATCTCACCACGAAGGGAGCAACTTTCTGTTGAGTCCTTTATGCGTCAACGACCACCAACATTCAGTGGATCTACTGACCCATTGGTTTCGGAACAATGGATAAGCTCCATTGAAAAGATCTTTTCTGTACTTCATTGTTCGGAACAAGAAAAAGTCACCCTTGCTGTTTACCGCCTAGAGGGAGAAGCTGATCAGTGGTGGTCACTGATCAAAAACACGAAGCCACGAGGAGAGATGGAAGCTATGGAGTGGGAAGAATTTCGGGGAATTTTCTTTAACAAGTATTTCCCTCGTTCCATGAGAACGAAAATGGAGAAAGAGTTTCTCGAGCTGAAGCAGAAGGAGAACGAATCTGTCGGAAGCTATGAGATGAACTTCACAAGGATTTCCCATTATACCTCAAGCTTTGTCATGGACCCTAATGGGAAGGTTGATATATTCTTTGGCGGACTACGACCTCATCTGCGGAAGAATCTAGCCAACAGGGACTACGATAGCTATGAAGAAATAGTTCGAAGTGCTATGAAAGTTGAAATAGAGTTTGGGGAGGCACAGTGGTCTCACAAATCTAATGAAAAGAAGAGAACTCTAGAACCAAGCCTGGGAAGAAGTTTTGATCAGGAAAGAGGTGGAAATCATATGCAACATGCCACGTGCAATAAATGTGGGAAGAAGCATTCGGGGAACTGCTTGATCGGAAGTGGTAAGTGCTACAGGTGTGGAAGAGAAGGCCATATTTCTTGGAATTGTCGTAGTGATGTGAATCCTCAACTTCCCAACACTAACGACAGAGGAAAGATGGTTCTGGCCCTACCCGAAGTCACATGCTTCAAGTGTGGATAGCTTGGGCACTTTGCTAATCAATGTCCAAATCCGAGGGCGGTGGAGGGGAATCACCATCAACCTCAGCAGAGGCCAAGGGAGCAAGGTCGTGCTTTTGCTATCACAACAACTGAAGTTGAAGTTCCAAACGATGTGGTAGCAGGTACTCTTGTCGTCCTCTCAAAACTAGCAAGTACTTTATTTGATTCTGGTTCTACGCATTCCTTTATTTCCTCCAAGTTTGCAAGGAATATAGAATCAATCCCCGAACTTCTAGAGGTAGAGTTGACAGTCAAGACTCCAAGTGGGATTATCCTTGCATCAACAGTATTTAGAGACTCTAGTGTTTACTTTGGTGAGCACAATCTTATCGCAAATCTAGTAGTCATTCCCATGATGGAATTCGACATTATACTAGGGATGGACTGGCTCTCAAAGTATAATGCTAAGATCAAATGCAGAAGTAAGGAAATCTCAATAGTCTTGAATAAACGACCTACAGTTATCTTCCAAGGAGAGATATCCCGAACTGACCCCTATCTAGAAGCACCTCCTATAGCTTTCTTTATGGAGTTAATCGGTGATGATGAAGAAGGAAAAGGGAGCATACAAATAGAAGATGTTCCAATTGTTCAGGAATACATGAATGTATTTCCTGAGGAGTTACCTGGACCTCCCCCAGAAAGAGAGGTAGAGTTCTCCATTGAACTCGTACCTGGGTCTCAACCGATATCAAAGACTCCATATAGAATGGCAAATGTGGAGCTAGAAGAGTTAAAGAAACAACTCCAAGACTTGTTGGAGAAGGGGTTTATCTGACCGAGTGTGTCTCCTTAGGGAGCACCAGTTCTCTTTGTGAAGAAGAAGGATGGATAAATGCGGTTATGCATTGATTATAGAGAACTGAACGGGATCACAGTGAAGAACAGATATCCTCTTCCAAGAATTGATGATTTATTTGACCAACTTCGCGGGGCTCAATTCTTCTCTAAGATTGACCTTCGATCTGGTTATCATCAACTGAGGGTGAAGATGGAAGATATTCCAAAGACTGTCTTCTGATCAAGATATGGGCATTACGAGTTTACTGTTATGCCCTTCGGCTTGACTAATGCTCCTGCTATTTTCATGGATTTGATGAATAGAGTCTTTAAGGACTACCTTGATAACTTTGTGGTAGTTTTTATTGATGATATTTTGATATATTCAAAAATTCGTGAGGAGCATGAAGATCATCTAAGGGTTATATTGAAAACTCTGCGGAAGGAGAGGCTCTTTGGGAAGTTCAGCAAGTGTGAGTTTTGGTTACAACAAGTGGCTTTCTTGGGGCACATCGTAACCAATGAAGGAATCTCGGTTGACCCTGCAAACACAATGGTTGTGGAGGAGTGGCCTCAACCCACAACAGTAACTGAGATTCGTAGTTTCCTTGGTTTAGCGGGATATTATAGGAGGTTTGTGAAAAACTTTTCACAGCTTTCTAATCCACTAACCAAGTTGACTCGAAAAGGGGTTAAGTTCATCTAGACAAAGGAATGCGAGGAAAGTTTCCAAGAGATGAAGAAGAGATTGGTTACTGCACCTATGTTAACACTACCCTCTATCGGAGAAGGATTCGTTATTTTTAGCGATGCATCTCTGAAAGGGCTTGGGTGCGTCCTCATTCAAAATGAAAAGGTAATTGCTTATGCATCTCGACAGTTGAAGATTCATGAGCAGAATTATCCTACGCATGATCTAGAGCTGGCGGCAGTTGTTTTTGCTCTAAAGATATGGAGGCACTATCTTTATGGGGAGAAGTGTGATATATACACTGACCACCAAAGTCTAAAGTATATTTTCACACAGAAAGAATTGAACATGAGACAAAGGAGATGGTTGGAGCTTATTAAAGCCTATGATTGTTCAATTCATTATCACCCTGGAAGAGCAAAAAAAGTCGCGGATGCGTTAAGCAGGAAAGATCCTGTTGTTCTGGCAACAATGAGGATCCTAGGAGATCCCTTGATTAAAGATCTAGTAAAACTGGACATGGTAATTATAAGGAAAGGGACATCATCAACCCTATCCCAAATGATTTCTCAACCTTCATTACTAGAGAAGATCAAGAAGGTTCAAAAAGAAGATCCTTTCCTGCAGGAGAAGTTGGAGGCTGTAAAAGATGGGAAGTTCCCGGATTTCAATATTGATCAAGAAGGTGTATTGAAATTTCATACAAGACTATGTGTCCCATCTATTCTGGAGATAAAGAAAGAACTGATGGATGAAGCTCATAGCTCTACTTTCTCTATACATCTGGGAAGCACTAAGATGTATAGAGACCTTCGTGATCATTATTGGTGGGATAACATGAAGAGGGAGATTGTCGATTACACTACAAGGTGCCTGGTGTGTCAGAAAGTAAAGGCAGAAAGACAACTTCCTAAGGGGGTATTACAATCGCTACCCATACCAGTATGGAAGTGGGATAATATCACCATGGACTTTGTAACTAGTCTCCCAAAAACATCCAAAGGAAACAATGCGATATGGGTTATTGTGGACCATCTCACCAAGACAGCCCATTTTATCTCTATTCGGGAAGATTTCTCTCTGGATCAGCTTGCCAAGATATACGTGAAGGAAGTGGTAAGGCTGCATGGGGTACCACTATCCATTGTATCTGATCGTGACCCAAGATTCACATCAAAATTCTGGAGAATTCTGCAACATGCTCTGAATACTGAATTGAATTTTAGTATGGCCTATCATCCTCAAACTGATGGCCAATCTGAAAGGACTATTCAGACACTTAAAGACATGTTGAGATTATGCTCAATGGAATTTAAAGGTGGATGGGATCAACACCTCCCATTAGTGGAGTTCTTCTATAACAACAGCTTCCATGCGAGTATTCAGATGGCACCCTATGAAGCTCTGTATGGAAAACGGTGTAGAACTCCTACTTGTTGGGATGAAACTGGTGAGAGGAAGCTTCTTGGGCCTGATCTCATGCAAGAGATGACGGAACAGGTTCATGCCATCCAACAACACATAAAGGCTGCTCAGAGTCGGCAGAAGAGCTATGCTGACAATCGTCGAAGGGACTTGGAGTTTGGTGTTGGTGACAAAGTCTTCCTTTGAATTTCTCCATGGAAGAGAGTCATGCGGTTTGGGAAGAAAGGGAAGCTCAGCCCTAGGTACATTGGCCCCTATGAAATCCTTGATCGCATAGGAGCAGTGGCCTATCGTCTAGCACTTCCACCGAACCTAGCTCAAGTTCATGATGTCTTCCATGTATCTCTCTTGAGGAAGTACATACCCGACCCTTCGCATGTACTGAACCCAGAGGTGGTACAACTGGAACATGACCTCTCTTATGAGGAGCAGCCAATGGAGATCTTGGACCTTAGAGATAAGGTCCTACGAAACAAGACTACCCACCTTGTGAAAGTGTTGTGGAGGAATCATAAATATGAAGAAGCGACTTGGGAGCCTGAGGAAACGATGAAGCAGAAGTACCCTCACCTTTTCGACTAGGCCTCAAGTATAAATTTCGGGGACGAAATTTCTTAAGGGGGGAAGAATGTAACGACCCAATATTTTTGAGTAGTATATTAACTTACTCTTAATGATTTAATAAGATGTTAATGGTTAATGCAGAAAGAGGAGTCGATGGCTTCATCCAGTAGACTCGACCCTTATGAAGCCCACTTATCAGAGCTTGGGAAGGAGGTAGCATCTGTGGGCTTCACTTTGGACCAAGCCCAAGCCGAACTCCAGTGTGTCAAGCTTGAACGAAAACACCTGCGGGAGAAGTTCAAGTTAGTAGAGATTACTACTAGGGCAATGTTATCTGAGCCTCCCTTAGATTCTCTCACCATAGCACACCTTACACTTAGGTCTTATGCCGGTGTTATAAGGGGCTATGTGACGAGACCCTAGCTTCCTTGTGTAATCCTTTTGGGTGAATGAATTGAGATTTATTCCTTTAGTGATGTTTGTGAAATTTCAAATGTCCAGATAATTTTAGAATGTATTTTATTGATGAATTTTGAAAAAAGGATATTTTAAAATATTTATGTAAACCCTAAATAACTAATGATGTGTAATGATTTTCAAAAAATGGTCTTCTACAAAAGTGTTCAGTAAGGAATTTGGAGTCTAATAAGATCAACTTAATTTTTGATGAATAGTAAATTATGAATAGTGATTTTACGCTTAGGATTAGTAATGTGACCAAATGGATTAGTAATTTCACTCAAAGAAAGTTTTAATATAATTTAGACACCTAGATTAAGTAATGTGATTCAATAAAATGGGTAAATAACGGTTTCATAAATTATTAGTCAAGTATTAGTTTTTTCGGATGAATAGTGTTTTTTAATTAAAAATTTAATTAAAAATAATTAGAAAATTATTTTTATAAAAAGGACTTTATTTTTGAACTCAGAGCATCGATATTATGTTAAGGTAATTTTTGGGGATTTTTCTGAAAAAAATGAATTTTCGATGAATAGTGTTTTTATTTAAAA
Source organism: Viscum album (assembly GCA_963277665.1). Classification (NCBI taxonomy): domain Eukaryota; kingdom Viridiplantae; phylum Streptophyta; class Magnoliopsida; order Santalales; family Viscaceae; genus Viscum; species Viscum album. The sequence continues at coordinate 1,488,833,614 of OY728125.1, read as the reverse complement.
ATTAAATTAAAAATATTTAAAAAATTATTTTTATAAAATGGATTTCATTTTTGAAATCAGAGCATTGATAATTGGTTAAGGTGAAATTTTGGGATTATTCTGAGAAAGTTGAATTTTCGATGAATAGTGAAAATATAGTTTTTAAGTTACGGGTGCTTAATGACATCATTAAATGATGTATTAAGTATATATTCAATATGGTCGAATTATGAATAGTAAGATAAGGTATGAGGTGTCCCAAGTGGCCAATACCATGTTCAAATACCATGGGCAAGCCCATGGTTTTGCTAAAACCACTAGTGAGGTGTCCCTTGGCCATTAATGCCTTGTCCCATCCCTTTCCCTATAAATACCCACCCTTTCCTCCTTTAGTTTTCACTCCCAACTCTCCCCCAACGAAGTTATGGTCTTCTTACTTTCCAAGGAGTCCTCCCAAGGTGCCCCCAAGCCCTCAAGGTCCAAAACTTTGAGTTTCAAGAGTCACGTTTTAAGGTAAGGGATCTGACCCCTCTCTTTCTTTTCATGTAATCTCTTTTATGTCGTTCCTTTTATGCTCCATGTTCTTATGTGATAGGATGTTATTTTCTATTCCTATTACTTCCCTTTTCATTTTTATATGATGAGAGATCCCCTATTACTCTCATCATTTCTTTTTATGAAAGTTTAAGAGACGCCGTTAGGCTGTCGAATTTTTAAGGGATTCTTTCACCCTTCTCATTTTTCAAGTTCGATTTTCATGTCAAGTCTTTCAAGTTCCTTTTTATTATGTTGGGTTATGATCTCTATATCTATCATACTGATCTCTTATGATCATATGATGAGAGACCCTATTTGATCTTTTCAATTCATTTTTATTGAAGTTTAAGTGACGCCGTTAGGCTGCCGAATTTTCATAAGAGAAATCTAATTTTTGTCTTCCTTCCATGTTTTTCATTTCAAATGGTATGTCCTTCAAACTTCATTACCATGTCCATATATCCTTCTTATTCTGTCCCCATACTGTTTTATGGATCAATTGTGAGTGGGTGACCCATGTACCCTCTCTTTTCAATGTTTTCTAAAACCCCGAAACAAAGCTGTTATGCTGCAGAATTTTCGTCTCAAAATGCCTCTCTCTTTTCTCAAAATTATTTTATGTTATAAAGTGAATACTCAAAGCTCTTATTTCTAAAATGGTATTCACATATATATCAAAATGTTCTATTTTAAATTCTGGGATTTACATACATGAGACCCGCTTTCCCTTTCCGTGGGTTTAAAGTGACGTAAAGATCATGTCTTTAAAGCAGTTTTTAAAACGTTATGATTATGAAATGAAACCCATTTATTTTATGCTATATGGGTTATTTATGAAATTTTTGATGATGATATATGTGGCTCACATGATAATAAAGGCAAATTTAATGGTGCGCCCTGATAGCGCTCCAATTCATTGGGTAATGATGTAACCACTAGAGATTACAATTTTCACGATACCTTGGTGAATAACCTTGGTAATTTTCAAATGACACCTTGGGGATGGACCTTGGTGATATGTTCATGATTGTCTATGTTAAATTATGTAGCCACATCTTCAAGTTATGAAAAATTTTATTTTTATTATGAAATGCCTCATGATTTCTTTCTCATGCCTTAAAGTTCTTTTCATGTCTTTATTGAAGTATATCAAGTTCACATGTAAAATTTTCCTCTTGTTTCCCTTACTGGGCCTTCTGCTCACCCTTTCTTTTGATGTATGTCCCCAGTTTATGAGATGAAGTAATGATCCTAGGATGAACTTAAGGAGAATCCTTTCAAGTGTTTAAGAAGAATGCTTTATGTTGTTTTCATGTATTTTGTTCCTGGTTTCCAAGACACTAGACCTTAAAGATCCTCAGTTATGTGTAATGTAATGAAAGTTTATATTATAAGAAGACGGGATGATATAGACCCAGCCTTATTCTATAGACAATATAGAAGATTCATTTGATCATAAATATTATGGAGATAGATCATATTCATCAAAAATTATATGTTAATCATCATTAGTGACCATTTTCATTTGAGGTGAGTGATCATGAGTTTTTATGAATCTCTATAAGGCTTAGAAATCATCATTTTGGTAAGTAGGTAAAGTTTTCTCCTCAGTACATAGTCCCTTTTGAGATACTTAAATGAATTTTTGAGGTGGAATATAAGTTATCTTTTCCTCTAAGGTTTAGTTTTTTGCACAATTTATTTCATGTATCTTAGTTGAAGAAGTATCAACTTGATCCTAACCATGTGATTTGATGGGATCACATTGACCTATAGCTGGATACTATATTGATTCATATGCCAGTATAAATTGTGGATATTAAATAAAATATCTTTCAAGGTAAAATAATTGGTCTGGTATAGATTTTATGTAAATATGTTCATATTTAGGAATAAATGTGGGTGTTAGTGGCCCAAAATCTTCCAAGGTAATGGGGGTTTCTACTTTTTGTGTAAAGAAAGACCAATGGTGGGGATAATGTATAACCCCTTTATTTCAAGTAAATAACCCTTTATTCGTGTATTTTTATTCTATATAATTATTTGGTTAAGTTTCGAAATGTTCTGAGGGGTTTTGACATGTTTTGGAGGCTTTCCTAGAGGTGCATAGTTTGTACATGATTAGTAGAAACCATGCACCATCTCTAAGAAATTGTGTAAGGGAAGACAGTGGGAACTGATCAGATGTACATTAGGTGCATGTTTTGTAAAAACCATGTGATTTACCATGGAAAACCATGCAATTTAGACTCACCCCCTGCTTGGTCACTATTGTGCTATTGAAAATGCCATCTATCAGGACACAGGTAAATTCAAGGCGTCGCGATTATTTAGTAATGCTTCTTGATACCATGTTCATGTCATGTAGAGTTAAATCTTGGAGTGGGTTGGGTGTTACTGGTTTATGTCACTTAGGAGTCTTGAGCTTTGTGGTCTTTTGGTTCTCTTAGAGTATGTATTTTTGTTTTTTCGTGTACTCTAATATAGTTGATTGGTTTGGTTATGTTTTAAGTTGTATTTTTTTACTCATGCATTATATAGAGGTTTTTTTGTTGTTGTTTATGTATTTTGGATGTTTTATATTTCAAAATGTAAAATCATCTCCAAAATGTTCTTGAGTACCTTGGAATTTATTTCCATACTTTGGTTTTTTAGGTATGTCACATAAGGCCTAGTAGCACGCCCATTACTTCTCAATCCAATGAGGTGGGGCAAGATGTTACACACTCAATCATTATGATATAATATATTTATGACATTATTTTTACCAAGAATAAAGTATAATCATGTGAAATAAATTTTTCCCAAATGCAAAAAACACTTTTGAAATGTATATGATTGGTGAAATTAAATTTTTATTAGGTTTCTAAGTTGTGAACACTAGTGATTTTATATTTTATTCAAAAGAAGTGTATACACATAGGTCACTAAAAAATTTTGGAATGTAATACTCAAGAGAAGTATCTACTTCTATTTTTATTGGGATTAAATTATCTAAGTATGGACATAAGAAAGGATTATGGATCAAAAGGAGTTTTGATTTTTTTTTCTAACTTAATCTACTTGATTATATCAAGACTAGACATTGTTTTTGTTAGTTACACTTTTTGATTGATTCCAAATAAATAAAAAGGGTTCAAATATTAAGGAACTAAAGTGGATATTTTTTATGTAAAAGTGACTCTTGATCATGGATTAAGGTGTAATAAGGGAAAATCTACTCAAATTTATAGTTTTTCAAATACATATTGGGAAAGTGATATTAGAGACTGAAAAACTACTTCTTGAGGAGTTTTCTTCATTGAAGTAAGATGTTTTTCTTGCCACCCAAGAATAAAAATTATGTCACACTTAACACAACATAATTTTAGTATGTTGTAGCATCATGATTCATAGGTAAAATGATTTAGATTAATCCATATCTTGAATACATGAGAGTGAAATTTATATATCCATTAGTTATTAATTGTGATAACTAAATCATAATTAACTTGTAAAATAATTTAATGTAACATTCAAGGATAAAATATATTGATTTCAAGTGCCCCTTCATCAATGAGAAGTTGAAACAAGGTGATATTAACATGAAATATATTTCTATAAATGATAAAATCATATATACATTGATAAATAACTTGAGAAATGATAATATATTATACTTGAAAGTGATGTTGGGAGTGTATTCTCTCCAAAAAAATCTGAAATTTTATGGTTTATATTTTCCCTCTTTCATTTCATTACACTTTTTGAAAAAATGGGTGAATATATTGGGAATTTTCCTTGAAAAGGGGGATTATTACTAGTCATTTCAGTGGAATAAGAATTGTAGAAGAGGTTTATGGGGGGTTTCTTATAGGGAGAGACATGATGAAGTGTTTAATTTATTTTTTTCATTATAAAATGTGCATTTTGTTAATAAATATAAAGGGGTAGATTGAATAATCCTCGTGAATTGAGTTAAAAAATGTAGATTTGTGAAGCCCTTAGAGAGAATTGTTCAATATAGTGTTGTTCTTTACATTGAGGGTTGGATTAGTCTATCTAGTAATGTGGTGTTTAGATAACTCTTATATTGGGATCATACAATGACTTGTTTCTTGATTTTATGATTTATGATCTTTGTATGTGTTTTCATTTTTTATTTATTGTCAACATGATCATGGATTAGTTTGAATTTTATTTTAATATGCACAAGTGGAATAGGAGTGAATTTTTTCATGAGTTTTGAAAAACATTCCATGACATGGGATGTTTTATACCACAATTCCTCAATTAGGGAAAAATTTCACATATGTGAGAAACAAATTTCAATATATACTAGTTACATTGTGGTTTGTTCTTAAGGCCTTTAAGTTTGATATACGTGAAAATTATGGCTTCAATACTATACAGTTATTATTTCATAATATTATATCATGATTTAAGTAAGTTATAGGAGCATAGATGGGTGTATATTTGAGCATCACCAAAAATATTTCACATCATAATTTCAAGTGTTACATGGTAGTTTATAAAGTTATTCTATAATAAAAAAAGTCAAAAAAAATTATAGATACTAATGTTGGATATCAATGATTCATTCCATAGTTATCTCTTGTTATAATTATTAAATTTTCATGAGTTTTAAAATCCTAGAATTAATTATTCCATAAATAAATTCTTATTTTTAAGATCTAAGTTTTATCAAGTGTTGTTATATAATATATAGTATTACACCATGATTCGTGAATAAATATTTATCTTTTCACTAGAATAATTGATATGAGATTTTGAGATAGACACCCATATATTCTTGGGAGTGTTATAAAGAGAAAAGGGTCATGTTTGAGGAGAATAACAAGTTATACACTAAATCTATTGATTGGAGGAATTTTAAGAGGATTAAAGAATATAATTAGTGGTTTTATGTGCACATCATTGATCTATATTCTATATGTTAATTATTGTATAATTGTACAAAATTAATAGCCATTTTCATACTCTATCCTCTATTCTTTGTTGATAAAAAATAAGAACTTGTGATGTAGGATAACAACCAATGACCACTAAATACATAACCACTAGACAAAAAGATCCAGTGATCCTTGAACAAATCTCATGTGTTCACATGTCATTTTATATCTCTTACTGTCTCTTTTCATCATTGTTTAATTAATCATTAATAGACCCTATACACTAACTAACACATTAATATCATTTGTTTTTTGGGAAATTTGTTTGGTCAAACTGATTCATCCACCACCCTACTCTCAATATCTCACCTTGGTACATCAGTAGATTGTATGTATTTTACTAAAAATATTCCCTAACCTATAATTTTTTATATAATAAAATAAAACATAACAATAAAATTAACATAACACATTTTTTATAAAACTATAAATCTGACACACCATAACACCATTATTTTTATGTCAACTAATTCACGCACATCTTTACACCTCAAACCTAAGGTGACTCTAAGATTATTCCTCAACCATTAGGTAAGCCCAATCTAAGTCCATCCTTAACTTACTAACAAGGCCCCCATAATTAAGTGGGATTTCCAACCTTCCTCATTCAACCCAAATAAATTTTTCCCCTATCTCTCATAGTTTTATCATGATCGCAAACACTCATCTTTGTTTCTAACAATTTAATTTAAGTGAGTTTCAGTGTTTTTATTAAATACTAAGTGACAGAAGTCATGACATATTTAAGATCATTTTAAGTCTTATTGAAGTATTTATCCTATCCATTACCATGCTTCAATATCATGGAAACATGTTTGAGTAACCTTATAAGTCCTTAGAAGGAAGAAAAACAGGCTATTCTTGAAGGTGGAGATATGCAGAGAGCACTAGTTTTTCGGTGCAAGGCACCAGACAACCAGTTTCATGTGTACTTTAGATATGGTGAATTAAAGTCCCATAATCCATCCAATTATGAAGGCAAAACTGATCTCGTCCTCCATGAATCCACTAACTAGCTGGTGGAGGTGTACCATCTAGTCAGTGCTAGTTCCAGAAGCACACCCAATTCTAAGTAATCCATCGGATACCCAATGAAGGCTATTGAGTATCTAGTGCTTACAAAGTAGGCTCTTCTAGGGAGCATTAAATATCATAAAAATAACCATTATGTAAATCTTCCTCAACTTTAATGTACTTAAAGAATTCTAGAATGCTCCAAGTCCTCTTAGATCATATAAAAGGAATCACTAGGCATATTAGAAGAATACCTTGCTTACCAATGATCCTATTTGATCTAATCAATGCCAAAGTGCTAGATTTCTCAAAATATTCTAAAATATCCATTTCTATTTGTATATCTCTCAAATAATCTCACCCTTTCTCTCGAATCTCTCATCCCAAATTGTAATCATCCATACAAGAGATTTGAAAGCATCTTTCTAACGGATTTTCCCAAAGAAATCCTATCTATTATCATTACCTTTATCCAATGGGTTCTTACTCAATAAAAGTGATGGATGGGTTCCTTAGATATCAACAAAGATCTAGAGGGTTCTCATAGACCATAATTGTGAGGTACTAGTTTCTTGATCACCACCAAGATCAAAGGATTAATAATACTAACCTATTGAGTCAAGAGGTAGATACATAGGGGCTCACATCGATCTATTTCCAAACTCCTTATCAATTTTGTTTCCTCTCTATTTACTTTATCACATTGCATAATTCCATATCAATTTTCATACTTACATAAATTTTATTTTATTAGTTCTTCACTTAACTTAATGTGATATTAACTTTATAAATCAAATATAATTTATCGATTATCAATCAATCAATTTATTGCTTTATTATTTCAAAATCATTTATTTGTAAATTAACCTTTTCTATCCACTTTAAATTTTTAAAATATTAATTAACCCCCACACCTCTTACTATATTTCTTTGACCAATAAATATATCCCTCATACCCACACAAAAAAGGTATCTCTAAACCTTTATTAGACCATAATAAATAACCCCTATTATTATATTCAATCCATTACATCAGTCAACAAATATCAAAATATTTATCATATAATCCACACAACAATAACACCAATGCACAAACATCAATTTCCTCAAAACTATGTTTTCCAAAAAATACTCACACACCAAGAAAAGTCCATAATTATTTTTCAATAAATCCTCCCACACTAAAACCATTTATCACAATGCACCAAACATTCAAAAATTACTTTAAATAACTCCAGAATATTTATTTTAAAATATAGCATAAAATTCAATGAAATTTATAACATAAGAGATAGTATGAGAATTCACATAGAACTTATTGCTTCCATAAAGTTTTCCCCCCGCATCCCAAGAATCGATAACCTCATGCAATAAAAATCTAGGTAAAATCCTTGATTTTAATTAATGTAATTTTTGAAAAATATCCTAAATCAAACCAAAATAGAGAAACACTCACTGGTTGGGGTGAAAACATTGATAAATATCACAATGAAACGAAATATCTTCATTTAATCCTTCTCTAGTACCCCTAAACAAAATTTCTCTAAATTAATCTGGTTTCACCATTCCTTGGTGAAAACCTTGAGTAAAATACCTAGATCTAACTGACTAAATAAAGGATAATGATAATAAAATACTAAAAGAGTATTTTAACTTAAATCCATGAGTCTTATATAGAAAGGAATCACCCTAAAACCCTTAAAAATGACCAATAAGTGACTCTTTTGTATAGGGATCAAAATAAAGAAGATAAGGATGTTTTGGGTAAAAATACAATATTTAAATGGAGTTTTTTAAATAATTTACAACTCAACTACATGATATCCTATAGCATGTGTCCCCTCTATCGAAAAAACTAGGATACATGTTCTCATTTCATAGTCTCCTGAATCATGTAGCCAACCATTCATTTTCCCTTATTTCCCCATTTTAAACTTGATTTGAACCCAAACTTCACACAATGCCTAAAAACACCTCCAGCACGTCCAAATTTCTCTAAACACCTCTAAATACCTCAAAACACCTCTAAACTCAATGAAACCTCATTGAATATAGATATTTCTCTTCAACCTAAAAAACAAGTCATGGTAAATCTACCTATCTAAAACATTTTCCATTCTTGAAAAACTATGTATAAGGCAATATTCCAACCCTTAACTAAAAATGTGGGCATGAAAAATATCCTTACTATCATGATTTTCACTCTCAAAAAAGTGATAATAAAATAAATATCCCACTCCTCATCCTCTGAGAATGATGATCGTTTATATGCTTCCCATTATTGAGGATCCATGTTCACTTTCAAACATTTTTAATAGTGTGTATCTATTATCTTGTTAACTACCATATCAATTGAAAAATTATCACTCTTTCAACTATACCATAGTGAAACCATACCAAATTTTCCTCCACCACGTTATCACATGCACCAGATAATGAATTAATCAGGAACAATATCAAGTCCCATACAATGGAAATAAAAAACCAATAATTAAACATTAGCTCATAAATCCATCACACCAACACCCTTGATTCATCCTGATTTTTTTGTTAAAATTCTATACTAAAATGAACACAAGAAACAAATTCTCTACACTTCCTCATTACCAAATAGTTTGATACTATCTTCCAAATAAATCTTGAAGCATTCATTACGTGACTCACCACAATTTCTCTACCTAATGATCAATCCTAATAACTATCACCTAGAACTCCCTTGATAAGTTTTTTTTAAAAGGTTGGGTCTAAAGCCTCATTTATTATTAAAAAAAAGAAAATACCGCTTTAACTAGGTAGAGGGAGACCCATTACATAGCTCGAAGGCCCAGTGGGCATTTAGCTCATTACACGGCCCGTAGTCCCAAAACAAAACATTTATTGACCTTCGGATTATTATAAAATATTCTATTATAGTCATGATATTAATATCAACCTCTAAGGTACACACTTATCAAAAACTAGTGGGAATACAACCAAAAAACTCACCAACCATTTACCAAGCACAATAATGATCCTTTTAGTTGGGAAAATCAAAGTTAATTATAAATTTAAAATCTTAATGAGTCTTGATTTCCCAATCTCACAATTCCTAATCTACTAATTAAACATTCCAAACCTATACTTAAAACCAAGATAAGGTTCATTGCTTCTCATACCATTAGTTATACCTTATAAATCCATCAATATACTTCATTAGTAATAATACACAATCTATCTCTGAAATTTATTTTAAAAACAATCAAAACACATATACCCCACTATAAAATTCATGAATTCCAAATATTTCCATAACCATGTTAACTATTACTTGTTATTTAGAACCAATTCACTCCCATATAAATCTCTATTTCTACCCCAATATCCATGTACCAAGATATTAGCTCATTATTAAATAATTTCTTAGATAATTCTAGTATTTATCTAGATACATACAATAACCTACTAAATTTTCAACTTCTATTATACTTCTCATGGAAATAGATTGTTTCAATGATGTAAGTAAACTACACCATTATAATAAAATGATAATAAAGTACAAATAAATCAATGAATTCCCCAACTTCATGCCATCTTATAGAAATCTAAAAGTAAACAAAAGGAAAAATATTGTGGTTCCTCCCCCAATCAATCAATACCATAACTTAACCACCCATAAAACTTTCCACAAAGGGATACATAAACTGTAAGGTTTGTTCTGAGAAATTTTTTCTAATTAAAGTGTTGGAACATCTAAAACATTACTTTAAAAAGTACACTTAGAAAAACCAAATGAAGGAAACTCACCTAACACGTGGATGGTCTAGAATAGTTGCAGTAATAATAACTATGATATAGAATACATAAGAAACATGGTTTTCTATGCATGAATTTTGGGATCATCCATGTTATATAGGAGGTTTAAGAGGAGTATTTCCTGATACAACACAAATACTCTAAAGGAAGTGGTGGAGTTGGCAGTAACTAATTCAGTATGATGAAGTTTGGATAGAACTCTAACTCATGTAGGATTAACTCTAAAGGGATTGCATAAGAATATATTGGATACTTTAAAAGGTAATATAATATTCTTCAAGAGGGATATGTAATGATAATAAATTATATTACATTTATTACTAGATTTTATAAGTTTTTTTGAGAGTTTGAATGGATATAGGGTCACCCACATAGATCTAAAGGCAATGGAACCATATCTAGTGGTTGGATACTATATAGATCCTCTCTAAAGAAATGGGATGAGGTTACTTGTTCAATGTGTTTTAGTAGAGAAATAAAGTTATTAAGGCTTGATATCAAAGGCTAAATGTCATAGTATGAAAGTGTGGTAGACATGAAGGAATAAAGGAATCATAAAATACAGTACTACTAGAATATCTATGGATCCTAGAAAAAGATACACAGTCTACCATGTATAGGTGACATTGTGGGAGTGCAAGAGTTGGGGCATTTTTATGGGATGAATTGGAGTAAACTTATTTTTCATATGATTAATTAATATAGAATATGTTTTCCCTGTAACTTAGGGTCTAGGTTAGGTTATCTAAAATATAGTGTTCCCTTATAACTCATATTTTCTCTCTATTATTTATCCTTTAAGGTGAAGTTAAAATGTATTCTCTCATAGAATAGTATTATGTTTCAAATCATTTAAATCTTTATTGTGATCTATTTTTTTATTTTTTTATTATATTTTATTGAGATTGGAAAATACTTGTCTGATGTGGTGGTGATTTAATGAAATTATTAGGGTGAAAGTACTTCTCAGTTCTAGAACATCGACTTCACAATGCCCCTCTATTCTAGTAGTTATAGGTATTGTTCTGCATATGATGTTCCAAAATGACTTCTCAAATTTGGGTTCTAGGTATAACAACTGGTATTAGATCTTTTTTTATTCTAGTGACTAATATGAAAACAAGTTTCATGAAAGATTGTGTTGTTCTGTTGACTAATATCACAACCATTGGTATCTTATCTTATATTATTCTAGTGATTAATGACACAACAAGTGTTATTAGAGATTTTTTGTATATTTTATCATATCATACCCTTGATAGGTGTTTCTTTATAGATCATATTAGTGCCTTTATGTATTTTATAATTAGTGGGAGTTAAATGTTTCTAGGTAATGGAATTGGAAAATCCAATTTTTGAGTTGATGGAATTCAATTGGAAGAAAGGTCAAGGAAAATGGGAAGATGAAACCTAAAGGAACATGGAAGGATTTTTGTAAGTTTTTGGCCCAAAATATTTTTACATTACCCAAAGGAATAAAACCAACAATGGAGTTGATGTTGACACTGGGAAATTTTTTTAAGGAGAGTGAGCAGATGCGAGTTAATAGGGACTGGTTTCATAGCTAGCATTATATAAGTAGAGGGTAAATTTATATGAGATTTTATATAGGGACCAAAACTTCATTTAAAAAGGTATGATTCCAAATGTTTCATCTAAAAATCTCATTCTAAAAGTAGTAAATAAATTATTTTTTAGTGTTGTTTAGTATTCTTGAGTTAGGGTCCTTTGACTCTATGGATTTTCACTCCAATCTCAAGATAATGGATGTAAGGAAATTTGTGACCATGAGTTTTTTATATCTAGATGGTTGTTATCTCAAGATCATGTAAGAGTTGTGATTTTATCTATGTAATAACCTGAACTTTTATAAATAAAATTAAATTAAATATTGAATTAAATGCCCTATTATGTATTATGGTTATATAAAATACATGCACTTAATTGGTTTTATTATATACTATCATATTTAAAAGAATATTAAGCACCATAACCATTGATAATATAGAAATTTAATAGTGATCATATGATTAGTATAAATATAGGGTTTTGATAAATCCAATTGATACAAACAAAGGAAGTGATGGCCTCAACTAGTAGGATTGTATCCTATGAATACCATTTATTAAAGATTATAGGGGATATAGAATCACTGGGAATTTCCTTCAACCAATCCCAAGCTAAGATCCAAAAACTAAAGCATGAGTTAAACCATTTATGGGAGAAGTTCAAGCTCATCAAGATCACATCCCAAACTATGTACGCCGAACCAGCCCATGAAAATTTCATTGTTGTGAACATTACCCTAAAGGAATTTGCTGGTTTAATAAATAGAAATGTATCAAGACCCTAATAATATGAATATATATAATTTATTTTCAATATAATAATAATTATATTTACTTCTTATTATTTTTACATTATTATTGAGTTTGGTTTTGATACGATAAAACACAAATTTTATTTTTGGGTAATATGTAATTTAAAAATAAGAGATTCCTTTTAATAAATTAATAATTTTTTAAATAAATGATATTTTAATAAATTATTATTATTAAATAATAACTATTTATTATATTTGATAATATAATTTTACAAAGTCAAAAATAATTTTTATAAGGGTTCGAAAACTACTATTGACAAAAACCTAGCATTTCTCAATAAATATCGATTCTTATTTTAAAATTGAAAATTAATATATTTATAAAAAAATTGTATAAAATAAATATTATTTTTGGAATTAAAACAACTAAATTATCCAATAGTTAATTTTTTCATAATTTTCTAGGACAGTTGAATTTTTAGTTAAAAATTAAATACGTTATAAATATACGGTGCGTATTATGACATAATAATGACCCAAAAGTGATGTAAAAACTATTATAAAAGGTATAAATGACAAAATATATGTTTCCAATTTAAATTAATGTGTTTTTTATTTTATTTGATAAATTTTATAAATCAATTATGAATCCTCTAAAACCTATATTATATTTTACGATTTTAAAATAATTTCTTTAAGAACATAACTCACTTCCACATCACCAAGGGTAATATTTTAATAATTTAGGGCCTTTGACTTATAAAATAATTAAAACCACTTATCTTCTGAAAAAAATATGTTCAAAAACCATGGTAATATTTTTGTTTTTGGTTACTTTATTTTATAGAGTCAAAAACCTAAGTTTGGGAAATAATAAAGAACTCCCCTCTATTTTCCTATATAAACCCACTCAATCTCTCATTTATCTTCAATAAAAAAACTTCATATCACATAATTAATCTTCCCTCATATCTCTAGAGTCCTCCCAACATTCCCCCAATCTCTCAAGAAGCTCCTACCAAGGTTTTGGAATCACACTCTTAGGGTAAGGGATCCTCTCCTTCTCCTCTTTATTCAAGAATATTCATTATCTTATGCCTTTTATCTCTAATTACTAATGTTAGGAGGTGTTATTACATATCCACCCTACTTTATCTTATGATGTATAAATGATGATATATCCCTTTAAATCTCATTAATCCCTCCCATGAACATTTATGTACCCCCGTTATGTTGCTGAAATTTCACTGCGATTTTCCATGCCAAACAATTGTGTAGTAAATACCCGTAGCCACTTCTTATAAAGGGTGTTTACCTTTATGCACTTCTAATTCTTTCAATTGTAACTTACATGTATATAATCCACACTAAAATATTATGGGATTAAATTTGATGAAATTTTTTCTTATTTATATGATCTATGTGGCACACTTATACATGTACATGATATGATTATGATGGGTATGCCCAGATAACACTCCAATGCATTGGGTGTTGTTTTTAGTATCATGAGATACCATGTATAGTGTGTGATAGGTTATCTTAAGAACATTATGTTATGTTTTCTTTGTGTTTAACCTTGACTTATTCATATGATATCATGTTTTTAAGTTGTTGCCACATTCACATGTTGCCTTTATGTTATCATGGTATATCATTCATCATTGTTCATGTTTATGACTATCACCCCTTTTTTCCCATTAAAATTCATATTATATAAAACATGTAATACATTCTTCATGTTATTCCATGTTTATTCCCTTACTGGTCTTTATAGATCAACATTTTTCTTATGTATGTCCTCAGGTTATCCCAAGCAGTTTTTAGAATGAAGGAATAATATGATCATGTTGAGGAATTTTTCAATAATGTTAATGTACCCCCTATTTTAGGTTGTTATGTAATGTACCTAATTTCAAAATACACTATAATTATTTATATTCTAGGTTTTATTATTTGTATTCATAATTAATAAATCATGAATTTATGTGTAATAAAAACAAGGGTTTTCATGATCTAGATTATGGAATGTATTCCTACTGATTCTATAAGAGAGGTGGTATATTTTGAGGCTCCAAAAGTATTGGATCTCGATATAATATCATAATATGTGAAGTTTTTATATTGAAGTTTTATATATAGAATGAGTAAATTCATGAAAATATATCCAAGGTAGTGGAAAAGTGTGAGAGGAAATTGTATCTAATTGAGGTTTTATAAGGAGTGGTGTATATCGGACAATAAAATCCTAGAAAAAGGAAGCAATTACATGGGAATATTATAACACTTGAGTGATTGGGAGGATGTAAATCCTGGTTGAATAGAAATAAGGAAGCTTTAATATATTGAGTATAGAATGTGTGGGATTATAACCTTAGAAGAAATGGAAGGTGTTCTTCATAGAAGATAGTGGAACCAAGGATCTGATGTTTTTTTATTTACTCTCATAGAATTTCATTGTATCCTTATTCCATCCTCAACAATATATATTGAAGTTATGTAGATGTTTCTTCTCAATCATAAAGTCTAAGGTTCAATTCATAATGTTCATTTAATTTAAAACTATATAAGAAAGAAAATCATGTTTATTGTAATGTTGTTGGTGTGTTTGTGAAGAGTTAAGAACATTATAAGTATTATACCTCATAATGAAGTCTTTAGAAGCTATCATCGATGAAAAAATTGATTCCAAGAGGGATAGGGATATCCCAAAGTCATTGTAATGTTTATTTTTTATGAGTGGTGATAAAATACTTGGTCTTTTTTCAGCTTTGAAATAATTACTTGTGGAAGGTTATAAAAGTATAAAATGTCATATTTGATAAGTGAGGATCCTATTAAGGATTTTAATATGGAAAAATAATGTATTTGGATACAAATTAATTGTTCATATCTTGTTTTAATTGATCAATAGATATTTTTTATTCTAGATTGTTGTAGTGGGAGTATGATAGTTTGATGATACCAAACTTTCTAGAACCAGTTTTAGATGGAGGTCAGTTCTTATGGTATCACTAATTTTAGATGCACTAGAATCTCTAGATTTATGTAATATCAATGGTATAGTATCATAATTAAATTTTCATAATTAGTGGTTCCATAATCATGGTATAAGGAAAAGTATTTTTGATGGTGTTTCAATATTTTAGGTGATTCTCAAAGTGAGTTTTTTAGAGGAAACATCATAGATAAATTAGAGGATTCCAATATAAAATATAGTATAATAATGTTCTAGAAATTCTAGGGATATTTTTGACTCAATAAGAACTAGATTATCAGAATCATAGTGGAGGGATACACCAAAACTATAGAAAAATGAATCCTGGGAAATGGCCAAAGGACTTGGTGAAATCCTTGAGAATAATATTCAAGTGAAATATTATTAGGCTTAACCTATGATAAAAATTATCAAGTGGGGTGTTTTTAGGTTTAGTGTGAGAAATTATTTCTAGTTAGCATGTTGGAACATCTAGAATATGTCTTTCATAAGTACACGTGGAAGAATTAAACAAAGGAAACTCACTAAGAACCTATAAGGTCTTGAATGGAGGCAGCAATAATAACTAAGAGCTAGAATACATAAGGAACTTGGTTTCAGATGCATGAACATGGGAAACATTAATGTTATAGAATAAGATTAATAGGAGGATATTCTAAATGCAACATGTAAGTTCTTGAGGAAGAAATGGAGTTGACAACAACTTATTCTGGATGATGAAGTGAAAAAGATCTCTAACTCATGTAGGATTAACTCTAAAGGACTTGAGTAATAATATATTATCTATTTTAAAAGGTTATATAATATTATTAAATATAATGATAATTATTTAGATTAAACTGATCACTATATTTAGAAAGTTTATTTGGGGGCTTTAAATGGATGAAGGGTTCCTCACATAGATCAGAAGGTGGTGGCACTATATCTACTAGATGACTGTTGTAGAGCTCATCTATAAATGGATGGGTTGAGGTCACTTGTTCATTATGTTATGGAAAACCACTAATCTTTCAAATGTTTGATATAAGAGGATAAAGGTTATAGTTTTAAAGGGATTTAGACATGAAGGGGTAGAGGATGTGGAATACAGAGTGCTACTAAAGGATTTGAAGAGTTTAGAAAAGATCCTTAAGTTATCATGTGTGGGTAACATAATGGGAGTGAAAGTGGAAAGACTTTATCTTGGGAAGCATTGAATAAATATTCTTTCATATTTGAATAGTGTGTCTAGAAGATAGTTCCCTTATAACTTAGAGTCTAGTAGGGTTCTCTATAATATGAGGTTTCTATTGGAGTTAGTTTCTTATAATCAACTAATTTTTCATTTATATTACCTATATATTCATTAATTTGAATGTTAATAAAATATCTTACCATATATTAATAATTTTTCTATGTAACTTTAATGTGATAATTTTTTGGAGTATTTGTTGAAATGAAAATCTCATAATCAGTTCCCCACTATGATGATAACCTTGAAATGCTATGGAGATATTCTTAAAAAATTTCCTATAGTCATATGACACATCTTAGGGGACAAAAATGATGTATACTATCAGGTGAAAATACTCATAAGTATATGAGAATTAATCTCATTAATTTCTCACTTGGTAATCCTTAATATGGGAGATTATGAGGACATACCCGTGAGTAGGAATTCCACATGTTTATGTGTCATTATAAATTCCAGTCAATGAAAGTGCGTAATTATCCTTGGACTTTATGATTATTATTGATGTATATCATGAGTCATGTACTTTTTTTTATTGATGAAAATTATGAAATTATATATTCATAGTGAATTAGGATGCGTTGGGTACATCATGAGTGATATGTTATTGATGAATAAATCAAGGAAATGTTTGTATTTTACATGTTTATGGAAGTTGATATCACAGACCATTGATTAGAATGAAATTTTGGAACTAAATTCCATGGCCATGATGTATTTATAGTTTCATTATATAATCAAAAAAATATGTATCAATCATATAGGTTGATGACACAGGTATGAAGCCTTCCTAATGATATATTGAGAAAATTGGATTATATTACATAGTTAACATTTGTATGTAGTTTTCGATATTATAGTAATCAAATTTTTCCTCTAGGGTGTATTTATGTGTTGATATAGGATGATATTGGACTTTAGGAAAACTCACCTAATGCCATTGAGTAAGAATACTATAGGGTTACACACTTAGTGATTCTATTTATCTCAATTAAATTCTATCTAAATTTAATTATTGGAATAAATATTATTCTTCTATCTATGGAGTAATATTTAATCAGGATTTATTATTCGTAAATTTACAGTCACCATATTTATGTCTGGGTTAAATATTAAAATAAATATTTATTCATAGGATTATGAATATTAAAAATATTTATTTATCTAATATACAATGTTTATAATTCAAGGTTTGGTAAATGCAGAGGAGGAAGTGTGGACTAAGTTACCAGGTACAGTGAGAATGATATATTAAATATCATGAAAATAATTATTAATTTATTTATTTAAAGAAATGATATTCATTTTATCTAATATTTTAGATCATGTTAAGAAAATAATAATTATTATTATTATAATTTAAACATGGGGTTCACTAGGGATTAATAGAATAATAGAGTACCTGTATGAAATTATTTATTCTCCATCATATCTCTATAAATACTTGGTTATATCATTTCATAGGGTTAACAGTTGTTGTGCACTACAAATCCATTTTTATATTCTTACAACCCTAGATAGTATATTCTCTTAAATTCCCTCAAGAACTAAGGGATTATACTTTCCTCCTCCTCTCAATAATGAGAGAATAAGAATCAATCCTTTAAAGGATTGTGTGTTAGTCAAATGGAGTGATGCAAGATGATCGGCATCATTATGGTGGAACCCAGAGTACTATCAAATATACTTCAAGATCACAAGGGAAAGTGTCGATCACTACTCTAGGGATTCAGATTTATATCCTCTTGACACAATGGTAGTAAAATAAAATGAAGTTATAAATTATCAATGCATTCTTTGAAGAAAAAATTCTCAAGATCAAGGTGATTTTTCTAGTTAAATTAAGTATAAATATAATTAGAAAATAATACTCTCTCTTAGTTATGAAATTATTTGTCAATAATTATCAAATTAAATCATTATTCATATTTTTTTTAATGTGAATTGTGGGTTATTCATTTAACTAGAAAAAAGTTGAGTTTGGCTTAACCAAAATAGGTGTTTAATCTATGTTTGAAACCTTCAAGTGGTATTAGAGTAGTCACGTTTAAATTTATAATTATTTATTAATAATTGATCTTTATATGCACTTACCATTAGTTTTTCATTTCTAGTAATTCATTATTTAAATTCAAAAGCTCATATTTGTTCTTCTTCTTCTTCATTCACCTTCATATAACCGATAAAGGGTTAGTAATACATAAAGAAAATATAAGCATCCCATCTAGTGGTGCCAATAATTATGGTCTAATAGCACGGGGTTACATGGTGTATAGCTCAAAACTACATGTTGTGTATCCTTGTTCATTGAACCAAGATGAGTTACAAATTTATTATGATGTGTTGTGTAATAAATGGAATGAATCATCATTACACACTACATATTGACTTGTCCTGGCTAGAAAATGGATTTACAGACTACACATAGACACATTATATAGTCCATGAATTTTCATGGTGGAAAATAAATAACCAAAGACACATTGTGTATTTCATAAGATAAATTTATATATACATATTGGATACATTTATATAAGGTTTATTCATGTTTTATTTGATAATTCACTGGGTTTTGGTTTGTTTTTACAAGAATTAATAATTTAGGACTCACAGGAATAAATGATTAAAAATGGAAAAAAAAGTTTTACACATCATGAAAGGAGTTCACAGCATGTATTCCTCATTCACAGCATCCCTTCAAACCAAAGGTCATCCCATGAGAAATTACATGACATGAAGAATTTATAGGATATGTAAATACATTACATGGTGTGAGATTTTAAATTTTCAATTCCTGCTGAAATTACACAACATCTAGAGAGTACAATACATGAAGTGAATACACAACATGAATAAATTTACATGATGTTAGTTTTCAAAATTTTATCCCACCAAAGATACGAGCCATGTAATTTGCAAGATTAAATAATTTCAGAGATATCTACCATATATTAATTACACAACAGAAATCCCAATTACACGTAGTGTAAAAGTCATGACTGAATCCACGTAAAGAAAATAAATGATGTGAATGCTTTACATGTCATGTAAATTTTGTGCCTATATAAATTTTAATGATGCCTACCGCTGACTAAGAGCTCGAGATGCCATTTTTTCTCATTTTATCATCTATTTATTCTTTTTTTTTCTTCCAAAGTCAGTTTTAATTCAATCCTTTACTTGTTTTATCAAATAATTTTTCATTGTTTGTAATTATATATCCATTCTTCAATCATTTAATTCTATTTCTATTTCAATTATCATTCGATACTTTTTTCCATTCTACATCAATGGTCACTTAATTCTTTCTTATTTATTCATTCAAAATAAGTGATTGATTTATTCTTTTCTAAATTTCTAGTGTGAATTTCTTTAATATAAATTTATTTATGATTATTCTTAGCATGTTTATTATTACTTTGCTTTTGTTCAACACTGTCATGTGTGGATAAAGCGTTTAGGGTTAGGAGTTGAGAATAAGGGTGTTTTTGAGCCTAATGAATCTATAATTTGAACCTTGGAAATCCTATGGGTAATAATTAAGTTAAAAACAATTATTTATCACATTCTCTCACATAGCCCTAACCATGGGAGGTGTAATTTAATGAACCTCACCTAATTGCAGTTGAGAAGGATATGGCCATTAGCTTATGACACTTTATACCATAGAAGCTAAGCATAATGTATCTAGATTTTTATTTATAATTGGACTAAGGGATAGTTGTAGAGTAGGTAGATCCAATTGATGACCCTTGCACCACTTCATAGCCTAATCAATAGAACTATCCCAAGCTAGATCTAGGATTATCTTTTTCCTAAATCCCTAAAATTGACACTAATCCCTTCTTTGTTATTTGATCTAAATCCAAACTACCTAGTTCTAGTGAAACCAAATCTGAAGAGTGGTTGTAAGGAATCCTTATATAGGGTTTGAATTGTTGGGTTTATTATCTTCCAATTGTCCCTATGGGTTCAACCTTGCATTGTCACTTTATTATGCCTTAGTAGTAAGAATAGTTTGGGAACAATAATTTTAAACCTAATACATGCTCATACAAAATTAACAACGTTTTGTAGGCTAGGTCAAATTTTTGGCACCGTTTCCTTGGATACTATTTCTTAGGCACAGTAGCCTTCAGATCAAACCTAAGATTACCTCACCTCCCCCCCCCCATTCTTTTTTACATTTTTCTCCCTCATACACACCTACATACTCTCTCTTTTCATTATTTTAGTGTATGTATCATGGTAATTTGACTCATTCAAAGAGCCTTGATGCTCAAGAACAACATAATTTTTATATATAGATACAAATATATCTTTTTGCATGTTGTCGATCAAATATGGTTGACCGCAGCAATCATGTACTACCCAACCAGAAAAATATGCAATATGTTCCACCTGAATAGAAAGGATAGAAACCCTTTCTGCAAGAGAGAAACATTATAGATTATGGATTTTTGTACATAAGTGGTGTTATTCCTAGAATTGTGCGTCCTAATATCTAAGTGAATACTTTATAGATCAAACCTGAACTTATCCACATGATCCAAAACATGTTTCAGTTTATAGGAATTTAGAGTGAAGAACCTCGTCATAACATTTAAAAGAATTAAAATTTTGAGACACATTTCACAACCAAGGTATCTCCTTTGATGTCATCATAATTCATGTATTTCCCTTATCCTTGCGTGACAGAGCCAAGGATTGGATCAAAAGACAAGATTATGAATCAATCACAACTTGGGACAATCTAGCCAATAAATTCTTAGATAAATACTTCCCACCAATTTGAACATGAAAACTTCGAAATGATATACATAACGTCACCTAGACAGAAGTAGAATCATCTTGGGAAGCTTGGGATCATTTCAAGGAGCTAACTCTAAAGTTCCCACATCATAGATTTGATGTGTGTCTTCATATTCAAACATTCTATCAGGGACTCCAACCTTATGCACAAACTATAGTGGATGCCGCCGTAGATTGCAGACTCGTTCTTAAGACTCCTGAAGAAGGCCGAGCACTTCTATATGAGTTCTATCAAAATTCTAGTCTTTGGTAGAGATATTGAAAACCGCCTCAGCATGTGATACATCAAGTGTAAGAGAACACCCACCTAATGGCATAAGTATAATACCTTACAAATAAGCTCAAGTCATTTCAGTTACCTGCTTTGACACTACCACATCCTTCTCCTATTATGGAGATTCAATCATGTGAAATGTGTGAAGTTCCGCACCCATATCAGGACTATATAGTGATAGTAGAAGAAACTCAAATACCATATTGTAATTATGTAAATTATAATCAATAATTCCATAAATTTCAGCAACCACAGCAGTACCAACAATAATATTATTATCAAATACCAGATCAGCAACATCCATAGAAAAATAATCAAGGATATTTTCAACAGAGTAGTGTCCAAGTGCCACCAAGAAATTAGGGAGCTCCGATTTTCCTACCTCAAAATCCATTTCCTCGACCTCAACAACCTTTAACCCATAGATCTAAGAAATTTGTACCTACTTAGAAATAGTAAATCGAACAAGATCCATAAAGGAAACTATAACAATCCCCACCTTGATAGTCAAATTTGGATAGATTTCTCACTAATTTTGTGAAAAAAAATGGATCATAGGATGAACACCTAATAGAAAGAGATGTGAAACCAAATAGATACACTATGAAATCTTGAGCACCAAATGGGTCAAATCTCAAAGACCTTATCACACTGATTACCAGGTACGTTACCTAGTAATACTGATACACACCTAAGAGAATAGGTGGAGTGTATGGTTTTTAGGAATGGGAAAGTGTTGTACTTTCAGACTCCATAAAAATGTGAGGAAAAGAAGTTGGAGTAACCTGAGAAATGTGCAATAGTCATCAGTGAGGATGAAAATGATAGAACAAAGGAAGTTTGTTGAAAAAAAAATTAGGATTCAAATTCAACTAAAAAATCTCTAATAAAATAGAAATTATAAATGTAAGATGTCTATGTGGCACCGCTAGATTATAAATCCCCTCACCCTTTCCCAGAAAGAATGATTAAAAGAAAGATCGAGGGGTAGTATAAGAAATTTTTAGCAACGTTTAATCAATTAAACATCAGCATACCCTTCACAAAAGAAATTTCACAAATGACTACCTATGTGAAATTCTTAAATTAATTTCTTTCAAACAAAAGGAAGATAGAAGACCTAGGATTCGTCTCTTAAAGAAAATAATTCTCTATTGTCATTCAGTAAAATCTTACACCTAAGATGTGAGACTCTGGCAGTTTCTCTTTTCCTTTCACTATAGTGGAATGAAACTTCAAAAGAGTATTTTGTGATATGGTCATAAGAATTAACCTCATTCCTATGAGTGTATTCTGAAATCTAGGGATTAAGAATCTAAAACCAACAAGAGTGGAACTTTAACTAGATGATTGATCAGTCGGGTATCTTCAAGGACTTATCAAGGATATTTTAGTTAAAGTTGTAAAATTCATCTTTCCTTCATATTTCTTCATTTTATACATAGAGGAAGAGGTAGGAATTTCCATTATTTTAGGGCACCCATTTCTTTCCACTGGGAAAGAATTGATTGATGTAAAACAAGGGTGACTGATATTCATTGTACGAGATGAACAAGTCATTTTTAACTTAGTAAAATCTTCCAAGAAAGGTGATAATTCTTAAAACTATCAATACATATCTCTTACTGATGAGAAATATGATTATATGATCACCATAAAGATAAAGAGACATTTTCTCCTTGTGAAGATGAATGTAGTGACTATGAGGATGTAAATTGCATTGAACCATTGAAAAGAGACACTATACCACCATTCATACCCTTTTCCATCAAGACACAAATGTTGGAACTGAAAACACTACTGATCACACTCAAGTACCCATTCCTAGAGACTAAAACTGCACTTCCAGTCATTATCAACTTAGATCTGACCCAAATATAAGAGGAAAAGTTGATTAATGTCCTAAAAAGGTACAAGAAATCAATTTCCTAAGGAATAGATGACATTAAAGGTATAATCCCCATAATCTACACCCACAAGATATTGTTGGAAGATGGTGTTAAACCCAAACATCAACCCCAAAGGTGACTCACTCCACTAATGAAAGAAATCCTCAAGAATGAAGTGCCAAAACTTCTAGACGTTGGAATAATATTTTAAATCTTTGAAAACAAATGGGTGATTCCACTATAAGTAATTCCAAATAAAGGTAGCCTAAACTTTTTGAAAAATAATGAAGACAAGCTAATCTCAACTCGAACCATCACTGGATGGTGAGTATGCATCAATTATAGAAACTTCAATATGAAAACCTAAAAGGATCATTTTCCACTACCCTTTATGGATAAAGTGATAGAGATAGTAGCTAGGAATGAATTATATTATTTACTATATGGATATTTTGGGTACAATAAAATTGAAGTTGACCAAGAAGACTACTCTAAAACTACGTTCACTTGTCCCTTTAAAAACTATTCCTATAGAAGAATTTCATTTGGAATGTGTAATGCACCAGAAAATTTTCAATGGTACATGAAACATATATTTCATGATATGGTGGAGTAATTACTCAAAATATTTATGGATGATTTCTTGTTATATGGAAGATCCTTTGAGGTGTGACTGAGTAATTTGGACCTATTATTACAAAACTGTAGAGAAAAATGTCTAGTATTAAGCTGGGAAAAATATCACTTCATTTTCTAAGGATGCATACTCCTCATACATAAAATCTCAAACTAAGGTATGGAAGTAGATCCAGTGTAATTAAAAATAATTTAATACTTACCTATGCCTACAATAATAAAATTCATAAGGATCTTTCTAAGCCAAGTAGGATTCTAATTTTGCTTCATTAAAGACTTTAAAAAAGTAGTTCACCCCTTGAAAAACTTATTATTGATGGAAACTCTTTTTAATTTCACTGAAGAGTGTCGATGGGAATTAAATACCCTAAAGAATAGTTAGGTGGCCTCTCCTGTCATCATTTCACTAGATCGGGATAAAGACTTTGAGTTGATGTGTGATGTTAGTGACTTCACTATGGAAATTGTTTTAGGACATTGGTTCAGGAATATCTTTTGTCCCATTTATTATTCCAGTCACACACTGAATGATGCTTAGGTAAACTATATGACCACTGGAAAGGAACTTTTGGAAGTAATATGTTCATTTTAAAAAAATTCTCATACCTTGTACTGTACAAAGTATTCATCTACACTGATCATGCAATACTTAAATATCTATTGGCTAAAAATGATGTAAAACCGTATCCGATATGGTGGATCCTACTATTGTAAGTGTTTGATATATTCACAAAGGACACAAAATGAAATGATAACATCATCACTGATCATATATCCAATCTTCCACTACCTAGAATTTATGATGATGATAATTTTAATATCGAGGATGAATTTCACAATGAAACCCTATACAAAATAAATACTCATATATGCCTGTGGTTTTTGGATATTGAAAATTATATTTCTATGAGATCACTCTACCCTAACCTCTCGTATCAACAAAGGAAGATATTTTTAGTCAAATATTCACATTACTATTGGGATTAGTTGATACTTTTTAAGTTCTATGTTGATGGCTTAATGTGGCACTATATCCCAGAAGACAAAACAAAAAAACGTACTTCACATGTTTCATACGTCGCCATCTAGAGGGCATCATGAACCTGAACATACTGTGGAAAAAATACTATAAATAGGATTATATTATCCCACACTCCACAATTATTCAATAATCTTTGTTCAAATATATGATTAGTGCCAATGAATAGTCACCATAGGGAAAATAAATGAAATGCCCCAAAATCCCATCTTGGAATTCAAAATATTTAACTTATGGGGGATTGATTTTATTGGACTATTCCCTATTTCTCACAGGAATATTTATATCCTATTTATCATTGACTACATCTCAAAATGGGTAGAAGCTAAGGCTACCACTCATGAAACAACAAAAGTGGTCATGAATTTTATAAATAAAAATATCTTCTCAAGATTCGAATTCCCTTGATTACTCATTATTGATCGAGGAATGCATTTTAAAAATAATTTCTTCAAGGGATTATTTGAAAATTATGGCATTCATTATAACATTAGAACACTCTACCACCCACAAAAAAATGGTAAGTATAATTTTTAAATAGGGAAATTAAAAAAATCCTAAATAAGATAGTGAATAAAAGTAGAAAGGACAGAAGCATCAAACCAAATGACACACTTTGGGCGTATTTCACAATATAAAAGTTTCCCATTGGCACTATTATATTATGACTTGTGTATGGAAATACATTCCATATACTAGTGGAATTAGAGGATTACTCTTATTGGGTAATAAAAAAATTAAAAATGTATGATAAAAAATTAGGGGAATTCATAATGCTCCAAATAGATGAGCTAAAAGAAATTAGAAAAGATTCCTATGAGAATACCATAGTTTTTAAAGAAAAGATAAAGAGGTTTCATGACCGGTGCATTGCATGATGAATCTTTACATTGGGGGATAAAGTTCTATTATTCAATTATTGGTTAAAATTATTCCCTATAAAGATAAAATCACAATGCTCGGGTCCTTAATAAATGATTAAAGTTTTACCATATAGAGAAATTGAAATTCAGAAAGGTGTAGAACCACCCTTCAAGGTTTATTGGAAAAAGGTTAAAAATTTATCAAGAACCATTCCATGAAGGTTGTGTCCTCACTTTAAAATTCATTTGAATCAGAGGATGTCTAGATTTTGATGGAAAATAAAGCACTGAATAGGAGGTAACTAGGGTCGGTCTAATAGGATAGAATAGGGTTTCAATAAGTTTAGGAAATTCTTAGGTCATGTCAGAGGTATAGGACAGAGGTCTTATCCAAAAAGAGGCACAAAACACCAATTTCACATCATGTAGTAATTACATGACATGTAAATGTCATGGCCCAAAAAAACCCAAGCTTTAACATTATGTATGTAATATATGACATGTAACTTTTAGGTGTATTTAAAAAGTAAAGAAACCCTATGTTCACAACAAAAGCTTTCCCCCCTATTTTTTCTCCTCTCGTGGGTGATCCCCCCTCCCAAACAATCTCTCGACCTCCCTCTCCACCACTAGTTATCCCTCTTTTCACTCCTCACATAACCCTAATCTTGGATTCCATTCCAATATGGCCCACACCAAAATGACCCACTCTTATCCTACCAAACACACACTCGATCACAATGATCTACCTCCGCCTAAGCGTCAGGCAGCTGCTTCTCCACCACGACCCGATTAGACACTATTTCCCCTACCCCTTCTATTACCATTTCCACCATTAACCCTTCTACATTCTCACTTGCACCACACATTCCCACAGATATCTAGCATGCTCTTTAGTCACTTTAGTAGAACCAGTTCCAGATCTGTTACCACATCAACATTCCCTTTATCCCATCGTCCCACTTCACTAGCTCTCCCCCACCACCAGTCACTACATCATCCCACCCTCCACCATTAGTTGTCTATTCTTCCACACCATTTACTACCCCTGTATCCACCCTGATCGACCTACTACCAGATATTTTTAACCCTACTACCTAGCATGATTTCCTAGAAAAGTAGGCCTAACAGGTCAAGGGCCCCACCATTCCATCTCTATTTGAGGTTTCCCTTATCAATCCAGTTTCTAGATGTATGGCCATAGTACGGATCAGCACCCCACTCCCTTCATTTCTAACTTATCCTAACTCTAGAACCACAACACGTGCCTCAGCGATCGATGATCCTACCCCTGCCTCTATAGATGATATTGATTTGGCGGGGTAGATCGAGAGACCTTCTCTTCAGGAGGGGACTTCTGATGTGGATATCAGAGACACAAACCATATTTTTTAGTTATGTTATTGTACCCCCTCCCCTATTGTACTATTTCCTGAGTATGTTTTATGTTTTTTACTTGTATTGTATTTTCCATTTATATACTTTTTATTATATATATGTGTGTGTGTTTGTATTTGGGATATAGTTTTTGTCTACAATCCTTTCTTATTTTATTTATTTTATTTTATGCATTCATTTAGATTTTTCTAGCTCATATGTATCATATATGGTCAATGATGAGTTAGTTAGTCCATCAAATCGCATCCCCAATGAGATCTATCAGTGTTTCACTGATATACAGAGATATCTTGAGGAGCTCCAGCTCCAAATCCATCCTCAATAGGAGCCTCCTACATGAAGAGCATGAAATCTATTCCTACCACATAAGCTTCATGATCAATACCTTCTTGAGATGGTTAATCCTTACAAATGTCCCCATTAGCATGACAACACCACCACCAATTCCTACAAGAGGCAATGGACCTATGAGTTGATGGATGCTGCTGATTGATTTTCAGTCCATCTGTCTGATTGAAAACATCTTTGTTATAACTTATGGGAGGCAACCCATATTTTTGTTTTCATAGTTTTATAAAAGTTTTTTAGGACCCTTTTCTTTTTTTTTTGATGGTCATTCATCCAAGACCGGTTCATTGTAGTTTTATCCATGAATTTATCAAAAAAATATTTAACTATAAAATTGTTCTCCTACATATTTTTCTACAATCATATCGATTACCCCTATGTGCTAATGGTTTATCTAGTGTATATATTTTTTTCTAGAAAATTTTATGGGTTACAGGATTTCACACCATCCCCTAATTTTCCCCATGACATGGCATTCATTATAATGAGATATTGATTCCCTAATTTTCAATTCATAATTTCCATTTCATATTTTTTTATATGCTATTGTTGCTTCCTCTCCCACTACCATATCATAAAAAAGTGAGATAACTATTTCATGTTAAGTATGGGGGGACACTTTTGAGATTTCATGATATTATGCCTGGATTTTTATTTATTCTCATTGGTCTAAGAGAAATTTTCCATTAAAAATCATGATTTAAATTGAAACCTCATTGCACCCATTTTAAATAAAATAAAGAGTGTGGTTAGAAAATGTTTGTGGTCTATTTTTATTCTTTTTTAGAATTATAGCATGATTACTAAGTTGAATAATTTAATTCAAATTCAATATTATTGAAATTTATTTTGATTAACTTATTACTAGATTTTATACCCTGAGTGGTTGCCAGATATTTTATATGCTCCCATTCCTGAGAGGATTCTATAAACATATTTTCATATTATTATCTGAGCATATTTCTTGAGAGACACCTGGGGCGTGTAAACCTATCATAACTTGCATTGAGATCTTATTGAGTGTATGACTGAAAAAATATAATTTTAAAATTATTGAGTCAATTTTTGATGATCCACTTATCCTGAGACCCACCTCTAGATTTATCTTTCATTGGCCTATAGTAGCCATGAATGACCTTTTTAGGATAGAGTTGTTTTAATCCTTTTATCCCTCCTACCCTACTCTTGGTTATTATGCATAGTTTTCTTGTGAAAAAGTGTGGGGGATTTTTCATATCTACTACATGTAGGATGATTGATATTGAAAATATGTATAGTATAATTTTCACTAGATTGATGGTTCATGATTGCCTTCGGTATTCCACTATGATTTTCCAATTACTAAAAATGGATTGTATATTAGGAGGGTCCAAAATCACCATTTCCATACTGATGATTTTCACATAAGAATGTATGTGGTTAGGTTATGGATTTAAGACCTATCATGATCATGATTTTTGAAAAATAATATATATATATAATAAAAAGAAAAAAATAAAGGAATGAGGCACATTCTTTATGCCTATTTCCATATTCATGGACCTACTTTGAGTTGTTGGTAGAATGAGAAAATTATTGTACAAGAGTATTTTTATTGAACTATTCACAACTATCATGCATTATACTATAAAGCTTACCCTCCATTTTAAGATGTATTTTTTATTATCTACCCACCTACCCTCAGCCTCAAATTCATTTGAAGCTTATTTATTAACCCCTCGTGATTAATATTGTATTTTTTTATGAAGTGGAGACTCTAGAACCAATGCAAGCATATTGTTAGGAATGTGTATTCAGGGTATGAGAATAACTCCTATTGCATTTTACTGTGAGTGTTCAGAGAAAATTCATTCTGAGGTAGATCGAAACATGGGTATAGTGTTTAAGGAATAGTTAAAAGATTATAATTAAAGGAAAATGAATTTGGTTAAATAATTTTATCATGAATGACTTCATATACAGGTGTGATTCTGGAGGACCACCATTTTTCACTAATACTTAGTTTTATTTACTTGGTTGAAATGCATGTTTCCTGTTTAAAAATTATTATATTTGGGATTTTTGTTGAGATGTTTATTACTTGAGGATAGGTATTTTTTTAATTATGGGATAATTTTATAAGAAGAATTTATATATACATATTGGATTCATTTATTTAAGGTTTATTCATTTTTTATTCAATAATGTATTGGGTTTTGGTTTGTTTTCGTAAGAATTAGTAATTTAGGACTCAAAGGAATAAATTCTCAAAAATGGAAAAAAATACGTTTTATATGTCATGAAAGGAGTTCATGATGTGTATTCCTCATTCACATCATCTTGGTGGACCAAAGGTTGGACCGTGAGAAATTACATGACATTAAGTGTTCACAGTACATGTAAATACATTACACGACATGAGATTTTCAAATTCCAATTCCCACTGAAATTACACAATGTGCAGAGAGTACAATATGTGAAGTGCATACACGACATGCATAAATTTACAAGATGTGAGTTTTCAAGATTTTATCCCACAAATCATATGATTCATGAAATCCTCAAGATTCAATAATTTTGGAGATATCTTCCAAATATGAAGTCCATTGCGTCAATCCCAATTACATATCATTTAGAAGTCAATAAAAATCCAATTAAATAAAATACATGATGTTAATGTATTACACGTCGTTTAACTTTCAT
This sequence comes from Viscum album, assembly GCA_963277665.1. Lineage (NCBI taxonomy): Eukaryota > Viridiplantae > Streptophyta > Magnoliopsida > Santalales > Viscaceae > Viscum > Viscum album. The sequence goes on along the minus strand of OY728125.1, from coordinate 1,488,802,847 downwards.
GCATATATATATTTTGGTGATTCCTGCCATGGACAGAGAGCTCAGGGCACCATTTTTCTCTCATTTTCTCCTATATTTCTTATTATTTTTCCTTTTAAACTCAGTTGGGATTCAATACCATCTTGTTTTATCAAATAATTTTTCATTGTCTATCATTATAAGTCCATTCTTTAATCATTTATATTCTATGACAGTTTTAATGCATGTTTGATACTATTCTCCATTCTACATCAACACTCTATTTTTTTCTATTTCTTCATTCAAAGTATGTTTTTAATTTATTCTATAATAAATTTCAAGTGTGAATTGATTTAATCTGAATTTATTTATGATTATGTTGATCATGTTTATTATTCCTTTTCTTTTAATCAATACCTTTATGTTTGGCTAATCCTATTAAGGTTAGGGGTCAAGAGTAAGGGTGTTTCTAAGCCTAATGAATCTATAGTTTGAACTTTGGTAACCCTATGGCTAGTAATTAGGATATATAAATATTACATTCTCTTGCATAGCCCTAACCATGGGAGGTGCAATTGAATGAACCTGACCTAATTAGAGTAGAGCAGGCTATGACCATTAGCCTATGATGCTTCTTACCATAAAATCTAAGTGTAATGCATCTAGGTTATTAGTTATACCCGGACCAAGGGATAGTTGCAACATAGGTAGATCTAAATCATTTTAATATAACCAATTTGTGACCATTTCACCACTTTTCATCCTAATCCATACGACTATCCCAAGATATATTTAGGATTATATTTTTCTTAAATCCCTAAAATTGAACTTGGTCCCTTTTTTTATCTTATCTAAATCTAAACTGCCAAGATCTAGTGAAACTAAATCTGAAGAGTGAATGTGAGGAATCCTTTTATAGGTTTTGAATCTCTAAGTTTCATGACTGCCAGTTGTCCCTGTGGGTTCGACCCCACATAGCCTCTTTACTACACCGTAGTAGTAAATGTAGTTTGGGAACAATAATTCTAAACCTGATCCATGACCATGTAGAATTAACGATGTTTCATAGGACATGTTAGTATTTATTACATGATGTGTGTGATTGACAGTCATAAAACATTGAGGTTGCATTGTATGTAGTTGGTGTACATAAATTTTACCTCATAAATTTATGTGGCTAACACACACGCCCAGTCCCTAAGCATGTTACACGGATATGTTCAGATGATGTTACAAGGTGTGTATCCACTATACATTCTATATAACCCATTCATATATACATTAAGTGCATGCCAATATTGGATATACATTGTGTAATTAATTTGAAACAAAAAATAAAACTAATTATACCATTAAACTATTAAACACGTGTATGTGTGTCATAAACTGACAATACATTCCATGTAATGTGTTATTATTAATATTAAATTCTAAATTAATTAACATGTTAAATTCAAAACTACATGACATGTATGGTAGTTACACATTGTGTACTCTACATGTATTAAAAGTGTTACACGCTACATAATTTACATGTGTCTATGTGTCATTTATTAATAGTACACGTTGTGTAATTACATGACATGTTGTGTATGTTACACGCTATATGAGTGTACAATACACAATGATGACCAAAATATCTAGTGCAGATAGGAACATATCATATTTCTTCCATGAACATGCCATGTACATAATTAATTTTAAATAAAATAAAATTATTTAATTTATTTAAAATTATAGTGGATGAGAATATCAATGATTTTTTGGATGGATATTAAGATTTATTGATTAATTTATAGATTGATTAAGATAATTAATTAATTTGAACATGTTTTATCCAAATTAAGAATGATAGAAATGAATTCAAGTTTATTAAATGTGTATTTGTTGTATGTGTGGATGGTTATGAGTTTGATCGACCAATGTATGGTTTAGATTTATTTTAATTTATTTATTGCATGGTTTTTTCAATTATTATTATTAAATTAAAATGATATCCTGTAACACCCCAGGTAAATAAAGAATATGACATTTTCATATTTATCCATATTTGTGAATAAAATATTAATATGACTTTAAAGGGGATCCTATACTCGATGGCGTACCCAACACGCAACAACGAGTTTCTTGGGAATCTTACGTTGCACTCTAAAAAAAATAATATTATTTTAAATGGTAGTTAACATGTAGCCGTTGTATTGGCGGGAATGGATAGAAATAACTAAAATATGATTATACATGTTTTTAAATGTTTTTACATTTATCCAATAAAAGATAAAGGCTTAAAATACGGAAAGAATTCAATTTTAGGCGTATATGCCCTAGTTTTCACTAAAGGTTCACTTATCGCCTTTTGATGGAGAACCGTCATTAAATATAGTTTTGTTCACTCTTATAAATTCTATTGGACCAAATAAAACTCTTCTTAAGAATCGGGACATCAAAATTTACTTTGTGTAAATTTTTGGTATCTTTCCGATAAAGTTCATTTTTTCAATGAATAGTGTAAAATGTTGTATTTTAATTCAAAACCTCTTTTTAATCTAATTTATTTATATGATTAGATTATCTTTTGAATTTGTTTTAAAGTGAAATTATAATATATTTTTACCATTAAATTCAATAGTGGTCTTTGGAATTAATTTCACTTTGAAATCAGACTTAAACTAGTGTCAATCTTTTGATACTTATTGTTTCATAAAAACACGCTATTTGCTTTGAAAGCGGGAATTAATTATTAAATTAATTAATCTGACTTATATGTTTTGAATTTTTTAAAATAGACTTCATTTTTGAATTCGGAATATCAAATATAGCTTATGGTGAATTTTTGGGATTTTTCTGAAAAACTTCAATTTTTTATGAATAGTGAAACCACTAAGTGGTACTTATAAAAACTGATTTTTCCGTTTAAATGAAATTTTGCCATCTTTGTGTTTTGAATTTCAAAAATCCTACATACATGGTTGTCATTAAGAAGTAAAATGTGGTTCAATGGGATAAAAATAATTTTTTGGTGAATAGTAACTTATTAAGTTTTAATCGCGATTAGAGGTAATTAGTGTAGTTTAAGGTAAAAATAATGTTTTAATAATATTAAATGAACTTGACACATGTCCTAACCTCATTGGATGTGTCATGGCCGACCAAGAAAACTCATGGGTCAACTTGGGAACCCCATGGAGCCACTTTGATTGGAAAATGACATAAATATCTTTTTATTTAATGTTAAAGTAAAAATAACACAAACATGACATGTTTTACTAAAACAATTGTTACATGGGGTTATACAATTCAGATTTTTGATTATAAATAGTAATTGGAAATATAAAACGATTTCCTACATCATGATAGTTTTTTTATAATTTTTAGACACTAAATAAATTAAATTATTTATGACATCATGATGATGCAGCGATGACCTCATTATTTAATGATTTAAATAAAATGGAAAGATAATGTAAAATCTAAGACATACACATGTCCAAAACCAATTGGATGGGTGTATTTAGAAACCTTATCACCTTATCCTCGAATTATATCAATGTGGGACCCTTTAAATCCGAAACTCATTTTCAAATAAAGTAATATTTCTTTACTTTCCAAAAGTGCCCCTCCTCTCCTCTTATAAAAGGCCCCCACCTCTACCTCTATACCCAAACTTCCAAAGCCTTTGGCTCGGCCAAACCCTGCCCATTTTATCTCTCCACTTCACTATATTACTCCTTGAAGCCTCAATTTGGGCATAAGTCTTCCCAAGGAAGCCTTTGAGCTCAAACCAAAGGGAGTTACCCGATTTTAAGGTAATGTCTTCACTTGAGTCCTTTTGTTTTATTTTGCTTCTCCAACCCCCTAAACTCTTTTTATTCTTTTCTTTTGTAACAAATCCAGTATCCTAAATATACTAGGATGTTGTTATAATAAGTATTAGAGCTACACTTACACACACCTACATCTAATGGTTAACGAACATACTGTTTCCGTGGATGGCGAATTTCTGCCTCACGAAACGATGATTGTTCAACACTCATATAACACCTTCAAAGGTGGCCATTAAGATGTCAATATATTTATATATGATATATAATATTTTTATGTTTTCCTTAAGCTTCTGTATTTCACATTTTGGGCATACCTTTATGGTTTCCATTATGGGTAAACGCGATATCTTCATTTAAGGAAGTGCGGACTACCGCCCCCTCAAAGTGATTTGATTTGTTATTACCATATGTGGTACGTATAAAGGGTATATTTAATGATATTATATATGATACCATACTATAATTAAAATACTATTATGTATCATTATGTTTTAATTCCATTAAATATGAAATAGAAATGGAAGTAGCGTTTATGCGTACGTACGGCTTACCGTCTCCATGAACGGTACATTTCATTTCTTATCTCAAAATATTATGTACTATTATAAGTACATATATATAATGGATATATATGATGTATGATACATCTAAATGATTAATATAATTCTGGAATTAAAATATACATACCTCTCATATAGTTTTAATTCCATTAATATGACATAGAAATGAAAGTAGCGTTCATGCGTACGTACGGCTTACCGTCTCCATGAACGGTGCATTTCATTTCTTTCCTCTAAATGATTATGTGATATTATAAATACATGTATATTCTGGATATATATGATATATATGATATCCAAATCAGGAATTTTATTTTGGATATAAAGAACTTTTGACCACATGAACAACATGTAATTGTAAGAAGTCCACTTTCGACTTAAGAACCAAATATCGACAAAACAATCATTATTAACTTAATGATTACATAATGTTTATAACATGGAAATAAGTGATATAAAAGGAATAATAAGCTTGAAAAGGGTTCTTAATCAAGTATAAATTAACTCAAGTTTATTATTCAGGAGATTAAAGAACGATCGAGTCAAGTCGAACCTGAGGTAAGGGATCCTACACCTCTCTTTCTTTTAAGTACACTCTTTTATGTCATTCCTTTTAAGCTCATCTTTATTATGATTGGGATGTTATTTTATATTAATCCTACTGTACTTATTATGTTCATATGATGAGAGACCCTATTTCCTCTCATCAATCCATTTTTGAAGTTTTAAGTGGCGTCGTTAGGCTGCTGAGTTTTCGTAAGGGGTTTTTCATCTCACTTTTATTCCCGTGAGATTTATGCTACATTTGCCACAATTTCATTTGAGTGGTGTATTTACTGCCCATTATTATACACATTGTGTAGTATAATTTTATTTATGGGTATTCACATCTTCATTGTATGACCCTTCTTCCATGGGGTGTACGTTTCGAAAGTTACCCAACTTGGTAAGGGGACCTTTCACCCTCCTTTTTTTTAAAAGACTTCTTTTGTTATGTCTTTTAATTCACATACTATTATGTTGGGATATGTTATTATATATCCTTATTTATGTAAATTTTATGTCCAAGTGATGATATCCCTTTTATCTCTCTCATCAACCCTTTTTGTAAAATTTTATGCGACGCCGTTAGGTTATCGAATTTTATCAAGGGAACGTTTTAACCCAATTTCGATTTCTTTGGGTTCAACATGTAGTTATTGAATATGTCATCCTTTGAATATGTGTGAATGACCTTTTATTGTTTTACACTTAATATCCAATTATATTGGGTGTATTTTTATTTGTCACACATAATTTTGAGATTGATTTATCCTTAATTTAAGGATACCTTCTTTATAAGGGATTTCATCACATTTTACATCCCTATTGAGACTTCATTGTTGTTATGCACCAATTCACTCTTATATAGTGTATATACTGTCCTTTGGAATATTATATCATGAATCCATTTATTCTCATGATATTATAAAGTTCTGATTAAATGTTATTCCTCAATTATTGTATTCAAGTGTCTCTAATTTTGGTAAAAACCCTTTAACCAAAATATCGCTTTAAATGTTTTAATGATTTGTTCTTATTAATATCCATGTTTTCAAAATGGTTTTAAGGATTTATATGGATATTAATGGTTTAAAATTTTAAAAGCTTCAAGGTGGTATGGGACACTTTGATTCAAAAATCTCTTTATTAAATGTTTTAAATGGTTTTGGAAATGGTTTCTTTTTGAACGGATTCATTATTTCAATATACTAAAATGTCATATTGTGATTGACATGTGGAAATGTTATGTTTCCTTTATGCATGTTTTATGTGATACGTTTATGTTATGGTTCTTGGGCATTGTTATGAAAACGGGTGGTTCCGTGATAAACTAAGGGCGGGTGAGCCCGATATAGCTCTCCAATGCATTGGGTAACGCGAAGGAGCGAAACGTTAAGGTTTCTCCGAAGAGATTTAGGGAATATACTATGATGGGTATTCCAAACGTAACCAAGAGGGTTACTCCCTATGTAAGAATGTTATGAATGCCTCAAGTTACCTTTATGTCTTATTTTTTTTATGATTTATTCATGATTTGATGAGGTATGTTAAAGTGCTTATGTTTTATGGGTAAAGTATGCTTTCATTCTTATGTATATATGTACCCATGTTTCCTTTCCATATTTTTTATATCCCTTACTGAGATTTTTATGCTCATCGCAAGTTTTTGAAATGTTTTTCATAGGTCAAGGGAAAGGTACATGATGTGATGATAGTGTCAAGGATGTGTCAAGAAAGAATCCATGTTTTATTTTAAGTACGTTTCCGTTGATGGAAAGAATGAATACAATCTTTTATGTAACCACTTTGTCTAAATGTGGAATGTAATGCAAGTTTCATGATCTAATTCTCTAAAACTCTAAACCTAAAAAGATCCTCAATGTGTAATCTTGTAATAACTCAAGATTAAGTAAGGTTTAAGGCTGGGGCCTTATAGTTGGTATCAAAGGTCTGTTTAGATAACTTTAGAGGTTAGGGTATTCTTTAAGCATAAGTGACATTACCATAATGGTTAGGATTTTATAAAGAGTCCTAGTTTTAGATAAAGTGAATGAGTAAGTATATCTTAGTGTTTATCTTCCTCATTAGTACATGATGGTTATGTTGATATACTCACACTAACATTTTTGGTTTTAGTAAATGGTTGGATCTAGCAGGCACCAAAGTGACAATGGGTTTGAAGGAAACTGTGGTGGTTCTCTGATTAAGATACTGGATGAGATGGGGGATTCAATGAGGAATCTCATAGTTGTTCTAAACTAACTATCAAGGAGTCATGATCAACCACTTCAACCTTGGTGAGTTCTCTAATGCATCATGTACAAGATGACCAATCGATGTGGAAGTTCAGGTAATAATTTTAAAGGTAACCATTAGAGTTTATATGATCCTTAATTTTTAGATAATTATGGGTTACTCTATGATATGATGGAAAATGAAAGGAATGAGATAAAATTGAGGTTAAAATATGTTATGATTATTCTTGAAGATTTTATCTCATTTTGGGGAATGTTTTAAGAATTATATAGTTTTGGAAAAAGGACAACATGCAGACCGTGTGACAACCCGTCGCGTCGGACAAAGCTGCGGGAATCGAACCCACAACCAAAGTGCGGCTGGTATTATCGCCTACCACTGGACTACGTGAAGTCCCTGGTTAGTTTGACTGATTCTTTCTAGTTATATGATTTTATGAATTGAGAGTAAGTTTATTTTGGGTTATTTATGAAAATTATTAACCTATCATGGAGGATATGTGATTAGGTTAATTACTTTTCAATACGAGACTTTAGGAGCAACTGATATTGTTTGGAGATAAATGTTACGATTTAACTTGGAAGACTATGTGACTAAATCCTTCAAATATTTGGGTTTCAATCTTATATTGGTTTACTTTGAAGAATTTTATGGACAAATTGTTTATCGGATGGTCCTCGTTGAACTTTGGGTTTTCTTGGACAAATTTTGGAGATTAAGAATAGATTTTCTTTTTATAAAGGGTTATCCTTTTCTGGATTATCTGATCTTGTACTAGCCTTTTTGGTTTTGGTTTTGGTTAAAGTCTAAAGACATGGGAAGTATATAGTTCTCTTTTTTGGATTAGTTGATTCTCTAGAAGTTGATTATAGTACTCTTGATGTGAACAAGTCTTCCTAAATACTCGTCTTTTGGGAGAAAATATGAGTTTGTGTAAGGAATCTAATAAAAGTTGAAAGTCAACATGATAAGTGATTATGTTTCCTTATGAATAAATTCCTCAATAAAAAGTAACTTAAAACAAAAATGTTTTCTATTAACTTTTCCTACTGGGGAACCCAACACCGTTTAACCCATCACAAGTTTGTGATTTTCTCATGGTTAACTTTCTCCTAAATATGTTTTCTATCACTCTTCATCAGAACATGACCCTTTGTTTTTTTCCTCCATGTCCATATTTTCATACTTGGAATCCTAGTATGGGTTAACTCGGGTGACCTTTGTACTTATCTTTCTTTATTTTAAAGTGATTGTTTTACCGACTCTTGTTCCGATGTGGGACTTTCAAGGATGTTTCCAAGCTCAATTTTAAAAATTGTGAGGACACAATTCCCAAAAGGGGGGAAGGATGTAACACCCCAGGTAAATAAATAATATTACATTTTCATATTTATCCATATTTGTGAATAAAATATTAATATGACTTTAAAGGGGATCCTATGCTCGATGGCGTACCCAACACGCAACAACGAGTTTCTTGGGAATCTTACGTTGCACTCTAAAAATAAAATAATATTATTTTAAATGGTAGTTAACATGTAGCCGTTGTATTGGCGGGAATGGATAGAAATAACTAAAATATGATTATACATGTTTTTAAATGTTTTTACATTTATCCAATAAAAGATAAAGGCTTAAAATACGGAAAGAATTCAATTTTAGGCGTATATGCCCTAGTTTTCACTAAAGGTTCACTTATCACCTTTTGATGGAGAACTGTCATTAAATATAGTTTTGTTAACTCTTATACATTCTATTGGACCAAATAAAACTCTTCTTAAGAATCGGGACATCAAAATTTACTTTGTGTAAATTTTTGGTATCTTTCCGATAAAGTTCATTTTTTCAATGAATAGTGTAAAATGATGTATTTTAATTCAAAACCTCTTTTTAATCTAATTTATTTATATGATTAGATTATCTTTTGAATTTGTTTTAAAGTGAAATTAGAATATATTTTTACCATTAAATCCAATAGTGGTCTTTGGAATTAATTTCACTTTGAAATCAGACTTAAACTAGTGTTAATCTTTTGATACTTATTGTTTCATAAAAACACGCTATTTGCTTTGACAGCGGGAATTAATTATTAAATTAATTAATCTGACTTATATGTTTTGAATTTTGTAAAATAGACTTCATTTTTGAATTCGGAATATCAAATATAGCTTATGGTGAAGTTTTTGGATTTTTCTGAAAAACTTCAATTTTTGATGAATAGTGAAACCACTAAGTGGTACTTATAAAAACTGATTTTTCCGTTTAAATGAAATTTTTCCATCTTTGTGTTTTGAATTTAAAAAATCCAACATAAATGGTTGTAATTAAGAATTAAAATGTGGTTCAATGGGATAAAAATAATTTTTTGGTGAATAGTAACTTATTAAGTTTTAATCGCAATTAGAGGTAATTAGTGTAGTTTAAGGTAAAAATAATGTTTTAATAATATTAAATGAACTTGACACATATCCTAACCTCATTGGATGTGTCATGGCCGACCAAGACAACCCATGGGTCAACTTGGGGACCCCATGGAGCCACTTTGGTTGGAAAATGACATAAATATCGTTTTATTTAATGTTAAAGTAAAAATAACACAAACATGATATGTTTTACTAAAACAATTGTTACATGGGGTTATACAATTAATATTTTTGATTATAAATAGTCATTGGAAATATAAAAAGATTTCCTACATCATGATAGTTTTTTTATAATTTTTAGACACTAAATAAATTAAATTATTTATGACATCATGATGATGCAGCGATGACCTCATTATTTAACGATTTAAATAAAATGGAAAGATAATGTAAAATCTAAGACCTAAACATGTCCAAAACCAATTGGATGGATTTATTTCGAAACCTTATCACCTTATCCTCGAATTATATCAATTTGGGACCCTTTAAATCCGAAACTCATTTTCAAATAAAGTAATATTTCTTTACTTTCCAAAAGTGCCCCTCCTCTCCTCTTATAAAAGCCCCCCACCTCTACCTCCATACCCAAACTTCCAAAGCCTTTGGATCGGCCAAACCCTGCCCATTTTGTCTCTCCACTTCCCTCTCTTACTCCTTGAAGCCTCAATTTGGGCAGAATTCTTCCCAAGTAAGCCTTTGAGCTCAAACCAATGGGAGTTACCCGATTTTTAGGTAATGTCTTCACTTGAGTCCTTTTGTTTTATTTTGCTTCTCCAACCCCCTAAACTCTTTTTATTCTTTTCTTTTGTAACAACTCCAGTATCCTAAATATACTAGGATGTTTTTATAATAATTATTAGAGCTACACTTACACACACCTACATCTAATGGTTAACGAACATACTGTTTCCGTGGATGGCGAATTTCTGCCTCACGAAACGATGATTGTTCAACACTCATATAACACCTTCAAAGGTGGCCATTAAGATGTCACTATATTTATATATGATATATAATATGTTTATGTTTTCCTTAATCTTCTGTATTTTACATTTTGGGCATACCTTTATGGTTTCCATTATGGGTAAACGTGATATCTTCATTTAAGGAAGTGCGGACTACCGCCCCCTCAAAGTGATTTGATTCGTTATTACCATACGTGGTACGTATAAAGGGTATATTTAATGATATTATATATGATACCATACTGGAATTAAAATATTATTATGTATCATTATGTTTTAATTCCATTAAATATGAAATAGAAATGGAAGTAGCGTTCATGCGTACGTACGGCTTACCGTCTCCATGAACGGTACATTTCATTTCTTATCTCAAAATATTATGTACTATTATAAGTACATATATATAATGGATATATATGATGTATTATACATCTAAATTATTAATATAATTCTGGAATTAAAATATAAATAACTCTCATATAGTTTTAATTCCATTAATACGACATAGAAATGAAAGTAGCGTTCATGCGTACGTACGGCTTACCGTCTCCATGAACGGTGCATTTCATTTCTTTCCTCTAAATGATTATGTGATATTATAAATACATGTATATGCTGGATATATATGATATATATGATATCCAAATCAGGAATTTCATTTTGGATATAAACAACCTTTGACTACATGAACAACATGTAATTGTAAGAAGTCCACTTTCGACCTAAGAACCAAATATCGACAAAACAATCATTATTAACTTAATGATTACATAATGTTTATAACATGGAAATAAGTGATATAAAAGGAATAATAAGCTTGAAAAAGGTTCTTAATCAAGTAGAAATTAACTCAAGTTTATTATTCAGGAGATTAAAGAACGATCGAGTCAAGTCGAACCCGAGGTAAGGGATCCTACACCTCTCTTTATTTTAAGTACACTCTTTTATGTCATTCCTTTTAAGCTCATCTTTCTTATGATTGGGATGTTATTTTATATTACTCCTACTGTACTTATTATTTTCATATGATGAGAGACCCTATTTCCTCTCATCATTCCATTTTTGAAGTTTTAAGTGGCGTCGTTAGGCTGCCGAGTTTTCGTAAGGGGTTTTTCATCTCACTTTTATTCCCGTGAGATTTATGCTACATTTGCCACAATTTCCTTTGAGTTGTGTATGTACTGCCCATTATTATACACATTGTGTAGTATAATTTCATTTATGGGTATTCACATCTTCATTGTATGACCCTTCTTCCATGGGGTGTACGTTTCAAAAGTTACCCAACTCGGTAAGGGGGCCTTTCACCCTCCTTTTTTTTAAAAGACTTTTTTTGTTATGTCTTTTAATTCACATACTATTATGTTGGGATATGTTATTCTATATCCTTATTTATGTAAATTTTATTTCCAAGTGATGAGATCCCCTTTATCTCTCTCATCAACCCTTTTTGTAAAATTTTATGTGACGCCGTTAGGCTGTCGAATTTTATCAAGGGAACGTTTTAACCCAATTTCGATTTCTTTGGGTTCAACATGTGGTTATTGAATATGTTATACTTTGAATATGTGTGAATGACCTTTTATTGTTTTACACTTAATATCCAATTATATTGGGTGTATTTATATTTGTCACACATAATTTTGATATTGATTTATCCTTAATTTAAGGATACCTTCTTTATAAGGGATTTCATCACATTTTACATCCCTATTGAGACTTCATTGTTGTTATGCACCAATTCACTCTTATATGGTGTATATACTATCCTTTGGAATATTATATCATGAATCCATTTATTCTCATGATATTATAAAGTTCTGATTAAATTTTATTCCTCAATTATTGTATTCAAGTGTCTCTAATTTTGGTAAAAACCCTTTAACCAAAATATCGCTTTAAATGTTTTAATGATTTGTTCTTATTAATATCCATGTTTTCAAAATGGTTTTAAGAATTTATATGGATATTAATGGTTTAAAATGTTAAAAGCTTCAAGGTGGTATGGGACACTTTGATTCAAAAATCTCTTTATTAAATGTTTTAAATGGTTTTGGAAATGGTTTCTTTTTGAATGGATTCATTATTTCAATATACTAAAATGTTATATTGTGATTGACATGTGGAAATGTTATGTTTCCTTTATGCATGTTTTATGTGATACTTTTATGTTATGTTTCTTGGGCATTGTTATGAAAATGGGTGGTTCCGTGATAAACTAAGGGCGGGTGAGCCCGATATAGCTCTCCAATGCATTGGGTAACGCGAAGGAGCGAAACGTTAAGGTTTATCCATAGAGATTTAGTGAATATACTGTGATGGGTATTCCAAACGTAACCAAGAGGGTTACTCCCTATGTAAGAATGTTATGAATGCCTCAAGTTACCTTTATGTCTTATGTTTTCTATGATTTATTCATGATTTGATGAGGTATGTTAAAGTGCTTATGTTTTATGGGTAAAGTATGATTTCATTTTTATGTATATATGCACCCATGTTTCCTTTCCATTTTTTTATATCCCTTACTGAGCTTTTTATGCTCATCCCAAGTTTTTGAAATGTTTTTCACAGGTCAAGGGAAAGGTACATGATGTGATGATAGTGTCAAGGATGTGTCAAGAAAGAATCCATGTTTTATTTTAAGTATGTTTCCGTTGATGGGAAGAATGAATATTGTCTTTTATGTAACCACTTTTTCTAAATGTGGAATGTAATGAAAGTTTCATGATCTAATTCTCTAAAACTCTAAACCTGAAAATATCCTCAATGTGTAATCTTGTAATAACTCAAGATTAAGTAAGGTTTAAGGCTGGGGCCTTATATATCCTGTGTGTCATCCCTTCCACTTATTATGTAAGATTCAATGTTTCAACAATTTGTTTTGTGTAAACCACGTAACCATTCCATTAGTTCCCCACACCAGTGTGTGAGTAAATTATATATAAGGATGGATCTCCCAAGAAATTAGAGTGGTTTAAGATGTAGTTGATGTGGAATAAACCCAAGTGATACACATGATAGAGGTTGAATACTATAACTCAATCCAAAGCTATATCATAAATTTTATACCCTAGGTTTAATGTATTGTTTATTTTCTACTTAATAAACAACTGATAACTAAATATCATGATCATGCCACATATTTTATTATGTATTTTATATGGTTATTAATTTTATTTTATGGATGATCTATCATGGTCACCTAAAAATGGATTAAATAACAATCATTCTTAGATGGAATAAAATAAAAGGACTATGTGTAAATATTTTATCAACACATGGTTAATCACTTAAGTAAAATCAACTTAATATTATCAAGGCACATAAAATGGAAAAAATGATAAAATTTATGCATAATATAAAAAATCTATACATAAAATATTAAATTATAATATGTCTTTTATTACATAATTTATGAATGAAACTATAATTAAAGGTACTTTTCTGACTAAATTCGGGGTCCTTTTCAATTATCAAGGAATTTTAACTAATTTTTTGTGATGAATTAACTGGTTTTTATCCAAGGTTAATTGTCAAAGTAGGACTTGGAATAACTTAGAGGAAAATTTTAAGGAAATTTATAATGGGATTTTAGGATTAGGGAGTCCTCTCAACTGATCAAGGATTTTCAATCCCGCAGTTGTCAAGACCGCCTACTGAAATACTACTAAATAAATTTTCAGAACAAAGTTTGGGTTATGAGAATAGAAATATGAATCTTTTCCAAAAGAATTTCCATACTATATGATATTAAAATTCCAAATTTATGGGCCTTGTGATTTGATAAAATAGTGGGGGACTGATAAAATAATTTATTTTATCTCACATGTTTTGGTAAACAAGTAAAGTACTAATAATATATTTTATATTATTATAATTAAATGGAATGTTCATCAAACACGTTATCCATGAGATAAATTTTATAGAAATACAATATCCTCTCTAGTAGTAACTTTCAAGAATGATATAGGTGCTTGTGTATTATATTAAACCATGAATGATTTATGTGTTATATGCCCCAATATCTGATCTATTTACTCAGGAGTTGAGTTATGAGGAGTTATATATTTAGAATAAATACTATGATGATGTGTTATATGTTCGGTGTTTAACGATTTAACCCATTATTGAAAAACTCATGAAATTGAATTCAAGTGTGTATGTGGGTAGAATTCTCAATCATATTCATGGTCCTTATTGGGAGATAGCTAGATAGGATCATTTTGTGATATCTAAGGCACTCTTCTTGAGAAAACCTAAAGAGGGTGCACTAGTTGTCCCTTACGTGTTCAAAATGATTGGCACCATCATGCATCTTGAAATTATAAAATTTCAACTACCCAAGGAATTGTGCACTAATCTCATTATTACATCAGTCCCTTGAGGTTTATCCATATTTATTTTGAATTTAAATATAAACAACATTGAGAAGTCTCTCCTAAATCTCTTCACTCTATTTTTCCAATTTGATAAGTACATGAAGTGTGAAAAGACTTTTGTTCTTATGGTGAACAAGAGGTGGGGAAAAGTTAGAATCCACCAGACTGATACTAAGTCTAAGGATTCATTGAAATTCCCTTCCAAGAAAAGTAATATCAAGGGGAAAGAAAGTGAACATGATTTATTCTACTTTTCTTATGAAAATAAGTGACACTAGAAGAATAAATGTGCCACAATTAAGAAGAATGGGTAAGCCTTAGTTTCATTTTTTATTAAGTGAAAATTATCTATTTCTACAAATTTGGTATTGGATACAGTATGTGGTACCCACATTTATATTCAAATACAATAACCAAGTAGATTCGAAATTGTTTCTTGGTGTGAGGTGGATCTATGATCCACTAACTAAGCCAAGATCACTATATTAGCAATTATAGGCTACCACTTTACTTTTTCAATTGTAATTATCTTGGTTTTAAATAATTTTTATTATATATAATTAGTTACAAAAAAATATTATTTTCATTTCCATTATTGATTTGGATATATTTATTTTAAAATTTAGGAATAAATGTTGCTTATTTTGAAAAGATACCATTTCTTTATAATAATTCATACCTAAATAATGGTATTTATGTGTTATATTACACAAACCAAGTAATGGAAATTGATAAGGAATTTAGTTCAAATGACTCATATCACGCCCAACTATGGCATCATCGCTTCAATATTGTAAACGAAAAGTACATTACTAAATTTTTCCAAGATGTATATTTAGATTATTTTAAACTAAAACCACTTGGAATATGTAATTATTATTTAAAAGGTAAAATGATCAAATTCCCATTTATTGGAACATGTGAAAGGGACATAAAATTTTTTGAGTTGTTTTATACCAATTTGTGTGGAGCATTTCTAGTCTATGTAAGGGGTGGATACACATACTTCATAACTTTTACTGATTAATTTAGTACATATGGATATGTATAATTAATGAGGTATAAGTGATATTACTTTAAAAAATCAAGGAATAAAATAATTGAGTTAAGAATAAACTAGGTAATAAAATAAAGAAACTCCACTCAGACTATAGTGGATAATATATTAACTAAGAATTCATTGATTATTTACAAGAGTTTGGGATATTATCCCAAACCACTCCTCCTTATACACCACAATGGAATATTTAAGTAAAAAGAGGAATCATACCTTACTGAATATGGTAAGTTTGATGATGAGTCGTGAAATTATTTCATTATCCTTTTGGGGATACGCATTATAGATAGTGGCATGCACACTAAACTGGGTGTCAACTAAATTGGAAAGTGGTGTTCTATTTGAATTATGGAGTATAAAGAAACATGTCTTGTTGAATTTTTATTCTTATATTTTTAAAGCATTTGATAAGGTCTCTTCTGGTAATAAACTTTCACCTCAAGGCATAAACTGTATATTTATAGGATTCCCTAAGGAAATTTATGGATATTACTTAGACAAAACCTCATACAAGAATGTTATAGTCATAAGACCGACTATATTTATTGAGAGGGAGAACATATATAAAGGAGATATTAAAAGAGAGATAGACTATAATGAATTCATGGCTCAAGATACAAAAGATTTGGTACATGAAAAGATTCCATAAATCCTCATAAAAGATGATATTATAGAGATTCAAGTACTAAATAGAAGTACAAGAGGGTTTGGATAACCTGAATGATATGATTTTCTTGTCATTGAAGCCATAAAATCATTATTAGTTGATAGTAATGAACCTATAACCTAAAAAAGAAGTATTAAGTGGCATAAAAGTTTAAAATTTTCAAGAAGTTGTGAATTTTGAGATGGATTATATATACCAAAACCATGTATAAATTTTGGTAGATCCTCCAATAGATGTAAATATCATTGGTTGTGAATGTGTATTCAAGAAGAAACTAGACATAGATGAATAAGTCAATACCTATAATGCATGACTGGTTATAAAAGGTTTTAAATAATATTAAGGTAAATACTATGATAAAACATTTTCACTAGTTTGTATAATAAAATACACTATAATTCTACTAACCGTAGTATCTTACCATGATAATGAGATTTGGTAGATGGATTTCAAAACAACTTTATATAATGGGAACCTTTAAAAAGATGTTTATATGTCACAACTAGAAGGTTTTGTGACTCAAAAGGATGATAATAAGATATTTAAATTATAGAGGTCCATTTATTGATTAAATAAAGTATTTAGGTCATAGAAAATTCACTTTAATGAATCCATAATAGAATATGTTTTCATAAAGAATGAATGTGATCTTTATATATGTAAGCGGCTTAGTGGGAGTGTGGCCGTTTCCAAATAGTATATGTTGGTGACATATTACTGATTAAAAATGATATATCAGTATTATAGAACATTAATACTTGGTTAAAATATTTCTAATCTATAAAAAACTAAGGTAAAGTAGTATATATTATTAGGATCAAGATCCATCATGATAGATCAAAGAGGATCCTGGGACTAAGTCAAGTTTCTGTTGGACCCCAATGTTTAGTTTTTCTAATAATAAAAAACACTTTGTTTTGTTTTTATCCTGTCTCAATGTGTTTATATTGTTTTTTTAGTTAGTTTAGTAGGAAGGCATATGACATAAATACCGATTCAAAATAGGTTCAAAGGTATTTCTTCAAAGTTTTGTTTAACAAGCAGTAATGACTACCCAGTGTAGTGCCACTGAATAGGCGGTGTCATGGGAAGAACTATCTCAACCAATAGGATTCTATTGGATAACCAGTGAGAGGAAAATCTGTGCAACTTATTCCAACATCACCACCAGCTACCCGGTGGAGTCTACCAAGTATATAGTGGCGTCGGGACTACTAGTCCAAGGAGGCACTAAATACAGTCAAAAAGTGTTTGGTTTGGATCTTTAATGACTTGTATTGATTCATTGGACCCATGAAACCCTATGAAGGATATAAAAGGAGTTCAAGGATTCCTCATTTCTCATTAAAATTTCACCAAATTATAGTGATAATGCCAGAATTCTCTCAAATCTCAAAGTTGATCCATTTATCTCAAAAAATCTTAAGAGCTTAAAGTTGTAAACTTCAATATTTCAATAGGAAATCAATATTTTGTCAACTGAGGAGATCAAGGCATATAATAAATAAGTGTGTGTGTTTTAATGATGTCATCCAAAGCACCAAAAAAATTCTTATTTAATTATTTTATAACTCTTTCTCTCTCCTTCTATTGGTCCTTTTATAAAACCCCTTGGATCTTACTTATTATCCTTATCTCTCTCCATTTATATCTTAATCTAATAATTTCAAGATAGAGTGATGTCTATGTATTATAAAGGGCTTATAATTAATCAATTTATATATTTCTATTCTCTATATATTTCTTTGGTCCTTGGTTGTCTTCTTAAGAAAAGGGTTTTGGTTCTTCGTTCTTCGTTCAAACCAAGGGATTGAGTTTCTTGATATTTCATTAAAATAAAGTATTTTTTAGGATCTTATTTTATATTAAAAACATGTGTTTTGGGTTTCTTAGTTCCTATTTAAACAATGTTTATTAAATTGATCCTCATGATTATTCTCATGGGGAGGAGATGTAGGGATACCTTTGGGCACTATTTCTGAACTTTTTTACCAAATTTATAGTGTCCTTTTAGTTTTTTCTATTCCTTACTTTGATTAATATTTATTAATTTAATTATATTAATCTATATTTTATTACATTGGTTTATTAATTCACTTTAATTTTTAAAAAAATCAAGTCAATCCCTCCCCCCCCCCCCGTCATATCTCTGACCCAACATTTAGTATCATAGGGAGACTATGGTTCTATTTTAAAATATCTTTTTCAAAAAAAAATTATTATTTTCAAAAATTGATTTTGTTTTTCAAATATAAAAAGATTCCCTACATTCAAATTCAAAAGGGTATATACTTATTATACACATTCTTCTTTATTTAATGGTTCAAATTATTCATTTTGGAAAACTTGCGTGTCTATTTTCCTTAGAAGCATTGGATGTCCAATTTGGATGCCCCTATAACTAAATATAAAGAAAAATGGACTCCTTAAGCTATTCTATATTTTTAATTAGATGTAAAATATATGAATTCCTTTTTTTATGGTTTAGATCAAAATTAATTAAATATAATATCTTCCTAAAAAAGAGATAATGAGATATGGAAACTCTTCTAAGTCACACACATAAAGGAAAAAAATAAATTTATATACATTAGACTATATATTACTATACAGGACTTCAAAATTTACCCATGCATGAAAATTTTCTATTACTATCATTTTTACTTATTTCACAGACATTTGTAATGATAGAAAATATCTC
Source organism: Viscum album (assembly GCA_963277665.1). Taxonomy (NCBI): domain Eukaryota; kingdom Viridiplantae; phylum Streptophyta; class Magnoliopsida; order Santalales; family Viscaceae; genus Viscum; species Viscum album. The sequence continues at coordinate 1,488,783,517 of OY728125.1, read as the reverse complement.
TATGATTACTTGTCCACAGAAATTCTCATGAATAAAATCCTATAGATTTTACCTAGTTGTAGGATCACAAAGTTATAATAATCCAAGATGTCAAGAGCATTAAAAATATGGTGGTTGAAGAACTCATCAAATCCTTAATGACATATGATATAACGATGTAATTACAAGTGGTTAAATAATCTTTTAAATCCAATAAAACCAAGAAGGACCTAGACTTTATAGTAATTAATGATGTTAATTCTTCTGAAAGTTACTTTTATAATGAAAGTGATTTTGAACACTTGTTGGGAATATTGTACAAATTTAACAAGTTAAACAAAAATAAAAAATCCTTCTGATGCATAAAAAATAATGATTAAATTTATTTTCTAGATGTAACCTACTTTGGTTGAAAAATTAAGGTCCAAATCAAGCTAGATTTTCCCTTGAAAAAAATAGTCTAAATATAAGAAGTAAGGTAATAATGATTTAAAGGTCTCAACTCAAAGAACTAGCAAAGATTAAATTTAAAATTATGAAACCATACAATCAAATCATAAATGCCTCATGACACATCTTGTGGTAAGTAAAGATGTTAGTTCCCACTCTTCTTATAATTACTCTTCTTACTCTAATTCTTATTCTTCTTCTTACTCTTCTATATCATAAATTGAATTTGAATTTTTTTTTCAAGAAATTATTTAAAAATATGAGAATACTTTAAAAAGTTATAAACAAGTTCTTAATTAAAAGGATGTTCTTTTAAAAGGAAAGGGTGATTTGGATTTTAAATTAAAAATTCAACCCGCTTTTGAAGTTTTCTAACCAAAATTAAGGATCTCAAAATATATATTTTAAAATTCACCCAAGGTGAACAACCTGTTAATATGATCCTTGGTTCTAAATTTGTTAAAGTAAATAATCATGGTTTTGGTTTTTCAAATGATAATGCAACTTCTTAAAAATCCACTTCCTTTAAGAAATATGTTTCTCAAAACTACTATAAATATTTTCATAAATATGGATATATTATATATGAATGTGATTAAAAAAATTATAGATATAGAAGGCCTAAGTCTGTCTATCTTTCATCTAATCTTATCCAAAAATCTAATCAAGTTTGGGCCCATAAAGCTTTACTTTCGCATGTTTGTAGACCTAAATTTTTTTCCATTCCCAAATCATCTTTTTCTGACGTTATCAGACCCTCAAGGGTACCAAAAGGCTCCTTAAAAGTATTTCTTATAAGAATTTCCCATCAGACCTCATTGATTTATCAAAAAGTGGCTTCTCTTTCAAAGATTTTGTCTTACCCTTGAAGTGATTGATCAACTCCATCCACCTTGAGCTTAATATTTTATTCCCCAAGTAAGGGGGGTCTAACCTCTTTCATTTAAAGTGAATATTTGGACATCAATCTTTAAATTCATGAAAATAGTTTCTTCATTATTTTTATTATAGTTCTCTATTTAATCTAATTTCAAAATCTCTCTTCTCTCATGTATATGTTTTCCTAAAAAATATAAAAAGGGTTTTTTAACTTTTATTTTTCTCTTCTTTTAAAATTATCGCTATTTTTTTAGTTATGATCCCTTTACTTCAATTATTTTATAGTTTTCTAGGATCTATATCTCTTTTTAATTTCTTCTATTTTTACATTTTTAGTTTTTTTTTCAAATTTATATTAAATTTTTAGTTTCTCTCTTAACATTTCTTTTAAAATTGATATGATATTAAATATTTTATCTACATTTATTCTCTAAAAATATTTACTTCTTTAAATCTTATTATAGGATCAATATATTTTATTTAAGTGGAGTTGTTTTAATGATATTCTCTCTTTATCTTCTATCTTATATAAGCATGTTCTCAAGTTATATATTAAACTATTCTTAAAAGTGGGTTTTAAATTATCTATTTCATAGTATGATATTCTTAAAATTATTTGAATATATTTATACATGGTTAATAAATCCTTGTTTTCAAAAGTTTTTATTTTTTAAAAGGAATTTTTATTTATGTATTTTTATTGTTATTGACTTAAAGCATGATCAAAAATGTTTTTATCAAATGGATTCTTAAGTTTAATTGTTTATCTGTTTTTATGAAATCATGATAGTTTTTAAATACCCTCACTTTAATATGCCTTTATTTTCTTATAGTGGAGTTAATTTTTTTTATTGTATAAATATTTTATTAAATTTATATTTTATTATCATATCTCTCTAACCCTCGTGATTGTAAGTTCATTTTTGATAATATCAAAGGGTGGAAGGTTTTGATGGAGGTGTAAGATAAAAGTATGGCTGTTTCAAATGGTGTTTTATCAAGGGGTGTTTTTTTTAAATTTTCATAAAGAGGGAGACATGGTTTCATGTTTATTTGGTAAACTCGTTCTGTTTTTTCTTTTCAATCTTCCTTATCTTGATTTTTATATCAATTGTTTATGATCATCAAAAGGGGGATATTTTTGGAATCTGAAGTGTAATTATTTTAGTGATAAAAAATAATTTATTTTTTATAACTTCTTTTAATGTGTTTATATTGTTTTTACCATTAATTTAGTTTTTAAGGAAGGAATTCGGCCTAATGGAAACTTCAAAATAGGTTAAAATGGATTTATTCAAAGTATTGTATAATAAGAAGCATTGGCTACCTAGTATAGTAACACTGGATAGCTAGTGGAATGGGTAGATCCCTATCATCTATAAAGATTCCACCAACTAGATGATGATAGGATACAATGGAAAATTTATTCTAGCAGTGCCACCAACTACCCGATAGAGGTTGTTGGGTATATGGTAGCATCAGGATTGTTAATCCAAAAGGCTTTAAATGCAGTCAAAAGGTGTTTGGTTCATGTATTCAATTCCTTGTATTGATTCATGGGAACATGACGCCCTATGTTATCTATAAAAGGAGATCAAGGCAGCAAAAATTCTCATTCCACTTCCACTGAATCAAAGTGATAAAATTGGAATGCTCTCAAATCTCAATATTGATCCATTTATCTTAAAATATCCCAAGATCTTAAATTTCTAAACTTTCATATTTCAAGGGTATATCAATCTTTCATCAACCTAGAAGATAAAGGAACTAAATTAATAAGTATGTGTTATTCAATGACAATAATGTTCAAATATTTTGTGCCTCTTTATATCTCCTCCTATTGATCTTTTTATAAAACCCCTTGGATCTCACTTCTTATCCTAGTATATCTCTATTTCTATATAGCTCCAATTTTTTCAAGAGTGAGTGAAGTTCATGCATTTTAAATGGGTTATAATTAATAAATTAATATATTTATATTCTCCCTCTATTTATTTGGTTCTTGGTTATCTATTTAAACTAAGGGTTTTGGTTCCTACTTCTTCTTTCAAACCAAGGGATTGAGGTTTTTTCTATTCTGTTAAAAGTAAGGTTTTTTAGGTTCTTGGTTTCTAATAAAAGAAAGTTTTTTTTCTTTGTTATCATTTAAAAAAAGGGTTTTATTAAATTTAACCTCATGATCATTCACTTGGATAGGAGATGTATAGGTAACTTTGGGTATTATTTCCAAACTTATTTACCAAATTTCATTTGTCCTTCTAATTTCTACTTTGCTTTACTTTAATTAATATTGATTTCTTTCATTATATCACTCTATATTTTATATAATAAATTTATCTATTCACTTTAATTTTTAAAAAAGCAAATTCACCCCCACCCCTCTTTCCATATAACTGACCCAACATGTTCATACATTGGCAGTATATTAAAAAGATTCAATATCAAACAATCTAAGAGAACATTGTTTTCAATGTCATGTGATATTCATATTTCCAAGAAAGTTTGTTCTCAAACACATGATTAGAGATAGAGGATGGAAAATATTTCATATGTTTCATTAATTGGGTCATTCATGTATGGCATGCTATGTACTAAGCTAAATGTTTCCTTCACCTTAAGCATGGTAGGAAGATATCAAGCTGGCCCAGGTGACCTCCATTGGGTGGAAGTAAAGACTATCCTTAATTATTTTAGATGTATTAAGTATGTGTTTCTATTGTATGGAGGATCTGAGGAAATATTCATTAGGGTATATATAGATACTAGTTTCCAACCATATCAAGATGATCTAAAATAATAATCAGGATAAATATTCACTCTCAATGGAGGTATTGTGATTTGTAAGAGCGCAAAACAAGACATGGTCATTGATTATATAGTAGAGTATGAGTCTATTGTGGATTTGGATGAAACTAAAGAATTAGATTAGATACAAAACTTCATACAATAACTTTATGTGGTTCCTAATATTAAATATCCAATCACATTGTACTATGATAAAACTTCATTGGTGGATCTTACAAAGGATACAAGGTCACGTCAGTAGAAAAATAACATACTTTTGAAATATCATATCTTGTGGGATTTTTCTTAGATATGTGATGTCATAGTAAGTAGAGTTCCCATGGAATATAACATGTTATATCCAATAACTAAATCCCTGTCTCACTTGAATCATGAACATCTTTTGGGATCTAGTAGACTAAAAGTCATTAGGAGTTGGATTTATTCCATGTGGGAGTCTATTATAGTTTCTTTTCTAGAACCAACTAATTTCTAATTTATATTATATGTATAATAATGGATTTTAATATTAATAAAATATATTATTATATATTTATTTTTATTCTATGTAAAGTCCATGTGATAATTTCCTAGAGTATCGATCACATTGAAAATTTCATAAGAAGCTCTCTGCTATGATGATAACCTTGAAATGATAGGATATATTTTTAAATGTTTTCATATAGTCATATGACATAATTTGATGGGACGTATTTTATTTAGACTATCATATATGAGTACTAGAAATTAGATGTTACTTTATCTCATGAAGTTTACACTTGGAAATCCCTATGACATAAGATTATGAGTATAGACCCATAAGTAAGAATTATGCATATTAATGTGCCATTAAAAAAACTTGTATGTGAATTTGTGTAATAATACTTAGAATTTAATATTATTAATGATACATATCATGAGTTTAATATTTTATATATTGATGAAAATTCATGATGTTATATGTTCGCAGCGTAGTAAGATATATTGGGTGTGTCGTGAGTGATATGTTATTGATTAATAAGATGAGGAAGGATTAGTCCCTTCTATCTTTATGGAAATTGATATCTCATCCCTTTGATTAGAATGAAACTATATAAATAAATACCATGGTCATGGTGTATTTAAAGGTTCATTTTATGTAGTCAAAGAAATACATGTCAAGTATATAGGTTGATGACATGAGTATGGATGTCAACATTGTGAAATTAACCTCTTCCTCTTGGGTGCCTTTACATGTTTTTAGATGCTGATAATGGACTTTAGACAAACCCACCTAATACCACTAAGAATGAATCCCATAGGGTTACACACTTAGTGTCTCTATTGATCTCAATTAAATTATATCTAAATTTAATTATTAGAATAAATATTATAATTACCCGAACTATTATAAATAAAATTCCCCTTTTGATTTAATTAAATGTCTTATTATGTAATATGGTTATAGAAAACAGATGCACTTATTTTATTCTATTATATCCCATTGGACTTAAAATACTATTAAGTATCATTGTTGTTGATAATATATTCTTTGAACAAGGATCACATGATTAGTATAAATATAGGGTTTTAAAAAATCTAATTAACACAGACAAAGGATGTGATGACCTCAACCAATAGGATCATGCCCTATGAAGCCCATTTATCATAGCCTCTGAGGGAGATAGAATTAATGGTCTTTTCCCTTGAGCAAGACCAATATGAGATCCAATAACTTAATCGTGAATGAAACCATTTACTGGAGAAGTTTGAGCTCATCTAGATCATAACCCAAACCATGTATGTCAAACCACCCCATGAAAGTCTCACCATCGCACACATTACTCTTAGGATGTTTGCTGGTGTATTAAAGATATAGGTATCAAGACCCTAGTAATATGATTACATAAATTATTTTTTATATAATTATGAATATATTTTCATCCTATTATGGTTACATTATAAATGATTTTTTCAATAGAATAAAACACAAATAGTATTTTTGGGTAATGTTTAGTCTCATGTGACATCATGTTGGGATGGATAGTGAACTTGATTCCTTTATGGGACCTTCTCCATCATGATGTCTTGTTGGTTTATCCTTGACCTTTTTTATGATGCAATGTTTAAAGTTGTTTCCACATTTCCTATGTTATGATTATCATGTTATATCATTTCTTGTTTTTCATGTTTATGATTCCTAATCTTTTTTATTCCCCATTGATATATCTATTGTCTAACATGTATCACCTTATTCTAGGTTTATTAACTTACTATGATTTATAGATCACCCCTTTCTTATGTTTGTTCCTAGTTTGTCCCATGAAGTTTTAAAATCCATGGAATTTTAGAATCATGTTAAGGAAGTTTTCAATAATTTTTATGTATCCTGTATTCAAGATGTTATGTTATGTACCTAATTCCCAAAGACACTAGACTTGTCAATATTTTGGGTTGTATTATGTGTACTCCTATGAAATAAATCATGAATTAATGTGTAATAAATATTAGAGTTGTTATAAATATTATTCTCTAGTTTGTGTAATAATATTTACTCATGATTTATTGATTAAAAATATTTAGTTATAATATTTATGAGAAAGAAAGTTAGGAATGGAAACTTTTCTCTTAAGATAGACATATCTAATGATTTTGATACCATCTGTTGGAACTTATTATTTGTGATTCTCAGGAAACATGGATTTACTGAGCCATTTATCAAGATGGTTTCTACAATTCTGAGTAGTGTCAGGCTATCAATTCTCATCAATGGGTCACTTAGAGGATACTTTAGTTGCACTAGAGGGGTTAGGCAAGGATACCCCCTTTCTAGACTTCTTTTTGGACTGGATGAAGACTACCTAAGGGTGTGTATAAATGATCTTGTCCAAGCTGACTTATATAAGAAAATCAAAGTTGGAAGGGAATATTTCACACCCTCTCACCTCATGTATGTTAATGACATACTACTCTTTGAGAAAGCTGATAAAGGTAAAATTTCTTGTATTTAGAAAATTTTGGCTCACTCTTAAGACTTTTCTGGGTAGGTGATCAACTAGAATAAGTCTTTTATTGTGTTTGGGAAAGGGTTGACCATATTTAGATAGAATAGAATATCCAAGAAACTTAGGTTAAGGAAACAAAACCCTACCTTTCATTTATCTTGGCATGCCCATTTTTTGGGGATGAGTCAAATGTGTCATCTTGAAAGTATTTACTCTAGGATCATTTCTCATCTGGTGACCTAGAAAGGAAAATCTATCTCCCAAGTGGGTAGAATTTTTTTGTTGAATTATGTGATTAATTTAATGTTTGTCTATTCCTTTCCTGTATATAAGTGGCCCAAAAACCTCATGAAGTAACTACAAGTTCTAATCAAAAAAATTATTTAGACTGGATCCATTTATGAGAGAAATCATATCACTGTTTCCTGGAATGAATGTATCAAGCCAGTTGATTAGGAGGTATGGTTGTCAAGGATTTAAAACTTTTCAATGATGCTCTTATCAGTAAGTTCACATGTAATTTGTTATTTGGTAGTGATGTGTCGCTGGAATTTCAATCACATAGATTTTTGTCCAAGTTGTACAATGGGAACTCCATGTATGTCTCTTCCTCTATATGGCCTATAATCAAGCATGCTCACCATGGAATTATGAAATGCTCTTTTTGGATGGTCTTTCCAAGCTTTGATCTCAATCTATGGACCACCTAGTGGCTGGACAGACCTATACATGAGATAATGAATGTTCCTCCCCTCATGAAAAATCTCTCCATTGCTGATTTATATCATAATCCTGACCTGCAAGGCTATTTTCCCAGCCCAATCTGGTGGCAGGTGCAGTGATACAGTTACATTGATCATGAATTTCTGGCTTGGACTCCAAACTATAATGGGATCCTCACTTCCATGGAGTATTATATGCATCTATGTGATGGATCTAACCCCACTCATGTATGGTTGTGTGGATTTACCAAGCCTTTTATACTGCCTGTGCGTTATATGCTTATATGGAAGGTCTGGAAATCCAGATTGCCTATGCAAAATCTGTTGTAGCGGACTGGGCTTTATATTGCGCCCATCTTCTACCTGTGCATGTAGGTTGATGAAACTATACAGCATGTATTTCTCTCATGCAATTACTCATGCCAGATCTGGCATCAGTTGCAGGCTATGTTTGGCATTTCCTTCATACTGGATAACCTAGATAGCTTCATGTGTTCAATCAAGGGTGTTAGACATAGTGTACAGATCTATGCGCTTTTTTTGTCTATCATTACTACTACATACGACTTAATATATAAGGCACTAAATAGTGTTGTCTTTGATAACCACAGGCCCTCTTTGAAGGCTGTGCAGACTGTGATATATAGGGAGGTATTGGCTGCCTCTAAAATTCAAATAGGTGCAATGAATAATACTATTTCTTACCTGATTATTCTGAAGACTCTTTGTCTTCTTGTAAGGGTCAATAAACCTATGGTGTTGAAATAAATTAGATGGATCCCACCCATCTCATCATAGATGAAAGTGAATGTGGATGGGGTGGCCTAGGGTGCGCCAAGACCGTGAGGATGTGGTGTCATCTTCCACACCCACCAGGGTCTTGTTAAAGGATTCTTTTACCACTACATCAGCATTGGATCTGAAATTGAAGATGAGATTTGGGTGATGATAAAAGCCATCAAATATGTAACTCATTATGGATGGGCGCATATCTGGGTGGAATATGATTCTACCACAGCGGTGAAAATTTTGAAGACGCGTTCACAGAATGTCCCATGGAAAGTGATCCTATCGTGCATTACATGCCTTAGCTCTCCTGATCTACTGTAGTTGGATGTCCCTCACGTCTATAGGGAGGCCAACCAAGTTTCAAAATCTCTCTCCAAGCTGGCTATCACAGAGGTTTCCTTGAGATTTTCCTTTATTACCCCATATTTTTTCTCTCATTTTGTTCACTTGGATATGCGTGGTGTGTTTCACTATCATCTTTTTAAGCCCTCTTATTTTTCCATTTTTTCTATTTTGTATTAATTTTATAGGGACAGGCCCTGCTCGGACCCTAAACTTTCTTGGTATTTATGTGTGATCTGAATATTAAAATAAATATGTATATGTAAGATTGTGAAAATTAAAAATATTTATTTATCAAGTGAATAGTATTTATTATTTGAGGTTCTGTAAATATAGAGGAGTAAGTGCGAACTAAGTTATCTGGTCTAGTGGAAATGGTATATCAAATCTCATTTAAATAAATATTAATTTATTTATTTAAACAAATCATATTTATTTTATCCACAAGTTTATCACAAGTGAAGTAAATTATTATTATTATTATTATTTAGACATAATGTTTGTTAGGGGTTAAGAGAAAAAGAAAGTTTTTATGTGTAATTATTTATTCTCTAACCTAGATTTATAAATTCTTGGTTATATAATTTTCTGGTCACTACTACAAATAGGGCTTTTAAAAGCGCTAAAAACCTATTTTAACAGCGCTAGAAAAGAGTTGTTAATTGCAGCAAATATAAAGGGGGTCCACCTTCATCAGCGCTCAAAATAGCACTGATAAAGTCCCTCTTTATCAGTGCTATTTTGAGCGCTGATAAATGTTTCATATATCAGTGATCAAAAATAGCACTGATAAAGGCCAAGTTTCCTAAGAAAACCCAGCACCTACATAGCACCTGCACACCTGAGATAGCACCTACACACATAGCACAAAACTTCTACTCAAAACAACACCTACACACAAACAAAGAATATAAGAACAAAACAGCATGTGCAAGAGTTTCCCAAACAATTCTATATGCATTTATTTGAAATAATTAATACAAAAAACACACTGTTATATACATTTCAAACAATTTTTTATATGGTTAAAATTATAATTATCCAACAAATAGTTAAAAAAATTAAGGTTTCATCCTTTTTTCATCCGTGATCCCCTCTCAAAAAATTTCATCCATGGTATTAGTTATCAAACAAAGCATTCTAACTCTGAAAAAAAAATCCCACCTATATAAGAAAACAAATATTATGTTAGTAATAGAATAATGAAATAAATTAAACATTAATATGAAATAATGCATTATTAAAATGTCGATCGTTACCTGTTACAACCTTTACATGTCCATATTTCCTTGTATTGAATTAATATTTTAGAAGAGGATCAACATGATTCATTGAATTATAAATATTATTTTGTTAAAATTACATGGATGATAAAATAAGGGGAAGAAATTTCAACAACAACATGGAATCCAAAAGGTTTCATTTATTGATAATAAAAAAAGGGAGGAATCTCCACAGTCTATAGTCTCCTATAACTCCCCAAATATGGGGGTTAGGATAAAGTTAGAATACTCAAAAATAGTATGCACTCAGAATACCTCCTTGAGCTCTGCTAGCTAATGCTCTAGAGTAGGCTATGGATTAGAAAAAATGAGCAACTAATTTATTTTCCATATCTACACCCTGTTTTAGTGCCTCTTCCCTACTAGCAGCATCAAATCTGGACTTTTCTGCCACATTGATAAGATTATTCTGATCTATCATTGTTTTCTCTACAATATTGAGTATTTATTATAGGTGATAAAATTCATGTTAGAATCTATCTATATCATACCACCCATTAATGACTAAATTTTTATGAGCTTCTACTTCTATTGTACACATGGATGCTTTATTCAATTCCTCGTTGTGATGTTGAATGTCCAAATTTTATGCCTCCACCATCGATACTCTCATCTCGATGAACCTCTTTTTCTCCCTTATAGTGACCAACTCCTTCACACTATCATGGAGTTCTTGATAATATAACTCACTATAACCAAGGGTTATGAATATGTACCGGAGGTGTCCAAACTAGTATTTTAGATCTTTGAAGGTTCCCTCCATGATTATATTCCAAATATCCCCCACACTTGTCACTAAAACTATTTATGAAATGATGTGTGTTCTGAAACTCAACTCAGGACTAGTCCAGAAATAGGAATATACTCCAAGACCAAGTTTCTAAGTGAGGGAATTATATCACATCCCTTTATGTGCTTGAAAAAGGAAATACTTTTGCCTTAGTTATTATAGTGGGGAGAGATAAAAAGTTGAATAGTTTGGGACTTCTGAGCTCTAAGGTGGAGTTACTTTGATAAAGCATATAAATATTAATAGTCAATAGAAAAATAATTCCATCAAAAAATCAACATTCATGATAATAATTGAGAACATACCTCTATCAACCACATTATTATCCACTTCCATCACCTCAACATTGAATTGATTGGTGATAATGAAATATTACTATAAAAAATGACCTCGAGTCACATATAAAGTCCCTTCTATAAATACTAATTGTTCTTCACCTTAAAGTTCTACAAGTGTAAATAGAGGTTATACAATATGACACATATATGATGGTGTATTCAATTTCATAGGAGTATTCAATTTTAGAATAAATTATAACATTTTACTAGTGATACTACTATCCTAGATATGTTATAAACCTAATATTTACATATATCATGAGCCTTTAATAGTGTACTCTCCCATGCTAGGTTAAAGGGAGTGAGTGCTAGCATGTCCACATCAGACATCGGGTCCAACCCTTCTTGGACCCTGACCACTTATTCCTCTACAAGGACCCCATACAATATATAAGGTCCCTTTGAAGGTATGTAAGGAATGTATTTATCAGTTTTAGAGAGTTCATGATGAGAACCTACACAATTATATAGGACATGGTCATATCGTTTTACTTTTCTCTTGATCTCCTAGTTCTTTAGTGTGATTAGCCAACCCCCCCCCCTCCCCTCCCCAAGACATCCCTGCTAGACAGCCCCCTCCCTACCCCTAGACACCCCCCACCCACTCCACCTTCAGTCCCCCTCCATCCTCCTGGAAACCCCCCCCCCCCTCCCTCCCCCTGTAGCCCCCTCCCTTTCCCTAGACAACCCCCCCACCACCACCACTCCCCCTGCAGCCCCCCTCCCTTTCCCTAGACAACCCCCCTCCCCCTCCCACCCCCTGGACACCCCCCCCCACCCTACACATCCCTCCTGGACATCCCCCTTCCCACCCCCTGGATAGCCCCCCCTCCCCTCCTGGACCCCCCCCCCACTCCTGGACACCCCCCTCCTAGACACCCCCCCCACTCCTGGACAGCCCCCTACCTTCTGGATACCCACTCCTTCTTGGACACCCACCCTCCCACCTAGACATCCCCTCCCTCCTGGACACCCCTCCCTCCTAGTTCTTTAGTGTGATTATCCAGACCCCCCCACCCACCCACCCCTGGACACCCCCCCCCCACACACACACACCACCACTCCACCTGTAGCCCCCCTACCTCACCCTGGACAGCCCCCCCCCCCTCCCTCTCCCTGAAGCCCCCATCCCTTTCCCTAGATAGCCCCCCTAGTCCCCCTACAGGACCCCCTCACTTTCCCTAGACAACCCCCCTCCCCCTCCCACACCCTAGACAACCCCCCCCCCCACCTTACACATCCCCCCTGCACAATCCCCTTCCCACCCCCTAGACACCCCCTCCTGGAAACCCCCCTACTCCTGGACACCTCCCCTCCCTCCTGGACACCCCCTCCTTCCTGGACACCCCCCACTCACCCTCACACCTAGACACCCCCTTTCTCCTGGACACCCCCTCCCTTCTGGACACACCCCCTCCCTCCCCTCCTGGACACCCCCCACCCACTCCTGGACACCCCCCTCCTTCCTGGACACCCACCCTCCCACCTAGACACCCCCTCCCTCTTGGACACCCCCTCCCTCTTGGACACCTCCTGGACACCCCCCCCCCCCCCACACACACACTCCTGGACACCCCCTCCCTCCTGAACACCCCCCACCCACATATAAGGGAAACTAATTAGAAAATTGAAAATCCAAGATATTGGTTCCCATCAATCTTTTAAGATGCTCGTGAGTGGAATGAATGACTATGCATTGATCGAATTTCACACAACCCTTGAAGCTTTATGCGATCATGTAAATAAGACAAGAATACACGAATCATGGTTCAAGTGAATTACCTTAATTGATTATGTGATTTGTTTATGTGATTTGATCATGTGATGAGATGACATGATCAGTTCACATGAAGCATTCATACAGAGGAGATTATGTGACATGATCACATGAAGAGGCTTATGTAAAGTAGAGAAAAAACCTAAGAGTTCTCATAGAGCAATGAAATATTGAGTCATTAGTGAAATATATTTCACATTACTCTCCTATCTATAGGAAATTTCATAGAATACCAAGAGTATCTTAGAATACTAAAAGAAAAATAGAAGCCCAGTGGAATCAGTTAGGTATTCACTTCCTTATAACAAAGTCCTTTTTTATTCTTCTGGAATTTTTATGTGAGGTGTGTATGCATCTGGGAATTGATGTGATGCAGGTTCTATATGAGGTACGTAGGCACCCAGATTTTTTTGGGCATGCATATGTATATATGATGCAGGTTTATTTGAGAAATTGTTGAGATGCAAGATCTATGGACAATGATTTTACTGTGAAAACATCAAGATTACCTCTGTGATTGAGCAGAAACAACACGGTTTCTCTTCCTGCAAAGGCATGTCACATGGACAAAAATCTTTTAAAATAAACAAACCCTGAAAGGAAAAATGAAAATCAAATAAACGTTTCATTATATAATTTTTCATTAAAATAGACATATTATATCATAACATTACCTTTACATCTTTCCAAATGGTTTATTTGGTTCAGATATAAGCTAATAACAAAACTAATGATTCTTTGTGCACTTTAATATTATTGGTTAACTACCGCTTACCATAGCATCTGATCTGAACTTCTCATCTGGCATCCCCATGATGCTCTCATCCAACACCATCTCTGTGATATCATCCTCCAGCGTCACTTTTCCTTCTCTTCCTGCACCTAGTAAATGGGTGCAGGAAGAGAAGAAAAGGTGAAAACTAAATTATGATATCATAGAGATGGTTTCAAATGAGAGCATCATGGGGATGCCTGATTAGAAGTTCAGATCAGATGTTATGCTAAGTGGCAGTTAACCAACAGTAGTAAAGAATCCTTAGTCTTGTTATTAAATTTGTGAGTGTTGCACAACCAATATTCTTCCAACACACTACATCAGTAGAAACAAGTGCATAAATGACCAAAATACATAATAAAAATGATCCATGCCATAATAGTTTAGGTCTAGTGATTTTGGAAACATAGAAACATAAAGAACTAGTTCATAAGAGTCTCTCTTTAAGTTTTTCTTTACTAGAAAGACAAATCATTTCTAAAACCATACTTCATAACCTAAGGATATAAAACATAATAAAGGGTGATAATATATGATCAATAATTGTAAGCAAGGAAGATATCAATGATCATATAAGTATAACATAAGTAGTAGGAATTCACCTTCATCCAATTTTTGTACAATCTTCCATCAGGTATGCTTCCCATTCGTTTCTAAACACATCTATATCATCTTGTGAATATAAGTTTTTGTGATAGTCATGGTAGTACTGAAAAAATATAAATAAAAAAAGGATTAATAAATATTTTAAATGAACTCATAATTATTTTCAAAAATACCTCTTTAGTGATGCTAGTTTGTTGATGAAATACGATCTCTTTCATAAATTTACAAACATAATAGCCAAAATCCTTTCTGTTTGGTTATTTTGTACACTATATAAACATCAATAAAAATAAATAATTTGTTTTTATATGTTTTTTGATAGTGAAATATTAATATATATACCAGGATACTTGTCCATTTTTAGATCTTGTGGGCGTTCTTGTCCTTCGGCCCTGGATTCATTCCATGAAGTAGACGATATTGATGCATTGTTCTATCATAACAGAATCCTCATTAAAAGATAATATAAATTATATAACTAGATGTTTAGTTCTAAAATGTTGGATCTATTATATTACAAATTGACAAACTCTATCATGCGTGGTCAGTTTGTTGCATATCCATGCATTGAATCCAGAAAATAAATCTTTGGAGTATCCAAATTGACTGCAATCAGCATCCAATGCTGCCTAAAAACACAAAATGGAATAAGTAATTAAATAAATGAAAATATAGTTGATATGATTAAATTATAGAGTTTTACCCCTGCATCATTGGTATTAAAAAGAGTTTTTTATCCGTAATTTTGTTTTCAAATGATTTGAGCAGGGATGAAATTATTTCATCCTGTTTAGCAGAATTTAATTCTTCTTTTGAAGAGGTGATGTGAGGACTAATGAGTCCAAATTTTTGTTCATGGGGAAATACCTTCAATTGTTTTTCATATATACGCCTACGAAAAATATAAAATGTATTTAGTCGTAATTATCATAGTATATCAGTTTTTTAAAATAAATTCATGAAAACATACCTCATGTATACATTTATAACTCAGGCGCCTAGACATTCATACTTGAGGATTTCATTTACATTTTCAGCACTAATGAAATCTTATTTTTCCTCTCCATACATATTTTTTAAAAAATAAAATGTGTGAGCATTATTGTCTATCAAATTTGTATCCACATGAGCCTGTAATGATATTAAATGTGGATATATAACGGGTGGGGTGAAGGTTCTCTTAGTAGATCGTTTCAATCGGTTGGTTGATCCTTGAGATGGTTTTGATTCGATATTTTGTTTCACCCCCTTCTCTTTGTCATTCTATAATAACATTCATCGGTTCAAATCTTTTTTCATTAAATGTTAAAGGTTTAGCTTGAAAAATAAATTGGAAATGGATACCTCATTGTTGATATGTTTTTTTACAAGAATTAACAGTCATGCGATGAATGTTCCAATAGCTTTTTCAACCATATGAATGTCTTCATCGTCATTTAGAATAGGTATCTCGGCACTCGGCTCATTAGCTATGTTAATTGACACTTTAACATGATTTGTTGGAAGTTTTCTATTATGTATCATGTTGTTCTACATATTGAACATCGTATCCCTCACTATAAGGCAATAGGTGGGAGTTGATAGATATAAATCACAGTCATTTTCACCCTATGTAATATTAGTACAGGAAAGGTATCAGTGTTTATGTGATTCACATTTCAAAGAAAAAATTATTAGAACATTGATTACCTCAGCTAATTCAGGTTTTTGAGGGGAATGGATCGCCTCAAAGTTGGTGGGGGTGGGGCGGGATCTTCACGCATAGGTTGTTGTTGAGTTGTTTCTTCTCTTTGACTCCCCCCATCAAACTTGCTATCATCTTTCTCTGGTATTATAATTCTTCTTGAAAAATATCTAATTTTTCTTGCATCTTTGTCATTTAGTCAGTTTGATCCTTCACTTATTTTTGTTTATTAAAATATATTCAAGGTGTCACCCCAAAACCCGCACCTCTGATACGAACATATTGTTCTGGCTGCTTCAAGGCCGCTGAAAGTATATTTTCATCTAGTGTGGGTGTTGTTGATTCCTATAACTATTTCAAATAGAAAATATAGGAAAATAAGTAGTCATTATTATGTAATAGATATTTAAAGCAAATCAAATTTATATTATGTCATACTTACACATGTTTCCCACACTTTTTGTGTGTTTTCATCTATCAGTATCCCCTCTTTATGTACATGAAACTCCTTCCATAGCACATGGAGTGGGATGGATATGGATTTTTATTTCAATTCATCAATCTGCATATAAATAGAGAAACATGGTTATGGTGTTTTTTTATGTCACATAAAAGTATTAAGGTAGATTTAAAAGACGTACTAATTTTTTCTCTAGTGAAGTGTACCACATCCTTGCTTTACAGTAGGGGTACGCTGGTTTTGTTGCTCGTTCTTTATTTTCAGCACTCAGTTGTTGTTTCATAAATAAAAAGCTGTCAATCAAAGTGGTGAATACAAGAAATTTCAAACAACATATTACCAAACACAATGTACATGAAAAGTTTGCTCCACACGACGGATTCTAAATGCATCCCACACTCCTTGGGATATCAAGTGTTCATAAAGAGGAGGTGGGTGCGGTTAGATTTTCCCTTCAGCATCTTTAAGATTATATTTCATTAAAATTGTGCGGAAGCCTCTATGAATCCTTCCTGCAAATCTTAATACATATTCCTTGTGCGAGGCATCTACTATAAATGCACTCTACAATGAATGGTGAAGAGTAAGTCAATGTTTTAGTATTTTATTTTATTTTAATAAATTAAAGAAATGATATCATAATGTTACTATAATCTCTTCCCACATTAGTGTATTAATCCCAGTGACAACATGGTTCCATGATTGTACATCAATCGGCACACGTTTCCGAGTGACGATTCCAATGTAGCTACTAAAGATGGATTTTTTAGGGTTAACACTTATTCCATCCCACCTCAAATTTGATGCTTATTGCTTTTTCCTTAAGGATTTTGGATAACACTGTCAAACTATGGAACTCGTGTGTTTTTTTTATGACATCGGGGTTTCATTTCCAACCATTTTCTTAGAAGCGTCATCATTATGTTCCTCTAGAGCACTAGCATCGAAACTAGGACTAGCAGCAACGGGTTGAGAAACCTGTTGTTGCTCTACACTAGGACCAGCAGCAGCAGGTTGAGAGACTTATTGTGCCTCAATATTGGGAGCATCAGTAGGTATAGAAGTCATTATCTATAGAAGTGGTTTAACATTTAATTTATATTACATAAAAGCAGCATCGAACAGATAATAACATAACGTAACATAATGTATATTATAATAAACAAATAACCTGATTATTGAACTCTCTATTTTTTAAGGCTGAAGAGATTTGACCCCTATATCGACTATGTAAATCCATTCATTGTGGTCTCCTATGACATAAAAAACTCTGTCTACATTGGGACCACTGTGAAATGATTGATAATTCCCAATGAAAGGTTCATCCTCTATTGAACAATCATCTGACCCTTCAGTTGTTTTGGTCGATAATAGAACAATTGACCAGTTTTGGTTTGTGGGATCTAGAACATAAAATACTTTTACTACCTGTGATGCCATTATAAATGGTTCATATTTCTTCCCTTCCTTACTAAAATCAACTTTCAAGAATCCCAATTCATCTATTTTAATTGCACTCCTGTTATCAACCCACTTGTATTGAAAAATAATCACTTGTAATTTCATATAATCCAACTCCAATATTTGTTTGATGATGCCAAAGTATGACATATTCGCATAAATTGGATTTTTGTCCTTAGCACTGGAAACATGCATTGATTCAGCCACAAGTGTAACCCCACTATTTTTCATGGTACCATCTTCATCATGTTCATTAGTATAGAATGTATAATCACTAACTACATAAGCATTGTAAGATAATACGTACACACTTGCTCCTCCAGATAGCCATCGAAGTCATTCTAAAATTGAGTCTGGTTTTTCATATAACTTCTTAAAAATATGGTCTTGAAACCATCCTATAAACTATTGATTATGTGTATCTGATATCCATTTTTCATCCCTAGATGGATTCAAATGCCTAAGAATTTCTTTGTGGGTTTGAACATATGGGTCAACATCGAAACTGTTATGCAAAACATAAAGGTGGGCCTTCTCCCAGTCTGTAATATTGATTGTGACAACCTCCCTTCTAGAAATTCATTCACCCTCAAGCCACCCAGTGTGATGAGATTTTGGTAGGCCAACATTTTCCACACCAGATAGGTATTCGGTACAAAATTCAAAATCTTCCTCAACAATATATTACTACGCAATAAAACCCTTTGTCTAACTTCGATTTTTGACATACCCTTTAAAATTATTCATATATTGTTCAATGGGGTACATCCATCTATAATGTATAGGACCACATAGTCGAATCTCTCTCACCAAATGAACCATAAAATGAACCATCATATCAAAGAATGTCAGCTGGAAGAATATTTCCAATTCACATAATATGACGGTAATTTCTCTTTCCATATTTGGAAATTTCGCCAGGTCTATAACTTTGTTTCATATTTCTTTCAATAAGAAACAGAGCTTTGTTAATGTATAGCAGACATTCTTAGGGAAAATGAAACATAAAGCTATAGGAATTAGATCTTGCATCAAAACATAGCAGTCATGTGATTTCAAACCCTTTAATTTTAAATCTCTAATTGACATGAGGTACTTAATATTTGATGAATACCCATTTGGAACCTTTACATCATTCAATAAGTTGAAAAACCGATATCTCTCCTACCTAGAAAGAGTGTAAGCAGCAGGAGGAAGAAATGTTTATTTTTCTCCCTTCACTGGTTCCAACTCTTCTCATATTCCCATCTCAACCATGTCCAATATAGCCTTAATTCCATCCTTTGTTTTTCTGGGTGCATTTAGCAACGTGCTGATGACACTATCACATACATTTTTTTCAACATGAATAACATCAAGAAAATGTCTGACATACAGACAATTCCAGTATGGTAATTCAAAAAAAAACTAATCTCTTTTCCCAACTAGTTTTCGTAAGGTTTTTCGAAAACGTTTTAACAAAAGTAGTGTCCACATCTTTTAATTTCTCAAACAATTGATCACCTATTAGTGGATATGGTGTTATATGTTCTTCTAAACTTCCATCAAATGATGTCGTCTAAGATCGATACTTATGTCGTTGGGGTAGAAATCTGTGATGTTCGAGAAACATAGATTTCGATGAATGTTTCAACCTAATTGATTGTGTACCTTGTTCACAAATGGGACACCCTTGGGTTCCTTTAATGCTATATCCTGAAAAATTTCCATAAGTAGGAAAGTCATTTATCATCCCATACAACATGGCTCTCAAAGTGAAATGTTCATTTTTTAACCATCATACAACGTAACACCTGAATCCCACAATAATTTCAAATCCTCAATAAATGGATCCAAATAAACATCAATTTCATTACCTGGTTGTTTTGATTCTGATATAAGAATAGATAACATGATTTATTTTCATTTCATGCATAACCACAGTGGTAAGTTATAATTATCAATATAACCGACCATGTACTATGACTACTACTTTGAAAACCAAAAAGATTCACCCCATCTGTAGATAACGCAAGATAATGGTTTCTCTTCTCGTTTCCAAATTCAGGATACTCATGATCAATTATCTTCCATTGAGGAGAGTCTATCAGGTGACGTAGTTTCCCATATTTAATTCTTGTATATTCATTCCATGTCAATTGTCCTATAGTCTCCCCACTTCCATATAGGCGCATAAACCTTGGAATGATTGGAAAGTACCATAAAACTTACGTAGTACTAGATTCATCTTTCTTGTATCTAGAACCATCACACTTTGGGAATTCTTTAAGTGATTTTTGGTCCTTACGAAACAATATACATTCATTCAGTCAGGTGTGTATTCTTTCAGAAATCATACCCATCGAGCGTAGATTTCGTTTGGCATCGTATGTTTGGCTCAAGAGCTCATTATCTTCTGGGATCATGTCATTCAGGAGAGAAATTAGTTCCGCAAAACTAGAGTCACTCCACTTTTTTCCTTATTTCAAATTATACAGCTTCAGTATGGCTGAAAATACTGTATATTTAGTGCAACCAGCATACAATGGCATTTTTTCACAAATCTTTAACTTCTCAAACAATTTTGGGAAATCACAAACTTCATCTTCAACTTTCCTTGTCATTTCCTCAATACGATCTTCATCATCATTCACATTTGTAATCACATTCTCCATATTATTTCCTTCATTGTTCATGCTTGTAATAATATCATATTATCCATAAAACACAGTGTTATCCCAGCCACTACCTACATTCATTTTTTTTTGTGTTTATTCCAAAATGTATAACTTCGATCTATTCTATGATATATCAGGTGTTCTTCCAACTCCTCTAGACTAATTTTTCTTGAATAACAACAGCATAAACACGGACAAAGGATTTGAGAAGGGTCACATACATGATCTTTTGCAAACTTGATAAACTCTTTCACGCCATCTTCATACTCTTTTTCCAACTGATTGGCATTCATCCATTCTTTATTCATATTCATCCTATTTGATACAGTAATATTAATATTTAAAAAAATAATTACAAAAAAGATGTTCAACAATCTATGAGAATCCCTTGCACTAGAATGTTTTAGTATCCCACATGTGATCTATATGCATTGTTGAAAACCGGTTTTTTAGTGTTTCTTTAGAAACATAATGTCTCTAGTCAAGAACTATGGTACTAAACTAATAGATGGTATGATTTTTAATAGAGTGATTTTGGGTGGAAGGATTCATTACATGTGGTGTTATAGTTATTTGACTAGGGTGTCTATAAAGTGTCTCATAGAGTCCTTTAGTGAAGTGGTTTTCTAAGATTCAGTTGAATTACACTAGTAACAAAGTGGTGGTACCATTGAAATGGGTAAATTTTGGATTGATATTCAATGATGGAATAACTACAACATAGAAAACAAATGGAATACCAATCATTCCAACAACCGTAAAACCATACAAACACACAATCGTCCTCACAATCGCAACACCATACAAACCAAACAATCACAATTTCAGATTTTACAAAGCATCCCTTATTCAATTATATTTGTTAATTCAGGGGTTGTCACAGAAGTTTTATCATCTTGGGGAATTCATTCATTAGTCAAGTATATGTAAATTACCAATTTTTATATTCAAATATTCAATAGGAACCAACCAACATGCAATTCATTTAGTGCACAAACAAGGACCATCAACGGCCACAATTTGTAGCAGGGTGTTTAGCCCGTACATTTCACATTATAACCATCAATATCAAATAGTAATAACATGCGCACAAGAGGAAACCAATGAGTAAGAGGATAAAACTCACCACGAAGGTGTTGTTCAGCACGTGGTTCGTGGAAGAGGAGAGGGGCATGGCAGAAGAGATTTACAACTAAAAAGAAAACATAAAATGAGAACTCATATGTTATACCTATCCAAAATAGGTCCAATGAGATTTAGGAATGGGACATGTCTGTTAAACAATTTTATTTTTAAATCATGGGATTTTATTTTCCATCTATGATATCTGCTTCCTATTTATTTATTTTTTGCGTATCTACTATTTTCCTATATGTTCAACTTATGAATGATACATTTCTACTTTTTATGAGAAAGAACATTTTAAAATTACTCTAATTTAGGGGTAAAATATTCCAAATTAATTGTATCTTTTTTACAAGGGATCATTGTTATCCCTTAGGGATCATGAACGCCTCTTAGGTTAGTGGAAAGTCAGGTCAGTTGTTGGTTATGATACCAGCCCAGGTTATATCATTACATTTCCAATTATAATTGACCCATCTCCATTTAAATATAGGATTTGTGGGGGGTCAGACACTAATATATAGAAGGATTAAAAGACGTAAAAATTATCCTAGGCTCTCTAATACAAGTGATAAAAGATGAAACATACACTAGGTGAGGGAGATGTCACAATTTCATATATCCATGATAAATATTTTTTTTGTGGGATAATCAATACAAACCATGTACTCAACATGATATAAGATTTAAAATAATCCTTGATATATCTCACACAAAAACCTACCCACTGGTTATTCCATCACTAGTACCCACCAAGGAATCCCCCCAATCGAATGGTCGAGGGATAAATATATTAGGAGAACAAAAATACCATGGGACATAAGATTATATCTCCTTACCTTCCATGATCTAATGATCACTCTCTAATCTATTATCTCATCCTGTCCATTGGTCCACCCTCAAAATATTATAGACATCCTATACAATGGTTTACACATATCCATATCAATACCTAGTCTCATAAGAGTCCCGATACATCAAACAAGGTGGTTAGAAATCAATAAATTCAATGCATCACGAATCATCCAAATTGAATACATTTATAAATAAATTATCACCCAATCTCAAATTCTCTAGAAATAAACATCACTTATCTCTATCACAAGAACACCACATGTATAGAGAATCACCCATTAGTTAAAACAAAACAAAAATGGGAATAATTTGATCATAAGGATTTTATAAAAAAATCATTTCTCATAATGTCCCAAATGAAAAAAAAACATTTTTAGGGTGAGAATCCAAATAAAATGATCTAAAATATCTTCCAAATAAACTCTTAATACCAATATTATGAATATAATTTTATAAAACCACATGGGATCCAAAAATCCAAAATAATAAAAATTTTAATAGTGAAAGTCTATCACAATGTTTACAATATAACTCATATGGGTTAACACAGCCTTGTAAAATCTAACAACCCCTTTAGGACACTTAAATAACATTACAGACCCCAAAAACATTATTTATAAATAAATAGGTGTAAAAATCCCATTTAAAAACCTTTATATAGTACTGAATTTGAATTTTTAAAATATTTTCATGCTTTGAAGGCCACTTGGGAATTTTTCTATACAATTGGTACTTAACATATTCCATAATAAGGCTTAAAAACCTCCTAGAAATCAACATTATTATGTCATATTACACATACATATAAACAAGATGGATGATTCTTCCTTCAATAAAAACTAGTAAACCAAGCCACAATATGTCCCTATAAACCATTAATAAATAAAAACCCCAGATTTAAAGTCACCTTATCCATGATTTCAAGATACATATATTCTAGGGTTCATGGGAGAAAACTAAAAAGGGAATTTAAAGGTCAAAAATATTGAAGGAATGAGAAGGAGGTTTCTTTGGGAAACTATTTTTAAAGGAGGAACAAATACACCAAAATGATGAAGATGAAGGGGGAGAAGCTCCCCACACACAATAGAGGGATTTCCAAGATTTAGGGAAGGATGAGGGGGATCTAAATACTTATATGAAAAAGGGAATTATTGTAAACTAGAAAATTTTGAACTCCTTGGTAGATCATATAAATCATCCAAATAGTTTTCTAAGTTGCATCCTAGTAGTGTGGTAGCCAATGCTAAGGAAAATTCTACCCCCATGGTTTCTCAAGTGGACATTACACACTAGGAAATTCCATCATCCAGTCCTGGAAGATGGCACTATAAAATTATAGTGTGAACTCATATGATTGATGAATGGTTTCTGCAAAAATACACAAGAATTGAGCCATAACCCATATGCACCAATGGTTCCAAATTGTTTTACCTAGGTTTCCATATTTTTGCACAAAACTGTGTGCTACCAGTGATGAACGACCTTATATAGATCAGAATGAACTAAAAATTCATATCTATAAGGGTTACCAAGTAGTAGGGATCATGGCGGAGGAGGGATCGCGGCAAAGGCAGTGGTGGCGGAGGAGGAGGAGGAGGGTTGTGGCGTAGGATGAGGAAAATACTACAGCGATGGAGGAGGAGGAGGAGGAGGAGGGGTCGCAACAGAGGAGGGGTCGCAAGTGTAGGGTTCAGATTCTGCAAAGGCTTGAACGGGTGCAAGGGAGGAGGGGCTTGTTAGGGTTATTTTATAAAAACCGCAGGAACCTTTATCATTACAATTTAAAAGAGCTGATAAAGGTATGTTTTATCAGCGCTAAAATAAAAGCACTGATAAAGTACATATTTATCAGTGCTAAAATTTTAGTGTGGATAAATAGTTGTTTTATCAGTGCTTTTTTAGCACTCATAAAGGTCTAACTTTATCAACGCTACAAAAGCGCTGATAAAACAGCTATTTATTAGCGCTAAAATTATATCACTCATAAATACTTATTTTATAAAGGTATAATTTTAATAATTTATTTATATTCTTATATATTTATTTAAAATGATATATAGGATGAATATATATTTATTTATTAATAATTATAAATATAAATAGTATATATTTATGAATATTGGTATATGATTGTTAATATATATTAATAAAATTATTTAATTATATATATATATATATAATTATAATCTTAGAAATACTTTTTTCAATTAAAAAATTATATATATATTTTTGAATTATTAAAAAAATATTAAATATTAAAAATTGCTTTTTATTTAATGTATACAAATAAACATTATTTTTTAATATAAATATAATTTTAAGGAAATCCATAATGGGATTTTAGGATTAGGGAGTCCTATCAATTGATCAAGGAGTTTAAATCCTACAGTTGGCAAGACCGCCTACTTAAATACTTCTAAATAACTTTTCAAGCCAAATTTTGGGTTATGAGAAGGTAAATATGGATCTTTTCCACAAGAATATCCATACTATATGATATTCCAATTCCAAAGGTGAGGGCCTTGAGACATGATAAAATAGTGGGGGACTGATAAAATAATTTATTTTATCTCACGTGTTTTGGTAAACAAGTAAAGTACTAATAATATATTTTATATTATTATAATAAAATGGAATGTTCATCAAACACATTATTTATGAAATATATTTTATATAAATAAAATATTCTCTCTAGTAGTAACTTTCAAGAATGATACAGGTGCTTGTGTATTATATTAAACCATGAATGGAAGATTTGTGTGTTATATACCCCAATATTTGATCTGTCTACTTAGGAGTCAAGTGATGAAGAGTTATATATTTAGAAGAAACACAAGGATGATGTGTTATATGTTTAGTGTTTTATGATTTCATCACAGATTTAAAAAATCATGAAATCGAATTCAAGTGTAGATGTTTGTAGAATTCTAAAGCATCTTCATGGTCCTTATTGGGAGATAGCTAGATAGGATCATTTTGTAATTTATAAGGCACTCTTCTTGAGAAAACTTGAATAGAGTGCACTAGTTGGGCCTTAAATAGTCAAAATGATTGGTACCGTCATGCATCTTGAAATTATAAAATTTCAACTACCCAAGGAATTGTGAACTAATCTCATTATTGCATCACTCCCTTGAGGTTTATCCATCTTTATTTTGAATTTCAATATAAACAAAATTGAGAAGTCTCTCTTAGATCTCTTCACTCTACATTTTGAAGTTGATAAGTACATGGAGTGTGAAAATCCTTTTGTTCTTATTGTGAACAAGATAAGGGGAAAAGTGAGAATCCACAAGACTGATACTAAGTCTAAGGATTCATTGAAATTCCCTTCCAAGAAAAGGAATATCAAGGGGAAATCAAGGGAACATGATTTCTTATGATTTTCCTATGGCAAGAAGTGACACTAGAATAAGAAATGTACCACAATTAAGAAGCATGGGTAAGCCTTAGTTTCATTTTTTATCAAGTGAAATTTATCTATTTTTATAAATTTGGTATTGGATACAGTATGTGGTGCCCACATTTATATTCAAATACAATAACCAAGTAGATTCAGAAGAGTTTCTTGGTGTGAGGTGGATCTATGGGCCACTAACTAAGCCAATATCATTATAGAGGATATTGGAGGCTACCACTTTAATTTTTTTATTGGAATGATCTTGGTTTTAAATAATTGTTATTATATATCATTAGTTACAAAAAAACGTTATTTTTATTTCCATTATTGATTTGGATATATTTATTTTCAAATTTAGGAATAAATGTTGATTATTTTACAAAGATACTATTTGTTTATAGTAATTCATACCTAAATAATGGTATTTATGTGTTATATTAAACAAACCAAGTAATGGAAATTGATAAGGAATTTAGTTCAAATGACTCATATCACACCCAACTATGGCATCATCGCTTCGGTCTTGTAAATGAAAAGTGCATTAGCAAATTATTCCAAGATGTATATTTAGATTCTTTTAAACTAAAACCACTTGGAATATGTCATGATTATTAAAAAGGTAAAATAATCAAAGTCCCATTTATTGGAACATGTAAAATGTACATAAAGTTTTTTGAGTTGGTTTATAACAATTTGTGTGGACCATTTCCAGTCTATGTAAGGAGTGGATACACATACTTCATAACTTTTACTGATTAATTTAGTACATATGGATATGTATAATAAATGAGGTATAAGTGAGATTACTTTAAAAAATTGAGGAATAAAATAATGAAGTTAAGAATAAACTTGGTAATAAAACAAAGAAACTCCACTCAGACTATGGTAGAGAATATATTAACTAAGAATTCATTGATTATTTACTAGATTTTGGGATATTATCCCAAACCACTCCTCCTTATACACCACAATGGAATATGTGAGTGAAAGGAGGAATCATACCATACTGAATATAGTAAGTTTTATGATGAGTCGTGAAATTATTTCATTATCCTTTCTGGGATACACATTACAGATAGTGTCATGAACACTAAACTGGGTGTCAAATAAATTGGAAAGTGGTGTTCTATTTTAATTATGGAGTAGGAAGAAACATGTCTTGTTGAATTTGTATTCTTATGGTTTTAAAGCATTTGATAAGGTCTCTTCAGGAAATAAACTTTCACCTCAATTCATAAATTGTATATTTATAGGATGTCCTAAGGAAATTGAAGGATATTACCTATACAACCCCTCATACAAGAAGGTTATAGTCACAAGACTGTATATATTTCTAGAGAGGGAGAACATATCTAAAGGAGATAGTAGGTGAGAGATAGACTATAATGAATTCATGGCTCAAGATACAAAAGATTTGGCACATGAAAAGATTACATAAATCCTTATAGAAGAGGATATTCTAGAGATTCAAGTACTAAATAGGAGTAAAAGAGGGGTTGGATAACCTGAATGATATGATTTTCTAGTCATTAAAGCCAGTGAATCATTATTAGTTGATAGTAATGAACTTATAACCTAAAAAATAAGTATTAAGTGGCATAGAAGTTTCAAAGTTTCAAGAAGTTGTGAATTTTGAGATGGATTCCATATACCAAAACCATGTATAAATTTTGGCTCCTATAGATGTATATCTCATTGGTTTTGAATGTGTATTCAATAAGAAACTAGACATAGATGAATAAGTCAATACCTATAAGGCATGACTGATTGTAAAAGGTTTTAAATAATGTTAAGGTAAATACTATGATAAAACATTTTCACTAGTCTTTATACTAAAATACACTATAATTATACTAACCATAGTAGCTTACCATGACAATGATATTTGGTAGATGGAGGTCAAAACAACTTTCTATAATTGGAACCTTCAAAAAGATTTTTATATGTCACAATTAGAAGTGTTTTTGACTAAAAAGGATGATAATAAGATATTTAAATTATAAATGTCTATTTATTGATTAAATGAAGTATTTAGGTCATAGAAAATTCACTTCAATGAATCCAAAATAGAATTTGGTTTCATAAAGAACGAATGTAATCTTTATGTATGCAAGCGGATTAGTGGGAGTGTGTTCTTTTCCCTAATAGTATATGTTGATAACATACTACTAATTAAAAATGAGATATCAATATTATAGAACATTAATACTTAGTTAAACTCTTTCTTATATATAAAAAAACTTAGGTAAGGTAGCATATATTATTAGGATCAAGATCCATCATGATAGATCAAAGAGGATCCTTGGACTAAGTAAAGTTTTTGTTAGACCCCAAAGTTTAATTTTTTTTAGTGATAAAAAACACTTTGTTTTGTTTTCATCCTGTTTCAATGTGTTTATAGTGTTTTTTTATTTAGTTTAGCAGGAAGGCATATGACATAAAGACTGCTTCAAAATAGGTTTAAAGGCCTTTCTTCAAAGTATTGTTTAACAAGCAATACTGATTACCCAGTGTAGTGCCACCGAATAGCCAATGGCAGGGGAAGAACATCTCAACCAACAGGAGTCCATTGGCTAGACAGTGAGAAGAAAATATGTGCAACTTATTCCAGTAGTACCACCAGCTACCCGGTGGAGTCTACCAAGTATATAGCGGCATCATGACTACTAGTCCAAGGAGGCACTAAATGCAGTCAAAAAGTGTTTGGTTTGGATCTTTGATGACTTGGCTTGATTTATTGGACCTAGAAACCATATTGAGGCTATAAAAGGAGTTCAATGATACCTTATTTCTCATTACTCTTCCGCCAAATTAAAGTGATAATGCCATAATTCTCTCAAATCTCAAAGTTGATCCATTTCTCTCAAAAACTCTTAAGAGATTAAAGTTATAAACTTCCATCTTTCAATAGGAAATCAATTTTTCCTCAACTGAGGAGATCAAGACATATAATCAAGAAGTGTGTATTTTTTAATGATGTCATCCAAAGCACCAAAAAAATTCTTGTTTAAATATTTTTATAACTCTTTCTCTCTCCTTCTATTGATCCTTTTATAAAACCCCTTAGATCTCACTTCTTATCCTTCTATCTCTCCATTTATATCTTTCTCTAATAATTTCAAGATAGAGTGATGTATATGCATTATAAAGGGCTTATAATTAATCAAGTTATATATTTCTCTTCTCCATATATTTCTTTGGTCCTTGATTATCTTCTTAAGACAGGGGTTTTGGCTCTTAGTTCTTCGCTCAAACCAAGGGATTGAGTTTCTTGATATTTCATTAAAATAAAGGATTTTTTAGGATCTTTGTTTCTATTAAAAAGAAGTGTTTTGGGTTTCTTGGTTCTTGTTTAAACCAAGTTGTTTATTAAATTGAACCTCATGATTATTCTCATGGGGAGGAGATGTAGGGGTACATTTGGGAACTATTTATGAACTTTTTTACCAAATTTCCAGTGTCCTTTTAATTTTTTCTATGCTTTACTTTGATTAATATTTATTAATTTAATTATATTAATCTATCTTTTATTACATTTATTTATTAATTCACTTTAATTTTTAAAAAATTCAAGTCAATACCCCCCCCCCCACCCGTCATATCTCTGATCCAACATTTATTATCATTGGGCGACTATGATTCTATTTTAAAATCTCTTTTTCAAAAAAATTATTATTTTCAAAAATTGATTTTTTTTTTCAAATATAAACTGATTCCCTAAGTTCAATTTCAAAATGGTATCTACTTATTATACACATTATCCTTTATTTAATGGTTCAAATTATTCATTTTGAAAAAAGTGCATGTCTATTTTCATTAGAAGCATTGGATATCCTATTTGGATACCCCTAAAACTGAATCTAAAGAAAAATGGACTCCTTTAGATATTCCATATTTTGAATTAAATGGAAAATATATGAATTCCTTGTTTTATGGTTTATATCAAAATTAATTCAATATAATATCTTCCTACAAAAGAGCTAATGATGTATGGAAACTCTTCTAAGTCACACATAAAGGAAAAAAATAAAGTTATATACATTAGAATAGATATTCTTATAAAGGACTTTGATGGTTTACCCATGCATGAAAATTTTCTATTACTATCATGTTTACTTATTTCACTGACATTTGTAATGATATAAAATCTCTCAGTGATTACTTGTCCATAGAAATTCTCATGAATAAAATAATATGGATTTTACCTAGTTGTAGGATCCCAAAGTCATAATAATCCAAGATTTCAAGAGAATTAAAAATATGGTGGTTGAATAACTCATCAAATCCTTAATGAAATTTTAGATAACAATGTAATTACAAGTGGTTAAATAATATTTTAAAGCTAATAAAACCAAGAAGGACCTAGACTTTATAGTAATTAAGGATGTTGATTCTTCTGAAAGTGACTATTATAATGAAAGTGATTTTGAACACTTGATGGGAATATTGTAAAAATTTCAAAAGTTAGAAAAAAGAAAAAATCCTTATGATGGGTAAAAAATAAAGATTAAATTTATTTTCTAGATGTAACCTACTTTGGTTTCAAAAATAAGGGCCATATAAAGCTGGATTTCCCCTTGAAAAGAAAATAGTCTAAATATAAGAAGCAAGGTAATAATGATTTAAAGGTCTCAACTTGGAGAACTTGCAAAGATTAAATTTCAACTCATCAAACCAGACAATCAAATCATAAATGCCTCATGGAACATCTTGTGGTAAGTGAAGATGTTAGTTCCCTCTCTCCTTATCGTTACTCTTCTTACTCTCATTATTATTCTTCTTCTTACTTTTCTATCTCAGAAATTAAAATTGAATTTTTTTTTCAAGAGATTATTTAAAAATATGAGAATAATTTAAAAATTTATAAACAAGTTCTTAATTAAAAGGATATTCTTTTGAAAGTAAAGGGTGATTTGGTTTTTAAATTAAAAATTCAACCCGCTATTGAAGTTTTCAAACCAAAATTAAGGATCTCAAAATATCTCTTTTAAAATTCACCCAAGGTGAACAACCTGTTAATATGATCCTTGGTTATCAATTTGTTAAAGTAAATAATCACGGTTTTAGTTTTTCAAATGATAATGCGACTTCTTCAAAATCCACTTCCTTTGTGAAATATGTTTCTCAAAAAAAATTAAATATTTTCATAAATATGGCTATATTATATATGAATGTGATTAAAAAATTCTAGATATGGAAGGCCTAAGTCGGTACATCTTTCTTCTAATCGTATCCAAAAATCAAATCAAGGTTAGGCCCATGAATCTTTACTTTCCCATGTTTGTAAACCCAAATTTGTTTCCATGCCCAAATCATCTTTTTCTGACATTATAGAACCCTCAAGGGTACCAAAAGGCTCCTTAAAATGATTTCTTATAGGAATTTCCCATCAGACCTCATTGATTTATCAAATAATGGCTTCTCTTTCAAAGATGTTGTTTTACCCTTGAAGTGATTGATCAACTCAATCCACCATGAGCTTAATATTGTATGCCCCAAGTGAGGGGGTTCCAACCTCTTTTATTTCTAGAGAATATTTGGACATCAATCTTTAAATTCATGAAAATATTTTCTTTATTTTTTTTATTCTAGTTCCCTCTTGAATCTAATTTCAAAATATCTCCTCTTTCATGTCTATGTTTTCCTAAAAAATAGAAAAAGTTTTTTTTAACTTTTATTTTTCTCTTATTTTAAAATTATTTCTATTTTTTTAGTTATGATCCCTTTAATTAAATTATTATATAGTTTGTTGGGAGACATATCTCTTTTTAATTTCTTTTTTTTTACATTTCAGTTTTTTTTCAAATGACTCTTAAATATTTAGTTTCTCTCTTAACATTTATTTTAAAATTAAGATGATATTAAATATTTTATCTACATTTATTCTCTAAAAATATTTACTTCTTTAAATCTTATTATAAACTCAATTTATTTTATTTAAGGGGAGTTGTTTTAATGATCTTCTCTATTTATCTTCTCTCTTATATAATCATGTTCTCAAGTTCTATCTTACACTCTTATTAAAAGTGTGTTTTAAATCATTTAACTCTTCACATGATCTTCTTAAAATTATTTGAATATCTTTATACATGGTTAAGAAATCCTTGTTTTCAAAAGTTTTTATTTTTTAAAAGGAATTTTTATTTATGTCTTGTTCTTGTTATTGATTTAAAGCATGATTATAAATGTTTTTATCAAATGGATTCTTAAGTTTAATTGTTTATCTATTTTTATAAAATTGTGATAGTTTTTAAATCCCCTCACTTTAATATGCCTTTATTTTCTTATAGTGGAGTTAAATATTTTTATTGTGTAAATATTTTATTCAATTTCTATTTTCTTATCATATCTCTCTAACCCTAATTCTTGTAAGTTCCTTTTTTATAATCTCAAAGGGTGGAAGGTTTTGATGGAGGTGTAAGATAAAAGGATGTCTGTTTCAAATGGTGTTTTATCAAGAGGTGTTTTTTTCAAATTTTCATAAAGGAGGAGACATGGTTTCATGTTTATTTGGTAAACTCATTCCATTTTTTCTTTTCCATCTTCCTTATCTATATTTTTATATCAAGTATTTATGATTATCAAAAAGGGGGATATTTTTGGACTCTGAAGTGTAATTGTTTTAATGATAAAAAAAATCTATTTTTTATAACTTCTTTCAATGTGTTTATATTGATTTTTTCCATTGAGTTAGTTTTTAGGGAAGGAATTTGGCCTAATGGAAAATTCAAAATAGGTTCAAAGGGATTTATTAAAAGTATCGTACAATAAGAAGCATCGGCTACCTAGTATAGTGACACCGGATAGATAGTGGAATGGTTAGAGCCCTCTCATCCATAAAGAGTCCACCAACTAGATGATGATAGGATACATTGGAAAATTTATTCTAGCAGCACCACCAACTACCAAGTAAAGGTTGTTGGGTATCTGGTAGCATTAGGATTGTTAGTCCAAAAGGCTTTAAATGCAGTCAAAAAGTGTCTAGTTCAGGTCTCAAATGCCTTGTATCGATTCATTGGACCTCGACACCCTATGGAGGATATAAAATGAGATCAAGGCAGCCAAAATTCTCATTCCACTTCCATTGAATCAAAGTGCTAAAATTGGAATGATCTCAAATCTCAATATTTATCCATTTATCTTAAAATCTCCCAAGACCTTAAAGTTATAAACTTTCATATTTCAATGGGAGGTCAATCATTCATCAACCTAGAAGATAAAGGAACTAAATTAATAATTATGTGTTCTTCAATGAAAATATTGTTCAAATATTTTGTGCCTCTTTATCTCTCATCCTATTAATCCTTTTATAAAACCATTTGGCTCTCACTTCTTATCCTCCTCTATCTCCATTTCTATTTAGCTTTAACATTTTCAAGAGTGAGTGAAGTTAAAGCATTTTAAAGGGGTTATAATTAATAAATTAATATATTTATATTATCCCTCTATTTATTTGGGTCTTGTTTATCCATTTAAACCAATGTTTTTGGTTCCTACTTCTTTCAAACTAAGGGATAGAGGTTTTTGCTATTCTGTTAAAATTAAGGGTTTTTTAAGTTCCTGGTTTCCATTAAAAGCTAGTTATTTTTTCTTGGTTCTCATTTAAACCAAGGGTTTTATTAAATTTAACCTCATGATCATTCACTTGGATAGGAGACGTATGGGTAACTTTGGGTATTATTATTAAACTTCTTTACCAAATTGCATTTTTCCTTCTAATTTCTTCTTTGCTTTACTTTAATTAATATTAATTTCTTTCATTATATCACTCTATATTTTATAGAATAAATTAATCTATTCACTTTAATTTTTAAAAAATGAAATTCAACCCCATCCCTCTTTCCATATCACCAACCCAACATGTTCATACATTGACAGTATATTAAAAAGATTCAATGTCAAACAATCTAAGAGAACATTGTTTCCAATGTCATATGATATTCACATTTTCAAGAAATTTTGTTCTCAAACACATGATTAGAGATAGAGGATGGAAAATATTTCATATGTTTCATTGATTGGGTCAGTCATGTATGGAATGCTATGAACTAAGCTAAATGTTGCCTTTACCTTAAGCATGGTAGGAAGATATCAAGCTGGCCCAAGTGACCTCCATTGGGTGGAAGTTAAGACTATCCTTAAGTATTTTAGATGTATTAAGGATCTGTTTCTAGTGTATGGAGGATATGAGGAACTAGTCATCAGGGTATATATAGATACTAGTTTCCAAACATATCAAGATGATCTAAAATAATAATACGGATACATCTTCACTATCAATGGAGGTATTGTGAGTTGGAAGAGAGCAAAACAAGTCATGGTCATTGATTATATAGTAGAGTTTGAGTCTATTGTGGCTTTGGATGAAACTAAAGAATTAGTTTAGATACAAAACTTCATACAAGAACTTTATGTGGTTCCTAATATTAAATATCCTATCACATTGTACTATGATAAAACTGCAGTGGTGGATCTTACAAAGGATACAAGGTCACGTCAGCAGAAAAATAACATACTTTTTAAATATCATATCTTGTTGGATTTTTCTTAGATGTGTGATGTCATAGTATGTAGAGTTCCCAGGTAGGACAACATGTTATACCCAATAACTAAATCCCTATATTAGTAGAATCATGAACATATTTTGGGATTTAGTAGACTAAAAGTCATTAGCAGTTGGCTCTATTCCATGTGGGAGTCTATTAGAGTTTCTTTCCTAGAACCAACTAATTTATATTTTATATTTTATGTATAATCATGGATTTGAATATTAATAAAATATATTATTATATATTTATTGTTATTCTATGTAAAGTTCATGTGATAATTTCCTAGAGTATCGATCACGTTGAAAATTTCATAAGAAGCTCTCTACTATGATGATAACCTTGAAATGATAGGATATATTTTTAAATGTTTTCATATAGTCATATGACATCATTTGATGGGACATAGTTGATTTAGACTATCAAATATGTGTACTAGAAAGTATATGGGACATTATCTCATGAAGTTTACACTTGGAAATACCTATGATATAAGATTATGAGGATAGACCCATAAGTAAGAATTATGAATATTAATGTGTCATTAAAAAAACTTGTATGTGAATTTTTGTAATGATCCTTAGAATTTAAGATTATTAATGATACATATAATGAGTTTAATATTTTATATATTGATGAAAGTTATGATGTTATATGTTCACAGTGTAGCAAGATATATTGGGTGTGTCACGAGTGATATGTTATTGATTAATAAGATGAGGAAGGATTAGTCCCTTATATCTTTATGTAAATTGATATCTCAACCCTTTGATTGGAATTAAACTATATAACTAAATTCCATGATCATGGTGTATTGATAGGTTCATTTTAGATAGTCAAAGAAATACATGTCAAGTATATAGGTTGATGACATGAGTGTGGATGTCAACATTGTGAAATTAACCTCTTCCTCTTGGGTGCCTTTACATGTTTTTAGATGCTAATACTGGACTTCAGACAAACCCACATAATACCACTAAGAATGAATCCCATAGGGTTACACACTTAGTGTCTCTATTGATCTCAATTAAATTATATCTAAATTTAATTATCGGAATAAATATTATAATGACTGGAACTATTATAAATAAAATTCCCCTTTTGATTTAATTAAATGTCTTATTATGTAATATAGTTATAGAAAACACATGCACTTATTTTGTTCTATTATATCCAATTGGATTTAAAAGACTATTAAGTATAATTGTTGTTGATAATATAGTCTTGGAACAAGGATCACATGATTAGTATAAATATAGGGTTTTAACAAATCCAATTAACATAGACAAAGGAAGTGATATCCTCAACCAATAGGATCATTCCCTGTGAATCCCATTTATCAGATCCTCTGAGGGAGATAGAATTAATGGTATTTTCCCTTGAGCAATACTAATATGAGGTCAAAAAACTTAAGCATGAATGAAACCATTTACAGGAGAAGTTCAAGCTCATCGAGATCATGGCCCAAACCATGTATGTCAAACCACCCCATGAAAGTATCACCATCGCACACATTACTCTTAGGACGTTTGTTGGTGTATTAAAGATATTGGTATCAAGACCCAAGTAATATGATTATATAAATTATTTTTTATATAATAATGAATATATTTTCATCCTATTATGGTTACATTATAAATGATTTTTTTCAATAGAATAAAACACAAATAGTGTTTTTGGGTAATGTTTAGTCTCATGTGACATCATGTTGGGATGAAGAGTGAACTTGATTCCTTTATAGGACCTTTTCCATCATAATGTGTTGGCAGTTTAGCCTTGACCTTTGTTTATGATGCAATGTTTAAAGTTTTTTCCACATTTCCCATGTTATGATTATCATGATATATCATGTCTCATTGTCCATGTTTATGATTCCTACTCTTTTTATTCCCCCTTGATATGTATATTGTCTAACATGTATCACCTTATGTCATGTTTATTAACTTACTAGGATTTATAGATCACCCCTTTCTTATGTTTGTCCCTAGGTTATCCCATGAAGTTTTAAAATCCATGTAATTTTAAAACCATGTTAAGGAAGTTTTCAATCATTCTAATGTATCCCATGTTCAAGATGTTATGTTATGTACCTAATTCTTAAAGACCCTAGACTTCTCGATCTTTTGGGTTTTATTATGTGTACTCCTATGAAATAAATCATGAATTAATGTGTAATAAAGAGTAGGGTTGTTATAAATATTATTCTCTAGTCTGTGGAAAAATATTTATTCATGATTTATTGATTAAAAATATTCAGTCATAATATTTATGAGAAATAAATTTAGGAATGGAAGCTTTTCTCTTAAGTTGGACATATCTAATGCTTTTGATACCATCTATTGGAAATTATTATTTGTGATTATCAGGAAACATGGATTCACTGATCCCTTTATCAAGCTGGTTTCTACCATTCTGAGCAGTGTCAGGCTATCAATTCTCATCAATGGTTCACCTAGAAGATACTTTAGTTTCACTAGTTGGGTCAGGCAAGGATAACCCCTTTCTAGACTTCTTTTTTCTCCAGCTGAAGACTACATAAGTGTGTGTCTAAATGATCTTTTCCAAGCTAGCTTATATAGGAAAATCAAAGTTGGAAGGGACTATTTCACACCCTCTCACCTCATGTATGTTGATAACATACTACTCTTTGGGAAAGCTGATAAAGGTAAAATTTCTTGTATTTAGAAAATTTTGGCTCACTGTTAAGACATTTCTAGGTAGGTAATCAACTAGAATAAGTGTTTTATTGTGTTTGGGAAAGTGTTGACCATCTTCAGATAGAACAAAATAGCTAGGAAACTTTGGGTGAGGAAATAACCCCCCCCCCCTTTCATTTATCTTGGCGTGCCCATTTTCTGGGGATGAGTCAAACATGTCATCTTGAAAGTATTTACTCTAGGATCATTTCTCATCTAGAGACCTGGAAAGGAAAATCTATCTCCCAAGTGGGTAAAAAAAATTTGGTGAATTATTTGATTAATTTAATGTTTGTCTATGCCTTTTCTGTATATTAGTGGCCCAAAAACCTCATTAAGGAACTACAAGTTCTAATCAAAAACATTATTTTGACTGGATCCATTTATGAGAGAAAGCATATCACTATTTCCAAGAAAGAATGTATCAAGGCAGTTGATTGGGAGGTATGGGTGTCAAGGATTTGAAACTTTTCAATGATGCTCTTATTAGTAAGTTCACCTAGAATTTTCTATTTGGCATTGATGTGTCTCTATAATTTATATCACATATATTTTTGTCCAAGTTGTACAATGGGAACTCCATGTATGTCTCTTCCTCTATATGGTCTCCAATCAAGCATACTTACCATGGAATTATGCAATAATTTATTTAGATGGTCTGTCTAAGCTCTGATCTCAATCTATAGACCACCCAGTGGATGGAATGACCTATACATGAGATAATGAATGTTCCTCCCTCATGAAAAATCTCTTCATTGCTGATTTACATCATAATCCTGGCCTACAAGGTTGTTTTCCCAGCCCAATATGGTTGCAGGCGCAGTGATACAGTTACATTGATCATGAATTTTTGGCCTAGACTCCGAAATCTAATGGGATCCTCACTTCCATGGAGTATTATTGGCATTTTTATGATGGATCTAACCCCACTCCTGCATGTTTGTGTGGATTTACCAATCCTTTTATACCTCCTGTGCATTGTATTCTTATATGGCGGATCTGGAAATCCAGATTGCCTGTAAAAATTTATTGCAGTGGACTGGGCTTCATATTGTGCCCATCTTCTACCTGTGCATCCAGGCTGATGAAACTATACAACATGTCTTTCTCTCATGCAATTATTCATGCCAGATCTAGCATCAATTGTAGGCCATGTTTGGAATTTCCTTCGCACTGAATAACCTGGATAGCTCCATGTGTTCAATCAAGGGTGATGAACATAGTGAACAGATCTATGCGCTTTTGTTGTTTGTCATTTCTGTTGTATACGACTTAATCCAGAAGGCACAAAATAGTGTTGTCTTTGAAAACCACATGCCCTCTTTGAAGGCTAGGCAGACTGGGATATACAAGGAGGTATTGGCTGCCTCTAAAATTGAAATAGGTGCAATGAATAATACTATTTATGACCTGATTATTCTGAAGACTCTTTATGTGCCTGTAAGGATCAAGAAACCTATGGTGTTGAAATCAATTATATGGATCCCACCCATCTCCTCATATATTAAAGTGAATTTAGATGAGGCAGCCTCGGGTGCACCAGGACCGTGAGGATGTGGTGGCATCTTCCGCACCCGTCAGGGTCTTGTTAAAGGCTTCTTTTACCACTACATCGACATTGGATCTATAATTGAAGCTGAGATTTGGGTGATGATAAAGTACATAAAATATGCAACCCATTATGGATGGGCGCATATCTGGGTGGAATCTAATTATACCACAGCAGTGAAAATTTCAAAGACGCATTCACAGAATGTTCCATAGAAAGTGATCCTATCATGGATTACATGCATTAGTACTATTGATCATCTGTAGCTGGATGTCACTCATGTCTACAGGGTGTCCAACTAGGTTTTATATGCTCTCTCCAAGTGTTCTCTCATAGAGGCTTCCTCGAGATGGTCCTTTATTACCCCATATTTTTGCTCTCATTTTGTTGACTCGGATATGCGTAGTGTGTTTCATTCTCGTCTTTGTAATCCCTCTTGTTCTGCCATTTTTTCTATTTTTTATTAATTTGATAGGGACGGGCTCTACTCAGACCCTAAAATTTATTGGTATTTATGTGTGATCTAAATATTAAAATAAATATGTATATGTAAGACTGTGAAAATTAAAAATATTTATTTATTAAGTGAATAATATTTATTATTTGAGGTTCGGTAAATATAGAGGAGGAAGTGCGGACCAAGTTATCAGGTCTAGTGGAAATGATATATCAAATATCATTTAAATAAATATTAATTTATTTATTTAAATAAATCATATTTATTTTATCCACAAGTTTATCACAAGTGAAGTAAATAATTATTATTATTATTATTATTTATATATAAGTTTTGTTAGGGATTAAGAGAAAAAGAATGGGTTTATCTGTAATTATTTATTCTCTAACCTAGATTTATAAATACATGGTTATATAATTTTATATGGTTGGACATTATTTCACACAACACATCCCTTTTAGATATTCTCTCAACCCTATAGAGGATATTGTAACACCCTGGGATTTTTGAATATATATTTCTATTTAAATATTTTGAAATGTTCGATAGATTTCTTTAAAAGAAACACCAAGATTAGATGATCCATGTTATACTATAAATATATATATAGAAATTTTTTCCTTAATAAAATGAATAATAATTTATACATTTATTATCAGTTGGTTAGCATTGAAGATAAAATCTTTTAAATGTAAAAGAGGTATTTTTCATAAAAATATTTTTATGTGAGCAATGTATTTTTATCTCAATAGATTAAATTAATCACTATTGATAAATTATTCTAATTAAATTAGTATAGTATATCTAGTCAAATGAATTAACATTCATTTAATTTTTTTCATTAATCAAGAAATGAGAATAAAGTCGTTTTATACTTCAAAAATGGTTTTTATTTAATTTTTTGCATAGATGTTATAATTAATTTCTATCACTTTTAGAAATTGAATTTGAAAAAATGGATATCATTTTTGAAATAATCCTGTCAAAATTAACTTAGATCGAACTTTTTTATTTTTCTAAAAATATTGATTTTTTAGGAAATAGTGAAAAATTTCGATTTTTTGTAAAATTTTCATTTATTTTATTTAAATTTAGTAATTTAAAAGTCTCTTTATATTTTATATTTTATTTTAAAATAATATAAGATATTTTTTTTTAAACATAATCTAATTAATTTCATATGAATCTTCATTTTATTTGATTTTGGTGTAAGTTCATCTTTATGGTTAAAAATGATTTTTTTCCAAAAAAATGTTTTTTATTGTGTTTTGCACACTTATTATAAAATTGAATTATGAAACTTATACATATTAAATATTTAAAAATGGATTTAATATTTGGAATCATTAGGTTCAAATTTTTAAAGGGATAAATTTCATTTTTTGTTATTATTAATAGTAACCTTGGTAAATATGTTGTCACTATGGTAAAAGGCTAAAATGATTTATTTAAGGTTAAAATTATGACAAGGTCACAAAATATCATTTTAATTATTATTGGATGAGTTTATTTAAAACATTATCACATTATATTCAAATTTTAATTATTTTAGTGTCAATTTACTATGATCAAGATTCTTATACTATTTAAAAGTTAAGAATAATTACAAGTGTGTCACTCCCCTCACTTATAAAAAGGAACCTATTATTATCACTTATCCACACCACTTGATCCCTTTAGTTCAAGAAATATCTACCCAAATACCTTAATAACCTTCCTCTCCATGACCTAGAGGTTATGGTCTCACCAAAATACCAACCTAGAAGGCTTAATGTGTAAGCCAAATGATATTTTCCAAAGAAGAGGTATAACTCTTAATCGAGTTCTTTCATGTTTATTTCTTCTTATACCTCCTTAAAAACTATCATAAACAATATGGTATAATCTAATTAGTATATAAAATACACCAAAATTTTATTTTATTTATTTTTCACCCCTTTTACTTCTCCTTTTCAATCATATGTGAAATGAAAACACCATTCGTGTGTATGTGTGGACTACCACCTCTAAGAATAGATGTGTTTTGTTTCTCATCATAGTCTCTCATGGATGGTTATATAGATTTATTTAATGTATATATATGAGTTTTATAATTATTATTTTTTAAATATAAAATATTATCAACCTTCTTATATTTTCAACTATTGGAAAAAAATAACATAGCATATGCATATGTGTGGACTAAAACCTCCACAAAGTGATGTGATTCATTTTTAATTTTCACTTTACATGGCTAATCATAAGGATGTTGTAATGTCCCGGATTTTTCCATGTATTATTTTAATATTATATGGGAATTAATTCGAGACCAGGTTCTGGGACGGCGTGTAGTTCCAAGGCCCGGTGAGCCCGGAACAAATGTTTGAATTTAATTTAATAATTAAATTACGCGTGCATGTGGTTTTCCTGAAAAAGTGGATTAACTCCTGAACAGGTGCTCAGATCAGAAATCTAAGGGTGTCGTTACGTCCAGAGCAGTGGGTTTACCCTAGAAGAGACCTAACATCAGCTGGCGCAGGTCGGTGGCGAAATCTGGGTTTTGGACGTAACCGTAATAAAATATTTTATTTAAAATATTTTATTTAAATATTTTTTGCAGCGAAATATCTCTTTTTCTTTTTAAAAAAATAGATTTTGTAGGGGATCAGGGTTACATTTCTCATAACCCTGAATCTCCCTGGAGAGCTCTGGAGAAAACCTCCCAACGCGGCGACGGTGTTTTTGACGAGCTTCGTCGGCGGTGACGACGCGGTGATCGGATCTTTTCCAAAGAACATTGCGGATCCGGGTATGATGTTTGTTTGATGATTTCTTTTCCCGTTCTTGATTCCTATGATGAACGCAGACTAATCCACGAACAGATTAGCCCGCGGATTGGTCATTTTGCGGGATGGGCTACTTGCGGGAATCGAGGGGATTTGATTCTTGAAATTAATTTGGTTTTCGTTCAACCTTCTAACGGTGACGAACCAAGATCGACACAAACATCGATCAAGGTTTGTCCCTCTCAATTTTTGTGTTTTTCTCTCCCAGTTCCTACACATTCTTCGTGTGCGTTTTACGCGTTCTTGGAGGAAATCGATCGTTGCGCATTCGTTTGTTGGTGAAACGATCTGAAATCAAATATCCAACATCGAGACAACCTAGTGGAGGTGCAACGACAATGGTGGCGGACAAATCAAGGTGGTTCAGAAATTCCTGTTCTTCGAGCGTTTTCGTGTGAGCAGATTGGGACGCGCTATCAAGGCCAATTGGAAGCCCGAAACCGACGGAATCGGTTTCGTAGGGGCGGGACGACCCCAAATCCGGAGTTTCATGAGGATTTGACGGTTGGATCAAGAATCGGATATTTGGCCGAGGTGCGCAGAGGAAGACAACGATTCTGGAAGAATCCCGACTACACGGCATGTAGTATGGGCTACACGGTGTGTGTTCATCGGAGGATTTACCTGGCATGTGATCCAGGAGTACATGGACACGGTTGGGTACACGGCCAAGGACACGGCGTGTATACCCCTCCCTGACCAGACCCGACCAGATACACGAGATACTCCATGTGCTGGTACACGGGCAGGCGACATGGACAGAGACCGTGTACGGGCACATGGCCAGCATACACGGAGCGAGCCCCAGGTGCTCGGAAACGGCGTGTGATTCTTCTACATGTCGTGTCGTTATTTTTTTCTATCCCACCATGAGTCAAGGAACACGGTGTGTTATTCCTCTACACGTCGTGCAGTTGAGTTTTACACAGCTTGAATGGATGACACAGGCCATTTACACGGGCAGTACCCGGGGTCAAGGAACACGACGTGTAACCATACTACACACTGTGTAACCAATTCTTCATGGCTTGAGACAATTTCTTTCTGTGACTTGGACTGCTTTCCTTAGGTTTCTTTCCCTTGGTCTTTCTCCTGAAGGTTCCTGGTATCATTTCCAATATACAGGAGTATGATCCTTTCAGCAGGACTTCCTGAATAGAGTTGTTGGAATCCCCTATATGAGACTTAGAGCTGGATCCTCTATTCATTCCTGGAACCCTAGGTAGAGTTCTTGGTATCGACGTGACCAACTTTACCTGGGCGCCGATCCTCTGCTTAGCGGATTAGCTCAGACTGAGTTATCGGAATCACCCC
This sequence comes from Viscum album, assembly GCA_963277665.1. Taxonomy (NCBI): domain Eukaryota; kingdom Viridiplantae; phylum Streptophyta; class Magnoliopsida; order Santalales; family Viscaceae; genus Viscum; species Viscum album. The sequence goes on along the minus strand of OY728125.1, from coordinate 1,488,739,987 downwards.
ATGACTTGGTTGTGATCCTCATCTGAGCATCATGTTCTAAAAGTACTTGTGGAGTGTGTTCTCCCAGAACGAGTACTTCATATCTCTCTCTCTTCAGACCTAGGATTGTGTTCTCTCAGTTACATGCTTAGTGGAATCTTCAAGCTGGATCCCAGTGGTGGTTTCGAAATGGTCATTGTGTATGAGTATATCTGGATATTCTTGTTATATGTACCGTAAACATATACTGTGTAGAGCTGATTGTACCTTTCTTTTGTGGTATTTCCCTTGTTGTATTTCCTTAGTGGTTTTGGGGTGTCCTACTGGGTATTGTTATAATCACCCCTACACAGGATTTTCCCACACGTGTCGTGTCTTGTGAATACGAGTGAGCCTTTGATAGGAATCTAGGCGGACCAAGACCGGACAGTACTCATTGAGATCAGACAGGACGAGGTGTGTTCCTACGGCTACAGACTACAGTCCCAGCACCTTTCTTTACAGGTTGAACTTTGTTATGGACTCTATTTTGGTGGGCTTGTACTTTTTGCCCAGGGTTTTACACTTGTTGTACTTTACTTTCCTGTCATACTCTGTTGGTTGGGTTTTAGTGTATACATGCATATTTTCCTTTTAGCAGTTTTTACTTTTCAGCTTTGTGGTCATGGAGATGTGTGTGCGTGTGTACAGGTTTATAGGAAATTCCTCCCATGTTAGTAGCATGTCTGCTCGGTGCTAGTCACCAGCCCCTGGCCTATTAGAGGCGGGCTTGGGGAGTTGCGACTCGGGCCCCACTGGGACAGGTCGTGACAGAGTGGTATCAGAGGTGGTTGGTTCTACCTTAGGACCGAGAGTCTATGAGTTGGTTTGGGGCAATAGTGTTAAGTGTTTCAAGTTCAGCTATCAGGTCAGGGACCCCAGTGTTGGTGCGGGCGGCCGACATATCCATACACCAGGACTCTGATAACTTGATTTTCGAATTAGAACATGAGAACACTAGTTGTAGGGGAAAATAATGGTACATGCATCATATAGGAATGGGTTGTGGTTTCCATGTCCTTCTTGAGTCATCTCTCCAGATATACTCACTGACTGAGATACATCTTGTTTCGTTACAGGATGCCTCCATGATGCGCCCCTCTAGGATCCAGCAGCTTGATCACAAAGATTACCCCCTTAGTGATGAAGCTTCGATACAGGGATCAGATCCCCCAGTTTTACCATCGGGTGGTGTGCCAGTTATTCCACCACCTATGGAGTAGTGTTTAGTGCTTGTTGTACCAGTAGAGGAGGAGCGTAGGCTGAGCGCACTCCACGAGTTTTAGAGACAGAGACCCCTCAGGTTTTGAGGCAAGCCTGACCCTCAGGCAGCAGAGGACTGGCTTGAGGTGGTGACCAGAGTCTTCCATTTGGTCAGGACACCAGCAGACCAAATGGTGATCCTGGCAGTGAGCCTTCTGCAGGGCTCAGTAGGACAATAGTGGAGTTTGGTTATTCAGACTCATGACGAGGTGACTCTTGCATGGTCGGAGTTTTAGCATCTCTTTAGAGAGGATTTTTCACTGGTTACCCTGAGAGCAGTACGTATACAGGAGCTTCTTCAGCTCCAGTAGGGAACCGTGATAGTGGCTGACTATTCATCGAGGTTTACCGACCTCTCATGCTACTCGATGGATATGGTCAGGGATCAGTACTTCAGAGCTCAGACTTTTGAACGGGGCTTGTGCAGAGATATCTGAGCTAGCATCATCCCTATGAGCATTCCTACTTATGCTGGGGTGCTCGAGTGGGATTTGGTGGTCAAGAGCTTCTTGGCAGAGTAGAGACAGCCGACAGTTGTCAGTAGCGAGCGAGCTGGAGCAGAGACCTCGGTAGCAGGGAGCCGACGTCAGGGACCCAGTCATGGGAGACGTTTTCAGAGGAGATCCCAGGATAGGTAATCTTCCATACAGGGTTCGCAGGGTGCATCCAGCTAGCCTCGATAGAGGCAATGCTACTCTTGTTATGGCAGGGGACATCTCACTCGATATTGTCCGACCCTTCGTACTAATGACATGGAAGTAGTGGATGGACCACCGAGGAAGAGAATATGTGTGGAACAAACAGATCCGTGGGGCGGCGGATGTGGTAGAGGAGCTGGGAGGGTAGTTGGAGGTGGTCGGTGTTTTGACCTTTTACCACCACCACCCCCAGGAGGTCCACCCCAAGTTCAGGGAGCGGGTGGACAGAGGTGGGGACAGCTGCAGGCAGCAGAGGCTTATGACCTAGGTACTCCTGGAATAATTAGAGGTATAATCTGTGTTTTTTCTACTTTGGTTGTCGTACCGATAGACATAGGTGCTAGTCATTCCTTTCTAGCTGCTTATCTTGTTCGAGACCTTGAGATTCCGGTTGAACCGTTGACTTGATCCTTACGGTTAGAAACACTGACTGGAGAAGATTTAGAGATCACACACCTTTGCAGATAGTGTGACCTGACCCTTGAAGGCGAGAGTTTCGGTTGGAATCTCTTGGTGGTAGCATTGAGGCCTTATGATGTCATTCTTGGTATGGATTGGTTATCCACAGTTCATGCCTAGATTGACTATTTTAGGTGACGGTTGCGGTGTGTCCATAGTGATGGAATGAGGTTCTCTATTGTTGGTGAAGGAGAGACCCAGGCAGTGCAGGATGGACTCGTGCATAGGAAGGTGCAACCGATATCCTATCAGTTGGCTAGCCTAGCCCTTGGCGCAGCAGATGTTATGAGTTTCTAGTTTCCAGCAGTAGTGGCTGTGTACGAGGACGTCTTTCTGGAGGATGTCCCCGGACTACCTCCCTGTCTGGAGATAGATTTCTGCATTGAGTTGCAACCCGGGACGACATCGATATCAGCATCAGCATATCGGATGGCTCCTGTAGAGCTTCGTGAGCTGAGAGTGAAGCTGGAAGACTTGTAGAGGAAGTGCTTCGTGAGACCCAGTGTTTCACCCTGGGCGGCCCTAGTGTTGTTTTCCAAGAGGGAAGATGGGAGCTTGAGGCTGTGTGTGGATTACCAGTGCTTGAATTAGGTGATCGTGAAGAACCGGTATCCACTACCAAGGATTGATGACCTCTTCGACCAGTTGAGAGGGTCATGATGGTTCTCGAAGGTTGATCTACGATCAGGCTATCACTAGTTGTGAGTACGGGATGAGGATGTATCGAATATGGCTTTCAGATGTCACTACGGTCATTATGAGTACTTGGTGATGCCCTTCGATGTGACGAATGCCCTGGCAGTGTTTATGGGACTCATGAACCAAATCTTCCAGCCCTATCTGGATCGGTTCGTAGTGGTCTTCATCGATGATATCCTTGTGTAATCTTCGTCCGAGGAGGAGCACGTGAGACACCTGAGGATGGTTCTGGACACACTCCGAAAGCACCAGTTGTACGGGAAACTCTCTAAGTGTCAGTTCTGGATATAGGAGGTCCACTTTCTGGGACACGTTATCTCAGCAGATGGTGTGGCAGTGGACCCAGCCAAGGAGGAGACAGTGCTAGCACGGAAGCTACCCCAGAGCATGATGGAGGTGCGGAGTTTCCTTGGGTTGGAAGGCTAATATCAGAGATTCATTCTTGAGTTCTCCAGGATTTCAGCACCCATGACATCTTTGACCCGAAAGGGGCATCCTTTCTTGTGGACTGAGAGATGTCAGCATGCTTTCCAACAGTTGAGACAGAGTCTGACGAGCGCCCTGATCTTGATATTACCGGAGGAGGGTGTCGAGTATGTAGTGTTCTATGAAGCATCAGGAACCGAGCTTGGTTGTGTCCTGATGCAGAGGCAAGCGGTGATTGACTATGGATCACGTCATTTGAGGCTACACGAGCAGAACTACGTGACCCATGATCTTGATTTGGCAGTGGTGGTCTTCGCGTTGAAGATGTGGTGGAACTACCTGATGGGCAAGCAGTTTACCATCTACTTTGATCAAAAAAGTCTCAGATATATCTTTTCTTAAAAGGATCTGAATTTGAGACAAAGAATATGGATTGAGTTCCTCCAGGATTACGACTTTGAGATCGTTTAGACACCTGGGAAGGGGAACGTTGTGGCAGATGCTCTCAGCAGGAAATCCAGTTCATAGTTGCTGGATGAGGCGACGAGGCAGTTGGCCTTCTTATAGTTGTCCTTCATGGATAGAGATGGTGAGAGATACTATAGAGAAGGTGCAGGTCATCCAGGAGCAGATGAAGACTGCACAGAGTCAGCAAAAGTCTTATACCGACAGGAGGCGGAGGCCCTTGGAGTTCGAGGAAGGAGACCATGTGTTCCTTCAGGTCTCACCTCGATGGGGATTGCGGAGGTTTGGCCGAGGAGGCAATCTATCTCCAAGGTTCATCGGCCCTTTCTAGATTCTGAGTAGAGTTGGTGAGGTGGCGTATCGCTTGGCTCTACCTCCTCAGATAGACTGGGTACACAACATCTTCCATGTGTCGCAACTACGAAGGTATGTGCATGATCCATCGCACATCATCGACTGGGGCGAGCTAGACATCGATGATGGAGCGACCTTTGCTGAGTACCCAGTGGAGATTGAGGATCGGCCAGAGAAGATCCTTCGTGGGCGAGTTATTCCCTTGGTGCGTGTCTGGTGGTAGCACGAGAATCTCCAGGAGAGAATGTGGGAGCAGGAGGCTCAGATTCACGCGCAGTACCACATCTTTTTGAGTAGCCCTTGTTTTGGCTTTTCGGAGACGTAAAATCCCTAAGGTGGGTGTAATTTAATGTCCCAAATTTTTCCATGTGTTATTTTAATATTATATGGGAATTAATTCAAGACCAGGATCTGGGAAGGTGTGCAGTTCCGACGCCCGATAAGCTCGAAAAAAATGTTTGAATTTAATTTAATAATTAAATTATGCACGCATGTGGTTTTCCTGAAAAAGTATATTAACTCCTAAACGGGTGCTCGGATCATAAATCTGAGGGCACCGTTGCGTCCAGAGCAGCGGGTTTACCCTAGAAGAGACCTAACATCAGCTGGCGCAGGTCGGTGGCGAAATATGGGTTTTGGACGTAACCGTAATAAAATATTTAATTTAAAATATTAAATTTAAATATTTTTTACAGTGAAATATCTCTTTTAATTTTTAAAAAAAGATATTTCGCAGGGGATCAGGGTTACATTTCTCATAACCCTGAATCTCCCTGGAGAGCTCTGGAGAAAACCTCCCAACGTGGCGACGATGTTCTTGATGAGCTTCACCAGCGACGACGACGCAGCGACCGGATCTTCACCAACGAATTCTGCGGATCCAGATAGGATGTTTTTTTGATGATTTCTTTTCCTCGTTCTTGATTCCTATGATGAACGCGGACTAATCCACGAACAGATTAGCCCATGGATCAGTCATTTTGCGGGATGAGCTATTTATAGGAATCGAGGGGATTTGATTCTTGAAATTAATTTGGTTTTCATTCAACCTTCTAACGGTGATGAACCAAGATCAACACGAACATCAATCGAGATTCGTCCCTCTCTATTTTTTTTTCTCTCCCGGTTCCTACGCGTTCTTCATGTGCGTTCTACGCGTTCTTGGAGGAAATCAATCGTTGTGCATTCATTTGTTGGTGCAACGATCTGAAATCAAAGATCTAACATCGAGACAACCTAGAAGAGGTGCAACGACAACGGTGGCGGACAAATCGATGTGGTTCGGAAATTCTCGTTCTTCGAGCATTTTTGTGCGGGCGGATCGGGGCACACTATCAAGGCCAATCGGAAGCCTGAAACCGACGGAATCAGTTTCGTAGGGGCAGGACGACCCCAAATCTGGATTTTCATGATGATCTAACGGTTGGATCAAGAACCAGAGATTTGGCTGAGGCACGCGGAGGAAGACAGCGATTCTGGAAAAATTCTGACTACACGGCATGTAGTATGGGCTACACGGCGTGTGTTCGTCGGTGGATTTACCTGGCGTGTACTCCGGGAGTACACGGACATGGGTTGGGTACATGGAAAAGGACACGGCGTGTATACCCCTCCCCAGCCAGACTCGGCCAAATACAGGGGATACCCCGTGTGCTGGTACACGGGCAGGCGACACAGACAGAGATTGTGTATAGGCACATGGCCAGCATACACAGAGCGAACCCCAGGTGCTCGGACATGGCGTGTGATTCCTCTACATGTTGTTTCATTATTTTTTTCTATTCGACAAGCTGAATGACATGGGTCGTTTACACGGGCAGTACCCGGAGTCAAGGAACACAACATGTGATCCTTCTACACGCCATGTAGTTGGGTTTTACACAGCTTGGACGGATGACACGGGCCATTTACACGGGCATCACCCAGAGTCAAGGAACACGGTGTGTGATTCTTCTACTCACCATGTAGTTGGGTTTTACACAGCTTGGACGGATGACATGGGCCGTTTACACGGGCAGCACTCGGAGTCAAGGAACACGGTGTGTGATTCTTCTACCCGCTGTGTAGTTGAGTTTTACACAGCTTGAACGGATGACACAGGCCATTTACACGGGCAGTACCCGGGGTCAAGGAACAGGGCGTGTAACCATACTACACACCATGTAACCAATTATTCATGGCTTGATCCAGTTACCTTCTATGACTTGGACTGCTTTCCTTAGGGTTTGTCCCCTTGGTCTTTCTCCTGAAGGTTCCCAGTATCATTTACTATATACAGAAGTATGATCCCTTCAGTAGAACTTCCTGAATAGAGTTGTTGTAATCCCCTCTGTGAGACTTAGATCTGAATCCTCTATTCATTCCTGTAACCCTAGGTAGAGTTCTTGGTATCGACGTGACCAACTTTACCCGGGTGTCGATCCTCTGCTTAGAGAATTAGCTCAGACTGAGTTGTCAGAATCACCCCATGACTTGGTTGTGATCCTCATCTGAGCATCATGTTCTCAAAGTACTTGTGGAGTGTGTTCTCCTGGAATGATTACTTCATATATCTCTCTCTTCAGACCTAGGAGTGTGTTCTCCCGGTTGCATGCTTAGTAGAATCTTCGAGCTGGATCGTAGTGGTGGTTTCGAAATGGTCATTGTGTATGAGTATATCGGGATATTCTTGTTATATGTTCTGTAAACATATACTGTGTAGAGATGAATATACCTTTCTTTTGTGGGATTTCCCTTGTTGTATTTACTTAGTGGTTTCGGGGTGTCCTAATGGGTATTGTTATAGTCACCTCTGCACGGGCTTTGCCTGCATGTGTCGTGTCTTGTAAGCAAGCCTTCGACAGGATTCTAGACGGACCAGGACCGGACGGTACTCAGTGAGATCAGACAAGCCAAGGTGTGTTCCTACGGCTACAAACTGCAGTCCCAGTGCCTTTCTTTATAGGTTGTACTTTTTTACGGACTATCTTTTGGTGGGCTTGTACTTTTGGCCCAGGGTTTTACACTTGTTTTACTTTACTTTCTTGTAGTACTCTGTTGGTTGGGTTTTAGTGTATGCATGCATCTTTTCCTTTTATCAGTTTTTACTTTTCAGCTTTGTGGGCTTGGAGATGTGTGTGTGTGTGTGTATAGGTTTATAGGCAATGCCTCCCATGTTAGTAGCATGCATGCTCGGTGCTAGTCACCAGCCCCTGGCCTATTGGAGGTGGGCTTGGGGAGTTGCGGCTCGGGCCCCACTGGGACAGGTCGTGATAGATGTATTTAATGAATATATATAATATTTATGATTTATTTTTTATTTTTTATTTTTTAATTATTTTTTAATATTATTTTGTTCCAACCATTGAAAAATGGAAATGTTACTCATGTTTGCGTACGAACTATTGTCTCTATGAAGTAATGTAATTAATTTTTCATCACCAACTTATATGGATGGTTATAAAATTGTATTTAATGAATAAAAATTATATTTATGACATTATTGAGATTATTTAAATGATAAAACCATGACCAAGGTACAAGTATCGAAAGCTTCACACTGAAACATACATGGAAAACAGAACAGTTTTCACACGAATAATGATTTTAATGAAGAATTGTTATTGGATGGGTAATTAGAAATTATAATGGAATGATATATAGTAAGATAAGTTTTAATATGGGTCTTTCATATATTTATAATAAATATAAATTTATTACACATGGTTCTAAGAGCACATATGAAGAAAGTGAGGACTTGAGGTGAGGGTTCTTTGTCTCAATATTGTTTCATTGAGATGTGTTTTATGTTAAGCACCTATTTGTGTTTATAAAGTGTATATAATACCCCTTTTATATTTTATATCATGTATATATTTATATTAATGGTATATAAAGTTTCATTTAAATTTATTTCTTTTAAGGTTGTTATGATTCAAAAGTTACCAAAGTGGTAAGGGTTTATGTTATAATCTCATTTTTTTAGGATTATCTAGGTTAAATTTCTATTTAGGGAAATTATATGATATATATTTTTTAAACCACGTGTATTTTCTTAAAACATAGTTATTTCTAGTTTTTCAAGTATTTTTTCCACTATTTTCTCTTTGGTACTCAAAATTATCAAGTAAATGTTTTTAAGAAAATCCAACCTTATTTATTATTTTTGGGTTGGGAATATTTCTCACCCATATCCATGTTCTTAAAAATGTTTTATATAATTTTTTATCTATACTTAAATATTTTATAAATGAAATTTTTACCACCTTTTAATTTCTTTACAAATTATTAAAATGAATCTTTTCAAAAAAAATCCTACAACTCACTTTTGACTTTTTACAAAAGTGTGAAAAAAATGTTCTCTTTTAACGTATATGGGATGAGAAACTTTTAATGTCATCATGTATTTCCTTCTTCATGAAGATTACTTTAAAATATTCAATGTTTTATCAAAGAAAACTCTATTTACATTATTTTATTAATTTTTTGTTTTAAAATATACTAAAATAAAAGAGATGTTTTCCCTTGATTTTCAATGTGTATTTTAAATGCTTTTATAGAAGATATTTTTTTCTATGTCAACATCCTTTAAGGATTGTTATGTTTCACTGGAAATATGATCTTATAATACCATCCACTTTATTTTTCTATATATATTATGATTATAATGTTCTAATTATTATTCTATAAAACTCATTACTTTCCCATGAGTTAATTAAATTATGATGAAATCATTATGAAACCCATTTATTTTCCACAATTTATGCTATGATGAGTTTGTTTATGATCTTGTGGAAGACTTATGTATGGTTTTAATTATGTGATGGGTAGGTATGAAATTATATATCATTCTAATATATTGAATAATATTTATATCTCATGATATTTTATGAACTAGAATGGGGAGTAAACCAAGTTTAGTAAGGGACTTTGTCCACTATGATGATCTTAACAATGAGCATTGACTAAGGAAATGATGGGAATAGAGACTAAACCTAATACACTATGGGGATCTAACCACTATGATAGTATTGACAGTGATCTTTGACTAAGGAAATGATTTTCCATGCTTAGTTATATGTCACAAACTCATATATTATGCTTATGATATGTTTTCATGGATCATGATTTATTATTGATGATTCCACACTCTTATGAATTATGTATTTTGTTATGATAAATTCTTATTCCATGACTCATGATTAATGATATTTTACTGATTGGTTATGAATTTTTTAAGTTATGATCATATTACACTACTGGAATTCCCGTTTTTTGCAACGGGCTATTTACGACGGGATCCCATCGCAAAAAATATATGTTGCGACGGGAATTTTACCCGTCGCAAAAAACCTCCCAATTATATACATTATATACCCAAAACCCTTTTGCGACAGGCCTGTCGCAATTAGTTTTTGTGACGGGGAACTTACCTGTCACAAATAGTCTTCCGATTATATACATTATATACCCATAAATCTTTTGCGACGGGCCCGTCGCAAATACTAATTGCGACAGGCCCTTTGTCCCATCGCAAATACTAATCTTAAAAAAAAATCACTTATTTGCGATGGGGCCCCGTCGCAAAAGACCCTGTCACAAATACTAAAAATAAAAAAAAATAAAAAATTATGATTAATGAAAAAAATATACTATTATTATAAAAATAATAAAAAAATAAAAAATATTATTATTATTAGTAAAATAAACAAACATTAAAAAATATAATACTAAAAAATATATTTTATAAAATTATGATTAATAAAAAATTATTATTAATATTATTAAAATAATAAAATAATAAAAAATTAATAAAAGTTTCAATATTTTCAAAAAAATATAAAAAAAATTATAAAAAATTATTATTATTAGTAAAATAAATAAATATTAAAAAATATAATACTAATAATAAATAATAAAATATTAAAAAAAATTAAATTATGCAATATTTCCACCAATATAAAAGACAGAAACTGTAAATAGATCATATTATTATAAAACTTGAATTCAAATGTTTTTAACATAAAAAAAAATCACTGAGGGTCGTCTGGAGGAGGTGGGGGAAACTCCATCCCTAAACTATGAGTCAGACGGCGCATGTACTCCATCTACTCGTGATACTCCTGCTACCGTCGCTGCTCCAATCGACGCAGCTCCTCCTCATGATGATGCTCCTGCTGCTGCTACCGCTGACACATCTCTTCATGCTGCTTATGCAAAGTCTCTATAAGATCATCCTGAGTTCGCAACTGCTCCTGATACTGTGAGCCAAAAGATGATGTCTCTCCACAAGCTCTTCTCGAGCTAGACGCCAACATCGCAGCAGTACCATAATAAGTACCAGGAGTCAAATGAGAGATGATACCAACTACTCAGCCCTTATCAAAGCCATATTGAGTCACCTGCATCCATGCCGCCTCATCAAAATGGTGAGCACCAGTCTGCTCAGTCGTCTCGTCCTGACCCTCAGCCTATGTCTGAGAGGTCGCAACCTCATATGACTCCTTCAATTCCAATTTAAAATTAAAATTGTGAAAATATTATATGCAGTTAATTGTCAAACCAAAAAAATAATATTAACCACAATTTGATGTTGGCGATCACCTCTAATCTCTCCAGTGGCTGGATCAATATACATCCTCAGATAAATGTCAAACTCTGTAATATTGGGATGCTCGACTACCTGCAGAAATATAAAATAAACTGTTTATATTTAAAGTTATATAAAATATTTAAAAAATATACTTATCATATTCTCTCTATGTGAACTGAATGTACGGCTACCAGCTTGATGTGTCACCTCCTGTCTCCCTTGGTTCCGTCGTCCCACTGAAGATCTCCTCTGAAATCCACCACCCAACCAGTGTAAACATAATCCATCCCAAATGTGAGATGAAATGTACTCTGGTTGGTGAGCTCTACATGACTCATCAAATTCTGTCACTCCTTTCTTAATGGTTTTCCTTCTGAAATTGTGCAAAAACTGACGGAAAGGGTCACGCATAGAAACCTGTCATGCTGCATGGATAGCGTCGTGCATGCTATCATTTATAGGATACCATAAACCCTACAAATAGTTTATAATATCAAGTTATTAATAAAATAAATTTCAAAATAAATATTATTTATTTACATACCAGCCAATGATGGAACATGCCGCGTCGCACATCAACGGGAATCTATTCCCATGTGATCCATGACTGAGAAAAATAATTGCGCAAGATAGCGCTCCCCTATCTAATAGTTACATGCGCAAAAATGTGAAAAAGGAATAAATAATAAAACAATTAGTATATATATAAATGAATTAATGAAATCTAACTAAAATATACAAGTTACCATACCTCCGTGTGTGCGGATCGAAACCAAGATGTGGATGTCGCTTGGGGATAGGGTCAGGAATCATCAGTCATGCAAGACCGCGCCCCCTCCGCGTACCCCCTGAACCGCCAGTAGGCTGAGGGTCAGATGATCCAAAATCTCCCTCATCCAATGGTCGGTCAGCCTCCTGCAACTAGCAATATATATCAGGGTCCATCTGAAACACAAAATGATTATTGTTGGAAGATAGTTGAAAATAACTATTATATATAGATATATATTAGTTATGATTATAACCAGCATTTAATTGTGTCAATGTTCATCTTCATCCTCTTCTCCATAGCTATCAATGTCAATGTCTTCATCTTCCTCCTCAACATCATCAATATCCGTATGATTTTCAGTTTCAGCATCTCTTTTCATTTCAGATTCATTTTTAACATCATTAACATCTTCATCACCATCGATCCTTAATTGTGGAGTGTCATCATCGATATTCATGTCTCATTGTGAATCATATGGATTTTGAGCAGTCTCTTGAAAAAATTTTATTCCTTCCACTTTAGCAGAACCACATTCAGTTTGAGTAAACTGATTTTCCTGAGATTTCATTTTTATTATGCTCCACCAATCGCTCAAGTCTCTTGAAGTAGCACAGTACTTTTCATAATAAATTTTATGTGCCTACTGAGCTAGTAAAAATGGTTCATTTACTACAAGAAGACTTTTATATTTAATATCGACAATTCCATGAGTTGGATGAACACGTAAGACTCTCTCAGTATCCAACTACGGACATTTAAACATTGTTATGTAATTCTGTCCTAGATAACACAGCTCAATAATTTCATCCAAAATTCCATAAAAGTTAACTTCAGTTTCTCTGTGATGTGATCCTCTCAAGAAAACTCCATTGTTCATTGTTTTTTTATTCCCCGTATGCATGTGTATGAAATCAAAAACCATTCACCACATATGAATTATAATATTTAACCATTTTGGATGGTGGTTTACTCAATATACACAGTCGCTTATCGATTTTATCGGCATATTGAGACACCTGAAAATTTGTAAAACAATTATCAATATAATAAATAATAAACAGAATTGATATTAAACCATCAATAATTTATGTTACCAATTTTTGAAACCATTGAGAGAAAAAAAAATTGTCTACGTTCTTCAAGAGTAGCTACTGTAATTTGTGGAAGTTGTTTCTTAATATGATTATCATATAACCTACAAATAAAATAAGTTTAAATATTGTAACATAAATTATAGAATAAGTGATAGAAGCACTCATAGGAGAGATGATGTCATTTATTCACAGTTGAGCAGAACATATATATGAGCTATGTGATGTTCATCATCTAAAATCCATCATTCATGAACTCCACTGAAACCAAGATTTGGCCGATTAAAACTGTTAATTGATTGTCCATTTTTTCATTAACATTCCCCTCATTTCATCCCATGCGATTTTTTTTTGAGGGATATTGAGATTCAAAATAATGAGAGCAGAAAAAAGCAATTTCCTCTTGCAAAAAAGCTTTAAAAATTGAGCCTTCAACTGATGCTTTGTTACATACTTTTTTATTCAATTTCTGCATGAATCTCTCGAATGGGTACATCCATTAAAACTGTACTAGACCTCCAAATTTAGCTTCATGTGGTAAATGTAATATCAGATGTTCTATTGAGTCAAAGAAAGCCGGTGGAAATATTTTTTCCAGTTTACATATAATTACAGCAACATCTTTTTTCAGTTTTCTTAGTGCATCGTAGTCTGTTTTCACTTCACAAATGTCTCGAAAAAAATATGATATGTTTGTTATCTAATCAAAAATCATAGAACTCAACAAACCTCTGAATCCAATCAGCATTATTCTTTCCATTATAACATGACAATCATGACTTTTTAATCCAGTAATATAACCATTCTTAACACATCTGCCCAAATTAGAAGCATAACCATATGGAAGTCTCAAATCTGCAATCCACTGATAAAATAATAAGCGACTCTCTTTGGATAGTGTATAAGCTTCTTTTATCTTCATTAAACTTCGTGATCTAACAATTTCAAATAGTTTAAGTTCTGGTCGCCTGCAAATTTGGGCAAGATCTAATCGTGCATTTACAGTATCTTTGGTCTTACCTGGTGTATCCAAAACTGTATGAAATAAATTATCAAAACAGTTCTTCTCAATATGCATAACATCCAACATGTGGCAGACCAACAAATCAGACCAATACGGAAGATCCCAAAAAATGCTTTGTTTTATCCAATTATGTTCTTTCCCAAAGCCGTTAATTTTTTGTTGGTTTACCATTGGTCCAAATGTGATGGGTAGTAATGAAAATACAACTAATTTTAACTCTGTAACTGAGATCATCTTTGGAGGTTCATCCCTTTTAATTATACCTTTTCTGAAATGAGATTTGTTCCTTCGAAAAGGATGATTTGTTGGAAGAAATATATAGTGACAATCAAAATAGCAAGGTTTTTTCCATTAACGAGCATAAAGGCTTTGTTGTCTTTCATACAGTAAGGACTTGATTTCAGACCATGTGTACTCCAACCAGATAACATTTCATATGCCGAAAAGTCACTAATCGTCCACATCAATGCATCTTTTAATATGAATTTTTTTTTCGTAGAAACATCATATGTATTAACACCATCACTCCACAATGAATTTAACTCATCAATCAATGGTTTCAAATAAACATCAATATACTTTTTCAGATGTCCTGGGATTAATAGAGTCAAAAAGATATGAGGATTATTTATCAAAATCCATGAAGGAAAATTGTACGAAGTTATAAAGATAGGCTAACATGAATACTGACTACCATAAGAACCAAACGGACAGAAACCATCAGTAGAATGACCCAATCACACGTTTCAGGCTTCTATAGCAAAAGATGGATGCAGGCAGTCAAAATGTTTCTATGAATCACCATCAGATGGATGATTCAAGATTTTATCAGTTGAAATCTTGGTTTTGTGCTATGACATCATTGAAGCTATGTTCTGAGACATAAATAAACATTGCAACCTAGGTGTAAGGGAGAAATATCTCAACTGTTTTACTAGAATTAATCTAGACTTCCCTGGTTGAGCTTCTTTATACCTCGATTGTCCACATGTGGGACAACTATCCAATGAATCATTTTCACCAGAATATAAGATGAAATCATTTGTACATGTATGAATCTTCTGATAACTAAGGCCCAGATTACGAACCAGCCTCTTGCTCTCATAGTAATTTACAGGCAACACATTTCCTTCAAGTAACATTGTTTTAACCAAAGAAAATATCTGATCAAAATAGTTGTTTGACATTGCATTATCTGATTTAATAGCCATAAATTTTGTAACCGCTTCTAATTTTCTTATCTTGCAACCAGGATATAATGCATCCTCAAAAGACCTCAACAACTCATAAAATTTAGATGGTGCCAACTCAGGAGTTAAATCAATATCATCGTGAGTTTTAGTTTGTTGCAAAGATAGACCTGCAACATCATGTACTAAATTTTGAAACCGTGATGGATCCGGAATCAAGTTATTAGGATCTTATCTGGAACTGCGTTCACTATATTGATACCAAAAAATATAATCTGGTTGAAAACCAAACTGCAAGAGATGCCCCCCAGCCTTGTCAACTGTGTCAAACTTTCTTAGAGCACATTTTTTACAAGGACACTTAATTGTGCCTTCTGAAACATATTCTGGTTTTGATGATTCAAATGCTAAGAAAGATTCAACACCCTCAATATATATAGGATTTAAACCAGAACCATTTGGATTTCTGAGCTGATTTATTCAAGCGCGATCATCTAATAATGACTGATGTCGATTTCCTTGTTCTATATTTTTCTACATAAAATATAAAATCATAACTGTTTTTGAATAATTTAAAATTATAAAAACACTATCTAAAAAAAGAAGATAAAGAATTACAACTACTTCTTAATAATTACCATTAATTAAGGGCGACACAATTTCCAGTGGATTGACGGCTACTCTTTTGTCCGATGGCTCATTTACTTGCATCTTTCTCACACTGAAATCACAATGAAGAATCTGGTCTGAGGTACGCATATTCATTCTCGTATGCATGAGAATGAATATGTGTACCTCTGACCAGATTCTTCATTTTGATTTTAGTGTGACAAATATGCAAGTAAATGATCTGTCGGACAAAATATCCCCCTTTTCGTTGATGAATCGTCTTCTTCCAACAGTCACCGCCTGAAAACATTATAAAAAATATGATCCTACGAATGCATATCAAATCTCGTGCATACAAGATTGAATATGTCTACATAGCAGCACATTTTTTATAATGTTTTGAGTCGGTGAGAGTTGAAAGGAGAAAAGTCATCGAGTAAAAGGAGTGATGTCAATCCACTGGAAATTGTGCCAAGTTCTTAAAATTTATTAAAATTTATTAAAATTTCTTCCTAAATATTCTTAACTGTTCCTAACTAATTATTACTAATTATTACTAATTATTCCTATTTATTTCTATTTATTCCTATATATTCCTATTTATTCCTATATATTGCTAATTATTACAAATTATTGCTAATTATTACAAATTATTGCTAATTATTATAATTTATTTCTAATTATTACAATTTATTGCTAATTATTACAATTTATTGCTAATTATTACAATTTATTACTAATTATTACTACTTATTACTAATTATTACTAATTATTACAATTTATTACTAATTATTACAATTTATTACTAATTATTACTAATTATTACAATTTATTACTAATTTAGCAATACTTAGCAATACTTAGCAAAATGGAAACTGCTTGAACAATGAAAGGAAATTTGGTAATCATCGTTGTATAGATGATTACAAATTATCCCTTCATTATCCAAGCAGTTTTCGTTTACAATTTATTACTAATAAAAAAATTATATTATCAATATTTATGAAAAAACAATATTAATATTATTAAAATAAAAAAATATAAAATATTAAAATTATCAATATTCGCAACAAGCTTTGCACTATTCTTAAAATGTTTAAATCTCAAAGGGTCGCCAATTGTTAGGTCATGCGCAATAAAAAGTTTGTGTCATCCATGTCCAATGTAAACTCTATAATTGTCCTTGCATGGTTGATCACCTCACAAGTAGTGTTGCAATAGGACGACCAAAGTAATGTCGTTCTCATCTCTAAGAATCATCTCACTCCCTTTACATAGATCATTCTTCCTTAAAAATTTGAGGGGACATCAGTATCTTTCCCTTAAATTTTCAAGGAAGAATGGTCTATGTAAAGGGTCATGTGAGATAATTCTTATAGATGAGAAGGGAATGACTTGGGTTGTCCTATTGCAATGCTACTTGCAAGGTGATCAACCAAGCATATCTAATTATATCTAATTATATCTAATTATATCAAATTATATCAAATTGTATCAAATTATATCTAATTATATCTAATTATATCTAATTATATCTAATTATATCTAATTATATCTAATTATATCTAATTATATCTAATTATATCTAATTATATCTAATTATATCTAATTATATCTAATTATATCTAATTATATCTAATTATATCTAATTATATCTAATTATATCTAATTATTACTAATTATTACTAATTATTACTAATTATTACTAATTATTACTAATTATTACTAATTATTACTAATTATTACTAATTATTACTAAGTATTACTAATTATTACTAATTATATCTAATTATTACTAATTATATCTAATTATTACTAATTATATCTAATTATATCTAATTATATCTAATTATTACTAATTATATCTAATTATTACTAATTATATCTAATTATATCTAATTATTACTAATTATTACTAATTATTACTAATTATTACTAATTATATCTAATTATTACTAATTATTACTAATTATTACTAATTATTACGAATTATTACTAATTATTACCAATTATTACTAATTATTACCAATTATTACTAATTATCCCGAATTATTTCTAATTATCCCGAATTATTACTAATTATCCTGAATTATTACTAATTATCCCGAATTATTACTAATTATCCCGAATTATTACTAATTATCCCGAATTATTACTAATTATCCCGAATTATTACTAATTATCCCGAATTATTACTAATTATCCCGAATTATATCTAATTATACCGAATTATATCTAATTATACTGAATTATATCTAATTATTACTAATTATATCTAATTATTACTAATTATATCTAATTATTACTAATTATATCTAATGATTACTAATTATATCTAATTATTACTAATTATATCTAATCATTACTAATTATATCTAATTATTACTAATTACCCCTAATTATTACTAATTACCCCTAATTATCCCTAATTATATCTAATTATGACTAAATTTAGCTAATTATCTATAATAATCTCTAATTATTGAAAATTAACACTAATTATTTATAATTATCACTAACAATATCAATTTCTTACTAAAAATAAATAAGAATAAAAAACAATTTAAATCTAATTTAATTACAACTAATAAACAACAATTAAAATTAATATAAAAATATAAAACAGATATAAAAAAAATAAAATATAAATACCTTAAACTTTGATATTCTGAAGGTATCGGCGCCTTCCAATTTCTCTCGTATAAAAAATTTTAACTAAAAGAAATTTTTTCCTTAAAACTGGAGAATGAATAGAGAGGGAGAGGAAGATCTGAGTGATTTGGAAAAAAACGGGTGGGGGTATATATAGGTTAGATTAGTTGCGATGGGGTTAGTTGTGACGGGTTTCCCGTCGCAAATGGTTGTATTTGCGACGGGGCCCGTCGCAAATACCTTCGCCCACATTAATTACAGTTGGTGGTTAAAAGGGTATTTGCGACGAGTCCTGTCGCAAATACACATCTGCCGACATACTATTTGCGACGGGCAGCTTTGCCCGTCGCAAATGGTATTTACCGCCGTTGGGCTTTTGCGACGGGCCCCGTCGCAAATACCCTCGCCCGCATTAATTACAGTCGGCGGTTAAAAGGGTATTTGCGACATGTCTCGTCGCAAATACACACCTGCCGACATACTATTTGCGACGGGCGGCTTTGCCCGTCGTAAATGGTATTTACCACCACTGGGCTTTTGCGATGGGGACGCGTCCCCGTCGCAAATACCCTTCCCGCGTTTTGGCGCGCAAACCGCGCCAAACCTATTGCGACGGGAAAAGACTCTCATCGCAAATACGTATTTCGTCGGACCTTTTACGACGGTATATATTCCCATCGCAATTGACCCGTCGCAAAAAACCACTTTTCCCGTAGTGTTATCATACCCTTATTCTTATCTTATACTCACTTATGATCATTGATTGATATCACCTATGTTTACCCTTACTATGAATCTGAGCTCACCATTTCTTATATTTATATTTCCCTAGGTTTAAAGATTGTTTTTAAATAGGGTATGTCTAAGAAGGGTACTATGTGATAAGAACTTTGTGGGTGATGTTGAATATCTTTCATGGAATAGGTTGATTATATATCTAGTCTCCAAAAACACTAAACCTTTATAGTTCTGGGGTGAGTATTGTTATGATATGTATTGAATATTCATCTAAAATGATGTAATAATTTTATATGAAATGATTGGATCACCTCGATTTGTATCACTGCAATGTTTAGTTATTTTTGGAGATTAGGATTAAAAAAAATTCGGTGGAGACCATGGGGATAAGTCTAAGTATAGGATAACATCTCAAAGTTTTAGTAAGGTAGATATTATGTAGTTTCCTAGTAATTATATCCCTATCTGGATACAAATAAGTGGATACGGGCTCTAGGATAGATTCACCTAGGGGTAATAACCCTAAAAAGGCTGGTTGGGTATTAACTCAATTTTCACCCGGTGCATGATAAAGAGGTATAACTACACACCTGATTTGAAACTCTTGGGGGATATTATTTTTCTAATTCATATTATCTTTATGAATCATTATGAATAATAAGATGATAAAACCTATAACAACTTGTAATAAAACTAAGTGACATAGGATAAACCTAAAGAGTCATGGGTTTATGTGAAGCTGTCATAATTTAGGAAATATTAGAAATGATTTTCACTAGTATATGATTTCTTACTTTGATTAATGTTGATTAATACACAAATAAGCCATTTTGGTTTTTGTAAGTGGATATAACTTGGATGAATCTTGTGAACAATGAGTGTGACAACTAATAAAATAACATACTCATGAGAAACCAAATAGAATGAGATTTGGGATACAAAATATTATGGAAATTATTAATTAACAATCTTGAATTATGATTAACAAATTGAACCTATTTGAAATTCCAAACAAGAGAAAAATGTTGTATTAGGAAAGTTTAGGTGATAAATACCATGGAGGAAATAATATTCAATTTCCTACATATAAAATATGTGGAAAGAAACACCTAGGGAAGTGTATCAAAGGAATTATAAGATATTTTATGTTTTCAAGAGGAGGGTATAAAGTAGTAAATTATCAATAAAAAAATGAACAGTCTAGTAGACATAATGATGGGAAATAGAGTTCATACTTAGGTACCATTAACAGTTCAAAGTCATAAATGTGGGAAATATGGGCATCGTCTAAGTCAATTCTCTAATACCAAGGATAACAAGGATGATGGTCATCATAAAATTTCAAGACCAATGAAACAAAGGAAATCCTATGAAATCACAACTACTGAAGTGGGTTCTGAAAATGAAGTAGAGTAAGATTCACTAATCACCCACTTATGAGATGTTAGTGTTGTATTTGGATCTTGTTCAACCTACTTTTTTGTACCTAAAATTTTTAATAAGAACATAAAATCTCCACCTTGATTACTATATGTTGATATAAAAATATAAAAAATTCAAGTGGTATGATGATTTCATCACAAGTGCATAAATCCTATCTGATAGAATTTTGTGAGAATGTGCCTTCTGTAAATATTTTTATTTTCCCTATAGTCAAATTTGATGTGATATTGGGAATGTATTTGATATCTTTATATAGATATCATATAAATTACCGAGGAAGGTAAGTCCCATTTGATATTCTGAATCAACCTATGATCATATATAGGTGTGAAGATAAACATGAACTTCTGATGGAAATTACTTCCATTATATGGGTTTTACTACTTATTCATAAGGGTTTTTTATCTCAAATGGTTTTGGAGAGACCCAACATTGAAAATATGGTAGAATTGTCTTAATGGTTAATGGTGTGTTATATATACTAGTCATAAAATCTTGAAGTGTATATTCACACATAAAGAATTGAATATGCACCAAAGGAGATGGTTGGAGTTGATTAAAAATTATGATTACTCAATACATTACCACCATGGGAAGGAGAATAAGGTGGATCATGCTCTAATCTATAAGGACCATATTATCTTGTTTATTATGAGTATTGAAAGAGATATACTTATGAATTTTCATAAGATGAATCTTGAAATCATAAGGAAATGGGATAGATCCTATATTTATCATATGAGTGTTCAACCATCTATCCATTTAAATATTACACTACTAGAAATTTAAGCTATAGCCACGGATCTATAGCCACAGTTTTATAGATTCGTGGCTATAGCTTACTTATAGCCATGATTTAGTATATAATGTCGTGGCTAAAAATTTGCGCTGCCTTTTTTTCCAAATCTCGTCGGGCTCCTCCTTTATTCTCCGATCGCGTTTTTTCTTACAAATCGTATCAGGCTCTTCCTCCGTCCTCCCATGATCGTGACCCTCTGAACTCTGTCTCTCACGTCGGCGACCCTCTGAACCCAGGACGTCTCTCACTGTGCGCGACCCTCCGAACTGTGTCTCTCATGGCGGCGACCCTCTGAACACAGGACGTCTCTCACTGTGCACGACCCTCCTTCCCCGACCCATCGCAACCTCTCCTCTCCCCGATCCCCCTCCACTGACGGTGCCCCTCACGACCCTCCGAACCCTCGACGTCTCTCACAGCGGCGCCCTCCTCCCTGATACCCACTGCGCACGACCCTCCTTCCCCAACCCATCATGACCTCTCCTATCCTCGATCCTTCTCCACCGACGGTGCCCCTCGCAACGGTGCCCATCGCTGACATCGAACAAGGAAACCCCACCGTGAGCCGCTGCCACAGAACACGGGACACCTCACCTCCCCCGCCGATGCTGCTCCTAGGTGGCCTCCCCACCTCCTCTGGCGTGCCTCCGACATGGCCAACCCCCTCTAGGTGATCCGCCTCCTCCTTGTTATAAACAATTATGTGTTCATTATTTTGTTATCAGTGTGTAGAAGTAAACTGGAATAGTTTCACATGTTTGAGTATGGTAAAGAGGTTTTTTAATTAGATACATTATTCTAATTATAATTGATATGAATGAAGTGAGGGACAAGTGGTTTTCGGTGAAGAACCAATTAGTCTAGATTGGGAATCTGCATGGTGAAGTTGTGGACAATTGGAATCGATAAAAAGTGATGGTATAAAATTTTGATGGTTAAATTGGGAATCATGGGATCATCCTGGACGCTTCTCAAGGATTAAAATTCTTATGGTTGGGAGTTTTTAATGACCCACACAATTAGAGGGTTGGTAATTTTAGAGGAAATTTGATTTTTTTTTTGCCTGAAGAAGGGATATTTTTGAGAATTGGGATATGAATTGGAATTTCAAGAGTTAATAGATCTCTGGGATGTGTTTTCATTTGAGGCTAATGGTTATTTATAGGGTTGGTTTCCAAATCTGAGGGTGGTGTCTAACCACAAAAAACTGTCGTAGTTATTGGGTATTCGATTGGGAGGCACTAGGTGCCTCTTAATGGGTTTGTAAAAAACCACAGCCTTTATAAGGTACCCGATGGAGGGGTACCAGGTACTCGGTGGGCTGGAAAGTGTGGCGGACATTTTATAAGGGCCATTAGGTACACAGTGGAGGTGGATTGGTTACCCAGTAGGGATGGGTGTTGTTTTTAAGGATAACAAAATAGTTATTCTGGATTCCACCTCTAAAAATTCCTTATGGGATTCTTCTACTTTAAATGGATAGAGGTAAATATTCCTCTTCTACCTCCATTATTCTTATTTATATCTTTTAATATTTAGTTTTTTTAGGGTATGGTTTGTGTTATATTTCACCAAGACTTATCGTGGCACATGAGAATGTGATTTTTCCAAGATTTATTTATCCATTGACGTGTTAGAAATATTGTGGAACATGGAAACATTGTTTTATTTTTCTCATTATGTTAGATACTTCAATTCTTTCTTATTTATTAAAGTTATCCTTGATGAAATCATTACATTGTCATCATTCCCTCATACAATGTGGTGCATTGACATTAAACTTCCACATTCTCATCTTTAACCAAGATTTCATGTGATCTTATTCTTTCTTATATTTTGATATATTTACCGAAAAAAGCATACCAATTGATATAGTATATGTTTACTAGCATGATTATTATTTATCATGGTTGATTCCCTACATAAATATTCACACAACAATGTTTCTTATAGATTATATGTTAATACTATTCTAATATTTCATGGATTCAGGTATGAGAAAACATGACCAAGATGTATCATGATCAGATTTTGGTGTTATATTTAAAAATATAGATGTTCTATAATCATCCCCAAGATAAATGTGAGCTCATGGAATTTACGGATCTATCCTATAGTGATAAAATCGAATATTTAACCACTTATTATTCTTTGGTGGTTCATCATTATTAGATTTAAAATTCTCAATAGTGATAATGAAGTTACCATCATTGAAGCTACTATGTAATGACATGGGCCCAATGATATTCTTCCCACTAGGAAAATTTTAAATGTTACATCTTCTTCTTTACCTATATTTATCAAGAATAATATATTTTTTTTCTAAAAACAATAAGTAATTTCATAATTCTGTAACTAAACCTCTAAATATGTCAGAGTGAATTGAGGTTCTTCAACATGTTCAATTTACTACTTTCATAAATATTATTGAAAGAAAACATAGTGGAGACATGGTATCTACTAACTATACTAATCATGGGTTCCTCTCCATTCCATGTGTCTAACATTAAGAAACCCACATTTCTTCTTTGCTTGACTTCCACGCACCTTCTTCATGTCAATCCCTTCCTCTCCCTCCCTCCCTATTCGGCACGCGGTTTACCTCGGATTCTCCTCCAGCTTGGGGTTCATCTCTTATCGACCTAGGGTTTGTTGTCTTCCTTTGCGTCATACCGTTTCTTTTGCCTCACTCCCTCTTCTGCACGCGGTTTCCCTCGGTTTCTCCCCACGCTCGCACTTTTTCTCCTGTCAACCTATGGTCCTCGCAGACCACAGTCATCGTCTTCCTCCTAATCTCGATTCCCATCCACTCCTCGGATTCACACGCACTATTGCCGCCGTCGTACTCCAATGCCATCCTTCACATCAATCCACCCTAATTCCCTCTATTGACTGTGGCGTCGCCTTCCTTTTCTGGCTCCAGAATTTTTCACATCAACGCCAAGTATCGATTTCCCTCAGTTTCTCCTCCCACTCGATTATCACCTCTTATCAAGCTAGAGTTCCCGCCTACCCCAGTCGACATCTCCCTCCATCACCTGGTTCCCCTCCACTCCTCCAGGTGTTCCCGGTATTATCTCTCTCCTATGAGATTTACCTTGGTGAAGCACGCCCTTTACTCACTTCACATTTTCATTAACCATCACTGAAACTTGCTACTTTATTCAAAAATATATCTTACTATTGCTTCGTAGAAATATACAAGAGGGTAGAAATGTTCCCTAAGCGCAGATTCATCCAGATCCTGATGAATCATGCATATGGTATTTTCTCTTCTGTAGCATATCGGTATCATTTTTCTCTGCTCTATAGTTTCACATTTCACTATGTTCATACTAATTTTGCAGGGTGTAATACAATATAGTGCTTCACAAATGGTGGGTTCTCATAAGTTTCTAGAAAAAAATTCAGTTCTCTCCAAGATTTTGTTTTTCGAGCTGCATATGGATTTTTCAAACATCAATATAATATATCTCCTGTTTTGATTCACTAATTACTACTTGTACTTATTTTTCTTGGTCAACATTTCTTCATCTAAAATTTATTCCATGGTTGATCAACTTCTAAGTTATTAGGATTTTTTCTCAACACTGTAGAACTTTTCTTTTTTGCTCAAAAGTGTTTGATTTTCTTTGATCTTTCTTATTTCTCAAATTTTAAACATTTATGTTGAGTAAACATGGTTTTCTCTTCTTTTACATGTTTATTATTGTTTGAAAATTGCATATTCACTTGAGTAATTAGAGAACTCTCAATGTTTTTCATTTTTTTGGTTTATCCTTTTATAACTCATCAGACTATATGATCACACATTCTTTCTTATCATGTTCAACCTTCTTCATAGGTGTGGATCCATTTTTTGTTATGATATATTCTATTTGATTAGAAATTGTGTCCTCTAGTAAACTTTTATTATCGGGTGGGATAAAAACTTGTATCAAACAAAACCAAATTAAGCCAAAACTCAAGCCAAACTAATTATATACCATTAATAGGAAGAATAATTGTTAATTAATAGGAATGTACTATTTGATAATATCATTTTGAAACATGGATCTATTTCCCCCTTTCTTACAGGAACATGATTTGACCCATGGGGAATTGTGGTTCTTATATGTTGGGCGGTGATGTGTATAGTCACAGGAGACAGGTATGTTTTAGTTTAGTTTTTATTTTATTTTATTTATCACATTGGACACTTAGGTCTTTTACTTCTTTCTGTGGACAAAGGGTAATTATATTCTGCGAAGGGGGGGGAATGGGGTTCAGATTGATTCAGTCCACTAGCTTTGATCTAAGGTAAGATTATATAGTTACTACTTGTCTCAAACCTCATGTATTTTGGGATTTTAGTGTTTTTGACTCCATATTATGTTTTCAGTAGGGCGTTGGATCATTTCGTGTTAGTTCGGGTGGATTTGGTTCTCCCAATCGAGGTAAGACTTTAATGTTGTTGGTTGGTTTCTCACTGGTTATGTAGCATCCTTTATGTGTTTTAATGTTCCTAATATCCTTTATGTAGTGCGTTGATCCCTTCTCGATGGTTTCGAGTAGCCAAGTTAAGGGATACTCACCTGCGTGTGCATAGGTAAGAAATTATATGTATGTGGGTTTCCCCGTTACGTGTATAGTCAACCATGGCAGTGATTATGCACGTATGGGGCTATGTGTGCCCATGTATATATATATAAATGCATACGCAGGTGAGTGGAGACTGGTATATGCGTATAAGCATATGTGCAAGGATCCCCTTGCACATGCTCATGGCCATGCGGGTGTGTGCATAGGGGCTAGGTGTCCTTGCATGTGTGTGAAGGTGCGTATACCCAGTGGGGGAGCAGTAAATTTTAGTTAGAAAGCTCCAAGAGCTAAAGTGGATGGTTTGGTTCCACCTTGAGGTAAGATCCCTCTTCTAGCCTCTTTAATTCAAGAATGCTTTAAATTGAATTTAGATTCTTTCTTAATTCTGCTTAATTATATTGAATTGAATATCTTGAATAAGTGTTATTTAATATAATTGTTTCATTTGATAAATAAAGTCATGTTTTTATAATAAAACCCCTCCAACAGAGGTGCATTTTCTACGAAAACTCATAGTGATAGTTATGTTGATCTAGTTGCTTAAATAATTGCATTTGATTTGTACTGAATGAGTTTTAGAATAAATGTTAAATATAATTAAATGAATTATGTGATAAATCAATGCCATGATTTTATAATAAAACCTTGTCTTCTAAACCAAAGAGTAGTGATAGTTATTTGTATCATGTTTAGATTTGGTTTGAGTCTTTTATATGCCTCTTGTTGGTGTTTGTTTTGTGGATAGTTAGTTTTTGTTTTCTTTGAATAATATAAATTGTCTTATCATACTCGTTTAACTCAAATGACATTGCCTGAGTAGGCATATGCCTTGACCATACACTTTCCTTTTCACGCTTTGAATATTATAAATAAAATTTCCATGTTTAGGCAAAGTGAATGAATTTGTAAATGGTTTGTGTAGGGTTTATGATTCTTTTCTGTCGTTTTTTTGCCCTTTAGACATTGCATTATTATGTCACTTGCTACAACCTTCTCCAGAGATCCCTTGTTATAGCATATTAAATAGTTGATCTGTTCTATCATCTGCCGGCAGGGTGACGACCGGAATGTTGCCCTGCCTCCTTCCGCTCCCTTCGCTCTTGGCCGGAAGATGCTGCCCCGCGGTCACGCCGCACTCACGTTGTGGTAATGTCGTGATTTGGCCCTGCTCCAGCCACACCCAGCCCATACCAGCCCCCTTCCACCTTCATTTCAGCCCGCTACCACCAACATTCCAGCCCACAACAGCCCCCCTTTCCACCTTCGAATCAGCCTGCACCATCCCCCCATCACCTACAACCAGACCCCTTCCACCAGCATTCCAGCCTCCTCCCGCTCCCTTCACTCCTGGCCGGAAGATGCTGCCCCACAGATGTCGCTGGACCGGGCCAACACGCTGCGGTCATTCCGCGGTCACACCGTGGTCACACCGTGGTCACGCCGCAGTCACGTCGCGGTAAGGCTGTGATTTAGCCCTGCTCCAGCCACATCCAGCCCACACCAGCTCCCTTCCACCTTCATTTCAGCCCGCTACCACCAGCATTCCAGCCCGCAACAGCCCCCCTTCCACCTTCGAATCAGCCCGCACCATCCCCCCATCACCTGTAACCAGCCCCCTTCCATCAGTATTCCTGACTCCTGCTTCTCCCTTCGCTCTTGGCCGGAAGATGTTGCCCCGCGGATGTCACTGGACCGGGCCAACACGTCGCGGTCACACCGTGATTTGGCCCTGCTCCAGCCACATCTGGCCCACACTAGCCCCCTTCCACCTTCATTTTAGCCCACAGCCACCAGCATTCCAGCCCGCAACAGCCCCCCTGCCAACTTCGAATCAGCCCACACCATCCCCCCAGCACCTGCAACCAGCCCCCTTCCACCAGCATTCCAGCCTCCTCCCGCTCCCTTCGCTCCTGGATGGAAGATGCTGCCCCACGGATGTCGCTGGACCGGGCCAACATGTCACGGTCACGTCGCGATCACATCGTGGTCACGCCGCTGTAATTCCATGATTTGGCCCTACTCTAGCCACATCCAACTCACACCATCCCCCTTCCACCTTCATTTTAGTGTGTTTCCACCAGCATTCCAGCCCGCAACAGCCCCCCTGCCATCTTTGAATCAGCCCGAACCATCCCCCCAGCACTTGAAACCAGCCCCCTTCCACTAGCATTCCAGCCTCCTCCCACTCCCTTCACTCCTAGCCGGAAGATGCTACCCCGCGGATGTCGCTGGACCGGGCCAACACACTGCGGTCACGCCGCGGTCACACCGCAGTAATGTTGTGATTTAGCCCTGCTCCAGCCACATCCACCCCACACCAGCCCCCGTCCACCTTCATTTCAGCTCACTACCACTATCATTCCAGCCCGCAACAGCCCCCTATGTCCAATATATGATTAGTCTTTCAATCTGACATTACCGTTTATCTCCTTATAGGGTGCTTCTGATGCAAGATCTCAAACAACTGACTCGGGTAATATATCAATGTCATCATTGTACCTAATGGTATGTAATAACTTATTCCATCATGATTTTTGTTTTATGTACTCTGAATTCTTTATTCAAATTACAAAATTGTAAATGTGCTTTTCAAAATCTTCTCTTAATGAAAAATATAATTTTATCTTATGCAATTTAATTTCTTCATGCATCCAATTATAACATATCATTCTTTATGCATTTAACATCAACTATTCTCTATACTTTCAAGGTAGTTATATGATTATTAGCTGCTTTATTGTATTTATTACTCAGCTCGATTGTATTCTGATCACATGATCATCAGTAGCTGCATTTTTTTTGGTGCTCCAGCTCTTGTGTATATAGATTCATATCACAGTGTTTCAACTTTTCTACTATCGGGTATGTTATACCTGAATCGTCTGATCATAGGGTTTCTACTTTGCGTACAATTTTATTGGATCGTCCGGTGATCCTCCTTTGCATATTGTATTCTCACAGCGCATATTCTTTCCTCTGATCGCAGTGTACTCCGTCCGATGATCAATCCGATATTCTCACTCTTCCCATTCGTGTCATTGCACGACCCCTCCATTTGGTTGTTTTACATTAAATTTCTCATACTGTGTCTGGTTATCTTGAAACATTTCATCCATGATTATAACCTTCTGATAGTTACTGCATGCGGAAGTATTACTAGATCGCCTCTATCCGAGCAATGGAGTCTTGGTTTATCCGAGCATCTCGGTCGGTTTATTTATGTCTAAACATCTTACTACAATGGAGTCTTGGTTTATCGGAGCATCTCGGTTTGGTCCTAGTGTGAGAAACCTGCTCCTTGTTATGTCTGATTATTATCTGGATCTGAAAATTTTCACAATTATTGTAAGTATTACAATGGGTTATGTTGTTATCCTTTACCCAAGAGTAGGTATTATCCTAAACTTTTCTTCCACTATATTACACAAGTGGATAGGCTATCTCTTGAAAATCCTCTTCTACCTTTAGGTATGAATGGTGATGTTGTTTATAATGGAACCACCAATCTTCATGGATTATCTATAAACTTCCTTATGGATGTAACTTTGACTACCTCTTATACTTATACCAGAATCACATAAAAGATAGCATGTTCTCTACTTTTGTTAAACTAAATTTCTGGAGCCCTCAAACTTACTTGAACTTTGAAATCTAGAACTTCTACAGATTGATGCTTGAAATTAGTCTAGATCTAAACTTTAAATCACCTGAATCTGGTGACCTTAATCAACTACCTTAAAACTATATGTTCCAGTATTTTCAAAACCATGACCCAACTGAACTTCCTCTAAGCATTGGTCGAAAACTTCCTCTCTTTATGTTGCTTCTTCTAAGTAGATCTCTCAAATTCTTCTTCTCAATATCTCTATCTAATGATCGATTAGTGATTCATTTTGAGTGATCCCAACCTATTTTATAGGCTCAAACTTTTCTAATAAATTCAATGATTTCAAATCTCTAAACACTAAGACTTTACACATTTCTATTGTGAACACCTTCATGAAATATTTTAAATCTCAGAGTCAAATCTAATTTTTATAAAATATGGTGTCAACTCACCTTTCAAATTATCCTTAAATATTAGCTTCAATTACAAACTTTCCATTATGAATTCTAAATTTTAAATATCCATATCATCATAATCACATTGATTGTGGCTTCAAAATGTTTATGTGAATTCACTTGGCATCATCCAGTCAACTTAATTCCATAAACTTCAGAAATTGTAACTTGGAATTCATTTTTCCCTCTATCTGGTTCTACCTCTTCTTTTGCTCAACTCAAAATTCTACATCCTTATATACTTAAAACAACTTTGGTATGAGTCTTTTACTTTTTATGCTCTGTATTAATTTCAATTGCATTGTATTATAACGTCATCTTGTATCACCTTCTTCAGATCAACTCAACTTTAGATTAAATCAGCCTCCAGAATTAGATGCTTTCTAGATTCCATACATCTGGGCTTCTTTATTTTTATTAATCAGATAAGTCAATTTTTCTTACATCCTTGCTCAGGAATCAGACACAGAGGATGGGGAGGTCTATGAAGGACATGTAATAAAAGTTGAGGTTACCTCAAACCATTTGGGGAAAGTGTGGTGTCTCATCGTGATGTTGTGTCTGTGAGTGGTCGAATAACAGTGTTGACCATTAGGGTAGTGGCCTTGGGGGAAACCATTCTGGGGAACCTATATATGGACCTCAAGTAGCTCGTTATAGGGCTATACTGACCATGTGAGTCTCTTTTATTTTCTTATTTTTACACACCTCATAATGATTGACTAACATGTTTTTGAATGGAATTTCAAAAAGTGTTTGAGAATCAGCCACCAACATCGTCACTTACATTACTAGAGCCAGGGGTTGAGGTGGTCATGAAAGATGATCTCCTCTTGGTATGAATGGCCAGGGAGACTGTGGTGGTTGGGCCAACTAAGGAGGTTCTTCTGGAAGGGACTACCAATATATTGCCTTTAATAGAGGTGATTGAGACTCTACTGATAGCACGGTCAGTTGAGAAGACTATAATGGTTAAGCCTGGTATTAAGGGGCCACCAGAGGATGATGTTAAATCTGAATCATGAATGGAGGGGTGGACAATTATTTGGGAGATGAGGTGACAGGGGATCGTGTATTGGATGCACTCACCCTGGAATTGCCATTAATGGTGGGTGCAGGGGATGAAACAATGGGCGCAGAGGCAAAAATGGTAAAAGAGTGATTAACTACTACATTCAAAGATCTACTCAAATGTATTTATAGATATCATACCACTGACTCATTGCATGGGAAATAATATAGGGTCATCCATTTCTCCTCCTTATGAACTTATTATCTCAGGTAACGTGAACATCATAAGAAATAAACATCATCAAAAACCATCAATTTCTACACGTTGCATATACTCTATTTGATCTTCTTTTTAACATGAAAATGAGGTTGCAAATAATTTCAATCATATTGGAATTTTTAGAACACTTTATTAGAGCTTATAGGACTTAGTTCAATTGACTGTCAACATTTCATGGAGAACTTATGAAGCACTGAACTCCTCAGATGGCTGAGGATGAAGATGAGCTCGGATGGGCGATCGAACAGATGGGATAGTCTCATCAGATGGCCATAGTTCTTTCTAAGTTTTTAAAAAGATCTACAATAATTCATATAATGAACTCCCACATTTAAATGTATCATAGTTCCCCAATACCTTATAATACAAAGTGCTCCATTTGATGGATGTAATTGGTTACTGGCCTGCATCTTACATTCGCCGCACTGCTCCATCCGGGTGCTCCCATCCACTGCCATGCCGCCCTGTAGAGTGGCTTGCCACTGGATCTTATGTGACTTTGTGGGGTTCACTATACACACCAATTCCTCTCACACCGATTGGCTAGGGATTCAACTACCCACCTCACTAGTGTAATCATCCTTCCTAGGCTAGCTAGTTGGGATATGCCATATTTTTTACAAAGTCCCAAAAAAATATTCAAAGAAACCAAATGCAATACTCACATATTTGAAAAACTAGCATATATTATTCTTCTAACAATTCTATAATGGTTCCTCTTTTTATTCAAAACATTGGTGTAAACAATGTGTATCCTTTGCATAAGTCTTCAAACATGAAATCATCACATTTAATGTTGCTTCATCTAAATAAACCTTGCCAACATAATAACTCTAATGACTGATTTAATGATAGAAACTCCATACATAAATAATTGTAACATTTAATTTTAATTAAACAATTATATTCACTTAATAACTCTCAAGACTAATTCAATGGTAGAAACTCTATTCTTAAATAATTTTAATGTTGAATTTTCATCAAACAAGTATATTGAAAAAAACTATAATGAAAATATTATTTTAATAAATTTGTGTTATTCAATATCACCCATTGGATTTGTTGTCAATACCCATTTTAAATTCAAAATAAATGTCTTCTTCTCCCCTTTACTTGACAATAAAACCAAAGATAAAAGTATAAGAAAGAATTCAACTCATCTCATTCTGTAACAACTGAGCATTTCTTCTTCTCTTCCTTAAATCTCCTCATTTCATAAGAGATGTTACTTAAGTGAAATCGAAATTGATTTTATTGAGAGAAGGAAAGAATCAACTTTCATAAATCAATGAGTCATTAATTAATTAGATCCATGTTTATGTGTAAACAAAGTCAATGGACACCCACATCTGATAACTTATTCTTCACATGATGTATTACATGATGTATTACATGATGTATTACATGATGTCGCCAACCAGATAGCGGGAGTAGTGTTATCCCAGAAGGTCAATGGACACCCACATGTGATAAATTATTCTTCGCAGACCCTAGATTCATCTCATATTAATTATAAAACAACCAATAAGTAGTGTTTTTCTATATTTGTTGCATTGGAAAAATTTTCATTCATATTTTGTAGGATGTTAAGTAACAATTTATTCTGGTCTTGCAGATCATGGGAATTTAATGAAGAAAACTTAGGAAAAAACAAGGTCAATAAGGTTGATGCTTATCCTATAAGAATTTAATATGGAAATAAAGGATAATAAGGGATATGAAACCCTAGTTTCAAACCACATGAACAGACTTCCATACATTTTTTATGTATGTACACCTACTGAAACATACCTGAATGATGCACTCCCTAATGAGTGGCTCTATGAAATCATTGATAAGGTGCCATGGTATGAAGAAATGTTTAACTGCTTGGCACATCAAAAGTATAGTGTTTTCTAATCATGTGTTCCTTTAGCTAAAATCTAAGTCAATGTTCTATGTTTAGTAGGATCCATAATTTTAGAAAATCCATAGTGACCAAGTGATTATGAGGTGTATGTCAAATGAAGAGGTAACTTGTGTCCATAAATTTTGTTATACACTTACATACAGAGGCCATTTTAGACTTCAGTACATAGCTAGGAATGTTTTGGATGTTGGATTATTCTAGGTAATAGTTTTTAAGGATGTCCAATATTTTTATAAATCATGTAAGGATTTCCAATTCATTGGAGGTATTTCTAAAAATAGTAAATTCCCCAAAAACCATTGATTTTTTGCAAAATATTTGATGTATGGGATATAGAATTCAAGGATCCATTTCCTATTTCTTTTTGAAATACTTATATTCTCTTGGGAGCATATTATGTTTCTAAATGGATTGAATCTCAAGAAACTAGAACTGATGTTATTTAGTATTGGGATGTGCATATCAATCTGAATATTCTTTGTTCATTGTTGGTTATGGAGTCATGTATCATTTATCATGTTTAGTTGACACATTGATCACATATATATAAGAAGTTATATCTCACTTCTTTTCCCATTATCTCCTTTCAGGTGGTTTCTTATGATGCAAGTTCATAGACAATCGACTTCTGTAATAGACCAACGATGTCTGTTTACTCAGTGGTTCATATTTCATTGTCCACAATTTTATGAACCTTTACACTAGATACACGTTTAATGAACTATATTTCATTTTATTAATTCATATTCTTCATTGTCGGACTTGGATTCATTGACAACCTAATTTTCAATACCTTTCATAATATCCTTTTGTGAATTCAGCTTACTGAGGTCAAATCCCCAACATCTTATTAAGATATTTTTACTAATAATCATTCAATATATCATAGTTTTAGATTTTCATGTTTCTCCTTGAGTTTTCTTTAGGCTGATAATGAATTTATTGAATCTATTAAAGTTTTTTTAAGGGGTAATTGATCTGATTTACACAGTTTATTTTCTTACATGTTTTTCTTTAACATTATTTGCTTAATCCATCATGTATACAGTGCTACTTGATGATTTATTTGTGATAATATTAAATACATTAACTGATGAGGACTACAAGAATAATGTAAACATAACAACATCCATATTCCTAATATGGCAAATAGATAATTATTTTTTGTTTTCAAATATAAGATTTTATGTCACTGTTATGTTATCTTTGTTATTGGATCAACTTTATGCTATTAATATAAAAGTTTTATATTACTATAACAACTTATGTAATTTAATATATATAATAATAAATGTATGATTAACTTCTCAAAAAAAATTAATAAAAATCTTCTATTACACTTGCATATTTATTACTCACAGATAATCCAATGTGGGTATATGCTAAGCTTTAAATTGATAATATCATACAGAGTAGTGAAATGTCATTAAAATATTACCCTTCTCTGTTCTTACTAGATAACTCCTCTTCATACTAGGGAAATATGCGAGTTACATAAGAGAGCTTAATTACTAAATGTAAAATCTATAAAAAGAGTATAATCATCTAGAATGTTAGCAAGAAACTAAAAAAGCAAAACTACTTACTATAATGACCATAAAAACTTCTTCTACTTGGGTTTTTTTATTTCTTAAAGGTTATGGTGGGACATGAAAAACATATATATAGAGGGATTTATGTTTTTTATTTCCACATTGTAAGCAAATAGCCCTGTAAATTATCCTTTTAGAGTTATTTCATATTTTTATTTACATTTATTGAGTCCACTTTTGTCTTTTCTTAATCTGTTATGTTAGAAGGTTCTTGTTCAATCGAATATTATTTTATAATTATTTGTTTCACATACAGGGATCTCTCATATAAATCAATGATGGGGAACTTACCTCACAGTTTCGGGTCGCTTTCAAGCATTGGTACACTGTAAGCAACTGAGACTTTAGTTAAGATAATTATCATTTTTTAATGTATTTATGGCTTTATTCAGGTATTTACAGATCAATCAATTCACTGGTCTAATTTATGCCCTTGCTAGCATTCCCCTTGATGATTTGTAAGTTGATGGTATGTTTAAACAACACTTACTTGAATTGACATCTTTCTAGTTTACATAGTTTTTGTTACCATGTAATTAATCAGATTTCACTGCTTTAGTTTGTATGAATTTTGAGCATCCTTAGTGCAAAGTCTTTAATATTTTCTTGCTTTTACTGATGCTATCAGGAATGTTTCAAACAACCAATTTATTGGAGCTTATTTGTGTATCGTTGTGACATTTTTAGCACTTGGTGGACCACCCTTGTTATATGTATATAGATTGTTACTATTTTATTTATTTTACTTTATATTCACTAACCCAACATATTATGGGATATATTAAAGTAATTATTTTTAGTGAACAACTTAATTTTATGCTCATTTCCCACACATGTATACAGTTTGTTACTATTTTATTTATTGTGCAGGTCTTGTGTTTTTTATTTTCAAGAGAATGATTTTTTTTCTACTTTTGTATTTGAATGTTTGCATTTTTTCAAGTTTTTTGGTTGCAGGTTTCATGGTTTGAAGGCTTGTAAGCTAGCAGGTCTGGAAGTTATAAGTTGATAGTTTGTGCATTACACATTTACATGTTACTATTTTTCTGGTTTTTTGGTTGTTAGGTTTGTGGGTTTTAGTTGCTAGGTTTACAGGATGAAGGTATTCTTGTTTGTAAGGTATGCATGATGGAGATTCAAAGGTTTCCATGTTTATAGATTTCAATGTTTTTAGGTTATAAGATTGCATGTTTACAGATCATTTTACAGATTGGTTTATAGGTTTACAGATTGTTTTACTGGTTTACAGGTTTACAGATTGTTTTACAGGTTTACTAATTTTCGATGTTTTTAGGTTTGTGGGTTTTAGTTTCTAGGTTTGGATTGTTTTACAGGTTTACAGATTGTTTTATAGGTTTTAAGTTTACAGGTTATAAGATTACATGTTTTCCATGTCGGTATTATTGTTTTTAGGATGAAGGTATTATTGTTTTTCAATGTTTTTCATGTTTTACAGATTTTTTTACAGGTATTATTGTTTTTAAGGTATGCATGATTGTTTTATAGGTTTCCATGTTTATAATTTGTTTTTAAGTTATAAGATTATAGGTTTTGTGGGTTTTATAGATTGTTTTCAAAGTTTTCAAAGGCTTCCATGTTTGTTTTTAAGGTATGCATGATTGGTTTACAGATTGTTTTATTAATTTTAGGTTACATGTTCTATTTACATGTTGCTTCAGGTTACTGGTTTTCAAATTGAATGTTGTGGGAGGTGTGCAGGAGCAGGGGGTGTGCAGTGAGAAGGGGGAAGGGGGCTGGGGTGTAAGGTTCAGGGGGGTGGGGTAGGGAAGGTGTGTAGTGAGGAGGGGGCAGGGGGGGTGGGGTGTAAGGTGCATGGGGGTGGGCCAGGGAAGGTGTGCAGGAGTAGGGGGTGGGGGTGCTGGTGCAAGGTGGGGGGTGCTGTCTAGGGGGAGGGGGTGTGTAGTGAGGAGGGGGCAGGGGGTGGGGGTGCTGGTGCAGGGTGGGGGAGCTGTCAGTGGGGGGAGGGGGAGCTGTCGATGGGGGGAGGGGGGAGTTGGTAGTGTCCTCCCAATAGCCAGCACGGTGAACCGTGCTGGTTTTTTTATGCAGTGTAAAGGCCTATAGCCACGTTTTTAAACCATAGCTATAGGGCTTTAGCCACGGTTTGAACCGTGGCTATAAACCTATAGCCATGGTTTAAAACTGTGGCCTTTATTGTCATGGCTATAGGGATGACCCTATAGCCACGGTTGGAGTCGTGGCTTTAGGGATATAGCCACTGTTCGAACCATGTCTATAGGGCTATATCCACGGTTTCAAACCGTGGCTATAGGCTCCGACCTATAGCCATGCCAATATTAGCCATGGTTCATGAAATCGTGGCTATAACCTATAGCCACGGTTTAGAATCGTGGCTATAGCCTAAATTTCTAGTAGTGTTAAAGTAGCATAAATGGGGGATGTGGAATTTTAAAATAAGGTGAGGAATGTTCCTAAGTTCAACTATGATAATAAGGTAATGGTTAGGTTTAGGAACTGAGTATGTGTCCCTCTAATACCATACTTGAAGAAGGATTTGTTAGATGAAGGTCATAGTTCATCATTCTTTATTCATCCTAGAAGTGTAAAGATGTATAGAGATCTCAAAGAGAATTTTTGGTAGGATAACATAAAAAGGTACATTTAATAGTATGTATCTCAATGACTGGTATGTCAACAAGTTAAGGTTGTGAGACAAAATTCTAATGGAATGTTACAACCATTGTCCATACCAGAATGGAAATGAGAAAATATCACCATAGATTCCGTCATCAGACTCCACAAAACATATAAGGTCCATAATTTTATTTGGGTTTTAGTTGATCACATTATGAATTTAGCACATTTTATTTCTATCAAAGAATATTTTTGCTATAAATCGACTTTCTAGGGTATACATTAAGTAAGTGGTAAGGTTTTATGGAGTACCACATTCTATTATATCTAATAGGGATCTGAGGTTTACCTTGAAGTTTTGGAGAACTCTTCAACAATATTTGAATACAGAGTTAAAAATTAACACTACATATCATCCTCAAACAGAAGGTTATTCTTAGAGGATTGTTCAAAACTTATAATATATATATAGAACTTAATCTATGTATTTCAAAGTTGGTTGGGATCAACACCTTCCTCTAGCCAAATTTTCTTACAACAATAGCTTTCAATTGAGTATTTTAATGGATATTTATAAAGCCTTATGTGGTAGTAATTGCATGAATACAATGCATCGGGATGAAGTTAGAGAAATAAATTCATTGGGACATGTGCTAACTAAAGAATGGTTGAGAAGGTTAGAGTCATTCAGCAACACATCAAGGCAGCTCATGGTCGATAGAAAAGTTATATTGATAATTGTCTATGAGATCTAGAGTTCAAAGTTTCTGATAAGTTATTCCTATGATTATCTATGTATATACTCTATTTTTTCTTTGTAATACTTTAAAATATATTAATAAATATTTTTGGATCCAAACACTGATATGGAATGTGATTCCGATGTTCGATGATTCTGGAATTAATTTTATAAAAATATTTAATATATTTTATGTCACATGTGCACAGTTTTTAATAAATAATAGAATCTATCCTAAATAGAGTCTCAATTTGGAAATTTGATACCACAGTTGAATTTGGAGCATGGAGTTTACCCTAGGTGCGGCCTAAAGTTTGTCGACACCAGACGTTCGGATGAGTCAGCTATTGGCGGGTGTGTTTAAATTAAAATAAATGATTAATTTATTTATTTTAATTTAAATGGACCAAATAAAATCCTATATAAATATTCCATTATTAAATTTTTCTAGGGTTAGTCACATAACCACGAGAGGATTTTGGGAGAAGCTCTGATGACCTTCATTGGTGAATCAAGATCGGATGACGAATGACAACCGAATCAAGGTGAATTGAGGCACGATGAATGAAACTATTCCTCTCCATTATTGGCAACTACATTCTTCATCAATGACTGATCTGAATTGAGGAAGGTCATGGGCCTTCTATCTACTAAGTGGTACCCCCTAACGGGCTAGGTTTTTGGTCCTCTATCTAATGAGTGGTACCCCATAACGAACTAGGGTGTGGGTCCTCTATCTATTGAGTGGTACCCCATGATAGACTAGGGCGTCGGTCCTCTACCTACTAAGTGGTACCCCCTAATAGACTAGGGTATGGTTTCTCTATCTACGGAGTGGTACCCCCTCGATAGACTAAGGCATGGGTCCTCTATCTACTGAGTGGTACCCCCTGATGGACTAGGGCATGGGTTCTCTATCTTTTGAGAGGTACCCCCTTGACGGACTAGGGTATGGGCCCTCTATCTACTGAGTGGTACCCCTAATGGACTAGGGTGTGGTTCCTCTATCTTCTGAGTAGTACCCCCTGAAGGACTAGGGCATGGGTCCTCTATCTACTGAGTGGTACCCCTCCCCCCTAATGGACTAGTGTGTGGGTCCTATATCTACTGAGTGTTACCCCTCTGATGGGATTGAGTGTGGGTCCTCTATCTTCTGAGTGGTACCCCGGACAGACTTGGGCATGGGTTCTCTATCTACCGAGTGGTAACCCCCTAATGGACTAGGGTGTGGGTCCTCTATATACCTATTGAGTATTAAACCCCTTATGGACTAGGGAATGGTTCCTCTACCTACTGAGTGGTACCCCCTGATGCACTAGGGTTTGGTTCCTCTACTTATATACTGTTCCCCCTCGATTGTGTGGCATAGTGGTGAGGTGTCATTTTTCCATACTGACACTTATTCATAAATACACATAAGATGTTGGGCATTGATTATGGACCTTTAGAACTATTGGTATACTCTTTTCTTGAGTAGGGATTCAAGATCATGATCCCCTTTCTCTCTTGTCCAGGTTTCTTATATGAGCATATATCTTTGTTGTTGGGTTTTTTTCCTCTTTCTTTGGGTTCAGCTTTCTACTTATATTATGTCTCATATTTATTCCCCTCCTATTTTAGGGTATCCTACTTGGTATGTATATACTCACCCCTACATAGGATTTACATAAACGTGTCATGTCTTATGCAGACAACATATAGGTCGGAGGTGATTTAAAAGGAGTATAGGGATACCTAGGTGAATTTGACCATGTTCAGTGGTCAAGGTTTGAATATCTAGAGCCATACTCTCTCATCAATTTTTTTTCAATTATTATCAGGTTGGGACATTAATTTTGGTTGGGTATGTGTTTTTTCTCTTTACTTTTTGGATTGCTCTATCACACTCTTTTTTATTCCCTAAAGGTTATTACATGCATGGTTTTTACTCTAGATGTTACTATATTTTATTATTATTCCTCTGCAAATATTCATGGAGATGGTTGGGTGCGTGCATATGGGTACTTTTGGAAAAGGCCTCTCATTTTAGTTATTTCTTTCAATGCTTTTTTCTAGCCCTTAGCTTATGGAGGTAGTCTTGGGGTATTCATGGATTGGTCTTCCGCTATCTGGGTGGGCCCTAGTGGGTTGGGTCGTGATGGATTTTTATCAGAGGTATTTTGACCTTGGGATGGTGTTTGGAGTTTTCCCCCTTATGAGGTTTGGTTGGGAGCTTAGGTAAATCATTTCAAAGTGTCTCAAGGGTGGATTTCAAGCTAGGAAACCTGGTGTTGGTACAACGACTGACGTATCCATTCACTAGGACTCTGAATACCTACTTGTCAACTCAGAATACCCACACATTGGTTTTAGGGAACATTGGTAAATATATTGTATAGGATTTATTCCTTTAATTGTTCTTCTTGAGTCATACCCCCATATATATATGTTCATATGACCATGGTACGTCTTGATTAAATTTTCAGGATACTCTGCGAACACATCCAGATATGTTACCAATTTAGGATCAATATGACAATCTGGTGAGAAATGAGGCCTCAATTTAGGGTCCACCACATGAGATCTTTCCTCCAAGAATACATGTTGCAGCAGCCTCTCCTATCGAGCAGCATATTATACCAGTAGAGTAGGCTTAGGATGCACACATTCTTAGCACACTCTATGAATCTCAACTCTAGAGGCCATTGAGGTTCCACGATGAGCTATATCCCCAGACAGTGGATGATTAGCTTGATTTGGTGATCTGAGTTTTCAAACTTGTGAAGACCCTAATCGATTAAATGGATGTGCTAATAATTAGTCTTTTCCATGGAGTAACAGGGTGCTAGTGGAGTTTAGTCATATAAATTCATGATGATTCGACACTCTCATAGTCCAAATTCCATTAGATATTTCATGAGGAGTAATACCCCTCATGATTATGCTCCATTTAGATTCAAGAGATTTTAGAGATGCAGCAGGGAGGGATGACAATTTTTTATTATGCTTTAAGGTTTACTAACTTTATATGGAACTCCCTCAACATTATTTGGGATGGTTAATTCTGGGCATATAAGTTTGATTAGGGTCTACATAGAGACATTTGTGCTCGTGTGGTACCCCTATACATTCCCACGTATGCTGGAATATTATAGCGAGTATTGGTGATAGAGTGATTTCTATCTAAGGGATGCCATGATACTAGATCTGGTTGTGTGAATTATAGGGATGAGTCGTCTTCAATAGTTAGCAGGCATCAATCAATAGGTTCTTGGTGTAGGAGGCCTCCTCATGATCGAACTCAAGCATGTGGTCACATGGCATAGGGACTACGCAAAGGACTAAGATAGCCTAAATAGGGGAGATGTTATGCATGTGATGGGCGATGTCACATGGAATGTGATTGCCTGACCTGACATGATGAGGAGGGAAAAAAGGCAGTGGATAAACCACCATGGTAGAGACAACACTATGATTATGGTTCTCTTAGGCATGGTCAGGGTGGTCCCCATGGAGGTGGATCTAGAAGAGGAGTAGGTGGGGCTCCCATAGGAGGTTTTATTGGTAGTGGATTATGTTATTATATCCTTCCAACACCACTACCAAGAGGCCCACGTCAGGCTCGAGAAGCTACCCATTGGGGTTATGGGTAGCTAAAATCTATGGAGGCTTATGACATGTCAGTTCATGAGATTATTAGAGGCATGATTTTTGTTTATTGTACTCTTTATTTAGTATTAGTAGACATGGGTGTGAGTTGTTCCTTTATCACCTTTCTCTGTGTGTGAGAGATGGGGATTCTAGTAGATTTTTTATCCTAGTAGTTTCACCTTGAGGTTTCTACAGGGAACACTTATTTGATATCATTTATCTACCAACAGTGCAAGATATCACTTGGGGGATATAGTTTCTCATGGGACCTCTTGGTCATCGTGATGACTCCTTATGATGTCATCTTGAGTATAAATAGGTTGTCCATGGTCTGAGCCCAGATTGAATGTCACCTTAAATGATCCAGATGCCTTTGGATGGATGGGATGAGATTCTCCTTTATGGGTGAGAAAGATCTCATGGAGGAGTGAGTGGGTCTTGCAAGAAGGAAGTTGTAACCCATTACTCATTAGTTAGCAATTTTATCCCTTGGATCATTGGTCTCTTTAAACATCTAAATTACTTCAGTCATGGAGGATTATATTTACATATTCCTTGAGGAAATTTATAAACTACCTCCAAGGTGGGAGATGATGTTTTTCATCAAATTGTACTCCAAGATCACTCCAATATCTTTTACATCATATCAGATGTCCCCTACCAAGCTTTGGGAGCTAAAGGTGTAGTTAGAGGACCTTCAAGATAAGGGTTTTATCAGACTCAGTGTGTCACCCTAGGTATCTCTAGTTTTGTTCATGAAAAATGTGGATAGGATCTTACGGATTTGTGTTGATTATCATCACTTGAATCATACCATTATAAAGAAAAAGTACCCCTTTTTAAGGATTTATGACCTCTTTGATCATTTATGAGGTGAGAAATGGTTCTCAAAGATTGATCTTAGGTCCAGCTACCACTAGTTGAGGGTTCGTGAGGCTTATATTTCAAAGCTGGCATTATGATGTCACTACAGACATTATGAGTTCCTGGGGATTTATTTCAATGTGAATAATTCCCCCCACTGTGTTTATTAATTCAATGAACCAGATTTTATAGCCATACTTGGACCGATTTTTTATTATCTTCATTGACGACATACTCATATAATCTGTGTCAAAGGAGGAGCATGTAGAGCACTTGAGGATGATCCTAGATTTTCTACAGGAGAACCAACTTTATAATAAGATCTCAAAGTTCCAATTATATATCCATGAGGTTCAATTTCTTAGTCATATCATTTTGGAGCATGGATTATTTGTAGAACCTGTAAATATTGATGCATTTCTTTCTTGGGATCCACCTAAGATAATGTCAGATGTGCAAAGTTTTCTTGTCTTGGTGGGGTACTATAGGAGTTTTGTGGTGTAATTATCCAGGATGGTGGCCTCTTTGACTACCCTAATGTATAATGGGCATCTTTTTACCTTGAATGAGCAGTGCTAGAGAGCCTTTGATGAGTTGATCCTAAGGCTGATTAGTGGTCCTATTTTGAGACTATCGGAGGAGGGTGTGGAGTACATAGTATATTGAGATGCATCTAGAGTTGGGCTCAGTTATGTGTTGATGAAGAGGCAGGTAATGATCACATATAGGTCAAGTAAGTTGATACCCCATTAGCAAAACTATGTGAATCACAACCTAGAGGTAGTGGTGGTAATCTTCGCTCTAAGGATGTGGATGCACTATCCTCTAGGAGAGCACTTTGCATTTTACTCAGACCATCATAG
This sequence comes from Viscum album, assembly GCA_963277665.1. NCBI lineage: Eukaryota > Viridiplantae > Streptophyta > Magnoliopsida > Santalales > Viscaceae > Viscum > Viscum album. Next base: position 1,488,696,568 of record OY728125.1, on the reverse strand, counting down.
TTTTAGGTATGTCTTTACATTGAGAGATATAAACCTAAGATAGAGGAACTGGTTAGAGTTTCTATAGGACTATATCTTTGAGATGGTCTATGCTCCTAGGAAGGGAAATATAGTTGTAGACGCCCTTAGTAGAAAGTCCCGGTCTCATTTGGTGGAGGAGGTGTCTGAGCAGTTGGCTTTATTTTAGTTAACCCTAGTAAAGGAAGAGGGTGTAGTTTTTCTTTGGTTGATAGTGTTGAATCATCTACTTCTCCAATGTGTGAGGGAAGCCCAGTTGGGAGACATCGATTGTGAGGTCCCATATGACTAGATATCCTCAGAAGATTCATTATATTGATTCTCTAAAGGAGGGAATCATGTTATCCTTTTTTAGGTATGGAAGGTGATTCTGGTCATGATGTGAGAGGAGGTGATAAGGTAGTTTCACACTTCTACTTTGGTTGTACATCCTGGTGTATAGAATATGTATAGGTATCTTCAGTAGTAGTTTTGGTGGGCTGACATGAGGTCAAGTGTGGCTGAGTTCATCTCTCAGTGTCTCACATGTCAACAGGTGAAGGCTAAGCACCAGGTTTCAACGTGTTTTTTTAAGCCTCTTGATATCACAGAGTGGAAATGGGATGGCATATAGATGGACTTTGTGATAGGAAATCTACAGATAGTGAGAATCTACGATGCCATATGGGTGATTATTGGTTGGCTTATGATGTCGGCGCACTTCCTGGCTATCAGAGAGAAGAGTTCAGTGGAGAGTTTGGAGCGGTTATATGATCAAGAGATCATACATATTCATGGGTTTCCTTCAATTATTATCTTCTATAATGATGTTTGGTTCATGTAATGGTTATGGAGAGGCCTGAAGGTGTTATTTGGTACCCATATGAGGATGAGTATAGCTTTTCACCCCAAGACAAATGGGTAGACTAAGCGCACTATCCAAGTTCTGGAGGATATGATGAGGGATTTTATGTTATACTTTGTCTAGAGTTGGGAGGACCACTTTACATTGTTATAGTTTGGGTATAATAATAGATATCACTCTATGATCGACATGAAACCTTTTTAGGCCCTATATGAGAGACCCTACAGGTCACCCTTATACTGGACAGAAATCAATGAGGCATCTCTTGTTGAGCCAAATATGGTGTAAGTGACAACATAGTATGTCCAGGTGATCCACGAGCATATGAGGACAACCCATAGTAGTAAAAAAACTTATGTTGATCGACATTGTAGGCCCTTTTATTTTGAGTAGGGATACCATGTTTTCCTAAGAGTCTCCCCATGATATGGATTATAGAGATTCGGTTGAGGAGACAAGCTATCCCCAAGGTTCATCAGGATATTTAAGATCTTGTAGAGGGTTGGAAAGGTTTCTTACCATCTAGACTTACCCTCATAGTTGGAGTGGGTTCATTTTGTCTTCTATGTGCCATAGTTGAGGAGATACATGCATGATCTTACACACGTAATTGAATGAGGTGAGTTGGACGTCAAGGATGGAGCCTCCTTCATGAAGTAGCTTGGTGGTGATGGAGGATCGGTAGGATAAGGTCCTTTGAGGATAGAGCATTCCCTTATTTTTGTGTGTTGTGGAAGCATGGGAGCATACATGAGAACTTCTAAGAGCAGGAGATCCAGATTCGAGCTCAATATACCCAATTTTTTTCTTAGTTTATGCTTTTCAAGGATGAAAATATTGAAGGATCGAATAATCTAGAGACTCTACTTTTTCCTTTTAAGTCTTTGAAATACATTAATAAATATTTTTGGAGCTAGGAGTTGAGACGACGCACAATTTCAAGGCCTAGTGAGCATAAAAATATTAAATATATTTTTTGTTACACACACACAATTTTTCATAAATAATGTAATATCTACTAAAAGTATTCTTGGATCAGAAATCTAAGACCATGGTTGAATCTGGAGTTTGGGAATTACCCTAAGCATTACCTAAAGTTGGTTGGCACCAAATGTTTGAAGGAGACAACCATTGGAAGGTGTGTTTAAATTAAAATAAATGATTAATTTATTTATTTTAATTTAAATGACCTAAATATAATCCTTTATAAATATTTCATTATGACATTTCTCTAGGGTTAGTCACATAACCCTTGGAGGATTTTGGGAGGATCTATGATGACCTTCGTTGGTGAATTGAGATCAGACGTCGAATAATGACCAGATCAAGGTCCTCTCTATCATTGGAAACTGTGTTATTTACCAATGATCGATCTGAACTAAGGGTGTGGTTCATCTATCTACTAAGTGGTACCCCCTTAAAGAATAGGTTGTGGGTCCTCTATCTATTGAGTGGTACCTCTCAGATGGATTGGGGTGTGGTTTATTTATCTACTGAGTGGTACCCCCTTAACAGACTAGAGTGTGGGACCTCTACCCACTGAGTGGTACCCGTTGACAGACTAGAGTGTGGGTCCTCTATATACTGAGTGGTACCTCATAATGGAATAGGTCATGGGTCTTATATCTACTAGGTGGTACCCACCTGACATACTAGCATGTGGGTCCTCTATCTTTTGAGTGGTACCCCCTAGAAGACTAAGGCATGGGTCATCTATCTATCAAGTGGTACCCCTAGTGAACTAAGGCATGGGTCATATATCTATCGAGTGGTACCCCCTGATGGAATAGGGTGTGGATCCTCTATATTCTGAGTAATACCTCCATGAAGGAATAGGGTGTGTGTCCTCTATCTACTGAGTGGTACCCCCTGATGGACCAAGGTAAGGGTCCTCTATCTACTGATTTGTACCCCCTGATAGACTAAATTTTGGGTCCTATATCTTATAAGTGGTACCCCATAAAAGACTAGTGAATGGGTCCTCTATCTACTGAGTGGTACCCCATGAAAGACTAAGGCATGGGTCCTCTATATACCTACTGAGTGGTTCCCCCCTTATGGACTAGGGTGTGGGTCCTCTACCTACTTAGTGGTACCCCACTAACACACCTGAGTGTGATTCCTCTACTTAGAGATTGTTCCCCCTTGACTGTTTGGCATAATGGAAATGTGTGGGTTATCCACATAGTTTCTCTGTTGGACAAACATCCAAGATGTTGGGCATTGATGATGGGTCTTTGGAACTGTTGGCGAACTCTTTTCCTAAGTGGGTATGTGAGTTGGAGATCCCTATTCTCTATTGTCTAGGTTTTTTATATGAGCATATATATTTTGTTGTTGGGTTTCATTTCCCTCTTTTTGTGGGTTGATCTGACTACTTCTATCATGTATCTTATTAACCCCCTCTAGTTTTTGGGGAATCCTACTATGTATGTATATAATCACCCCTTCATGGGATTTTCCCACATGTGTCATGTCTTATACAGACAACGGATAGGTCTAAAATGATTTTAGAGGATAATAGGGATACCTGGGTGAATTTGAACATGTTCGTTGGTCAAGGCTTGGGGATCTAGAGCCAGGATATATCAATATTTTGTTTCCAACTATTGTTAGTTTGGGCATGTATTTCACCCCTTTACTTTTAGGATTGTGCTATCACACTCCTTTTTATTCTCTATAGGTTATTAAATGCATGGTTTTTACTCTAGATGTTACTATATTTTATTATTATTCCCTTTCACTTCTATATGGATATGGTTGGGTGCATTCATATAGGTACTTTAAGAAAATTCCTCTCATTTTAGTTATGCATTTTAACACTTTTCACCAACCCCTGGCCTATGGAGGTGGGATTGGGGTATTTGTTGGAACCAAGGATTCTATTTTCTAAAAAAAGAGCATGGTTTTTGTGTTTTTTGTCAATCCACTCATGTATAATCAGGGGTATTTCAAGGAAAGGGTCATACAGTTCAATCCGAAAGCAATTTTAAAGGTGATGTCATTTCCCAATGTTTGACAAATTTTTTGATCCAAAATTTGTAGAATGGAAAGCATTGTGAAAAATGGTTCTTCGTGGAGGACTTATAAAAACATGGAAAAGGTGAGAGTTTCGTAGATATGGGCTTCTTGATTTGTGTTTTGCAAAGATTTAAATAACTGAGATGGTGTGCTCTACAGTTACGATAGTTTGATCTTTGAGCTTCGCGGAAGGTATTCTACTAGAATTAACATTTCATTTATATGGAAAAGGTATGTTTTTTCAATGATTGGCATGAGGATTTCGAAGAAATGAAGCTCTGTGATTTAAGAAGGTGTTTCTTTTCGGTTACGACGAGCTCTACGAACTAGAAATTTTAGTAGAGCTTTGTGAGATGGAGGAAGCGCCGTAAAAACATTTTGACCGATCCAGATTTCACGCCTAAAGAAGCAGAGCTCTGCGATTCGACCATGCCTATAAATAAGAGGCAACCCCTCTCCATTTTGCAGGAACTTAAGAGAGAAAATTTGGAATTTCTCTAACTTCGTGAAGTAATGGGTGCTCTGTGAAGTAAGGATTCATTTTCAAGATTGAGCTTTGCAAAAAGACTATTATAGTCTTGATTGAAGTCAGTGCTTCTAAGTTTTGGTCACTTTTTGATTATGGTATGTTCTGTGTTGGCTCAGTGAGCTTTGAGAAGTAGGTTGCTCTGTGTGGAAGTGAGCTCTGCGAAGGGTTGAGCTTCATAAAGGGGCTTTGAGAAGGGTTGTTTTGAGTATCAGTGTTGAGTGTTTAGGGATTTCAGTGAGCATCTACTCAGGTCTTTGATGAAAGAAGTGTCTCATGCAGGATAAAGACCAAGACTCCAATTCCAATCTATTGAAGTGACCTTCAAGTCAATAAACTGAGTTAGACCTCTCTTGTAGTAGTGAGCTAGGGGGAGTTTATAGAAGTGTTCTGAGGGAAGCGGTGATCCATCCCTAAACTTTTGTAAGGGTAGTGTTCCTAGTACAGAGTGACTGTGACCAAACTCTTGTACTCCACAACTAGTAAAGATTAGTGGATTTAAGTACGACTGACACACTATCAGCGTATGATCCTTGGATGTATCCCTTTGCAGTGAACCAAGTAAAATTGTTGTTTCATCTCCTTGCTTTCTTGTGACTAATAGATTTAACAATTTCTTACCAATATGGGAACAAGATACACAACTTTAAAAAGAAAAATTTGACACCCCAATTCACGCCTCCCCTCTCAGGGTGTTCCAGGGTCCTTCAGTATTCATGACTCAGACTTGTTTTTTCCAGTTGGGCCTTAGTGGGTCAACTCATGACAATATCCTTGGAATAAGTTTATGAGATTTGGAAAGAAGGGAAAGTTGGGCCCTAGATATATAAGCCCCTTAGAAATTCTTGATCGTATCAGGATGGCTTATTATTTCTTAATACTTCCACAAAATATCTCTCATGTTCATTATTTGTTTCATGTATCACTTTTTATGAAGTAAATACCTGATCCTCCACATGTACTAAACTCAATTTTCATACCACTAGAGCATGATGTTTCTTGTGAGGAACAACTGGTGGAAATTATTTATGGATGATGTAATATTCTACGAAATAAAACCTCTCACCTGGTGAAACCATAAATTTTAGGAAGCTATATGAGAACCTGGGGATGTTATGAGGAATATGTATCCTCATTTTTTTGTATCATAGTAATTTAATTTTGAGTTCGAAATTTTTATAAGTGGGGTAGGATGTAAAACCCCAAGATTTTTTAATATATATTTCTCTTTATTAAATTTGAAGTGTTTGATGAATTTTTTTACAATAAGAATAGAGGTTAAATGAATCACATTATAAAATTTAAATATATGTAGAAATTTTTTCCTTAATAAAATTAATAATCAATTATACATTTATTATTAATTGGTTATAAATAAAGATAAAATCTTTTAAAAGTAAAAGATATATTTTTCATAAAATTGTTTCTATGTGCACAATGTATTTTTTATATTAATATATTATATTAATCACTATTTATAAATTATTATAATTAAATGATTATATTATATCCATTCAAATTAATTAAAGTTCATTTAATTTTGGTTTTTAATCAAGGAATGAGAATAAAGTCATTTTATGCATCAAAAATGGTTTTATTGCATTTTATGCACATATATTATAATTAATTTCTTTCACTTTTAGAAATTGTATTTGAAAAAATGTAAATAATTTCAAAAATCATAATTTAGAAACTATATTAGAGTTAAGTTTTGGTATTTTTCTAAAAATATTGATTTTTGAGTGAATAGTAAAAAATACTGATTTTTGCAAAACAATCATTTATTTATTTTTAAATAAAGTAATTTAAAATTTAAAATATATTTTGAATTTGGTTTTAAAGTATAATAATATCCATTTTATTAAAAATTATCTAATTAATTCTATATTAATCGGTATTTTAATTAATTTTAATATAAGTTTTTTTATGCTTAAAAATGTTTTTTTCTAAAAACTGTTTTTCGTTGCATTTTACGTACTTATTTTAAAATTAATTTACACCACTTGTAAAAATTAAATATTGATAAATGGATTTCATATTTTTAATCAGTATGTTCAAATTTAGTAATGATTTCAATTTAATTTTTGGTCATTATGAATAGTAATCTTGGTAAAAATGTTATCACCGCGGTAAAAGGGTAAAACGGGATAATTGGGGTTAAAACTTTGTGATAAGGTCAAAAAAGCTCATATTAATTATTATCGGGTGATTATATTTATATAATTATCACCTTATATTATAATTTTAGTTGTTTTAGTGCCACTTGACCATGATTAAGACACTTATAACATTTAAAAGTTAAGAATGATTACAAGTGTGTCACTCCCCTCACTTATAAAATGGAACCTTCTATTCTCACTTCTCCACAAAACTTTATCCCTCAAAAAATATATACCCAAATAACCTCTCAACCTTCCTACTCGCAAACTATATGTTTTGGTCTCACCAAAACACCAACCTATATGGCTTTAAGGTGTAAGCCAAAGGAGGTTTTCTAAAGAAGAGGTATAACTCTTAATCGAGTTATTTCATGTTTATGTATTATTTGATCTCATTTAAACCTATAATAACCATTCTAATATATTCACATATTTATCCTTAATAAAATTAAATTTTATTATATTTATGGTACACCACTTTTTCTTCTCTTTTTCCATCATATGAGAAATGAAAACATCGCTCGTGCGTACGTGTGAACTACCACCTCCACAAAGCAATGTGTTTTGTTTTTCATAAATGTCTCTTGTGGATGTTTATATAGATAATTTTAATGGATATATATTATGTTTATAAAATAATTATTATCATGTTAATATAAAATATTATCTACCTTCTTACCATCTCATCCGTTGGAAAATGATAACGTCGCTCGTGCGTACGTGTGGACTATCACCTCCACAAAGCGATGTGATTAATTTTTTATTTATGATTTAAATGAATGATAATATGGATAGATTTAATGAATATATATTATATTTATTATATAATTATTATTATTTAAAGGTGAATTATTTTTTACCTTTCTTTTGATTCAACCATTGAAAAATGGAAACATTACTCTTGTGTATGTGCAGACAAGCATCTCCATGAAGTGATGAAATTAATTTTTCATCACCACCTTATATGTATAGTTATAAAAGTGTATATAATGAATAAATATGATATTTATTACATGATTTATATTTTTTAAATTATAAAACCATGACCAAGTTGTAAGTACTGGAACCTTCAAATCGATACATACATGGAAAACAGACCAATTTTCACCCGAATAAAGATTTTAATAAAGAATTATTAATGGATGGGTAATTGGAAATTATAATGGAATGATATATAGTAATATAAGTATGAATATGGTCATGTTATATATATTTATAATAAATCTAAATTTTTTATACATGAGGAAAATAACACGTACAAAGAATGTCAGGACTTGAGGTAAGGATTCTTCATCTCAATATTATTTTGTTGAGACATGTTTCATGTTATGCACCTATTTGTATTAATATGGTCTATATAATTCCATTATGATATGTTATATCATTAATATATTTATATTCATGGTATTTAATGTTTCATTTGAAGTTATTTCTTTCAAGGTGTTATGATTTAAAAGTTACCAAAGCGGTAAGTGTTTATGTTATAATCTCATTTTTTCAAGATTATCTATGTTAGATTTATATTAAGAAAATTATATGATACTTTTATTTTAAACCCTATATACTTTATTATCCTATTATTATTTCAAAAAAATAAATTATTTATACCATTCTTCTCTCTTCAATACTCAAAATGATTGAGAAAACGTTTTTAAGAAAATCTAACCTTATTTCTTCTTTTTGGGTCGGGAATCTTTCTCCTCCATGTCCATATTCTTCAAAAAAAATTATAAAAATTTTTATCTATATATAAACTTTTGAGAAATTTTATTTTTACCACCATTTAATTTATTTACAAATGATTAAAATGAATCTTTTAAAATGTTCTTCATATAACCCTCTTTTGACTTTTTATAAAAGTGTGAAAAGAATGTTCACTTTTAACATATATGGTATGAGTGAATATTCACATCATCATGTCCTTATTCACAAACCTTCCTTTAAAAAATTAAATGTTTTTTCAAAGAAAACTCTATTTCCATTAACCTATAAATTTTCTATTATAAAAGTTTCCAAAAGAAAAGGTATGTTTTCTATTGATTTTTAAAGCGTATTTTAAATGCTTTTATAAAAGAGATTTTTTATCTATGTTAACATCCTTTAAGGATTTTTATGATTCACTGGGGATATGATCTTATTATAATATCCAATTTATTTTTCTAAATGTCTTATTATGATGATGTTTGAAGGATTATTATATGAAATTCATTACTTTCCCATGAGTTAATTAAGTTATAATGAGATCTTTATGAAACTTGTTACTTTTCCATAGGTTATAACATGATGAATGTTTTTATGATCTTATGGAACAATTATGTATAGTTTTCATTATGTGATGGGTGTGCCCAAAATTATATATTCCTCCAATTAATTGGGTAAAGATTGATATCTCATAAGATATTATGAACTAAAATGGGGAGTGAACCCAAATCATTAAGGGACTCTGTCAACTATAATGGTTTTAGAAGTGATCCTTAACTAAGGAAATGATGGGAATGGGGAGTAAACACAATCCATAATGGGACTTTTTCCACTATGATATCCTTAGTAGTGATATTTGACTAATAAAATTATTTTCTATGCTTATGTGTATGCCACAAACTTTTGTCTTGTGCTTATGATATGTTTTCATTGCTTGTTATTGATTATTCATAATATTGTACTCATATGAATTATGTCTTTTGTTATGATAAAGCCTTCTGCCATAACTCATGATTAATAATCTTTGATTTATTGGGTATGACTTTAGTAATTTATGATCATGTTAACATACCCATATGTTTATCTTATGCTCACTTATGATCATGGATTGATATCTCCTATGTTTACCCTTACTGAGAATTTGATCTCTCACTTTCTTATGTTTTCATTTCATTAGGTTACTAAGAAAGGTTCTAAATAGGGTAGGTCAAACAAGGGTGCTATGTAAGAAGAGAATTGTGGGAGATGTTGAATAACTTTAATGAAATAAATTTATTATGTATCTTGTCTCTAAAGACACTAAAAATTTATGGTTCTAAGGAATGTATTATTATGAGATGTATTGAATATTCATCTAAAATGTTGTAATATTAATTTATATATCAATTGGGTCACCTTAGATATTCTCTAGAATTATATAAATAACTAATATCTTCCACCATCCTCCACCTCTAAAGAATGAGAGAACAAGAGTCAATCCTTCAAAGGATTATGTGGTCATCAAAATGAGTGATGTGAGATGGCTGATACCATCACTCTAACACCTAGTGTCATGAACCCCTCCCCACAAAGATACCACAACAAGGGGATAGAGATGGTGACTTTCTGAGTTCCACCTCCAGTAGGCCCCGAGTTGGCGAATAGCACTGAGGGTATAGTAAACATGCATATGGGAGGAATTACCCTCTAATATAAACTTGTGGAATAGAGAGATAAGAAGGATATAATAACCAACACCTACTCAGAGCTAGCAATATTCATCCCAATAACCAAACTACTCTGGCTGACATAAAAAACAGTTTATATATATGCAGGGTGATCATAACAGTATACTAAGTAGGATAATCCATATAGCCTCTCATGTAAAAGATAAAGAAAGCATGTTAAATCATAGTGAACAGTAGTGAAACTAACTCATCACCTAAATGGGTATGCTAAGTTCCCACCCTCACCATAGATAACTCTCACCAAGTAGCGCATACAAGAGAGAATATAATATAATAATGAACATCAAGGGTGCCCTACTCTTGATTCCCTATTGGTTTGTCACTCTAACTCGACATCACATATCCTGAGCATCTCTCTCCAAAAGTAATCCGAACCAAAAACACCAGGGCAAGGAATCACAACATGCACCTCATGAATCACATCATCACATAATCTCATCCACATATCCATACATAGTAACTAAGTAGTTTCTGGGATCCACCATAGCCCGTATGACATATATCAAACATTGGGTATTATACCTCAACCCATTACAACTCATACACCAAGTAAGTACCTCAATCCATCACAACCTATACCCGTCATACTTATAATAATCCTTTGGATACTATATCTGGTAATACATGTGTGTGAAATAACCGCAAGCCATCACAACCCTCCACACACATATATGGGAGAACTAACCATTGTGCATACCATCACAAGTTACTACTAAGAAAATATAGTAGGGCCATAGGGGGTAATTATCCATTCATCCTCCCACTGGGATGTTGGGGAAAACACCCTCCAAGAGTCTATTGGGTTTCGGTTGTCCTAATCGATATTGGTGGGGCGGCATATGAAATCAGAGAATATACATGATATAATATAGTTTACAACCACACTATGGGAATAACTTGGTATTAGACTCAACTACAGCTAACATTGCTCAAACTCTCGGTTGCCACTGTTAAGTCCCAATATCCTATAAGCATACAACCATTTAAAAGAGATAAATTAATAACTTCTTTCCTTTTTATCATTTCCATACATTAATTAATTAATTATCCATTAATTAATAATGAACATTATTCTATATTATAATACATTAATCATTAGAGTAAAATCCATGCCCTATGAGAATAATCCAAACCAATTCCACGGTTTATTAAGATTGAAAAATTTAAAGTATTTTCATTCCATTAACAACCAACCTCATGGGTTAAGAATTATCAATTAATTAATAACATCATTACATATCCAAGTATTCTCAAAAAACCATACCAAGCTACCAACAAGAGGAAACTTGCAACCAAGAACATCCATCTTCCTCAATTAATGGGGAAAAGAATTCAAATAAACAAACAACCCATCCATTGTTCATTTAATAGATTCATAAGAGAGCATACCAGCTCTCAGCATCACATTAATGAATAAGCCCAATTTTAACATGTTCCATCATCTATGGTGCCATCCTCGACACCTACATGCATATACTGATTCACCTTACCTAAAAGGTGTTATCTATTGCCACATCATCTGGGCTGACCTGCCCATATATCACAACAGCCATCTCAGGCTTAGCCATCCCAAGCTCACATCACATCTGGGCCTCCCCACCCCACATATCATAGCATCCATCTCAGGCTCAGCCATCGTAGGCTCACATCACAAGGATCATATCCAAAGCACATCATAAAGTAGTAGGAACAAATAAGAAATCAACATGGAAATTGGAACCTCAAAACAAGGTATTCAACCTTCTCATGCAAACGAGCTCTCATAGCTCCAAAATAAGGCACTAAGCCTTCTCAAGAAAACAGGAAACTCAAGACCCAACAAACATCTTTATCACACAACTAGTTCTTATTAAATCTTGAATTAACTGATTTATTATTAATAGGTTCCAACTACGAGCAAAATAAGGCATCAAGCTATAACAATCTATCAAAGGAAAACATGTTCTGAGCATTTATTTTAGTTTCAAAAAACCTAGAGAAGTGATATTCTAAATTAAAATGCCTTTTATTTATTTTTAACAACAATAATCAGCATGATTTAAATTATTTATCAATTCCATTAATCAAATAGAAGATCAATTTCAATTAAACATGTGCATGGCATCAATTTGATTAACATCAAATTACAACAACCAAATTCATTAAACATGTCTCTTGTTTAATTATTCTTAAGCCAATTAATTATCAATTAATTATGGATTTACATTATTAACTAATTACCATAAAGAACAACATGGTAATCCATAGCATAAACAAACATTATAATAATAAAGGAATAGACATCACACTATCGAGCAAACCAAGAAGCTACCTATTATCATGGTATAAAGCAACAACATCGCCAACATGAGATCAAAAACTAATTTATTTAATATAATTCAATGTTTATTATTTTAATTTCATTTCTATACAAAGGGATAAATCATGATAAATTAAAGATTGTGTGTAAATAAAAGAGAAGCAATGAATCCCCTACCTCAAAAGTCATCAGCGTTCTTCACATGAGAATGAACCACATCACGAATCTCCAATCACCTCCCCTGTAAGAACTGCATCCATTTGAGGATACCATAGAACAACCACACCATAAAACAACTGAGAAAATTCTATTATAACCATGTGAGATCATCCACCATTTCATGGCAATAAGAACAAGAGGAAATAAGGTCAAACTAGGAGAAACCGCTGGAAAACAGAGAAGCAATGCACCTAGGATCACCACAGATCGAAGACGAAAACCCAAGGATCGATCCCCATTGAAAGTAATTCTAAAAATGAAAAGGGGGTCATGGTTCTCCTAGAACAAGATAGTGGTGATACTTTTCGTAGGGTTTGGAGAAAACCTGATTGGTTAAAACATTTAAAGATGTCTTGCACAGGGGATTTACACAACATGTAATCCCCTTTCACATCATGCAATCCTCAAGGTTAAGTTTATGATGAAAAATTGCATAACTTCTTATTAGTTAACCCTAAAAATATACACATTGTGTATCATCTAGTGAACCACACTTAACAAGTTATGAACCACACTTACACGACATGTAATCTTTACACATCATGTATTCACCCTGCTTCTAGAATTTCTCATCCAAATCCCTTCAAACCTATTCCAGGCCTCCTATGAGAACCATGAACCTCAAAAACACACAAAGGGTCAGTACACACTGATTTGGTCCCTTACATTGATTTGGGACCTTACATTAGATATCTCTCAAACAATTACCATCCTCGAGAATCAAAAACTAAACCCAGAGAGAAAATAAAAAGTGGTCGTCCGAACAGCCACCCCACGATATACCTTTAAAAGATCTTACCACCACACTAGATCAATCACCTCACTTAGAGGAACAAGAACAACACCACATAAAAACCATAATCAGCTCCTAAATACTATCCCGGTGGAGATACCTCTCAAGCGAGAGTAAAGCCACAATAAGAAACAAGAGGGAAACCATCTCATAAATCAGAAAGATTAACATCCACAATGGAACAACGCTATAAGAGAAAATCTAAACATAAAACAACCTAGTGTATTGAGTGTGTATCTGTGACTAACATTACCAAGTACTCTCCTCCATGACACTGTGCTGCCACAAGACACGAACTAAGGTAATAGCATGAACGTGGAACACATTCTCCTAGCAGTCCTAGATCTCCATTGGATGCTCCTCAAAGGTTGCATCATCATCAACATAGATATCACCCCAATCGATGACATGAGAGTCATCATGAAGATAATGATGGATCTATGATATGTGAAAAACATTGTGTATCCTACTTATCTACGGGGGAAGTTATATATGATATGTCACGACTACAATATGAGCTAACACCTCAAAAGGACTAACAAATTGGGGAGAAATTTTACTCCCATGGATAAACCTTTGTTTCCCATGATGAGGAATCACCTTTAGGAACATATGATCTCCAACATCAAACTCCAGAGATCTCCTCCTATGATTATCATAAGATTTGTGATGATCTTGTGCTGCTTTCACCTCTCACGAATTACCTGAACTATCTCTATCATATTCTGTACCAATTTTGGCCCAAGAATTTTTTCCTCTAACCCCAATCCATAACAATGGATAATGATAAGGTTATTCGTACAAATATTCAGATGGTGTCATACCAATGGTGGAGTGGAAACTATTATTGTAAAAAAACTCAACCAAGGGTAGGTGTCTCATCCATGAACCTCTAAAATCTAGTGCACAAGAGCACAATATGTCTTCAAGAGTTTGGATGGTCTACTCTGTCTGATTGTATATATATGACTGAAAAGAATTTCTAAGGAATAATTAAGAACCAAAATCAACTTGGATATCTCTCTACAACCTAGATGTAAAACGAGGATCTCGATCAGAAATGATCTTCCTTGAGACTCTATGGAGTCGCACTACCTCCTCCAGATACTACCTTGACAAAACCTCAACTAAGCTCGACTCCTTAATTGTTATAAAGTGGGATGATTTTGTCAAATGATCCAAAATCACCCATATAGAATCATAGCCTCCCTAATCTCAAGTTAAACTAGTAATGAATTCCATCAATATTCCCTCCCACTTCCACTGGGGAATATATAATGGCTGGATAAAATCATTGAGAACATGATGATCAACCTTCACCTTCTAGCAGACCAAACATCGAGAAACAAACTCTAAAACTGTACGCTTCAACCCCGGCCACAAAAACTAACCTCTCAAATATCATCACATCATTGTCACTCCGAGATGTACCACTAAATGAGAACTATAGAAAACTCGGAGAACCATCTCACACATCACCGAAGGAATAAAAATCCTTCCTTGGAACAACACCTACTGTTGTCCATCCTCAGACTGACCATCAGGGGCATCACCAAAAACAACCCAGTCCATCCAGACCTCCACCTCAGAATCCCCCTATTGGGACTTTTCCACCTACTTCACCAAAGACAACTGCTCCATCATTTGGAAAAGACAACTTCTTCTTTCAACCTCTCCCATATCAATATGAATCACTGAGAGATCTTCCATTACTCTCCAAGAATCTATAGATTCATCTAAGGTATCACTACATGACTTCATTCTCAGTGCATCAGCTACAAAATTTCCCTTTCCTATAATATTCAAAATCTCAAAGTCATAATACTATAATAATTCCATCCACTAATGTTGATATGGGTTTAATTCACGTTGGGAGAAGACATGCCTTAGGCTCTTATGGTCGGTAAAAACCACAAAACACTCACCGATGAGGTAATGTTTACACAAATTCAAATAAAACACCATAGTCACCAACTCAAGATCATGGGTTGCATAGTTATGCTCATGAGGACATAACTATTGAGACCTGTAAGAAACAAACAATATCTACTGCATTAGAATGCAGCCTAAGACAAGACGCAAAGCGTCACAAAAAAAACCTTAAACTAAACTCCCTCATCTAGAAAATAAATAATTGGAGTGCTAATCAACTTCTCCTTAATGTACTCCAAAGTTGCCTAACATTGGTCAGTCTACAAGAATGCATGATCCTTTCTAGTTAAAGTTTTCATAGGTGTTTCAACCCAAGAGAAATCAGCTATGAACCTCTTGTAATAGCCTACAAGACCAAGGAAACTTCGCACTTCTATAACTGTCTTGGGGGGTTGACCAAGACACAAATGCCTCTATCTTTGAAGGATACATAATCACTCTATACTGAAACACCACATTCCCTAATAAATAGAGTTCATGAGTCCATAACTCACACTTAGACAACTTCCCAAACAACTACTCACAATAAAGAACTCCAAAAATAGCACGCAAATTCTCTAAATGCTCCTCCTCAAATGTGAATTACACATGGATTTCATTGATTAAAACCACCATGAACTTATCCAGGAAGTCTTTGAACACTAAGTTCATCAACCCCATGAACATAGCTGAAGCATTCATCACACCGAACAGTATCACAATGAAATCATAATGCCCATGACGACAATGTAAGAAAGTATTCTTAATATTCTCATCCTTCACCCACATATGATGATATATTGACCATAAATAAATCTTAAAAAACAAAATTTCTCATTTAAGTTGATTGAATAAATCATCAATTCGTGGAATATGATAGTGGTTCATTATTGTTACTTGGTTTAAGCAACGATAATCAATACAAATCCACAAACTATCATCATCTTTCTTCATAAATAAAATAAGTGCACCCTAAGGTGAAACACTAGGCTAAAAAAAGTTTACTATAACTTATCATCAAGTTATACTCATAGTTCACACAACTTGGAAGGTGTCATCCTATACATAGACATCGAGATAGGATACACACCTGTTTGTAGCTCGATCCCAAACTCGATCTCTCATCAAGGGGTAGCGCTACAACCTTCTCTAGATAGACATCATAGTACTCTTCCACAACCTTGGGAAACACCAACAACTAAACCTCTTCTGATATCAACATCAACTCAACCATCAAAGATGACAAATACAAAACATGTCTTTGATTCAACTGAGGGTTTCACTCACCAACAAACACTACTGACTCTTCATCGGCATCATAAAACACAACCTACCTCCAAAAGAAATCCCCAATAGTATACACCAAATATAACCAATCCATTATATGGATGATGACATGTGGATGTATCCACAAATATAGGAAATCTCCCCAAGAGCAGTATTTCCCCAACACCAGATCACAGTCTTTGCATAATTCATAAAAGTCAGCTCAATATCCAACTAGTGTAGTAAATTCCAAGGATACTGAAATATTCTCTACCTTAATTCACAAAACATGTATGAGGGTAGGTGATATAAATTAGTGTGTCACTCTTGAATCAAACAAAGTATGTACCCATGTAGAAAACAAGCAAAGGGTACCTCAAATGATGTCTCGCTCACCTGGTGCAAACAACGCTAAAGCATGAAGCTGACCAAGACCTACTCTATGGCCTCTATGACCCTTCTAACGATCACCTCCATTACTGCACTCTACCCTCTAAGGATGAGGAGTGTATTAGGGCTATAATCTACCTTCCCCATCTCTTCTATGTTAATTCCAAACTGGAACACCCTACCGCTTCTGCCTTAACTGAAACTGCCTCAACAGAGGAGCCTGAAGCGGAACACCTAGAACACACTGACTCCTCAAAAAGGTTGAGCACTCTCTCCAATAATGACCTTGGCCTCCATAATAAAAATGCACATATGATCCCTTTATATAGGTCTGAGAGCCTCCAACCCCAAAGAAATGAGATGTTGAGGGCTGGGACCTACCCCTGTTCGACTAAAAACTCTTATGTCCTAACAATTGGGATCCCTGGACCATAGATCTTCATCATGAGGAATCCTGAAGACTCCCTTCTCATGATTACCCGATTCTGGACAACATCCTTTCGATGACCTTTACTCTCTCTAGTACCTTGAGGTATGTATTTAGCATAAATGGGGTGACCTGATACTATATCTCTAGATGAAAATCCTCATTGAAATGTCTCACCCTTGCCTCCTCATCTGGAAATAGGTCTAAAGCATATCGTAGAAGGTTACTAAAATAGATCTCAATCTCTTGCACACTAGAACTCCCCTATCAAAGGGTAAAATGCTCCTGGAAATTGGCATCCTTTATGGTTGAAGAAAGAAACTTTGCTCTAAACTGGTCTTAGAAATTCTCCCATGAGACTGTTGAATCCTTGTGATCTTTAAGAAAAAAAGAACCACTACTACTTCACTACTCCATGAAACATCGTCACTACTAATGAAACTCAGTGCTCCTTCTGAGCATGGATCAAACTGAAAGTAATCTCAACCTCTTCCAACCAGTCTTTAGTGACTAAATCTGAAACGAATCTCTCATACTTATTCAGACTCTGGAACTGAAACTCTCTGAGTTTCCTCCCCCAAGTGTCTTCGTCGTTGACCTCTACTCTGTGGTGATCTATGGGCACATCCTGCTAAACATCTTTAGTGTGAACCAGATGAGGTGTGACACCCCAAACCCTTCTTATTGTGTAATAAGAATAATGTACGATTTTACTTTACTTAATTTTCATACTATCCAAACAATGTTTTCAAAAAAAAACAAGGAATATTTTATTCAATTAAACGTTGGAACGATTACATTGAAACAGGGTCAAAGGACCATGACTAGCCTAAAATTCCTACAAGTAAACCAAGCACGATCACCGGAAGACCCCAAAGTACCATGAGCATGCTAAGAAAATAGTGGATTTCCTTCGTATCTTCCACTACTAAGAACATTATAACCATAACCGTATCAATCATACTAAGCATCATAGGAATGAAGAGCACCATCTTCTTTGTCTTAGTGTTTGAAGTTGGAACACCCTAATCATGTTTTTATAAGGCCTTAAAACTAATTCGACCGCTACCTCCTTTAGGTGATCATTGAATCTCCAATAGCTATAAGTCCTTATAGTCATTGGGTATTCTAGTTATTTTATTCCAAGTATTCAAGAATATTGCGATTTTTGAGTGTTTTAAGTTAAAGTAATATCTTTTAAACATGTTTGTAATTAAAATCTTATTTAGATTTTGAAAGGATAATGTATTAAGTTTTAAAATGGATTTGAAATCACAACTCTTGTGTTTTAAAGAAAATAATAAGAGAGGTATGCATTTTGTTTTTGAATTTGAAAACATGTTTATGAATACGTTTATTAATTAAAAGTTGTACTCTTGGGTAAGACAATATAATTTGATTTGTGTACTTTAATCTTCCAAAGTTTAAAATAAAGTAGGAATCATGTTTTATAAAATTAAGGATATTATTTATTTAATAAAATTAATTATTTGTAATTTTCATTTCTTTTCTATGGTTATGTGGTTTTTTGACAGTTGGGTTTATTAAAAAAATAGAAACCCCATAGGGGCCAACCCTCTAGCTGGCCGATGGGAGGCAGCACGCGCTACTACAAGAGTAGGCGGATAAGCCTAAGCCCTTTAGCCTCGGCACAGGCCAGCCCCATATCAAAATCTTTCTTTGTTGAAATTCAACAATAAATGAATTCACATTCCTCTTACCCAATTTCAAGTTCCATTATGTCTAAAACTCACTAAAAAACACATGCACTCAAACATGTGCCATGAAATCCCTATCTTGATATTGCTTGATGCATGAGATATAAAGTATGTCTCAATCCATTGTGGCCAAGATACCTTACATGGGAAAAACAAAATAGACTGACTTATTCTGAGTCATTTAAAAAACCTCAAAATTTTGGACTTCTGAAAACTCGACACTCAATATAAATATTTTGATCAATAATTTTTATAGTCTACCTTTGGAGTCTTGACATATCATATATTCACACCCATCAAACCCTGATTAAACTAAATGAATACCATTTGTAACATTTCAACCTAACCCAACCACTCAAACTCAACCCTATGGAGAATCAAAATGTTACTCAACTTATGGTGTTGTCCCTCTATTTATGAAGGCTCGATAATAAAATACAACCACCAACAAATGTCATAGGGAATGGTGTACCGACTCAACACATCTTACCTCTACATACTTATAAAATATGATATGCAGCAAGACCAAGTATGTAAATGTATATATAAAAAATATATACAACATTAATACAAATATTCATGATAGTATAAATACAGCCATGTACAAATAACCAACCCCTCAATGATGACACAACCCCACTAGTCTCTATTAGCCAACCTCCGTTACTCTGTCCAATCCAATGAAGTAATGCCACAACAACCTGAAACTCAAATCAAACATCATCTGCAAGTGTGCCAAGTTGTACTTGTAGAGGGTGAGTATAACAAATCATTAGGATTTATCTAAGGACTCTTCACACACCCCATCCATGTGAAAACTAAGCAACTCGTATGCCTTTTATGAAAACATTCCCTAACCCATGTCAGTTGGTATACTCAAATCAAGCATAACTATCACACATAAACAGTTTTTCATAAAACTATAAATAAAATATGCTATAACTCCATTATTTTTATGTCAACTAATTTGCACACATATTTCCACCTCAATCCCTCTAAGACCATGCCACATCCATTGGGTAACCCCCACCCAAGTCTATCATTGTCTTTCTGACACGTCACCCACAATTAAGTAAATTTACATCCATCCTCATTCAACCCAGAAAAATATCCCTTATTCCCACATTTAAGAGGGATCTATAAACCTTGTTTAACCCAAAACTAATATCCCCCACAACAACATTCAAGTCATTCCATCAATCAGGATATTATTGCATCTAAAATCCACAAAATAACAACACCGATGAACAAACATCAATTTCCCTAAAATTACGATTTCCATAAAATACCCACACATTTCTTTTCTTTGAAACCCACCCACACCAAAATCATTGATCATGATGCATTAACCACATTCAAATATCATTTTAAATCATTTAAAAACATTTGTTTTAAAAGAAAACATGCAAGCTAATGTAATTTATCACGTGACAGTGAGTACGAAGAGTCACATATCTCGTATCGCTTCCATAATTTTTTTCTTGTGTATCTCAAGCATTACACACTTCATACGACAATAAACTTGGCAAAAAACCCAATTTTTATCAATGAAATATCTAAAATGTCCCACAAACTAGACCAAAACAGAGAAACACTCATCAGGCAGTGTTACAACGTTGATCAGCAATGTAAAGACACGAATGATCCTTATTTAAGCCTCCTTTAGCATTCTCGGACAAAAGCCCTACTAATCGAGTAGGTTTCACCATGCCTCGATGAAACCCCTGAATCAAATCCTTGGATTTGATTGAGGAAAGTAGCGAGAAGAAGAAAAAAAGAAACATAAAAGTTGTTTACTTTAGATCCACGAGGCTTAAAGGAGAAGAAACCATCCTAAAGCCATTAAAAATCACCCAATAAGGGCCTCTTCTACGTGGGGCTCGAATCATACAAATGACCTTGCATTTTCCATAATTTCACCTCTTTTAGTTGATTTGATTCCAAACTTCACTAAACACTTCCCAACAACCTTAACACCTCAAAATGTCCTTAACACTTCAAAATACTTCAAGACCTAATGCAACCTCACTAAATCCAAATATTTCTTTAAACCCCACAAAAAACTGAGGCCTTACATGGGGTGTGGATCTGATGACAAAATATGCCCCAAAGGGCAAGGTGCGGGGTAATTTTTTGCTTTGATGAAGATAATGGGGACAAGACAATTTTGTGGTGTATTACATTGCAGTGCCCCACAGTAATAAAAATATATATTTTTTATCATTATATTTTAAAGTGATGTGCATTAAACATATATACGTGTTTGTAATTTTATATAAAAATACTTATGTTTTTAATTTAAATTAAAATATATTAACTATAATTTCAAATTTTCATTTAAAAAAATCTAAATCCTAAGTCATATGTAGCGTGTAACGCACCAATAACATTACATTTGCGCTTCTCATACGTCATATTTGAATTTTATGTTTATGTTATTATTTACTATTGCTTTTAAAATCTTTTATTTTGATTTGATGTGAAATTATTGATCAATTTAATTTCTTATTATAATAACTATTAAATTTAATGAATTATTTGGATTTTATAATTGCATAATTATTTGTTGATGAGTTATTAATTAACAAATTGTTTTATTATAATAATAAACTCGTTTTAATTTGGGATAATGACGGTTCAGGACCAAAACAGACACTTAATGCCAGTTTTGATCGAAAAAACATGAAAAACTCTAACGAAGGGCCAAAAACATTATGAACTTTAAATTGAATTGAGATTTCACATTAGTCTAAAATAATAAGGGGAATCAAGGTCATGTTTTGGTTCACAACTATCATTGACATTTTTAGTTTTAAAGTGTTTTTTTTTAAATATATATATTTTTTATATTTGTTTTAGGCCGCACGTTGCCCGATTTCATTGGACCTGGCAATATTTTTAGGAACTGTGAAATTGGAACTCGTGCTTCCCACCCTCTGCATCCTTCCTCGTCAATTCAGTAGGCTTTGATGAAATGGGGGTTCTTAGGTTCGTTATCGGGGAAGCAGGCGTAAACGGTGCTGCATTATCTTCGAGATGGAAGGCTATTTCCTACTCCGGGACGAACCTGCAATGAGAAGAATTTGGGTGGTGGATAGCTTCTGTCCAACCCGCTGCTTAAATCTCTGTTTATTTGACCTGCCCTTTCAATTCCATGATGGACGCAGCCTGAGATGTTTTTGGTGATATCTGTATGGAGTTTCGGTATCAGATTTTCGATCTCTGCATATTTTGAATCTCTTTATCTGGGCAGCATTCTGAGAAACCCTAAAGTGAGCTGCTTTTTGACATCGATCACCCCAGTCTTATCTAACGAGGCATTTTGTTTTTCAATTATTTCATGCTCAATTCGTGCCTTTTTCCCTCTTGCACTAAATGCGTTTGTTGAATTCACCGTGATTGATTGAGGTAGTGTAAGATCTTTGAAGTGAGATGGTTTCAAGAGGAACAGGGGATTGCTTTAAGTCGCGTATCATAATGCTTGCTACATTGAAAGAGGGAAACGTTAAGGAAGGGGAGACATGTTTAAAGGAAGCCGCAGCCAAAGGGCCCAAAGTTGGCATCTCTTCATATAACTCTGTCGTTCAGTCTCTCTGCAACAAACCTGATTCTGGTTCCGCTCGTGAGTTGTTGAACGAGTTGAAAAGCCTGGGATGGGTTCCCTCCGAGGATGCATATGCCAGTGTAGTTAGAGCATGTGTAAAAGAGAAAAGATTGTCCGAGGCTTTAAGTGTAAAGGATGAAATGGTGTCTAGTGGTTGGCCAATGAACATGTCTGTTGCCACTAGCTTGATGAAAGGTTTCTGCATGCATGGTGATCTAAACAGTGCTTTGAATTTGTTTAACAAGATTACTGGAGATGGCCTTATCCCAGACATGGAGGCTTACTCGGTTATGTTAGAAGGG
This sequence comes from Viscum album, assembly GCA_963277665.1. Taxonomy (NCBI): domain Eukaryota; kingdom Viridiplantae; phylum Streptophyta; class Magnoliopsida; order Santalales; family Viscaceae; genus Viscum; species Viscum album. The sequence goes on along the minus strand of OY728125.1, from coordinate 1,488,673,643 downwards.
TCCATTAGCAATGGAAACCTTGAAAAAGCGTATGGATTTTACACACAAGGGAAGCTTTTGGGTTTTCAGCCCGACATCTTCATCATGAATTCCTTGATACGTGGTTTTTTAAAGAAGAAATCATGGAAAGAGGCTTCCAGGCTGTTTGATGAGGCTGTTGACTGTGGTATCGCCAATGTTTTTACATATAACGCGTTCTTGTCTTGGCTTTGCGACAACGGAAATATGAACGGGGCTCGTTGCTTATGGGATAAAATGGTGAATGGAAGAATCTCTCCTGATGTAGTTTCTTATAGTACTCTGATCCTTGGCCATAGCAGGAAAGGGGACGTAGGGATCGCCTTTTGTATATTTTCTGAGATGCTTGAGAAGGGTTTGGAACCTACTGCATTTATTTTTTCCCTACTAATAAAAGGGTATTTTCAACGGGGCGACACCCAACGAGCCCTTGAACTGTTTGAACAGATGGTGGGCTTCTGCATAACCCCCACAGACTACATTTTCAATACAATAATCAATGGATTTTGCAAAGTTGGCCAGACATCACAGGCCAGAGATTGGCTTCAGCGGTTCATGGAGAAGGGTTTTGTTCCATCCTCAATGACGTACGACAGCATTATTGATGGATATGTCAAAGAAGGTGCTACTGATTCTGCAATGTCGGTGTTCCAAGAGATGTCTGAAGGTGGTGCTTCCCCGAGTGTTTTTGCATACACTAGTTTAATTAATGGGTTTTGCAAAGCTGGTAACATGGATCTTGCTTTGAAAACGTGGATGGAGATGAGAGATGAGGGGATAGAACTTGATGCCGTAGCTTATAACGTTCTTATCGATGCCTTTTGCAGTAGGAGAGACATGGGAAGTGCACACAAACTACTGCCCCAACTCGTTAAAGTCGGGCTGTTCCCCAACAGAATTACATACAAGAACATGATCTGTGGCTTCATGAATGTTAACAACATGGAGGAGGCCCTTTCACTGCGCAAGAAAATGATTGGTGATGGAATTTCCTTGGATTTAGAAACATACACGACATTTATTTATGGCTTGTTGAGAGATGGGAAGATAGTGCTTGCCTCGGTTCTATACTCCGAGATGGTGGCTGAGGACATTGTCCCTGATGGGGTTATGCATTCTGTTCTGATAAATTGTCTTCGTGATAAAAGGTTGATTGAACAGGGACACCATGCCCTTGAGGAGATGGAACGAGAGAACACTACCCCTGGTGCTCTAATCTATTACATATCGATTGTCGGGCATTTTCAGGAGGGGAATTTGCAAGAGGCTTTCAGATTGCATGATGAGATGCTTGAAAGAGGCGTGGGACTTGATGATGTAACTTACGATATTCTTATAAATGGAAGGATGAAAGGAAACAAGGGCTTAATCTCAGTCCTTTGAGGGATTGTGGTATGTTTCTCTTCGATATTTGCCTGATATTTATCCTCTGTTCTTACTGGAGTGGCCCCACGGATCCCCACTAGTTTTTGCTTTTTGTAAATAAATGTTTAGGTTGTTGGGGGAATCTTGTTGTAATAGAAAATCTGGAATTTGTATTTGATTAGTTTGATCTTTTGTGGCCACATTTTTTATGTTTTGTTTGGTTTGTGCTCTGCCCACTTTAGCGGGGAGTGGCTATGAATTTCTTGAAGAAGTGAAAGGTTCCAAGTTCACTGCTCAATCTAATGATTTGAAGGAAAAAACAGGAGGATTTCAAAGTTCTTTCATTCATCTTACAATCCATGGTTGAAAATGTTTTTTTTCCATGTTTGACTGCAGAAAACACCAAAAGAAGCATGGGCTGGTCTTCAAATAGTATATTAATGAGAAAGCAAGTCTTAGCAATTGAAGCTGCAAGTTTTTAGTCTAACAACCTTAGGAGTCAGCAACAGTAGAAACGACAATAGGACTTAACTCATACTGGTAAAAAAAATTCTTAATCTTACCATGGAAGTACTAGCCATGAAGATGAGGATTATGGGAAATATGATCATGTTTATTGTTAAACCTTCTTTTTATTATTATTATGGGTATTTCCGAGTCCCACATCGGAATACTCCTTTGTACATTCCGCATTCTCATTCTATAAAAGAAGGGCCCCACCTCACCTTGGAGGTAAGGGGGTTTCTCAACCTACATGGTATCAGAGGGATTTACTCCCGACCCTCCCTCCCTAATTATTTTTTTTCTCCCATCAGCCTTTAGGGTTTTCCCCGTCCGGGGGGCGGCGGCTCCAATCCAAATAGCTGCCCCCCCCTCCCGCGCAGGACCTCAGTCGCGGCGCCTTCCCCTCCGGTGCGCGCTCCTCCTGCGAGCGAGCCCTTCCAGTCCGGTGGGCTTCCTTCCCCGGCGTCTCCTCCGGCTCGCGCTCCTCCTGCGCACGACCCCTCCCTGTGGCGGATCTCTCCCGGCGCCAGGCCCCGCCTTCACTGCGGCTTCCCTCGCGCCGACTCTCGGCGAGACTTCCGACCCTCTCTTTCCTGCCCGGCTCCCGGCGAGACTCCCGGCCCCCAGCTTCAGGCGCGGCTCCCGGCGACTCCTCCCGCCGGCCCGACGACTCCTCCCTGCTGCGCGCGCCGGCCCCGATATCCCGCGCATCTCCCGCTACGCACCGCACTCCTCCTCAACTGCACCCGCCTTCCCCGGCGTCCGTTCCAGCTCCCGCAACAGCCAGCAACAGCGCCCGCTTCTCCAGGCGAACGATACGGGCGACCGTTCCGCCTCTCCCGCAACTGCTCCGCCTCTCCCGCCGGCCCGGCGTCTCCTCCCGGCGAACCCATCTCCCTCAGGCGGTTCTCCGGCACCCCGCTTTCCAGCCCGTCATCTCTCGTAGCGGCTCCCGGCGGCCCTGGAGCCCGTCGCCTCCCGTCGCTGATTTCCAGACGCGACTCCCGGCGGCCTTCCCAATCCCGGGCGGCTCTCTTCCAACGCACTGCGCTCCCGGTTGGGGGGCGGCGGCCTCCATGGCCCGCAAGCCCTAGGTTTCTCCCGCCGCCCCCCTGCCGGCTATCCCTCTCCCGGCGGATCTCCTCTTGCCGGCATCTCCTTCTGCGGCGGATCAGCTCCCCTCCCGGCGACCCGATCTCCCTCAGGCGGTGCCCCTCTCCTACGCGGCTCCCCCTTGGAGGCAAGGGTCTCTCCTTTTTCCCATTCTACATTTATAATGACAACTTCAAGAAATCTGGTGCGTAGATTATGAAAAATCATAATCTTGAGCCAAAACTGCAAGTTTATTCCAGTTAAGTACTCAACCAGTTATAAACATATCAAGAAAAATAACTGGTTGGGTCTTTTATTGTAATGAACTTAAATTTTTTGGTTCCAGTTTGTACTCAACCAGTTAAAACTATCCATTTATAGCGTGATTCAATCTTTAGAATCAATTTCTACCAAGAATCACACGGTACCACATCTCATTTTCCATTTCCCTTGTTCAAATAAGAACTCACCAAACCAATATCTAATTCTATAATCCGCATCCAATTCTTGACAAATCACAAAACAATCATCCGTTTTATGTATTTTATACATGATTTTATGTATTTTATACATGATCCAAGATTCGTTTTCAAATTTTTTGTTGAGAAGACACTTAAGCCGATTAATCATCTAAACTTACTATGCTCATTTCATTTGAAACCAACCCATGACTATTTAAACCAATCCAAACACATCCTAAACTCAGAACCCATCCCCATGGAGTCAAAATTTCAAAACATAACCACCAACTACTTTCCACCCATTATTTAGGTTTCCAAAACACAAACCCATTGAATTAACTCACATGATTCTAGAACCACCCTAAGCTAAAAAATTTACGCATGTCTGAAATTAAAATTCTAATGTAAGGACCCAAATGTAAGAATTACTACTAAATTCATTCCACACATCAACATTTAATCTAAATGACATATCAACATGGGATTCTGATAGGAGTGTAGGGCAGGCTAGTCATAGTGGGCAGTGTGCAACTGTCCAGGGGCTAGTGGGAGTTGGCTGGGAGGCTGTTGCTGGGGTTAGTTACTGCCAATGGGCAGTATTGTAATTGATATAGAGAGTGGTTGGGGCTGGGGGTTGTTAGTGTGTTAGTTTGTTAGTTTGTTTGGAAGTTGTTGGGATGAGGGGTTGTTTAGAAGCTTCCAGTGGAGTCTATAAAAAAAGGAGTTGTGGGCTGTATGAGGGGAGAAATTGTTTTAGAGAGAAGGGTTCTGCTGTGCAGAATTACGGGCTGCTGCCTTGGGCCTCGGAGAGCAGCGCCTCTAAAGGATTTCTTCTTCTATTTCTCTTCTTTTCCTTCTTTGTTCTGTAATTTTTGCCACTGTTAATTGAAGTTACTACTGTTTTTCTTTCTCTCTCTAATTGATTCCTATCAATTGGTGCTTTCATTAAGAGGTTTCTAGAGAGAGAGAGAGTTTAGAGAGAGGTTTCTAGAAAGATAAACTAGAAGAGAGAGGTTCTTGAAATTGGCAGTTTGGAGACCAATGCTGCAGAAGGCGTCCGTCTCATAGCAGGCTAACGGGGCAGTGCAACATATTTTTTTTCTAGTTCTGGAAAGGACTCGGCTAAGGCAGAGGAAGCAGACAACACCGACGCAGCAGAGAAAAAAAAAAACTAAGCAACCATGTACTCCAAGAAGTGGAGTCCGACGCTGCAGAGAACACGACGCTGCAGAGGCAAACGATTCGCAGCACAACACCCCTACTCCCACACACAAGGAAGATCCAATGCAGGAGGTAAGGTTGATTCTGTCCGGACTGTCTGGGAGGCTGGAGGAGTGGCAGGTGATACCTAGGATGCCGATTTTTACTGGAGTCAATCTTACATCTTGGATCACCGAAGCTGAGAAATATTTTTCTTACCATCAAACACGGGAAGAGTTGAAAATTTGGACAACACGACTACATATGCCAGGTATGTTTGGAGAATGGTTTATATTGTTGGAAGCGTCAAAGCCGGAGCTCTCATGGACTCAACTCAAAGAAGAGATCCTCCAGAAGTATGGTAATTTGGCAGCAAAAACGACAGAGAAAAATCAGATATGTCTTGAGCAAAAGAACTGTTTTGAGTATGCGTTGATAAATGTTGTGACTCGGCAGAAGTTGAACCAAACAGATTGTTTGGTTTGGAAAGATAACAAAGGGGAGCCAGAAGCTGGAGGTGGAGAACTGAAGAATACAGGAGCCGAAATAGAAGAGCAGCGTGAAACAGTGGATGAAACAAAGGTATGGACTACGCATAAGCCAAAAATAGTGATTAAAGACCAGCAGTGTGAACAAGCCAGACTGCTATCATGTGTCGAGCTGGAAATTTCCAGACCAGTACAGCCGCAACAAGTGACGCTGTTGATGGTGCCGGTACAAGCGCAAGTTGCTATAAAACTTTCGGAAAAGCAGAAACATGAGTTGCAAAAGCAACCAAAGGCTAACACTTACTTGGCAGTTCAGCAGTTTTTTCTGGTACAAACAACACATATAGATGAAGATGCGGTAGGCTTGAAACCTTTCTGGATTGATCAGGGATGGATTGGAAAAGCGTTGATTGACTTTGGTCTTGTTCGGACAGAAGTGTTGTCCACGGGAAGACCTCGTTTAGTGAGTAGGGGAGTTCGGTTGCCAAGGCCACTGCCGGAGCCACCGCTAAGGCTTCCTGTTATTGTGTTGATGCATGGCACCAGTGGCTGTGATTTTTCAGAGGCAATGTCTGAGCTGATTCCACCCGGATTTTGTGAAGATATACACATGATCGAAGCCGAATCAATGGTTTTTGCTGTTTCAGTTTTTCGTGGGGAGTCGTATTGGAAACACTACCCACCGACATTTTTTTCGGAACGGTTTCTACTGTTGTGGGAGGTGGAGAATTATCAACAACTGAGAGTGGCAGCATGGTTGCGGAACTGGAGATGAAGCTGGAACAGAAAAACATTTCAGCAAAATTTTATGTGCGCCAGTTTACTCAGAATTTTGAAACCTTTGCAAGTGGCGTCCAGTCATACACAACAGTGCAAGTTGCGAGTTGTATTTCTGGAGCGGTCAAAGGCTGTTGAAGGCATTTTTGCGATACGTGAAGCAGAATACATGAAGAAGTGGATAGTACAGGCCCGTTATACACCTCCCAATGCTACTGTTTGGGGCAAACAATGGAGAAACATTCATCGCTGTACAGCGAGTCCAACAACTTCAAATCTGTTTCCAGAGGCTGCAGCGATTACAACAACGACAACAACTCCAGAAGCTTATTAAGTTTTTCCACCTTGAGGACAAGGTGAAATTTCAAGAGGTCGGTAATGATAGGAGTGCAGGGCGGGCTATAGTCATAGTGGGCAGTGTGCAACTGTCCAGGGGCTGGTGGGAGTTGGCTGGGAGGCTGTTGCTGGGGTTAGTTACTGCCAATGGGCAGTATTGTAATTGATGTAGAGAGTGGTTGGGGCTGGGGGTTGTTAGTTTGTTAGTTTGTTAGTTTGTTTGGAAGTTGTTGGGATGAGGGGTTGTCTAGAAGCTTCCAGTGGAGTCTATAAAAAAGGGAGTTGTGGGCTGTATGAGGGGAGAAATTGTTTTAGAGAGAAGGGTTCTGCTGTGCAGAATTACGGGCTGCTGCCTTGGGCCTCAGAGAGCAGCGCCTCTAAAGGATTTCTTCTTCTATTTCTCTTCTTTTCCTTCTTTGTTCTGTAATTTCTGCCACTGTTAATTGAAGTTACTACTGTTTTTCTTTCTCTCTCTAATTGATTCCTATCAGATTCCAACTAATTATTTCGTAGCCTACCAAATTATTTCCTTTTCGAATACTAAGTCCACATGAACTGATAAAGTGTGATGACGAAATCTCATTCCGACTAAAACCAAACATTTTCCTAAAATAAGCAACCCATGCCTTAATTTAATAAAACTATCATAATTCAACCAAATGGGTCTTGACCGAATAAACCATAGTCAATTCACAACATCCCATATAAATTAAATTACAACACTGTTGACGCCCACAAAGTCGAAATGAATCAAAATGGAGGCAAAGAATACGAGAATTGACAAAGTAAATTCCACTACGAAGAGTCAGGACAGTTCACGACCGCCAAATTACCACACGTTTGCATACTAAGTACACGAGGCAACCAAAAATGTTTCTCGATGTACACCGAACCCGGTATGTGGACGCTGACGGAGTACGCGCAGACACTCGCTGCTTGCGCAAACTGCTATTTTTCACGGTTCTGAGACAGGATGCTTACACAGATGCCGTCGAAGTACGCAGACACTCACTGCTTGCGCAGACTGATATCGTTCGCGAGCCCTCAACGACCTCCCATGCGAGCGTAGATGTCCTTCACGAACGTCGTCGTTCGTGGCGATCAGACGGTGTTTGCAGGCGATCACCTAGTGCCTTCGCCAACCTCCGTAGTTCGTGGTCGTGTACACCTTCTCTGCACATTTCATAATACAGTTACCTGAGCTTTGCCTATAAAATACTAGGGTTGCCATTTCGGGGAAAGAGAGATGGATACACAAAGAAAGGAGAGGAGTATTGGAGAATGATAAGGAATAAGTGGGCAAAGAGTTTGCTTGAGGTCTCGTAAAAACCCACGGGTAATTCCTGAACCAACAAAAACTTCAAAAGGAAGAGGGAGGTCTCGCGAAGCTATTTCCGTGAAGCTCCCTCCGCGGGGGCTCATTTGTGAGCCGAGAACAGACTCTCCTCTATAAAGCACCCTCTCGAAGGCTCATTCGCGAGCCGAGTATGCGGACTATCCTCCACTGTGGACTTTCTAGATGTACGGCTACCGTGCGAGCGCACTCTGCGAGGCCCACTACGCGGGCCTCCATCTTCAAGGGCCACTATGCTGACCTTACCACGTGGGCCCCACTACACGGGCACTCCACGGACTCTGTGCGAACCCCTACGCTAAAGCATCCGCTCGCGAGGTCACCATGTAGTCTCCTCCCATGTGTGCACTGCCTGATCAGCCTATGGTAGTCCCGTAAAACATCCTCAAAATAAGAAGGGGTGCGACCTTTCTCTTATCACACCTTTCACCTAGAACGTCTTTCTAAGTCAAATTTTCCAAAAAACCTTTATGACTCCCTTTTTCCAAGGTCAAAACCCCGAAAGGGCTAAACTAAGACCTGCCCTGAAACCATCGGATCTACATGATTTGGGCATGCACACCAGCGTGCACCCTTTCGATCATGTATTCCCTTTATAAAAGGACTCATAGATTATCTTCCCATATAGGTAGAACCCTCAGGGTGATCATGATTGTGTATCCCCTTGATAACGTGAGTTTATCATGGGGGCACTGGAGCGGTCTCTCCTGACTCAACATGCTCGTCCTGGCTCCCGATTCTAATCAGTGAGCTATGAGCGCAATGGGCCTCCTCTCCAAGTGTAAGCCCCATCCATGCTCCCATTGATGATTTCATGGCCTTGAATCATCAATAAGCTAAGGACATCTATATGGGCAACCCATGCGTATGCCCCAACACATCTTCCTCATAGGGCCATATCCCTCATGAGTCCTGTTGTCCTTCACTGTTGAAATATCAAACAGTAGGAAGTAGACCCATGGGCCTCCTTATGTGTAAGCCTTAATCAATCACGCCCTCATAAACGATGCCATGCCGATAATCTGACAGTGCGATGTATACCCGAGCAACCCAAAGCGTAAGCCGCCTTCGATCCTCTGTTGTAGCCCCTTTCGTGGCACAAACATCCTTGCCGCGAGACGTTAAATTGCATGGTACAATATTGTCACATGACCTTAAACTTTGCAACTCGAATTACGTGTGATTTTATTTCTATTCTAGTAGGATACATAGGACGTCTCTCTGAGGTTCAAACCTAACATCATAACCATCTATGTCCTTCCTCACTGAGTCATATTCCCCGTGAGCTTGAACATCCTCGCCCATTGGGCCATATTCCATCTAAGACCTTTGTTCACTTTCACTAGGGCCATATCCCCTATTTACCCATCTTCATGGGGACATATTCCTCAGGAAGTCACCCATCTCCTTTCTCGCCGGGCTGTATTCCCCATGAGTCTGAACGTCCTTTCACTGGGGTCATATTCCTTGGGAACCATCCTTGTTAGGCCATATTCCTGATGAAGTCATATCATGCTCGGTGGGCCATATCCCCACGAGCCAAACCAACCACATATCTCACGGGGCTATATTCTCCGTGAAACAAACATATCCCCATTGGGCAATATTCATTTTGAGGTCAACCAGAAAGGGATGCTCATGCGTAAGTCCCACACTATCATTTGCTAGACATCTTTCACCTACAAGTCCATTCTGCATGATTTTGAACTCCTTGGAAGTGGTCATGGTTGCATAACCTTAAAAAACAACATGATGGTCCTTGTCACATGACCTTAAAAGGTACGACGTGTCCCGTTAAATGGCGCTGAACTACGTGAATTCTAATTCCTTTCATGAAGATACGCAGAAAGCCCTTTTCATCGGCCTGATCCCAACATTATAAATACCTATCGCCTCCTTGGATGACGTTAAACTCCGGAGTGCCTAGCTATGTGGTTTTAAACCATAGTCTAATAACCAACCATAATATCACTAATTAATAAAGGGAAAGATGAGAGGGTATGATACATACAGAAATGCTCGCATCAATGCATGATTTTGATGAAGTCATTGGTATAGGGGTAACTGGCCTCGCACTGAGATTTGAGGATTCATGAACATATCTTAAATCTCTAAGAGAGTCCCTGAGTAGGCAATAATTTTCTTTCACAATATGAGCTCGACCTTCCATCCTCTCGACCACCGAGCATTCCATAGTGTTGTCGGTAAAGTCCCGGTGATTGCTAGCCTTTTGAAAGTAGGTCCACACCGACTCAAAGCACCATAGTAGACACGCATCATGGTTTCCATCGGAAAATCCAGCAAACAGTCCTATGCTTCAGTCATTGTAGGGATTGTAGCTCCAACGTCGGGGGGCGTTGTCACCAGCACAACGTCTCCAGTGACAAGTGACCAATGCATTGGTGAGGGAATATCGCCTCAACGGTACGATACCAACCTTGGAGGCAGCCCGAGAGAGCCTCCTGACGCTGAAATCTTGCAGCCTGCCCCGTTAGAGGAAGATTGCAATGAGGCCAATGGTGCCAATCGCCACTTCTAATCGCTTCAGGAGTCTCCCTCAAACGCGACAACGCTAGCCTTACCTCATGAATGTTGAAGGGCTCACCAGTGACTTCGTGACTATTCAGTAGCTGCTTAGGAGGGCTCTCACCATCGATCGTCACTGACTCTGACACCGTGCATCTTCAATATTGGAATGGTGTAGCTCGATCCGTTTGGATGAAGTTGAGTCAAATGCTAGCGACTTAGACTGCATACCAGACCGCAACTATTGCTGTTTCTGACCAGATTCCTGTAAAGCTGGCTAGGCAACACCGATATAGAACTGTAGCAATGTGGACTTTGACATGGTTACTGTAGCATCTCAGACTTTGGAGACATCAATACTGTAGTTCCGCAGACTTCTTTCCACTGACACTGTAGCAACTTTGACTTTGGTGGTTGCGCCACTGTAGCAGTGCAGACTTTCTGTGCGGTTGGTGGCAGAGTTACATCATCTTCCTTTATGAGCTCATTCGAGTTAGGGTTCTTGTGTGCTTGAAACTCTGATTGTACCTTGTAATTTTGCTCCCAATTATAGTGAAATTTCTATCTCCGTGGACGTAGAGATCATTTTGTTGGATTGGTGTTGCCCGATCCGGTTGGGCCGAATGCTTGTAGCCCGCAACTGTCGCGGGTCGAGCTGACCGACCGACACCGACAGGCACTGTAGCGGTGCGGACTTCGGGGTCAACTTTACTGTAGCGCTTTTGACAAAGCCAGCCGCCGTTCACTGTAGCGACGCAGACCACTTTTTTCGAATAGTGATCGTCTTCTCCATTGTTTTATAGCCCATTTTCGGGCTAGGATTACTACTGGAAAACTCCTCTGTAATTTGTGCTCCCGAATAGTGAAATATTCTGCCTCTCCCGTGGACGTAGGGATTATTCCCGAACCACGTAAATCGCTGTGTCCTCTGTTTTCTTTCTTTCGTTTTTTCTCGTTTCTGTCGTTGTGTCTCCCGGCGATTCCGCAACACATTTCCCGAACCAAGCAAATCATCGTGTCCCGTGATCTTCTTCTCGTTCTTTTGTTTTCCCTTTTTACTTTTTCGTGAATCGTTTGTCGTTTGTTTCTCCCGGAGTTTCCGCAACGACTACTACCCCAAAAAATGTAGTAGCCTCAAAACTCCTCCTCGAGCTCCCCTACGCCGCAGTTGGAGCTCCACACCCATAGAAACGAACGAGCTTACGTCGCAGCCATAACCACTACGCTGCAACAGATTGGCTTATGACGCAAAATTGGTTCAACTCCCCAATTTTTCCTCCAAATACTCTCCAAACACATTGGAACCTCCTTCAGGTGCCTCCAACACCCAAAACACATGAAGAAAGGGCTACCAAGATCCGAGCCCTTACACTTTTATTAATTGCAGAAAGTCGGCATGATGATCCTCTCGAAAATTGGTAGTTCCACACCCTTAGCAATTGTGTTTGGGTCACGCACAACACCAGCCACGTTCAATGGCGATTGGGAAAAGCAAAAGAAGAATGTGGCTTGAGTGAGGATATTTGGTTTTGCGGTGACACTTGTGTCGTGCCATTGCATCTCTATAGCGCCGGTCACCTCCGGTTGCGCCTGAGGCAGCACGGTTGTCAGAGGGGGCAAGGTCACCTCCTCCTGTGGTCGCTTGGCAGCCCATTGCGGCATCATCACCAGGAGACGCATCATGTATGTAAGGTCTTTCCAAAATTCTTTAATGTATCTTATACTCTGATCCATCATATTCGAGCGAGATTGTTGCCTCATCTCCTCCCTATCGATCTGAAATGGCAGCTTCTCCATCCGTCACGCCAAATTGGTTATGGTTTTGTGGAATTCCTATTGATCCTTCGTAAAGGAATTGACTATCAACGCGAGTCCAGCCACTGTTGCTTCAAGGTGCTCCATGCGCTGATCTAGAGCTTGGAGCCTCACCTCTATCGCTGTAACAACTCGAACATTTATAAATGAAATTCTTTTTTTTGAGTAAATGCCTTATTCGATAAATGCTTGAGTAGTTCGAATGGACCAAGACTAAGTCCAATGACAAATATTAATTAACAAGACCGTTACATAATATTCATTATTGTGCAAGTTGGTGTGCGTCACTCAATAATAATAATATAATTATTATTGTGGTATGAAGTTTATTAAAGGTAATAAATGTTATTTAATGGTCGGTATGCAATTAAATAATATTTTAATTTAAATCCTAACTCTATAAATAGTCGACTATATCTATTGTGTAGAGTATCAAAAAATTGTGAATAGAGAATTGTTGCGCACAGCGAATTCTCTCTCGACTCCTTTCCCCCTCTCAAGAATGAGAAGCACAAGAGGGATTTCTTCAAAACTGAAGAACGAGCGATTAAGAACAAACAACGCAAGACATTCGATTCGCCTCACTAGCACCCGGTGATCGAGTGGTGTTGCTTAGAGTTTATTGGAGCACGTGTGGATCACTGCTAGATGGATTCTATCTTTGGATCCTTACAGTGCAACGAAGACAATCCGAAAGGGTTTTTTTCGGACGATCAACAATCATCAACAAAGAAAGTTCTTAAGTCTAGTTATTTATTTTTTCAGATATTAAATAAATTAATTACAAATTTGATATGCAAGATTCTCGCTTATGGTTTCGGGCAACGATTGTTAAAAGAAATGTTAATATGTCGCCCACCATTGCTCGGTTTCGCTATGCTCGGAACCATCAAGTGGTATTAGAGCGATCACATTTACATTTATAATTATTTATTTGATTGTTGATTTATGCGCAATTGTGGTTAGGTTTTTCATTTCTTGTTGTCTATTCTTTAATTCGATTTGAATTAATATGTTATCGATATATTAATCATGTTCGTTCAGGGTTTCATTTTCTTAGAGTAAATGACGAATGACCAGAGATGCCATCGGGAAGTGTCAAATCTTTAGCTGGAGCACATGCCTCATACCCATGCACATTGTATTTAGATGCACCGAGCAATTAATTACACGCGGTTCTTTTATTACACACCGCGTGTTGATCGGGCCAACCTGACACACGACAAGTGGATACAGAGTGTGTAGCTAACATGTACACGCTGCGTAGTTCGGTCGAGTTAACACGCTGAAGCCCCAGACGTGTGAGTCGGATACATGACAACCAAAGTACATTGTGTGTAGTTGGATGTACACGTCGTGTAGTCTCCCATTAATGGACAAAATTAAAATTACATTAAATTTGAGAATTGCACCACTAAAACCTTATTTTATTAATTGACACACCATTGTGTGTTTGATAATTTAATAATGGTTTTAAAGAATTTTAAATGCTCAATTAATTTACTGTAATTAATGTCATTATTGGTTCTGCTGTTTATTTGCCATGAATGCCATAAATGATGAGTATCTTCAATTAAGATCGGATGATCATTAAGATGAAAAAGAATCAATCAATCAATTAATTAATGCAAGCGTGTTTTTCTTAATAATAAAAAAACGAATAAAAAAAATGAATGATAGCCGATTACTTTTGCATATTCGTTGCACGTATGACTGATCATGAGCTTGACCGAGACCTATGAATGCGTTGACATTTATTTAATTTAATTTATTGCATGGGTTTGCAATTATTTAATATTAAATTACATGATGTCCTGCGAGTCATCATTCCCTCCATTATTATGCATGATCTGTGTGTCCAAGGATATTTATGTAATCTCCTTTAACCAATCCTTTGATTCCTCTCACCTGTGTGTGAGTAATAAATACTTATAATTAATGGAGCATCCCAAGGTGCGTTGAGGCAGTTCAAGATGGAACCATGATGATGCCAACTCAGTGATACATAGATATATAGGTGAAATGCTTTAACTCATGCCTTGACCGATAAATGGAGTTAATTCCCTAGGTCATAGGTTGATTTAATGTCCGCTCATTAAATCAACTGTTAAATAAGTTCATGATCGGATCATTTACTTTATTTATTTATTTCTATCTATGCATTATTTATTTTATGTATATGGACTGCGGACACATAAATGAATGAATTAATATGCAAAGATAGAAATTAAATAAATGAATTATGCATAAATGTTTTATCCAACATGGTTAATTAATTAACATCCACTTGATATTAACAAGACATGTAAAGAATAAAACAAGATATTTTTTTTGCATAAATTAATTAAAATCCCTCAATTAAATATTAAGTCAGACTAAGCCTTCCATTACTTGATTGAGAATGAAATCATAGAACTAAGTGTAGTACATAACCAAAGTCTGGACGCTTAATTTTATTGGGGAGTTTTCATGAGAGTTTTGGGTTGAATTAACTGAACTTGTATTGAGTTTAGCGGCCAAAGTCTGTTCAATACAAATTTGGAGGCAAAGTGTTGAGGAAAAATCCAAGTCAGGATTTCAGGATAGAGGAATCCACTTAACGGATCAAGGAGCTGCAAGTCTGCAGTTGGCAAGACCACCTACCTAATTACTTTATTATGGTTTTCATGGCCAAAATCTGGATTATTAAGAAAAATAATGGGGATCTTTGCCTCTAGAATGTTAAAACAACTAGACATTTTCAATGGTGAGGGTTATTGAGACTTTATAAAATAGTGGGAGATTTAATTAAAACATTTAATTTATTATATTTCACTTAATTTGTAATCAAACAAAGTACTAATAATATGCTCTTTTTAATTGTAGAATAAAATGATAAGTTCATCATCCACACTATCCCTATGATCAATATTGGAGAAAGACAACCTCTTAACTGACAGTAACTTTCAAGAGTGGTTTAGACGCTTTCGGGTTGTGCTACGGCTTGAATGGAAATCTTGCTAGAATTCTCAATGCCTGATCCGTCTGCTAAAGAGGCGAGTGATGTCTATGAAAAACATTTGAGCGACGCGTTCGACGTTCAATGTTTGATGCTTTCATCGATATCTAGTGAACTAATGAAGTCTCGTGAAAACATGGATGCGTATAACATGCTTGAGCACCTTCGTGCACTACAAAAAAATGGTTACATTAGAGGGGGTTATTTTTGACTTTAGAAGGGGTTATAACCCCTTCTAAAAACATTAGCGACAGTTGTGGGAAACCGTCGCTAATGTGGCAGCCTAGTGTTAGTAGATGTGGTTTTGAGGAACCGCTGGTAAAGTCATGGTGACTTTAGCAGGGGTTACATTAGAGGGGGTTTAAAACCCCCTCTAATGTTGACTTAAATTCACTTAAAATGCTTGTGTTAGTGGTGGAAATAACCCAAACCGCCACTAGTTGAGGGCCTTGGGCGGTTTAAACCACCCTTAATGGTTGGTTACTTTTAGGGGCGATTGTGAAAACCGCCCCTAAAGCCTCTTTTTTTTTCAACTGCCCGCCCCTGCATCTCTCGTGTCACCCCCGCCCCCGCAGAGCATGTCCCTACGCCCCTGTCACCCCGCCTCTCATGCGTGTCAACCCCGCCCTTATCACCCCGCCTCTCATGCGTGTCAACCCCGCCCTTATCACCCCGCCGCTCCCCCCTGCCCGCCTCCCTCCTGTTTCCGCTCCTAACCTCTCCCATTCCCAGGCCTTGCCTCCAGTTCCCCTTTCCCAACCAAGCGCCCCAACCCCCTCCCGTTTCCGTTCCCACATACTTGCCCCCACGTCTCTGTTGGGATTTTTAAAAAATATATTTTCGGAGAGTTTTGAACCACGGACCGACCAAAAAGCCCAAGTGGCCGCCACTCCATATTACCACTATGGAATTTGTATTTTTATTTCTATTCACACATAATACCTATTTATATATATTTGATTCATTGTTTTAATAAATTTTATTTACATCATATATTTTAATACATTTAAATATATAAACTATATATACATTTATATAAACTATATAATTATATGTATATACACATATGTTTATATATTTATAAATATGTTCATTTAAATTATTTATATACTTAAATACATATTTATATATTATATACATTTTTATTTATATAATATATATAAATAATTATATTTACATATATTAATATATATTTAAGTATATAAATAATTTAAATGAATATATTTATAAATACATTTATATATGTCTGTGTGTTTGTGTATTTATATAATATTTATATAATCGATGCACAACTGCGCAGACTTCCTTTTGCCATCTTTGTGAATTGAACCAGATCCTTTTTCTGTATTTTTCATTGTATTTTCCTAGATTATTTACATTTTAAAAATCAAAGAATTGCATGTAGATATACTATAATTATAATATATATTTATTTAATTATTTTTATATACTTATATATACATGTGTGTGATAATAATAACATTATTAATTATTATTATTGTTATTATACCTATTTTTTAAACTATAAAATTTATATGTTGGTTTTATAAATACCATACATTGATTTTATGATTTATATATGTTGGACCCATTTTAGTATAATGGGTATTTCTGAGTCCCACATCGGAATATCCCGCCTTGTAATTATTTTTACTCATCTATAAAAGAATATTTCCGCCTCACATTGAGGTAAGGAGAATTCGCCATCAACATGGTATCAAAGAGTACTTTCTAACCCGATCCCTCTTTTTTTTTCTCTCCCATCTAGGGTTACGAGAAATCCTCTGTGGTTCCCCGGTTTTGTTCGGCCCGCCTCTGCCCTAACCCTACTGTTCTTCCTCGGCGTGGCTCGCCTCGACGCGACTCTCCTCGACACAGCTCTCCTCGGCACAGGCTCCTCCCGACGACAGGTGCGGGTCTCCTCTGTCCAAGGCCTTCGACCGACGCTTCTCTTCCCGGCGACGACGTCCTGTGAACCCCCCCCCGCGCGACGACCCTACCTCCAGCGGTTGTGCTCCCTGCGCCCTCTGCGAACCACTGTCGCGACGAAGGTACGCGGCCCCCCCGCCGGCTTCGCTCCACCCCGACGACATCCCGCCCTTCCCGCCAGCTTCACTTCGCCTCGACGAAGGTCGCGACCTTTCTTCCCGGCCGCGTCCCGCCTGCGGCCCCTCTTTCCGGCCGCAGCGGGTGCACTCCGCGCGACGACCTGCTCTCTCAACTTTGTCTAGGTGCAACCCTTGCCGGTCTGCCCTCCCGGCTCCATTCAGGCGCAATCCCGACGACCTGCCCTCCCGGCCTGCCCTCCAGGCGCCACCCCAACCTCCCGCTCGGTGCCCTTCCTACGGGCTGTCGGCATCCGGCGCTGAATGCCGAGTTCATCAGCAACTCCGGACAACCTCCCCCCGATGGTCGCCTCGGTCCTCCCTCCACTTATCACCGCCTCCACCCGCTTGGCCGATGAGCTGCTCGACTCCACAAATTTCTCCGTCTGACAGAAGATTGTGGTGATGTCACTAACCGACATGGACCTCGATTCCCATCTCGAGGATCCACCACCACTACCTACTGACCCGAAATATCATCCGTGGAAGCTTGCAGACGGCAAAATCTTTGCCTTGCTGGTCAATTCTATGGACCGTTCTGTCAAAGACGTCACCCGGACAACCAACACAGTCAAGGAACTCTGGGATTCCTTGACTCTCATGTACTCCGAGACCAATAATTTGGCTCGGGTATCCGATCTTATTCAGCGGTTGTCCCTCCTCCGCCAGCAGACCCGTCCATTTCCTGCATACTTCATGGAATTGAAGACACTATGGGATGAACTTCTTAAGCTTTGCCCCGTTCCGCAGACACCTGCGGCAGCATTAGCCCAGTGGGACCATCTTTGTCTTTTCAGCCTCCTCCATGGCCTCGACCCAGAATATGCGACGACGACTACGGAGATGCTAGCCAGCCCCTCGTCCTTCGAGATTCCGCAGGTCTATCATTGCCTTGGGAAGACTCATCGGGCCCTTGCCCCACCCATCTTTAGCCTTGATCACACTGCTCTCTTGGGTCGTGGCAGTAGCCGCCCTACCTGACCTTGTGGATGCGGACGTGGAGAAAGCCGACCTCGTCCAGTCTGTCAGCACTGTGGCAAGCTCGGCCACCTGGTTGACCGTTGCTGGGTCCTTAATGGTCGTCCCGCTCAGCACCCACGACAGGGCCAGACTGTGGTCCAGGATGCATCCCCGCCTGCTGCCGCTCTTCCTTCATCTTTGGATCACTCCATGGCTGAGATCCAGATGATTCACGACCATAAGATCACCTCACTACCGGGCTCTTCATCAGCATCTCTTGCCCACTTGGGTGGTTCCACTGCGTTTGTCAGTCATCGCTCCCCTGCCTGGATGCTTGACTCAGGTGCGTCCGACCATCTTACCGGTGATGCGGGTATGCTCTCCAACTACGGTCCCTATACTGGTTCCTCAGCCATCACTGTCGCTGATGGTTCCACTATCCCCATTTCCGGTTTTGGTACATGCTCCCTGACCTCATCTCTTCACCTATCATCGGTGGCCCATGTGCCACACAGTTCTTTTAACCTTCTCTCCATTAGTAAGCTGACCAAAGATATCAATTGTAATGCTATCTTTACATCGTCTACTGTTATGTTTCAGGAGCGGACGACGAACCAGGAACTTGGTAGATGCCAGCTTCGAGATGGGGTGTACATGTTCGTTCGATGACCCGACATCCGTCGGCTGCACGTCTGTCTCTGCTCGTGCCTTGGACCTCCATTCTCGGTTGGGCCACCCCTCTCGCCTTCGCCCTTCATCAGCTCTATCCAGATATGAGTCATCATTTATCTTTTCATTGCGAGTCTTGTACCTTTGCGAAACACCATCGCACTTTATATATTCCTCGAGTAGATGCACGGGCTGCCAAACCCTTTGATTTGGTTCATTATGATGTATGGGGTCCTTGTGCCACCTCGAGTCAATCAGAGTATAAATACTATATCTCTTTCATTGATGATTTTTCCCGTATGACGTGGGTGTACCTTATTCGTGATCGGACAAAAGTATTTTTCACCTTTCAGACATTTTACCATGAGATCCAGACACAGTTTTCCATCTCTGTAAAATGTCTACGCTCCGACAATGAGTGAGAATACTTGTCCACTCCATTTCAGTTGTTTCTACAGGCACACGACATCATCCATCAGATCTCCTGTCCCAATACCCCTCAGCAGAATAGAGTGGCCGAGCGAAAACACCGGCATATTCTGGAGACTGCTTGTGCCCTCCTCTTCCACCGCAAGGTGCCTCTTTTCTTCTGGGGGGATGCCATTCTCACTGCTACTTACCTCCTCAATCGCCTTCTTCCATCATTCAGGGGGAGACTCCTTTTCATACTATGTTCCCCTCTCTCCCTCCTCACTCACTTCCACTTCGAGTCTTCGGATGTCTCTGCTATGTTCGGGACACTCGCCCAAACCTCTCTAAACCTTCTCCCAAATCCCTTCGGTGTATTTTTCTCGGATATTCCCGCACTCAGCGTGGATACCGGTGTTTTTCTCCAGACTTACGATGTTATATCATCTCTGCCGATGTGTCGTTTGTTGAAAGCTCTCCTTTCACTCTGCCTTCTTCTCATCTAGACACTACCCTCGATGAGTGACTTCTCATCATTCACCTTCCTCTTGTGTTTTCCCCTATTGGTCATCGCTTTGGGACAGTCTACTCTCGTCGCCCATCGACTGTACCCCTCATCCAGGCCGAGGACAACATCGTTCCCACCTCGTCCGATGCTCTTGTCACAACACCAGATGACTTGCCTATTGCACTTCGGAAAGGTACTCGCTCTTGTCAGACTACTCTTTTTACATCTTCATACAGCGGTTTGTCAGCACTGGAGACGATATCTATCCCCGCACGGTTGGCGATGCCAAATCACACCCGAGGTGGCTACAAGAAATGCGGGATGAACTGCAGGCTCTGGATGACAACCATACATGGGATCTAGTCCCCCTCACTACAGGCAAACAGGCAGTCGGCTGCAAATGGATCTATACGATCCGTCTGAATGCCGATGACACCATGTAGAATGATAAAATAGGAGAAACCGAACCCCCAAGGTGTACTCTCTAATGGAGCCCTTGGTTCTTTTATAACAAATAATTAAGACCACACCGGACCTCTAGTTCGATGTGGGATGCAGACTCCAACACTCTTCATCGCCTCAAAGCTCGTCTTGTGGCGAAGGGATTTGCTCAGACATATGACATCGACTACTTTGAGACCTCTCCGGTTGTCAAGATAACCTCCCATATCACTGGTCGCTCATCATCACTGGCCGCTTCATCAGTTGGATGTCAAGAATGCCTTTCTCCATGGTTTTCTTGACGAAAAAGTCTACCTGCAGCAGCCCCCTGGATTTCATGCCTTCGGAGCCGACTCCCATGTCTGCCGCCTCCGTCGATCCCTCTATGGTCTCAAGCAGTCTTTTCGTGCTTGGTTTGACCGCTTCAGCACTGTTGTCACAACATTTGGCCTCTCTCGCAGTATGAAGGATCAAACCATCTTCTTCCGTACGACGTCAAATGGTTGTATTTTACTGGTGGTATATGTTGATGATATCATCATCACAGGGAGCGACTCCACTGGCATCGCCCAACTCAAGGCAAACCTTCACCACCACTTCCACACCAAAGATCTTGGTTCTCTTACCTACTTCCTTGGCATCGAGGTCTCTCGTTCTGAGGACACTGTCTCTCTGCCAACACAAATATGCCCTTGATATCTTACAGGATGCAGGGTTGAGCCAGGCGACTGCCGTTGACACTCTTGAGCCTGGGGAACGCTCTCTTAATACCGACTCGACACCCTTTCCTCGCTTATAGAGCTATCGTCGTCTGGTGGACAAACTCAACTACCTCACCATGATACGACTAGACATTGCCTACACAGTTAGCAAAATGAGCTAGTTCATGGAGCATCCAACCAGATCTTAGTGGGATGCTGTCCTTATTGCCAAATATATAAAGAAAGACCCTACACGTGACTTTCGGTACTCCCATCATGTTCATTTGGATGTTGAGGCCTTCTGTGATGCGGACTATGCAGGTTGCCTTGCTACCCGCAAGTCTACTTCTGGATTTGCCGTGTTCTTGGCCGGTAACCTCATCTCATGGCGCAACAAGAAGTAGTCTGTCGTCTCCCAATCTAGTGCAGAGGCAGAATACCGCGTCATGACCACGGTCACCACTGAGATCCTCTGGCTTCGTCATCTCCTCCATGAGCTTGGTTTCCCAGCACAAACATTTGCTCATATCTGGTGTGACAATCAGGTAGGCACGAAGATTGCATCGAATCCCGTCTTCCATGAATAGACGAAGCATATCGAGGTGGATTTCCACCTTCTTCGCCACCATCTGGAGCAGAATCATATTAGTTTTAGCCATATTTTGACGGCGGATCAGCTTGCCGATATCTTCACCAAAGGCCTCCCACCACGACCCAACTTGAGGGGGAGTATGGATGGCCTTGTTTGATATCGTCTTTTTTCTTTGTGGGACTCAGTCCAAGCCGGGTATGTCCAGCTTGAGGGGGAGTGCTGGACCTCATTTTAGTATAATGGGTATTTCCGAGTCCCATATCGGAATATCCCACCTTGTAATTATTTTTACTCATTTATAAAAGAATATCTTCGCCTCACATTGAAGTAAGGAGAATTCGCCATCAACAATATCATTCATATATTATATTAAATACATTTATATTATATATTTATGTAAATTATTTATATACTTAAATACATATTTATATATTATATACATGTTTATTTAAATAATATATATATATATATATATATAAGTATTTACTTAATATATTTATATAATGTATTTCAATACATATATTTATTATTATGTACATTAATATATATATATATATTTATAAATTGTATAATATTATATATAATTAATATTATATTAAATACAATTTATACAAATATTTATATTATATATACTTAATATTATATGAAATAAAATTTATATAAATATTTATATAATGTTATATGAAATTAAATTTATACAAATATTTATATAATGTTATATGAAATAAAATTTTATATTATATACAATATAAAAACATAAACATATTATTTAAAAATATATTTATTATTATTATATTATAAATTATAAAAACTATATGATATATTTTTTAAATAAATTATATTTATGTATATATTTATATAATATGTTTATGCTTTTATATTATAAATAATTAATATTATATGAAATGCTATTTATACAAATAAATATATATTTATGTACATAATATTATACAATTATATTTATGTATACATATAAATACAATTAAATAGAATCATGTAAATATTTTATATAATATGTTCATATAATGTATTTAAATAAATTTATATATTGTGTTATAATTGTGTGTGTATATATATATTATGGAAGTTGTTTTTTTTAAAAAATAGTGGCGGTTCACAACCCATTTCAATCTCTTAAATTAGAGGGGGGTTTTGAACCTCCTCTAATCTAAATACATTAGAGGGAGTTTTGAACCCCCTTTAATTAAAAGACATTAGAGGGGGTTTTAAACTCCCTCTAATTAAAAGACATTAGAGGAGGTTTTGGCCCCCCTCTAATTTTAGATATTAGAGGGTGTTTTGAACCCTCTCTAATTTATGAAATTAGAGGGGGTCCCTTTAAATTCAATGATTAACGTGGGTTGTACATAACCCCCTCTCAATTCGATGATTAGAGGGGGTTGTGCATAACCCTATCTAATTATACAGAAAATGAATTTAGAGGGGGTTGTGCATAACCTCCTCTAAATAACCCCTTATAATCTGCTATTTTTTTGTAGGAGAGGGCTAGACATGAACGGTTTGAGATTTTGAAGGTGCTCTTTCAGAGCAATCTTGGAGAGGGTGCCCCAGCTGGGCTTCACATAGTCAAGCTCATTGGCTATGTAGAGACCGTATAAATCCATTTGTTGTTGACCACCCGTTTACCTGCCGGAAGGGGGACCAGACCCCAAGTATGATTGTCGTCCAGAGCCTGCAATTCATCCCACATCGCTTGAAGCCACCCAGGATGAGATTTGACATCGCCAATCGTGCGAGGAATAAATATCATCTCCAAAGCGGAAAGACCTCTGTATAAGGATGTGTAAAGAGGAGTATTCTGGAAAGAACGAGTATCTTTTCGCAATGCAATAGACAAGTCGTTTGGTGCCAGAGCAGGAGCGGCGAACGAAGCTGGGGAGATGGTGTTCTCGGTCTGGACGGGGGACACATCCGACGGGCGATGAGAGTAGACAGTTCCAAACCGGTGATCAGTAAAGTGGGACACCAGAGACAAATGTGGGTGGATGATGAGAGGAAGGCAATCATCGATGGTGGGATCTGGATGGGAAGAGGGAGGAGAGAAAGGAGAGACCTCAACAAAAGATACATCATCAGATATGATATACCGCTGTAAGTCTGGAGAGAAACATCAGTATCCATGCCGAGTGCGGAAATATCCGAGGAATATGTAATGGAGGGATTTGGGAGAAAGCTTGGAGAGGTTGGGACGAGTGTTACAGACATAACATAGACACCCAAACACACGAAGTGAGAGTGGGTGAGGAGGGCGGGAGGAGAATAAAGTTCGAAAATGAGTCTCCCCCTAAAGGATAGAAGAAGGAAGGCGATTGATGAGGTATGTAGCAGTAAGGATGACATCCGCCCAAAAATGAAGAGGCACCTGCATGTGGAATAAGACGGCACGAGCAGTCTCCAGAATATGACGATGTTTACGCTCAATCATTTCATTTTGTTGAGGTATATCGGGGTAGGATGTCTGATGAATGATGCCTTTATCCATGAGAAACTGTTATAAGTAGATAAATATTCTCGTCCATTGTCGGAGTGGAGACATTTAATGGAGGTGGAGAACAGAGTATGAATTTCATGATAAAAGGTCTGAAAAGTAGAAAACACTTCAGACCGATCACGAAGAAGGTAAAACCATGTCATACGTGAGTAGTCATCAATAAGGGATACATAATAACTGTACCCTGACTGGCTAGGAACCCTTCAAGGACCCCATACATCAGAATAAACAAGGTCGAAAGGATTTGCGGCACGCGTTTCTAGTCAAAGAACATATGTCACTCGATGATGTTTAACAAACTTGCAGGATTCACAATGGAAGGAAATGTGTGGACTGAATTGGGGGAAAATTTTATGTAAGTCGGAAGCTGGTGGATGACCAAGGCGAAAATGTTTATCGAGGGCACGCGCAGAGGTGGATGAGCAAGCAAGGGATGGTGGGTTATCGAACATGTACACCCCATCCCTAAGATGGCTTCGACCAAGTTTCCGATTCGTCGACCGCTCCTGAAAAACAACACCAGAAGATGTAAAAGTAGCAACACAATTTAAGTCTTTGGTGAGTTTGCTGATGGAGATAAGATTAAACGGACTGTGAGGAACATGAGCTACTAAAGCCAGACGAATAGATGAGGTCAATGAGCGTGTGCCAAATCCCAGAATGGCGATTGTCGATCCATTAGCAACAGTAATTGTAGAGACACCAGTATACGGATGATAGGTAGTGAACATACTAGAATCCCCTATGAGATGTTCAGACGCACCAGAGTCAAGCATCCAAGATGTCGGTTAATGAGATATACATGCGGTAGGGCCATCAATCTTGTTGGAGTCTGCATCCCACATCGAACTTGAGGTCCGGTGTGGTCTTTATTATTTGTTATAAATACACCCCAAGGGCTCCTTTGGAGAGACATCTTGAGGGTTCGGTTCCTCTCATTTTTCTCTTCTACATGGTATCAAAGGGGGTTTTTTGAAACCCAATCCCTCCCTCCCTATTTTTTTCCCCTTTAGGGTTTCCCCGTTCGGGGGGCAGCGGCCTCAAGGCCCCGTAGGGTTACCGCCGCCGCCCCTCCGCCTCTGCCCCACGCCGCTCCTGCCGGTCCTCCCTTCCGGCAGCTCTCCTGCTCCCGCGGCTCCCCGACGGCCCTCCGCCTCGTGTCCCGCCTCTGCCCTGCGCGGCTCCCCGACAGCTCTCCCTACTGACGCGGCAGCCTCCCGCGCGGCAGCCTTCTGCTCCGGCTCTGTCCGGCGACGCTTCTGCCTGGCGCGGCTCCGTCACGGCGGCCCTTCCTTCGCGCCACAGCGCCCTCGCCCCGACGCCTCGCCCTCGGCGCGCCTCGCCCCGACTCCCGGCGGCACTCCGTCATGGCGACCCTCCCGTCGGCGCTCCTCCTCAGCGGTTCTCGACGGCCTTCCCTGGCGGTTGCTCCTCCTCCCGGCGCTTCTGCTTCTCCAGCGGCGCCCGCCTCCTGCGTTTTTTTTTTCCGGCCGTGCCTCCCGGCGGCGCTCCTACAACCCGCGCCTCCCGCTGCTCCCGCGCGCTCGCGGCTCGCGGCTCCCGGCAGATCTCCCTCCAGTCCGGCGACCCCTCTCCGGCGACGTCTCCCGTCCCGCGGCGTCTCCCGTCCCGCGGCGCTCCTCCTGTCCAGCGGCCCTCCGTGCGCCTCCCGGCCGGCCCTCCGCGCGCCCTCCCGGCCCTTCCCGGATTTTTCGGCCAGATCCGGCGATTCCCGGCCGGATCCGGACCGCTCCGGCCGGATCCGGTGATTTCCGGCCAGATCCGGACAGCTCCGGCCGGCTACGGCCTGATACAGGCTACTCCGGCCAGATCTGGCGATTTTCGGCCAGATCCGGCCAGATCCGGCCAGATCCGGCGATATCCGTACTGTTCTGGGCAGATCCGGGCAGATCCGGACTGTTCCGGCCAGCAACCGGCCTCCACCCGTGCCGGCCGCTCCACGCCGGTGGCCTCCTCCGGCTTCCAGCGCCGCCTCCCGGCCTCCTGCACCCTTGCCGGCCTCCTCCTGCGGCATCCCCGCCTCGCCGGCATCTCCCGGCACCTCCCGGCAGCCGCATCTCTGTCTGCCAGCACGTCCATTCGCTAGCGCAACAACTCGACCACCTAGGATTCGAGCCCCGTTGGCGCCGCCAGATCCCGCAACACTTCTGCGGAATCCCCGCCTCCCGTCGCCGGCCCCGCAAGTGCCGTTTTCCCGGTGCTAGTTTGGATTTCCCGGCGTTTCATCGACCGACCCCACTAGTGCGGCATTCCTGGCGTTCCGTCAACTGGCCGGTCTGCGTGGTCATCTGCTGCGCCCGCAACATCTTCCATCCATCATCCTGCGGGGGAGCTTCGATCGTGAGGGGGAGCAGCAACTTTTGCAGCTTTCTTTTTATTTCGTCATGTTTTGTCATCAAGCTGGGTATGTCCAGCTTGAGGGGGAGTGTTAGCGTCTGTTTTATTGTTTTTTTTTCATTATGTGTCCAAGCTAGGTTCACCTAGCTTGAGGGGGAGTGTTGGAGTTTGCATCCCACATCGAACTTGAGGTCCGGTGTGGTCTTTATTATTTGTTATAAATACACCCCAAGGACTCCTTTGGAGAGACATTTTGGGGGTTCGGTTCCTCTCATTTTTCTCTTCTACAAGTTTGAACAATGGTGGCTGGAGAAGAGGAAGGTGGCAAAGCAACCCGATAAGATTGTATAAATGTAATCTCTTCATTTGTGAGTGCCAGTTTGTAATGGGTATTGGATGATGGTAAGGATAATGACATGCCTGGGTATGCAGAGTGCGCCAGGGAAGGGGGGCCGCCTTGTGGGAGGACCGGTGACGGAGCACAGGACAACCACTCAGGCGGGTGCACAGACGCAGAGATGAAGCGTGGGACTGCCGTGCGGAAAGAACGACAACTGAGGCGAGGAGGTGGCCTTGCAGGAGAGCCGACGACTAGAGGTGGTGTTGGAGGGCCGCAGGCGGAAGAGCAAACCATTAAGGAGTCGGTGGGCGCTTAGGGTGGCGGGCCGATCAAGGGGACATTGGGAAATCTACTGAGGCGGAGATGGAGCCGTCAGAGGGCCGTCGCGCGGGAGGCATGCCGCTGGAGATGGGAATACCACAGGAGGCGTTGTTGGCTGGGAGAGCAGCGCGTGCACGAGGTGCCTGATTGGAGTGCAGTTGCGCGCAGTGCCGATGGTGACGTGCAAGAGGTGCTCGTTGGGAAGTCTGCTCGCAGGGAGCGAACGAGGGGGGGGAGGGGGGGTCGGTGTTGCTAGATTCGTCGTTGTGACGATGGCCGATGAGGATTGACGGTGAAGGCCAGGCGGCTGCTGCTATCCAGGAGGGGGTAGGACGTCCGCACAGGAGGGAGGCGGGGTCGGGAAGCTGCATTGGGAGGCGGGTCG
Organism: Viscum album; assembly: GCA_963277665.1. Lineage (NCBI taxonomy): Eukaryota > Viridiplantae > Streptophyta > Magnoliopsida > Santalales > Viscaceae > Viscum > Viscum album. Next base: position 1,488,646,409 of record OY728125.1, on the reverse strand, counting down.
GGATAGGGAAGCGGGGCGGGGAAAGTGCCGCCGGGTGGGAGTCGCGTGCATGGAGGAGTCGTGCGCAGCGGGGGCGACGAGCAAGGAAGGGGGTGTGACGTTGGGAGAGCCACAGGGAAGCGGGCCTGGGAAACTATTGATGGACGGGGCCAGGAGATCACCGCAGGAGGCGGGCCGGATGACCCTCACAGGAGGCGAGGTCGGGATTCATCGAGGGAGGTGGGGGTTGGGAAGCCACAAGGGAGGCGGGGGCCAGGAGTAGCCAAGGGAGGTGAGGTTGGGAGACATCGAGGAGGGTGGGACGGGACGTCGCACAGGGAGGTGGGCCGAGAAGCGCCGAGGAGGGTGGGCCGGGATAACCCACAGGAAGGCGGAGGGAGGAAAAATTATTGGGAATTTCCCTTTGATACCATATAGGCGGTGAATTCCCCTTGCCTCAAGGTGAAGTGGAGATATTCTTTTATAGATGGATTAAAAGGATTACAAGGTGGAGTAATCCGATGTGGGACTCGGAAATACCCTTTACTTGGAAATACAATTAATCGGGTTCAACAGGCTACATTGAGCGCTAGGTTTTAGGGTTTAAACTCCCCGAAGAACTAAACACCGACCTCATTTTGGCATCACTCCCTTAGAGTTTCTCGAACTTTGTTGTGAATTTTAATATAAACAACATTGAGAAGTCTCTACCAGATCTTCTTACCTTTCGCTAAGTAGATAAGGATATGAAGCGTGAAAAAACTTCTGTCCTTATGGTGACTAAACAGAAAGAGAAAGCGAAGAGCTTTAAGCCCAAAACTTCTTCGCACCCTTTCAAGAAAAGGAAAATCAAGGGGTAAGAAAGAGAATAAAATGTTGTCTGTTTCGCATGTGACAAGAAGGATCACTGGAAGAAAAACAACACCCAGCCAAAGAAGCAAGGAGAAGCTTCAAGTCTATTTTTTATCGAGTGCAATTATCTGTTTATAGAAATTGAGTATTAGATACACTTTGTGGTGCTCACATATGTATTCAAATACAGAAATCAAGTAGATTCAGAAAGATTGATCGAGTGGAGGTAGATCCACGAGCAGCCAACAGAGCTAAACTTGCTGCTGTAGCTATCGGGGACTACCACCTCACGCTGCCGGCGAAAATGATCTTGATTTTAAAGGGTTGTTATTATGTGCCTTAAGTTACCAAAAATATTATTTCTGTTTTCAGACTAGATACAGATGAATTTATTTTCAAATTTGGGAATAAATGTTGCTTATTTTATAAAGATAACATTTGTTATGGTAAGACACATTTAAATAATGGTCTTTATGTGTTAGATTACAAAAACCAAGTAATGACAATCGATAACGAAGTTACTTCACATGACTCATAACACACCCAACTTTTGCATCACTAGCTAGGTTATGTAAACGAAAAATGCTTGACTAAATTACATCAAGATGGATATTTAGATTATTTTGAACTAAAACCACTTGGTGTGTGTCATACATGTTTACAAGGGAAAATGATTAGAGCTCCATTTAGTGGGAAAAATGAAAGGGTTAAAGAGCTTCTTGAATTAGTTCACGGTGATGTGTGGACTATTTCTTATTGAAGCAAGGGGTGAGTACTCATACTTAATGACTTTTACTAATGATTTTAGTGGATATGGATATGTCTACTTAATGAGGCATAAGTCAGATTTTTTTGATAAATTCAAGGAATACAAGAAAGAAGTTGAGAACGATCTTGGTAAGAAGATTAAGAAACTCCGCTCAGACCGTGATGAAAAATATCTTAATCAAGACTTCATTGATTATTTATGGGAGTTGAGGATATTATCTCAACTCACTCTTTATACGCCTCAGTGGAATGGTGTAAGCGAAATGAGTAACCGCACCCTGTCGGACATGTGAGATTAATGATGAGTCATGTGAGTCTTCCATAATCCTTTTGGAGATACGTTTTACAAACAACACCATATGTACTAAATAGTGCCAACTAAAGCAATAGACGGTATACCATACCAATTAGGGAATGAAAAGATACCCATGTTGTCTTACTTACATGTGTGGGGCTGCGAAACATTTGTTAAGGCCTCTTCAGGCAAGAAGCTTGCACCCCGAGGCACAAAGTGTATCTTTATAGGACATCGCAAAGGAACAAAGGGATATCACCTATACAATCCTTCAAACAAAAAGGTTGTGGTTGACAAACGTCCCACATTTCTTGAGGAGGATCTTATCTCTCAAAGAGATAGTGAAAGCGAGATAGACTTCAATGAAGTCCATACACAAGATACACAAGAGTTGACACAAGAACAAATTCCGCAAAGCCCTGTGGAAGAACTTGTTCCAGCGACACAATTACTGTGTAGGAGTACTAGAGAGGTTAGAGAATCAGAACGGTATGGTTTTCTAGTCACCGAGGATAGTGACTCATTATTAGTTGATAATAATGATTCTCTAACCCTCAAGGAAAAAGGTGGGTTGAGAACGAATCTAACTGTCCATTTTAAACTTAATAAACTTATTTTCATTATATAAATTTATTTATGACTTTTGAGACCATTTGGATGAGTTTATGATATTTATAATATTTTATTTAAAGAAAACAAAGATGTCACATTCATATTTTTAATAACTATATTATTTTTAACATGGTGTTAATTCAAAAGATATTTTCGACTATGAATATTCTTTTGAAAGCTAAAAGATTTATCTATATTATGGTATTTTATTTTTAATTTTCAACGAAGAAATAATTACCTTAAATAATCATGAAACAATGATGCAATAATTATTGTATTAATGAAACAATCAAATAAATGATATTAAAAATATTAAAATAAGTGTAATTTGAAATAATTATGGTGCTCCACGAATTTTCTGGATGATTATGACATATTAGGGGTGTATTAAATGTTTTGGTTCGAAGTTATCTTGTTGTCTTGTTTTTCTTAAGGTCAAAGTAATGAATAGTGTTAAAATTGATACTAATGATATTTTATCAAAATAATATTTTATTAAATTATTTAAAAATCATGAAAAAAAACTTTAAAAATAAAAAGTGATTATGATTTGGTCCAAAATTTTGCAAACTATTCATTTATGGTCCAATTGACATTTTATAATTAAAAATTGCCATCTTTTAATATTAAATAAATCATTACCATAATTAAAATTAAAATAGGTTAACTAAGGTCAATCAAAATGATAAGCTTTAAAATAAAACCAAAACATATCAAAATTTTATTGGATGATGAGATTACAACTTTATATCACTTATATTCGATTACATGGCCACTTGGTGGTATTTGAATAGAAAATGAATTTATTATAATTTAATATTTGAGCATTTTTAAGGGTGTTCCTCACCTAAATTATAAAAGGGCACCCCTTCATTTTATTTCACCACCTTGATCCTTCTAACTTGACCAACCTCTGTCCATTTTTCTTCTCAACATCCTAGTTAAGTTCTCGAGGTTATGATCCTTCCAAAAGGCCAACCCTAGATCCCTTAAGAAAGATTAAAGGAAGTTCGCCGAAGAAGAGGTAATCGTCTTTATTGACCTTTTCAAGTTTGATTCTTGTTCCACTTACTCTTCATGTGTTGTTTCCATACCGAAGTAATAACTCCAGTATCATTTATATACTGAGATGTTATTATGATTATGGGACAACTATATTCCATCTTTTATCTATGAAAAACGAAAGCATCGTGCGTGCGTACATACGATTTACCTTCTCCATGTCGTGGTGTAATTTGTTTTCATCTCCACTTTACTTAATGATGAATATAATAGATATATATGATAAGTATGAGATGATATTGATTTTGGAAAAAAATTAATATAGCATCCACTCCCTTACCCTTTAATCATTAAGTGAATGATACCGTCACTCGTGCGTACGTATGACCTGCCGTCTCCACGACGCTATGCGATTCATTTTCTATGTTCACCATTAAAGAATGATTTTAAAAATGTATATAATGAATAAATATGATATTTATGACCTTAATATCATTCTGGTGATGATGTAACTATATCCTATTCACAAGAATTAGGACCTACATGACAAAACATGTATAGGAAAATAAAGCAGTTAACACCTGAAACAAGGGTAGTAACGAAATATTATTAACGGGTGATAAAATGATATAAGAGGATCATATATGATATCATAAATATAAATATGATTTTGGTATGAGTTAATAAAATGTTTAAAACCACTATACAAGAGATTAAAGCAAGTACAACCAAAAGAGAGTGAGATAAAAGATTTTTGTTTCACTCTTATTTTAGCGGGACACATGCTTTATTCAGCACTTATTTCTTTTTGTGTGGTGTATATACTGCCCTTTTGAAATGTTATATCATGAATTTATTTATTTTCATGATATTTTTTTTAGACATACAATTCAACTGGTTACAAAGTTATAAGGATTTTGTCTCAATTTATAGTCTATTGAGACTTATTTGTTATTATGTACCAATTTACTTTTATGTGGTGTATATAGCGCCCATTGATTTGTTTATGATCATTCATTGAAGATTTTATTAAATATCCATATTTCTTGTGTCATGGATATGATTATTGCCTATGTCATGTACCATTTTTACATACTGCGTTTACTTTGAAAGTTATTTGATTAATCGAGGAAATAATGTTAAATCTGTATCTTTTACTCAATACAGATATTTGTTGATAAGACATTGATTCATGAATTAAATAGATCATTTTGATATATGAGGAATGCTTTGGATATGCATACATGAGTGGGGTTCAGTTATAGATAGCCTCTTGATGCATCAGTAGTCTCATGAGATGACAAATTTGGCCAAATTAAATGGGTTTCTACCCATAAAGATTAAACTGTCTTGTGAAAGATCTTGATGGTGAAGGTACCATGATGTCTGAGATCATGACGTCCAATAATTAAATATTTCCCTTGTCAACATTTCAGTCATTATTATCCATGAGATTTTCACTATAACATTATCTGTGGATTCAGACTGTGTTCAAGTTATTGATTAAATGACATTTGTTTACAATAATTTACATTGCCATAATGATTATGCTTTATCCTCTCATGATTGATTTTTTTTGATTAAATGACATGTATAGTTATATATACCTTGCCATATTGTTTATGATACATTTATTATTGATTCATGAAAGATTCTGTTGTATTTAACTCTTACTGAGCATTTGAGTTCACCTTTTTATTTGTTATCTTTTTTCTTGGATATGAAAATGAAATGTTTGAATGAGTTCAAAGATGCAAATTACTTTCTTTTGTTTTATTTTATTACTGTAGAAAGGAAAACTCCTTACCGTGTTGACAGATGGGACGTGGACGACCCTCCACACGGCCACGACCACGAGTGCTCGAGGAGCGGCCACCGCCAAGACCGATGAGAGTTGAGTGGTTGATGATGGGGGTAGTCGGGGGAAGAGCCCATTGGGCCTTGCCCAGACGATGATAGACCTGTGGTATATCCAGCGTAGAAGGGCTGGTGAGCATCTCGGTAGCCATCCTGACATACTCAGGGGCGAGGCCATTGAGAAGATTGGAGATACAAAGTTGGTCCCTCTGGGTCTGAGCGGCCGTCGGTGTCTGGGGTACAGGTCACAACTCTTGCAACTCATCGCGAAGACCTTTCCATTCCATGAAATAGGCCGTGAAGGGCCGATCCTGCTGGCGAAGGAGTGACAATCGCTGAAGAATATCGGAGACCCGGGCCAAATTGTTGGTCTCAGAATACATGATGTGCAAGGAATCCCAGAGTTCCTTGATGGTATTCGCGGTCCGGGTGACATCCTTCACTGAGTGATCCATGGAGTTGACCAGCAAGGCGAAGATCTTGCTATCCGCAAGCTTCCATGGACGGTAGTCGGGATCAGTCGATACCGGTGGAGGATCCTTTAGGTGAGAATCCAGGTCCATTCCTGTCAGGGACATCAATACAGTTTTCCGCCAGATGGAGAAGTTGGTGGCGTCGAGCCGCTCATCGACGAGGCGGGTGGAGGTGGTGATCATCTGGGGCAGAGCCGAAGAGGCTGCCATGGAGGCGTGTGACAACCACCGAAGAGGTCAGGAGTAGCGGGATGCCACGATGCGTGGCCGGTAGAAGGCGGGGTTGGTGGAAGCCGAGAAGCTGCAGTTGCGGGCAGCGTGTGGAGCCGCGAGGTGCAGTGGACAACGGGAGGGGCACTGTGATTCTGTGCAAGCCGTGCGCATGAAGAGCCGGGAGGATGCCGGGACGCCGCCTGGAAGGGAGGGCCGATCTTTCCAGAGGATACCGTAGGGAGGGGCGTAGTCGGTGGAAACAGGGAGGCTGTTGAGAGAGAAGCTGGACCGGGGCAGTGGTTCGCCTGGAGTGAGCCGCGACTGGACAAAAGTGACCGCGGGGATGGATGCGCCGGGAGGGGCCGGTGTGGAAGGCAGGGGACCAGGAGTTCGCTGAGGGCGGGGCTGATCGTGCCTGGACAGGGAGGGCGGGTGTCACGTCGGGAGGGACTCCGCAGGAGGACGCTGGGATGCCGCCTGGAGACCCGGGAGAATATCGGGATGCCGCCCGGAGAGGAGGGCAGGTCCGTCGTTGCCGGGATCGTCGGGAGAGAAACCGTGAAGGAGCCGCGAGGAAGGGCCGCGGGGCGCGCAGAGGCGGAGGGCGGGGTTGCGTTGCAAGGGAGGGGAGCCGTGAGTCGCCGGAGGGGCGCAGGGAGGCGTCGCGATGGAGGGGCGACGCTGGGTCGACGCCAGAGGGAGCCGCAGGAGAGAGCCGTCGGGGATGGGAGCCGTCGGGATGGGAGGCCGCGTAGGGCAGAGCCGGAGGGGAGGTGGGGTGGCCACGTAGGGCAGACCCGAGAGAGGAAAAAAAAATCTAGAGGGAGGGTTCGGGATTATGTTCCCTCTGATACCATGTAGAAAAGAAAACTCCTTACCTCAAGGTGAGGCAGAGGCCTACTTTTATAGATTGAGAATAGAAACTACATACAGGAGTATTCCGATGTGAGACTCGGAAATACCCAGAATAATAGAAAATAGGGTTTAACAATTACCAATGTAATAAGGGTACCATGTATGTATGTAGTTATTCGAGACTACTAAACTATTCGGTTATTTGAGATTTGAATCTTGTATTTATGTCAATGTAATAAGTAAGACATTGGCTTCGGGCCACTAGGGCCGGGGTCTTTACATTTTTACACAATTCATTTCAAAAGTTGAAAAGCCAACCTTTTCACAGTTTGCAAAACATACCAATAAGCCCGGTTTTCAAAGCATTTCCATAGACATTCTAAATATATATTTTAAAGATAATCAATATGCAAAACTTGCCCCTAGGTTCACATCAATTTTAGGTCAGTGAGGATCCTTGTACAATTCATGTGGTCGGTAGGCCACCTGGTGTGCACATTACCTTAGCAGAACAAGTCTAGGGGGTAAAAGTTCACTCCCGAGAGTGGCTCATTGCCACAACTTCGACAACATGGTTCACACATTACCTGAGCAGAACAGGTCTAGGGGGAAAGAGTTCATCCCCGAGGATGTGGTCTATTGTCCCATCGTTGATCAAAATCGGGTTTACCATATCAAAATTTTTCTATAAAACGGTTGGCTTTCCATGTTTTGAAATGAATTGTGTAAAAACTCTACCAAGGGAGGAGTCCATTTTCATAAACGTTACCAAAACCACCACCTTTTACAAGTAACATCTTTAAATCCATTTCAAAATATATTTTCCGGATTAAACCATAAACCATGCTTTCCAACCATTTAGAACCCAATTTTAAAGAGTAAGCAAGAAAGTTCCACAAGATAAAGCTAATTTATGAAACCACCTACCTTGAAACACTTGGAATAACAACCCCCACGTGGAACCCACAAGCCAAGAAAAACCGAAGATCCTAGGAATTGTGGAAAGAACCTAAATCATGTAGTCTCAATCAAGAATCTCCAAAGTACTAACTCCTAGAACAAATGAAACAAAAGGAAACACTTACCACCACAAGTCTCGAACAACGCACTAAGAGGAATCGAGATCCGGACAAAAACCCTTCAATACCATAATAGATCTAGAAGGGATCACAGTTTTGATCAGCACTAGAACCGCCAAGGGTTGATACTCCAACTTCGGGGATGAAGCCATGAGTTTGAGGGCTGGAAGTGCTCTTGAAGAAGCCCTGGAGTCGCCCAAGGTTCCGGAGGAAAGTTCGAGAGAAGGCTGGGTTCGAGGGTCTCAAGAATTTATAGGGAAAACTAGTAAACATAACACCATGGCGCAAGCCGTGGTAAGGTAAGGGACTACACCATAACAAAGTTTGGTCAAAGCGTTCCTGGAATCCATGCCATGGTCAGCAGTGTGATCCTATAAACCAGGGAAAAGGGACCATGCTGCAAGGGAATAACTGCGTCGCAGCATTTCGAACCTAAGAAGAAGGCTACGCCGCAGCCTAGCTCCATGATGTAGTGACCCTGAAACTGGTAGAACTTCCAGGTCCCACTTTTCAAGACTCTGCACCATAGCCCACACTTCACGCCACAACTATGCTAAAAAAGGCAGAATCGCCAAAACCGACCACTACGCCACAGCGTCCCAACCACACCATGGTCATTGTCTCCACGGCGCAAGACAAGCACCATGCTGTAGAATTCGGTTCCACTTGACCAACACCTCAAGGCACACCTCCGACCCATCCTAGAAAACTAAAACACCAGAAATAGGCAGAGATCGAAAAAAGAAGAAAACAAAACATGAAGATGGCTGTACCTGAAAACAATATCAGGACTATTTAATCACATACTAGGTTTCATTTGATGACAGTTCTGGAAATTTGATTATTTAATCTAAAAATACTTTATTCAAATTCTGATCTTGATTTGGTTTTAAATGTTTAATTTGGAAATACAATTTGATACATATTGTTCGGAGGTTTTGAATTGAATCGATAAATCATTTTTAAATTTTCACTTTTGTAATTTGTATTTTTATATGAACTGATTGCTATTAAAATGCGATTTTAGTGCGGAAATTGCAGGCACAGTTTGTTACACGTGAGCTGCACTATTAATGGAAGTTTGGATTTATATTTTTGCTGATGGGATTTTCATTTTTTAGGGGGCCTGTTTTGAAAGTCCACTGGACTTGAGGGAATGGCCAGCCTGCTTCATCATCCACAGTTGATCGATCATCTCTTGAATCTAGTCCGTCGCCACTTTCGCTATGTGAAGAGACACTTCAGGTGGTTGTATGGAATTCGGAAAAGCAAGTTGTCTTCAAGAGGGAAACACCCAGAACCCTAGCTAGTCATCTGGGAGACTCCATCTGGAGATCTGGTGTGTCGCTGCTGATTCGCTGCTCCTTGAGGTTGTTGTGTTGAAGTATGCTGCACGCTTCCATTGGGTCTCGGCGCTGAAGTCTAGATGCTCGAGTACCTAGAGAAATGAATTCGAGCAGGTTGGTAGGTTCAGTCGGATATCTACTTCCTTGTGGATCCAGTTGCTGATGGCTAATGTGGCTGCAGCTCGAAGATTTGGAAAATTGAAAGTTGTTAGTGTCTTTAGAGCTCAGTCGTGTACTGCTGCTCAAATGTTGGGTCGATGATCTGGGATCCCATGACTAGGACTGGTGTTCATGGTGGTTCATACCGAGATTCTCAAGGATTCAGAACTAGAGATCACGGGTTCGATGCTTCTTACGTGATGATGGAAAGTTTGCACTGGTGGTTAACTGCAGCAAGCCAGGTTTGAATAAGGTTTTTTTGTTGGTATTTTCTTGGCTGGTTCTAGTTTTGTTCAAGGATTTGTGATCTGAAGTTTGCTGATTCAAGATGATTCAGTACCTGGGCTTAGGAGCTTTATGATGGAACACAACCCTGCCTTAGTTGACCTTATATATCACTTAAATATCCTCAATATGTCAACGTTTTGATTGTAGTTTACTTCCATTTCTCTGAGAGAAGACAAGTAACTAGAGAAGATTGAGTGGAGTTGAGCTAGTAGCCTAAGATGAATCAAGTTCAATAATGGCTCCTGTTGTGATGTGTTATTATTGCTATGAGTTCTATATGTTCAATTGACTTCCTGTGTGATTTGTGTATGAGGTAAATTCCTCTTGAGCTATACACATTTTGGTTTCTTGCTGCCGATCTCTCTTGAGATGTATTTTCTGGACAGTGATGATTATTGTTGTTTGGAATTAATGCAGTTGATCACATCCTTAATCATTTCGTGCCCTCTATCTATTAGATTCATATATGATGGAATGGATTTAGTTAATGATGGAGAGATAAAATAGTCTTAAACCTACTGTTTAAATTTCAGTTTCTCCATCGCGTGACATGAGCACAATGAGTTTTAGATTGAATCTTTTTGTTCGGTGATTGTTAAATGATTAGATTAGATCTCTTTAGAATGGGTTCATTCACTGCAATTGCGGTGAGGAATTCTCACCATTTGGCATGGTGAGATGTGTGGTTTATGATCATGGACCATGCATTCGAGGGAATTTCATGGAGGAATTTAGTTTTAAGCAATGATCAAATGATTACATGATAATCGGGCTTGGTCTGGTCACTTTTAACTATGTGTCTTACATTCATTGTGTTTTTTCATGTCATTCACCTTAATACATATTATATATTATTTTTTATGATACAATCTCCCACAACATAATTTTAATTCTCTCTTTATTGTACCTTTGATAAATAATAATAGTATAAATAGAAGAATTGTGTTGGTGAATGTACTCACGTAGGGTGACCCTAGGTTAATATCACTACAGTGCATACTTGAGTAATAAATAAATATTAAATAGGGAATAAGTGATTAAAAACTCGTTTCATTGTTGTGACTTCTAGATGGTGATAGTTACTTTATTGGGGCATGTTATCACAAATGAAGAGATATATATGGATCCTTCAATGAATAAGGTGATCAGTGAATGAATCAAACTAGTAACATTGACATAGATTCGTAGTTTCCTCAAATTAGTTGGGTACTATCAACAGTTTGTGAGAAATTTTTCATGAATGTCACGCCCATCAATCAAGTTAACTTGGAAATGAGTATTTTTGTTTGAATAGGTGAACGTGAAAGAGGTTCAAGGAGTTAAAAAAGGTAGTCACAACACCTGTATTCACACTGTCCTGAGTGGAGAAACATTTCTGACATACAATTATGCTTTAAAGAAAGGCTTGAGTTGTGTATCAATAAATAAGCAATTTTCAGACTTAGGCTCAAGTTTATCCGAAGTCAAACATTCTACTCAAGCTTCACAACCCCAAATATTTACACAAGACAAATTGGCATGATACCATATCTCATATGGTGTATTTATGATTGATTTAGATGTTTAGCAGGAATGAAACAATCTCCAAAGCGTAACCCAAAAATGATATAGGAAGGTCACATAAACTCATCATCGATCGAACCATTTCTAACAAGGTAAAATTCCTCCTTTCAGATATATCATTCCATTGTGATGTTTCGGGAGGAGTGAGTTTTGAAACAATTTCACAACCTCTCAAATGAGCTATGAATTCCTATCTCAAGTATTCACCACCCCAGATCGATTAGAGGATTTCAATACTTTTTCCTAGTTGATTATGTACTTCATTCTGAAACTCTTTGAACTTTTCAAAAGTTTCATGCTTGTGTTTGATCAGATTCACATACCCATACCGTCTAAAGTCATCATTAAAAGTAATAAAGTACATAAAACCACCAATTGATTGAGAACTCATTGGTCCACATACATCACTATGTATGAGATCCAATAGTCCACTAGTTTTTTAACCTTTTCTCCCAAAAGGCGACTGTCATTTTTCTCAATAAACAAGATTCACATGTATCAAATGATTCATAATCAAATGAGTTCAACAATTCATCTCTATGGAGTCTTTGAATGTGTTTATTTATATGTCCAAAGCAACAATACCAAAGGTAGGTGGGATTAGAATCAACACCAACCTTCTTATTTTGAATGTTATAAACAAGATTATCCATATCCAAAAAATATAAACTGTTCATTATATTCCCAATGCCATAAAACATTTCATTCTTATATATAAAACAACTTTTATTCTTAATAATGAATGAAAATGTCATCATGTCCAAACATGATACAGAAATAAAATTCCTGTTTATGGTGAGAACATAATAACTATTTTTTAATTATAGGATCAATCCACTTGGTAAAATCAGATCATAAGTGCCAACCTCTAATGCATCAACTATTTCTCCATTACCGACACGAAGATCTACTTCACCCTTCATCAATTCTGTCTCTCGGAGTTTGTGTTTGTCAGCACAAATTTGTGATGCACACTTGGTATCTAATACCCATGAGTCAAAGTACACGAAATCGATTTCTACAACATTAACATTTAGGTACCCTGAATATTTCTCCTTGAGAACAATTCTCTATCCTAGATACTAATCATTAATTGTTTTATAGTTCACACCTATTAATGATCTCAATATGATTAGTGTGAAGTATTCCATAATCTAAAATGAAGACATATTAGTAGGTGAGTGTCAGGTATTATATCTTATAATTAAGGTCTTTAAATGAAAGTTCCCCCACAAAAATGATAACCCCATACATTATCCATTTAGTGAGCCAAGATCCATATTTTACTAAGTAATTAGTTCATTAGGGTGTTCATCTCACAACTTAGTTATCTAGGTAGAGAATCATACCAATCAAAATAGTTGTGACCCTTTGATAGTTGAGTAGATAACCACTTATCCAAATCCATCATATGGATTCACTCAACTCTATTCCTTTGGTATACTAACCATTAGGGATTCCCAGTCAGTGTAACCTAAAGTAAACACCAAAAACAAGATAACTAAGGACAATCCTGGGGCACTCGACTATGACATGAAACTACCTGGTTGGATGATCTAGGTCTTGAAAAGCGTTTCTTTGGAAGGAATCTCACACTTAGTATTTGCAGGGTTTTCTCTTAAGGTCTCAACTATTTAATATACATCATATGCATATTAAATTCACAATCATTACATCTTATGTAATCTTTATCTTTTAATGTTTTATTTCCTTTTGTGTATGAATTCTTTTAACAATTTAGTTTCGGAAATCCCTATTCCAACCATCAAATTTATGCATTAACACCAAATTAATGTGTAACTCTTTACACAACCCACAAGTATGTGTTAATCACCCAAAAATAGAAGTCAAGTATATTCATACATATCCAAATGCATAATATGTATAAGGTATATGAATGCTTCATGTGAAGACATAATGTTATATAAGATTGAAAAACTGTACATGAATAAGCCCAAGCATAGTGTTATATGAGATTGATAAAGCGTTTTATATTTCTTTATTTTATTCATGTATTTTGGGTTGCTGCATTTTCTAAATCTAAATTCCAATCTCTTTATTTTTATTAAATTCATGACCATTATTTTTGAATCTAAAAAGAACCTTTCAAAATTGCGCAACTAATTTCCCTAAACTATTTTATGACCATTGAATAGTCTAGGGCAATTAGGTTTAAATATGGAATCGAGATAAACTTGATTCGGTAATTCCCTAAAGTACATGACCATGGGAAAAGAGGGATTTCCACATTAAGGAGGGGATACCATGGCAATTAGATCTCTCTTGTCTCAACTCCAACACCACACATGAATTAAACAATTTAATTTATGAATCCAATTGCACCAGAAACCTAAATCCATAAAAACCTGGCACACCTTTCCAATTGATAATCACAACCTGATTTTCTTTTACTTCTCTCTCTCGTTCTTCAAACAAAAAAACTACTTTGTTCTTTTTTCTCAAAACCAATTTCATCTCTCTATTTTTATTTTTATTTTCCTAAAAATATTCTAAGTCATCTTTTCCCATTCTGAATGGATCGACCTCGACTTCCACTCTGATACCATTTAGAATTAGTTAGTGCAGTCTGAGTCTATAAATTTGTACTTTGATATCCTTGAGAGAAGTAACGACACTTTAGGGCGACACAAAACTCAGGGAATGGTGTTTAGTAATGTATAGTATTTTTAGGAATTTATCTTTTTCCCATTTTACAATTGGCCTTCTTGCTATGTAGTTTTAGGGACCAATTATGCACATGATTACTCAACCAGAGGAAAGAAAAAAGGAGAGCCTACCTTTGATCCCAAGATCAAAAGGACTTTGATAAAGCATAATAAAATTTCACAAAAAGAAAAGGACATCATGGAAGGAAGAGAATTAGGCCTAGAAAAAGGCCAATAATTCGGACAGAGAGCGCACCAAGAGCTCCAAGGAAGAAACTCGGGGGGTGAAAGCACTAATAAATTACAGAAGACCATCAAATGTGGGGATCAATCCAATTATACCTGTACCTATGGTTTCTATGCAACACTTTGAGATCAAGTTGATTACCATACAAATGATCACACATTCAATCCAATTCAATAGGCTACCTCATGAAGACCCCAATTCACATATTGGGAGTTTCCTGAAACCATGCAATACATTCCAGTTTAATAATGTTTCAAATGATTCTATGAGATGACACCTCTTCATATTATCATTGAAGGACAAAGAATGAGAGTGGATCCAAAGTCTTCCCCCGCACTCAATCACAACATGGGAGGATCTTGTAAGAAAATTCTTGATAAGGTTTTTCCCGCCCTAAAAATATATGGATACGTGGGTAAGTATTTTAAATTTTGATAAATTTAGTGAAGATTAATCATATAGTGAAGGAGAGATATTTAAAAGCTTTATTAGATGATTCCCTCATCATGAAATCGAAACTTGGATCCTAATTCAAACATTTTATAAAGGTTTATTGTAGGGGAATAATTCAATCGTAGATGCTATCACAAGAGGTTCACTTATGAGAAAGTAACCAAAGGAGATCCATGAGTTGTTGGATGAAATGTACAACAATAATATTCAATGGCATCTGTATGAAGGTCAAGTGTGAGGAGCACACGTAGTAGTCAATAGTTGGGTTGCCATGAAAACCCATATCTTAATACATGTTATTTAACAATTTATTACATAAAGACACACATTATACAATCCTAGAAGATAATGAAGCCTACTTTATTTGGGAAATTAGGTAAATATCATAACAACTTCAATAAAATTACAACAAAATTATTGAAACCTTTCTTAACATGCTCCTAAATTCCATAATTCTTCTAACATTTCATGAGTTAACTTGGGGACATACATAAGAAAGGGGAAAGCTATAAATCCCAGTAAGGGAATAATGAAAGAATAGAATGAGGTAAAGTAATACATGTGAGGTAATAGGCATATAAAGGTAACATAATAGGGGTGATAATCATAATCTTGATCAATGAGGCATGATATAACATGATAACATAAAGGCAACATAATAATGTAGAAACGACATAAAAGATGACATCATAAACATAAGTCAAGGATAATCATCAAGAAAATATAACATAGTGTACTTAGGATAACATCCCGTGTACCATACATGAAATATCATGAGATAAAAACATTACCCAATGCATTGGAGGACTATATAATTCCAGACCCAACTGTTACATTCATAACATGTACATGCATAAGTGTGCTACATAGATCATACAACATAAGGATGTATTTCATAAATTTTAATCTCATGATTAAAGAGTGAGAGATATATAAATTTAAGTTCCAAATCAATGAAGGATAGGTACATCTAGGTGAATACCCTTGAGTGGAAATGGGGATGAGTATTCACTACACAATTGTTTGGCATGAAAAATTGCAGGATAATCTCAACAGCACAATAGCGGCATATAAATATTCATAGAAGGGATTAATGAGAGTGAAAGAGGTCTCTAATAACTTGTAAATCATAAGGTCAGTATGAGATATGTGTAAGGATATAACCCAACATGAAAAATTGGAAATTCAAAGGCATAATATAAAGAAGGTTCTTGATTAAAGAGGAGAAGGAGATGATCCCTTACCTTCAGAGGATGCTTCTAAAAGCTTGGGAAGAGCTTCTTAAGATATTAGGGGAACATTGGAAGGGATATAGAGAGGAAAGGGAATAGTAACTTCATGATTAAAGAGTTATGAGTGAATAGTAATGAGAGTTTGGATGGGTTTATATAGAAAAAGAGAGGATAATTATTTATTAATTTCCAAACTTAGGTTTTGGACTCTATATGATAAAGTAACAAAAACCAAAAAACTTACCATGGTTTCTACCAAATAGGGTTTGTTTTCATTATTTTATAAGATAAGAACCTAACACATTAAAATAATTCCCTTGGTGATGTGGAAGCGAGTCATCTTTATAAAGAATTAATTTTAAAACCTTAAAATATAATATAGGTTTTAGAGGATTCATTAAGGTTTATAAAATTAATTAAATAACTTCAAAAACACACTATTTTAAAGGTAAAACATAGATTTTATTTTTTATACTCTTATAATATTTATTAGATCACTTTTGGGATTTTATGATGTTATAATACATATCATATAATTATACCGTATTTATTTTTTACCCAAAAATTTTCCTGTCTCAGAAAATTAATAAAAAATCACCATTGGATAATTTCAAAATGTTGATTTCAAAAATAATATTTATTCTATCAAAATAATTCTATAAATATAATAATTTACACTTTTAAATAAAAAATCCCCATTTATTGAAAAATGATGGTTTTTTCTGACAATAAGAGTTTTCCAAACCTTTTAAAAATAATATTTGACTTCATAAAATTATATTATAATTTCTATTTAATAAATATTATTTAATAATAATATTTTATTAAAATATCATTTATTTAAAAATTTCTTTAATTCATAAAGAATAGTGTCTTTATTGAAATTATACATATCCCAAAAATACAATTTGTGTTTCATCGTATCAAAATATAATTTTTATCAAACATATTATTTAATCATTATAAAAGTAAAAGTAAAAAGGAATAAATATAATTATTATTTTATTGAAATAAAGTAAAAAAATTGATACTTTTAGGGTCTAAATACATTTCCCTTTATTACACCAGCGAATGCCCTAAGGGTAAGGTGTATGATGGTGGGATTTTCTTGGGGTAGTTCAATGAACATGATTTGGGACATGATCTTGATGAGCTTTAACTTCTCTCATAAATGGCTTCGTTCGTTCTTTAGTTGTTGAATATTTACTTGAGCTTGGTCAATGGTAAATCCCAATGATGATATCACCCTCAGAAGCTCTGATAAATGGGATTTATAGGGTATAATCCTGCTGGTTGAGGTCATCACTTCCTTTGTCTGTGTAAAATGGAATTTATCATAACCTGTAATATACTAATCTTAATGGTCACTTTACAATGGCTATATTATCCACATTTGTGATTCTTAACAGTATTTTAAATTTTATAAACCATATCATGGTCCAAAATAACCATAGTGAAAGTTCTTTCGATATCTTCATTTCTTAAAAAAGCATTTATTCATTCAAAAAAAGAATTTCATTTATAAATGTTTGGGTCATTAAAGTTTCTACCAAGATAAATTCTATGTCAAAGAAACTTGATACTATTCTAGCCAATCAAAATCCCAAGGTATATATTGTGAAGACATTAATTATTTAGATTATAATCGATAAAATTATGTGCAGGGATGGAGGCCACAAAAACCACAAAAAAACCAAGGCCAAGGATTTCAGTTAAGGAAATAAAGTTTTCAACCTCAACACCAAGGGCTATCATTGACGAGTCAAGTCCATAACTTAGAAGAGACATTGGACACATTTATGACTAAAACCGAGGCTGTTGTTATGGAAATTTTGGAATAATCAATTAACTAAAAGTTTTTACTATGAAATATGGAGATTTAAGTTGGTTAAATCACTGAGAAACTTCAAGAGAGGTGAAGAGGAGCTCTGATGGGATGCCCCAAAGTGCACCCCCATATTGATCTCAAATCCATCACCTTGAGAAGTGGAAAGAAAACCTAAGATGGTGCTGTAAAAGTTATGAGAGAAGATAAAAAACAAGTAGTGGAAGTAAGGGAAGAAAATAACAGATATGCCGAGGAATTCATTCAAGAAGAAGCACCACCACCATACCAACCGACACCACCATTTCTGGATCAGGTAAGGTAGGTAAAGATTGATGAAAAAAGAGAAAATTTCTTAGATATGTTCAAAAAATTGCATATCAACGTACAATTTATTGAGGCAATCATGAACATTCCCATCTATGAAATGTTCATGAAGGAGTTGGTGTTAAAAAAAAATAATCTTAAGGAATTAGGAACCATCCCACTGATGGGGGAATGTTTAATGGTATTATCAAGTAGGATACTAAGGAAGAAAAGTGATCCATGAAGTTTTTCTTTTCCGATCAATATTGGTTTTAACGAGTTTGGTAGTGTTTTATGTGATTTAGGTGAAAGTTTAAATATAATTTCATATTAAACATTCAAGAACCCGAGATTTAGATAAATGAATCATACTCAAGTTAAGTTTCAACTAAAGGATACAATAATGATATGTCATCGAGGACTACTTGAAGATGTCATAGTCAAGGTAGATGAGTTCTATTTTCTAATAGATTTTCTTGTAATGGACATGGATGAAGAGATAATCCCAATAATATTAGGAAGACTGTTCATAGATATATTAATAAAACTAATTGATGTTCAAAATGGGGAACATAGTTTAATAGTTTGTGGATAAGAAGTGAAGTTTAAATTACATCGGGAAATAAAGAATCTGGAAGAAACAACTCAAGAGTTGACAGAGGATAGTCCGATTGAATTTGAATACACTATTATCCATGGAAAAAGAGATGAAGTAGTTATTGTAAAAATAAAATAAAGATATGAAAAATAGCTGAAGAAATATATGAAGTTTCTGTAAAAATATTAAGATAGTGTAAGGGCTATGATCCTGGAAGAATTCAAAGGAGAGAAGGTTTGGTCAGTTAGTGAACTTCCCTTTGATTTTTCAAAAGGGACAAGAACTTCTAGATTGGGACCATAAAGGTTGAGAAGGTACTTACTAGAGGAATAGTTAATCTAGTTTCATAGAAATGGAGAGGGCCCATCAACATGGAGGAACCATAGATTCAACACTTTTTAGATCCAGATAGGGTAACGTCTTTCCTTCCCTCAATCACCTAAGTTTTTTTAGGCTATAAAGGGGCCTAGATACCCTGATGGGGGGGGGGGGTGAATTAGGGTATGAATATTCTTTTCAAAATTCTTCCCACCCCACTAGATCTTTACCTATTTATTATTAGGGACACTTTTTTTTCTCTTTAGTGTTTATATTTCTCTTATCCTTTCCAACTTTATCTGATGATGATGCATAAAAAGTAAAGTAGGAAAGAAAACACAAGGACACACATATTTTTACTTGGTTCACCCTCACTGGGCTACATACAAGGAGTATAAAATCATCAATGTTCCAATGTACCAAATCTACTAAGGATCACTACCAATACATGGTTCATTCTAAATCACTTCTATACCCAGGATCAATGCCTTTACAAAGTTTAGAGACAACTCACTACTTCCCAAGGGTCACTCCCTCAATCTTCCTTTCGATGGATCACTACTGGTGAAAAGGATCACCTTATTACTCTTCCTTTTCTCACTATTCTAGAAAGGTTTCACACATAATTTATGGATATGAAGTTCCCTTCATTATAAATAATGAATGCATCTTCAATTTTATGTAGATGCTTTATTTAAGTTATTTTTTTGGGATGATCCTTCACTTCTATAAAAAAACATTGAAGCAACACTTCCACTTTCTAAACACTTGGAACAAACTTCTCTTTACTGTAGATATAACAATTAAAAACTCAAGATTTGGAAAGATATCCTATGGATGAAAAGTCTTCCTTTTAATGCCTTGGATATACCAGTGAATAAAATCCTTATCCATGTAGTGTTGAATGGTGAAGATAATCTATCTTATTCTTATTCCTCTAAATTCGAATATGAAAATGATACTTCTCATAGGGTAATGTAGTCGTGTATCTTCTTGTGTATATTCTAGTGTGATACCTCTGTATGAGACCCTAGCATGTAACCCCTTGCGTGAGATCTTAACATGTAACCCCTTGCATGAGATCCCGATGCATAACCCCTTGCACGAGATCCTAATGCATGACCCCTTTCACACTTTGCATGAGATCTTGGTATGTAACCCCTTTCATGCTTTGCATGAGATCCTGGTGTGTAACCCCTTTTTCACTTTTCATGAGATCTTGGTGCGTAATTGATTTCGCACTTTGTGCGAGATCTTGGAGTGTAACCCCCTTCACGCTTTGCACGAGATCCTAACATGAGACTCTTTCATGCAATATCTGGGTGTGAGACTCTTTTGCATGAGACTTTGTTCAGATCATGTGCAACAATCACATGATTCCAATCACATATACTCCTTTATGAGATCTCTTTGTGACACTCCTTCGAGAGATCTCTTCGTGAGACTCCATCTTGGATGTTGATTTAGATAGATCAATTAAGAAAAAATTCCTTACCTCTTATGGATGGATCATTGAGAATTTATAGGTGATATTCCACTGAATTAACACAAAAAATCATGGACAACCATCTATTCCACCATCACAGCAATTGCCATCATGCACTATGTGAGATCCCATCGTGAGATCAATTGAAAATCATGTGATGGTTAGAAATGTTGTCTTCCAGTGCTTTATGTGATCCATCATGAGATACAATGACAATCAAAAGTGTTGTGCGATATACCATTGTGAGATCCAAATACAATCATGTTCTTCGTGAGATCCCATCATGAGATCCTTTGACAATCATGCTTTGTCATCATGCACTTCTCAAGATATCAATACAATATCCTTTGAAAATTATGATTTTTCATCATGGGATTCGAAAGATATCAATGTGAGATCATTTGAAAATCATTCTTTGTCATCATGCACTTTGAAAGATATCAATGCAAGATCATTTTAGACATTCACGCTCTGCGAGATCAGTTCAAACATTCATGCTCTACAAAATTTGACATTATTCCCTCGCATAATATCAAACATTTCACACTTTCATGATATAAAAAATTTCTCCCTTTCATGAGATCAAACATTTAGATCTTACTTGAAATCACACATTTCACTCTTGCATGAGATCAAACATTTCAATCTTGCGTAAGATCAGACATTTTTCTATTGTGTGAGATCAGACATTTAACATTTCATACATTTCATTCTTGCAAAAGATTAGATATTTCATGCTTGTGTGATATCAGACATATCATGATCACTCTTCATGTATTATTTGAAAACCATCCTTTATCAACAACCTCAAACCTTATCAATAAACACAATCAACCTGAAAGCACTATTGGGAGAGATTTTTTCCCAACAGTTTCAAAAGGTAAGGTTGAGCTAATGGCATTAAACAAAATCACTTTAGGGAGGAAATATGAGTAATTAGGATTTTTTATTTTTGTTTTGTTTTTAGGAATTTTCAATATCCCCAAAATCATTAAAATTTCATTGATAATGGAATGTACTTTCACTTGTGTGTTTTCATTTTTTAAGACAATCAAGGCACTAGTAGGAAGTATTACAAGGACCCACAAGATAATTTCAAACTGTGAATCGGGAGTAGGTAGAACCTACATAGACCAAAGTCAAAACATAATTAGAAAGTGGAGAAAACATTTCAATGATGTAATTTTCTACTATACTCTCCACATTTATTTGTTTTTAGAGCTTTGAACTACCAATCGCATACCCTACCTTGATTATTGATTTAATCAACTGAATTAGGAGACATAAAATACTTAGGATAACTTCATGTCATGTTTTAAATTTATTTTTAAATTAATTTTAATGATAAAATTGGGGGAAATAATTAGTAGGGATAAGCATGAATTTTTGGATTTGAAAAATCCTGATTTAAGTAGATTTTTTGATCTTTGTAAATGATTTTTTGAGATGTATCCTGTATTGAATTTCCAATATTTATGTTAATTAATTTTATTATTCATATGAATTACCATGAGTGATTTTCCCAATCATTTTTCCCATTCTCAAGAAATTTTATGAACTGATATTTCCCATTCTTTATATACTATATTTCTTGAGAGACTCAGGCATGTTCTCTTCTATAACTTTCTTGAAATCTTATTGAATCTATGACTTGACATAATCACCTTTAATATTATTAAGGGATTTTATTGTTTAACCCTTTATCCTTGGAACCACCTTAAATTAATCATTTTAAGCCCATAGAATCCATGTATATCCATGTTAGGAAAATAGATGCATTACAAACCTATTTTATCCATTCCTACCTCCATATAAATATTTTACATGATTTTTGAAAAATAGTGTGGAGGATATAGAGACTGGTGGAATGGGTGTTCATTTTGTAACTGATAAGTGTGGGGGGATTTCCATGAGATTTTATAGAGGCTTTCATTTAGTATATTCATTTCACACCCTCTTAAAAAAATGGGTCGATTCTTATGTGATTCAAAATTCACCATTACTTAATCGATGATCTTATTATAACTATTATAAACAGTTTCATGAGGAGATCATTTGGGGTTGGTTGGTGGATGTGATATTTTTCCCAATAAATAATTTTGAAAAAGGAAAATAAATAAATATAGAAAAACACAAGAGGGTTTTTTCATTCATTATGCTATATTGCTTCATTAGCCTGATTTGAGTTTTGGGAATTGGGAGATGATTTATATATAGGGAGAATTTTCCATTGATCTATTTTTTATCATCATGAAAAATAATTTAAAACCAAACCTCATTTTTGAGATTTAGTTATTTTACATCATTTACCTACCTACCCCAAGCCTCGGAGATATATAAACCTTAATTCAAATTCCTCATGATTATTTGTGATATCTATCTTTACGTGATGAAGATTTTAGATTACTTTAAAACCTATATTATATGACATGTTTTCAGGTATGTGATGAACTTAATTTACAATTATACCTTGATGATGAGTGAAAAAATTCAAAGTGAGGTAAATTGAAAATGACACGCATATTAATAATGGATTAAAAAATAAAAATGGATGAATAAAAATTCATGGATTTTTAAAAATAATAAAAGTAAAATAATTAGTTGATTTGATTCTTTGAAAAGTGACGTGTTGATGAAATTTAACCATGTGATGATCAAACATTAATTTCCCATTCAATCAATTTCTTTTATTGACATTTAATTTAAAGCATAGTTGGGTGATCGTCCTTTGTAGTATGTTGAGATTCCATCCTTGAGGAAAAGTCTGAATTCAAATATAGAGGATTTGATACATACATTTCATGCATACTTTTTAGTATGAAAATACATTACTTTTAAAATTTAAATGATTAATTCTTGCCTAGATATTTAACAGATTTGTTTATCTATGGAAGGATACAATGTTTTATGGAAAATGAGAAAAAGGATCCAAAACAGAAATGATTTCCATCAAAGATGCATTTCCACAATAAAGGATGATCATAGGAGCTTCTGAGAGTTAGAACTGAAGAATTGGGATAAAATAGAGCTTTGGGGATGGTAAAGCAATTTTATGTGGTGAATGTCCATTTTACGACATAAAAATATTATAAAACAAGGTGTAAATACATGGCATGAATAGAAGAATCACCAAAAGAAGAAGACCACAAGTCACGGTGTGTGTAATATCTTGAACCTCCCCACTCCATTAATTTATGAAAATATGGTGTTTGAGGTGTTCTAGGAGGAAACAATGACTCATTTCAAGAGTTTTTCAAAAATACAAATTTTCCAATGGTATCTCATATAATGGTGGGTTAGAACAGTGAGTCGTGATAGTGAGTCACTGACGGTAGGTCACCAACGGTGACTCGTCCAATGGTGAATCATGATAGTGACTCATCAAATGGTGACTCGTGATGGTGACTCATCCAATATTGACTCCCAATAGTGAGTCATCCACTAGTAGCTCAGAATAGTGATTCGTGATGGTGAGTCGCTGACAGTAGGTTGCCAACAGTGACTCATCCAATAGTGACTCGTGATGGTGACTCATCCAACGGTGACTCACGATGGTGAATCGCCCAATGATGACTCATAAAGGTGACTCATCCAATGATAGGTCACCTAAGAGTGAGTTTTCCAATGGTAGGTCATCCATCAGCGAGTCATTTCCAACAGCTTGTCAAAATTCCAAAATTTCTCTAGTTTTCTAGTTTGCTACAGTTTATCCCCTTTAATGTTTTATTTGACATAAAATTAATTTAATGATATATTTAAGTGGTTTTAAATCCATTTCAAAGTGACTAAATAATATCTTTGACTCCTCTAAAATCCCAAGTCTTTTAAATGGTTGAACCACATGGTCTTAGTCAAGATCTAACTATAATGGCTCTTAAAACCATTTCTATGCTGATATAGGATTTGGAATTTCTAAAGCCAAGATCATCTCTTGTATGTGTGTTTCCATTTTCTCTTTATACATGACGTTACCCAAAAACTTTCTTTCTGAGGAGCCATGTGTTTGTATTGTGGGATTGGATCACGTTTTCCCAAGAGTTTTTCTATTGCATGCGCACCCCCTGTCTTGGCGTAATAAGGAGGTACTGATCATCTGTTCTTCAAGGTAGGGATACCTCCATCCCTCTTATTTGTGTATCATGCAAGGTGTGTGTATGAATGTTTATCTTGTGAATATAGTATAATTCTGAATAAATAAATATAATTGAATCTGTTTAATATCAATATACAGGGGCTGGGAAAAAGTGACGCATGATCCTATTTTATTATTTTGTTGTTGATATTGTGTTTAGTATAGGATAATCACCCATTGAAAATCATGGCCATTGGTGGCCGTTGTGTGCGTACTATGATGTCTTTTTTCTGATCATGTATTGAATGGCTATTTATATGTAATCAATTAACCACGTATATTTGGTTAAATAAATGGATGCCCCAGGATTGAACTTGTTCTGTGATCATCCCTGAATTTAAAAGTGGAATTAAATAATGAGAGCCTTGTTAAATCTGAAATTTATGCTTTGTATGGTTGTGTGGTGCTACTGTTTGGGGTATGGCTGTGTGTGGACTGGTTCAGGTGGTTTAATGGAATCTCAGGTTGAGGGATTGATTGATTGTGGAATGGATGAGAGATGTTGTGCAGTGGGACTGAAACTGGGTTTTGTTTTGTTTGTATTTCTGGGTATGGTGTGTTTGTGCAGCGGGGCTGCCGATGGTTGCAATAAGGGGAGTTGATGGGAGTGGTTGTGAGTTTTCGATTGTTTTGTTGTGTTTGAAATAGTGGATTTGGAAGAATGAATTTGAAGAATGATGATGGTAGTGGTTGACATGGGCATAAAGTGGAGAGGAAATGTGGAGTGGGATATTTTAACTTTGTTCTTATTACTCTGTGTGGTTTATTCTGTGTAGCTTGTGATGCACTATTCTTGGTATCTACTCGGGTAGGTATGAAATGAATAAAAATATTTCTTAATAAAGAAAGATAATTGGTTAAATGAGTTAGCTGAGGTTATGAATCGAATTGTGGCTTGTTGTGTAGTTGTACATTTAGAGGTAGCAACAAAGGCAGTTTTGTGGGATGGTTGTTGGTTTGAAAAAACCCATAGGTTTGGATGAGTGTTTGATACCTATATATATAGTTTTACTTGTGATTTCTATAAGCACCCTACCCTAGTTGAGCACTATGTGAAAAACACCCCCATTGTCATAGGGGATGGAATCTTTTCCCAACATCTCGGTGGGGGGATGGATGACTGGTTATTAACTCTTCCCTACTCCCTCTTCTAGGATTTGGTATCCCAAGACCCTTTGAGAAGGTTGTGAGGACCAGGTGTTTGTGGGAGGGGTGTTCTTTCTCATGTGTCTATGAGATGAGATGTGGTATGGTTGTGGCCTAGGTGTTTGTGGGAGAGGTGTGCTTTCCTAGGTGTCTACGAGATGATATGTGGTATGGTTTTGACTTAGGTGTCTGTTGTTGGTATGTGGTATGGTTGTGGCCTAGGTGTCTGCGGGCGGGATGTGGTGAGCTTCGTTTTCCCAGGTTGTGGGACTAGCTCTGAGGCCTAGGTGTGTGCAAGCGGGTTGTGACATGGGGCTTGTGGAAGAGTGTGGAAGTGCCAGGACGTTTTCCATTAGGGTATGAGCAGTTAACTAATGGTAAGTGGTGCGAGGTACCCAAACATTGATGTGATTATTACATTACTTTACTTGAATTGCGTTATTTGGTGAGCATGCCTTAGTGAGGTTGGGATGACTATTATTCCTTGTTGGATGCTGTTGGTTTCTACTGTTTTTCCATAGGGTCATTAGTATGATTCTCCCACTTGTGCATGAGATACCTTGGTTTTTACTACTGAGTATAATCGTATTACCACCCTATATATGTAAAACTATTTTTAGGTTTCTAGGGGGATAATGTGGACCATTCTGGGTATTACTATCTCAGACTTTGGGATAGTTTCCATGTCGCTGCTTAGCCTTGTTTTTGGTATTTACTTTGGAGACTCTTGTTTTGTAAGATTTATATTTTCAAACATGCATGTGGAAATGGTTTTGGATTTATTTTATATATACATTTCTTTGAGTTATTTTGGGATGAGCCATCTTATCTCCCAATCTTGTTTTCTTATAAAGGAAAATGCATCCCATATTGTGAGATCTTTGTACCCTTGGTGCTAGTCACCACCCTGGGGCCTACTAGAGGATGGATTCATGGGTTATTATCTCTCTTCCTTCATTTCCATCTCAGGAGGGGTTTCTTTGGTGGGAGGGGGTCGTGACAGAAAGGTATTAGAGGTGATGGTTGAGAGATATGATGGAGTTTGGAGTTAGGAATAGTGAGGATTGCATGGGTTGGTATGGAAATAGTGTTAGCTGACCTTGGTGCATGACATAATATAAGGCCCCATCCTTAAACATTACTTAATCTTGAGTTATTACAAGATTACACATTGAGGATCTTTTCAGGTTTAGAGTTTTAGAGAATTAGATCATAAATCATGCATTACATTTCACATTTAAACAAAGTGGTTACATAAAAGATAGTATTCATTTTTCCCATCAACGGAAACATATTTAAAATAAAACATGGATTCTTTCCTGAAACTTCCTTGACACTATCATCACATCATGTACCTTTCCTTTGACCTGTGAAAAACATTTCAAAAATTTGGGATGAGCATAAAAAGCTCAGTAAGGGATATAAAAATACGGAAAGGAAACATCGGTACATGTATACATAAGAATCAATGAAATCATACTTTACTCATAAAACATAAGCACGTTAACATACCTCATGAAATAATAATATTTATGAATAACTCATAGAAATCACAAGACATGAAGGTAACTTGAGGCATTCATAACATTCTTACGTAGGGAGTAACCCTCATGGTTACGTTTGGAATACCCATCACAGTATATTCCCTAAACCTATTCGGAGAAACCTTAGTATTTAACTCCTTCGCGTTACCCAATGAATTGTAGAGCTATATTGGGCTTACCCACCCTTAGTTTATCATGGAACCACCTGTCTTCATAAACAATGCCCAAGAACCATAACATAATCGTATCACATAAAACATGCATAAAGGAAACATAACATTTCCACATTTCAATCACAAGATATCAAACAACACATTGATATAATAAAAACATTATGAAACCAATTTCAATACCAAAATAAAAGAAAAGTAAAACATGGTATTTATTTTTTTCATTTTAAAAAAAGTTATGGCTTGTAGAGGAAGCTAAAACTCAAATAATGGTCATGGCGGCGGAGAAGTCGTTGTCGCCGTATACGTACAATAAAAACATTCCCTTTTGTCATTTAGTAAAACGATTTGTATAAAAATATTCCTTTTGAATAAATGTAAAAGTCAAATGGGTTTATACATCATATAAAATAAGGTCGTGTATAAAACAAAATATGCCTCAATGAAAGGAGATTGAGACGAAGTCCCATACCTCGTGTCCAACTTGATTCAATCATTCTTTAATCTCCTGAATAATAAACTTGAGTTAATTTATACTTGTTTAATAACCTTTTTCAAGTTCATTATTCCTTTTATATCACTTATTACCATGTTATGAGCACTATGTAATTATTTATGTTAATAATGGTCGTTTTGTCGATCATTGGTACTTGAGTCAAAAATAAACTCTTTATAATTACAAGTTGTTCATGTATCCATTATATCTAGAATTATATTCATGATACAGATATCATATATATCATATATATCCAGTATATAAATGCATTTATAATATTACATAACATTTATAGGTAAGAAATTAAATGAACCGTTCATGGAGACGGTAAGCCGTACGTACGCATGAACGCTACATTCATTTCTATTTTGTATTTTATGGAATGGAATAATAATGACATAAAGGTATATTATAATTAAAGTATAATATCATATATAATATCATTAACTCCATCCTTTATATGTCCCACATATGGCATTAATGAATCAAATCACTTTGAGGGGGCGGTAGTCCGCACTTCCTAAAATGAAGATATCGCGTTTACCCATAATGGAAACCATAAAGGTATGCCATAAATGAAAAATACAGAAGCTTAAAGAAAACATAAAAATATTATATATAATATATAAATATAGTGACATCTTAATGGCCACCTTTTAAGGTGTTAGAAGAATATTGAACAATCATCGTTTCGTGAGGCAGAAATTTTCCATCCACAGAAACAGTATGTTCTTTAACCATTAGATGTAGGTGTATGTAAGTGTAGCTCGAATAATTCTTATAAAAAAACCCTAGTATATTTAAGATACTGGTGTTATTACAAAAGAAATGAATAAAAATAGTTTAGGGGGTTGGAGAAGCAAAATAAAACAATAGAACATTAGAGAAGTCTTTACCTTTAAATCGGGTAACTCCTCTTGGTTTGAACCAAAAGGGTTTCTTGAAGATCTTTCTGCCTAAGGTAAGGCTTCTAGGATGAAGAGAGGGATGTGGAGAGATAAAATTATCAGGTTTTGGCTGATCCAATGGATTGAGAAGTGTGGGTAAGAAGGTAGAGGTGGGGGCCTTTTATAAGAGGAGAGGAGGGACACTCTTGAAAAGTTATAAAATGTTACTTTATATTAAAATGAGTTTCAGAT
Source organism: Viscum album (assembly GCA_963277665.1). Classification (NCBI taxonomy): domain Eukaryota; kingdom Viridiplantae; phylum Streptophyta; class Magnoliopsida; order Santalales; family Viscaceae; genus Viscum; species Viscum album. The sequence goes on along the minus strand of OY728125.1, from coordinate 1,488,617,310 downwards.
TTTAAAGGTCCCACATTGATATATTTTGAGGATAAGGTGATAAGGGTTAGAAATATACTCATACAATAGGTTTTTGAGAAGTTTAAGTCTTATATTTTACATTATCTTTTCATTTTATTTAAATCATTAATTAATGAGGTAATCGCTGCATCATCATGATGTCATAAATAAATTAATTTATTTAATGTATAAAAATTATAAAAAAAATACTATGATGTAGGAAATATTTTTAGATTTACAATGAATATTTATATTCCAAGAGATCATTTATGTAGAAAAAATTAAAAATGTTGTACTCAGGTGATCCATTCTTTTGGGATATTCTCCTTTCTTTAAAAATAAAATGATAAAGTGTCACTTTCACTCAAAAGTGATTCCATGGGGTCTCTAAGTTTGGCACAAGGAATCCCATGGTCGGACATGAGACAAAAATTATCTTTAGGACACATGTTGGGGTCATTTTTTATTATTATGATATTATTTTATTATCCTTAACTAACCAATTACTAATTAATCAAGATAATTAAAGATAATTACCGTCATTACTATTCATAATGTCCAAAAAAGAAAGAGTCTTAATTATATAATTTGTAACTTCTGATCCCAAATATGTAATCCATTTTACCAAATTCCAAACATAGAAATTGCAATAATTAATTTAAAAATGATTCTTGTTGTCAAAACAAATAGCGGGTTTTTTTTTGAACAATATCTATGAAAAGTTTGACACTTGTTTATGCCCAATTCCAAAGTAAAATTAATTCTAATGACCACCATTGGATTAAATGGTAAAACTATATTCTAATTACACTTTAATACCAATTAAAAAGATAATCTAACCATATAATTAAATTAGATGAAAAAGCAGTTTTGATGTAAAATGCAGTATTTTTCACTATTCATTAAAAAATGAACATTGTCAGGAAAATACCAAAAATTAACCCAAGGTAAATTTCAATGTCCCAATCATAAATAATAAGTTTATTTTGACAAATATAGCTTATAAAATTTTCAAAAGATAGATTTAAAAATGGTTCGCCATCAAAAGGTTGCAAAACAATCTTTTAAAAATATTAGTGTATTCATGCTTAAGATTGGATTTATTCTCATTTTAAGCTTCTAAAACACTATATAATTCATAAATATACATATATAAGAATATCTATTATTCATTACTTACTTGGGATGTTACACATAAGCCAGTGAAGATCGGCTAAGACACAAGATTTTAGGGCCCCTCATGACCCGATGCAAGGAATATGAGACTACCAAACGACCAAGTAAGGCTACACCATTTGTAGGGTAGAGACCCTAGGAAGAGTACATGCATCACAATGAATTGTGTTCTTGTTTTAATTGGGAGTTTCAGGGTATTTAAATAAACAATGAGTTAAATGAATCTTAAATAGAATTCCATACTAATCAGTCTTAGGAGTTCCTTGTTTAAATTTTTCAGCCATGGCACCAAGTCGTCGTCCATGTGTGGATTGGGTAGTTGAAGCTCATCAGGATGATCTGGTTGATCAACAGAGGGTTAATCTAGTGGGGGGAGTATGAACAGTGGTAGAAGATGCTACATGATTTCCAACTGTAGACTCTGGGAAAGTACGAGGGAAATATTTTGGACATAGAGACAGAGAGTTGGCTCAAGGAGCTTGTGATCACCTTTAGTTTGATCTGGGATTTGACGAAGTACTAGGTTTCTTTGATATTGAGCCAGATGTGGGGAGCCGTGTGTTAGTGGTGGATATTTTACCTAGGGGAGAGGAAGGAGTATGATGTTCTGTGGGTATATTTTGAGAAGGAGTTCTGAGAAAAATTACTTTCTTCAACCTTGAAGGATGAGAAGAGGCAAGAGTTACTCTCCCTCTATTAGGGGAGTATGTCGGTATGGGAGTTAGGGATCAAGTTCAATGATCTCATTCATTTTTCTCCGAATCTCTTTCCGATTGAGGAGTCTCATTCAAGATGTTTAGAGGAGGAACTTCTTCCTTCTCTCTAATACAAAATTACTCCCTTCACCTTACCGACATACTTGGAGGTCCAGAAGAAAGTAGGGGTAGTTGATCGGATGAACTCGTGAGGAGGTATACCATTATAGGGGAGACAACATGGTTCTTATAAGGGAAAGGCTAATAGAATAAGGTCTCATGCACCAGGGCCTTCTAGGTTTTGGACAGTAGGGAATCAACCTCAGCAGTTCCTATTTCAGCCTTCAGGTCCTCATTCTTTTCCCATGAACTTGGGACCGAGGTGTTTCACTTATGAATCCCATGGGAATATCTAGAGTTAGTTCCCGATGGAAATTCGAGCTCATTATGGTGGAGGTGGTCAGGTTTAGTGCTTTCCCCAGTAACAGTTGTTGACAAGGAAGTTCCAGAAGCAGGGACAGCAGGCTCACGCTCCACTGAGGGGAGACAGAGCAGGTAGAGGCTGACCTCAGGGTGTTCCTTAGGGACCTCAAATTGGGTGTGATCGTGGGGGTGGTCATCATAAGAGGGGTATAGAAGCCAATCATGGTCAGTTACATGCAGCAGAGGCAACAATTATAACAGGGCTAGAGATTGTTTGAGGCACGATCAGCTTGGTTAATACCCTTGCTTGTGCTTTGTTTGATTCAGGATCTTCACACTCCTTTGTTGCACCTAGTCTAACCCATTATTTGGGACTATACGTAGAGAGGCTTACCATTCCCCTGGTGTTTAGTACACTAGTTGGAGGTTAGACAAGCTTGTTTGATGTGTGCCGGGGATGTAGACTGATGATGAGACCACATCAGTCCCATGGGGATATTTTCTTGCTATAGATGTAACCATACAATTTTATTCTCAAAATAGAATGGTTTTATTCCATGCATTCCATTATCATATGCTTTCGGAGAGGATTTGTGTTTTCAGATGTGGATGGTTAGTGTGCCGATTTCGTTGGTGAGCAGAGCTGTTAGGTGGGAAGTCGGTGTGTGGAGCCTCTTATTTCCTTGTTAAATGATCTGTTAGTAAGAGTAGTAGACAATAAATTCCATAAGGTTTTTGGGGAGTTCTTGGATGTTTTTTCTGAGGAGGTTGTGACTCTACCCCCTCGGAATGTTTTTTATTTCTAGATAGACCTATAACCCAGTGCTTCTCCGATTTCGATGGATCCTTATCGGATGGAACCTTTTGAGTTGCGGGAGCTGAGGATTTAGATAGATGATCTAATGAAGAAGGGATTTATTTGGATCAATGTGTCACTGTGGGGTTCTCTAGTGTTGTTCTAAAATAAGGCGGATGGTAGTATGAGGTTGTGCATAGAATATAGAAGGTTTAACTAGGTGAAGATCAAGAACCGTTTCCCTCTCTCGAGGATAGATGGTCTTTTTGACCAGATGATATGGGTGAGTTGGTTTTCTAAGATCGATCTATAGTCTGGATATCACCAGTTGAGGGTGAAGAAGGGTGATATCATGAAGACTAATTTCAGATGTAGGTAAGGGCACTTAGAGTTTGTAGTCATGACTTTTGGTGTTACGAACACACCATCTGTGTTCATGGGGATTATGAACTCCATCTTTCATGAGTTCCTAGACCGGTTCATCATCTTATTCATTAATGAAATATTGATCTAATCTAAGTAATAGGAGGAGCATACCGAGCATATCAAGACTATCTTGCAGGTCCTTTGGCGCCACCAGTGCTATGGAAATTAGTCCAAGTGCACGTTATGGATATGAGAGGTGCATTTACTTAGACATGTGGTGTACTAATAGGGTGCAGAAGTGGACCCATCGAAGGTCAAGGTATTTTTTTTTCTGGGGTAGCACCCAAGAATATTGCAAAGGTTCATATTTTTCTCAGTCTAATAGGATATTACTGGAGGTTTGTACCCTAATTCTCTCGAGTTTCAACTCCATTGACAGCTCTGACCAAAAAAGACCAGGTTTTTGTGTGGAGTGAGTAGTGCCAGTTAGTGTTCAGATATATGAAGGGGAAGTTGGTCAGTACTCTAGTGCTCCGGTTTCTAGAGGAATGGGTAATGTTCGAGGTGTTTTTTTATGCTTCCCATTTGGGTTTGGGATGCATGCTGATACAACATTGGGGAGTGATCTCTTATGGGTCTAGGCAGTTATGTCCCCACGAATGTAACTATGCCACCCACAATCTGGAGTTGACAGTGGTTGTATTTGAGTTAAATATATGGTGACATTACCTCATTGGGGAGTGCTTTGTGGTCTTCACAGATCACAAAAGCTTGAGGTATATCTTTTTTCAGCAAGATCTAAACTTGCGACAGTGGAGGTGGATGGAGTTTCTCCAGGACTATGACTTAGAGATATATTACACATCAGGAAAGGGGAATTTCATGGATGATTCTTTGAGTAGGATGTCACATAAGGAGGTTGTTTATTAATCTATGGATTCTTGGAAGGTGATGGAGGAGTTGTCCACCTTGCACTTGGATGCAGAAATGGACGGTGATAGAGGATGTTTGTTTCAGATGACACTATAGTATTATCTGATGCAATAGGTGGTGGAGTCTCAGTGGGGAGACTCATAAGAAGAGGTGATGTGTGATCGTATTAACCATGGTGATGCTCCAGAGGGATGGTCAGAGGATGGTTAGAATCATATGCTGTTCCGAGGAAGACTATTTGTTCTGGTGGCAATGTGTGAGGAATTCCTCTATGATTTTCACATCTCGCCTTTAGTGGTACACCTAGAATTTTCTAAGATGAACCGTGGCCTAAGGATACATTTTTGGTGGCCCAGGATGAAATGGGAATTAGCAGATTTTGTGGATAAGTACTTAGTGTTCCAGTAGGTGAAGACCGAGCATCGTGTTCTGGTGGTTTGTTGCAGCCCTTAGATATCCCAAAGTGGAAGTGGGATTACATATCAATGGATTTCATCATAGGGTTACCCAGGGTTCAGGTATTTTGTGATGTAATATAGGTAGCAGTGGATTGGATGATGAAATCAGCTCACTTCTTAGCGATTAATGAGTCAGATGCGGTGGATACCTTGTCCAAGAGGTATGTGGACGAGGTGGTGCGAATGCATGGTGTTTTTAGATCTATATTCTCAGATCAAGATACACATTTTACCTCATGGGTTTGGATGGGATTGAAGAATTCTTTTAGAAATTAGTTATGCCTCAACATTACCTTACACCCATATATAGATGGGAAGATAGAACGAACTATCCAGATGATAGAAGATATGTTGCAGGCATGCATCTTGGACTTTGGAAAATCTTGTGTACAACACCTACCCTGGGTAGAGTTTTATTAGAATAATATCTATCACTCTTCCATTGAAATGGATCCATTTGAATCCTTTTACAGAAAACCGTATCTTTCACCTTGTACTGGATAGAGGTTGGGGAGATAACTATTCTTGTCCCCAAGGTTGTGTAGAGCATGAAAGAGAAGGTTCAACTTGTTCATGAGAGGATGAAAGTAGCATGAGAACGGTATATTTCATATGCCAATTGCATGAGGAGGCCCTTAGAGTTAAAGACATGTTCTTGAAGGTTTCCCATCTATGTGGGAAGTAGAGGTTTGGGAGAGGGAGTAAGATTTCTCCCAGGTTCATTGGACCCTTATAGATGTTGGGAAAAGTTGGTGAAGTAGAGTACTAGTTGGAATTGCCTCTGTAGTTGGAGAGGATCCACAACATCTTTCACATCTCTCATCTTTGCTGGTATCTTCATGATGACTCTCATGTCATTGATTGGGGAGAGTTGGATATCGAAGGAAACACAGTGTACGTGGAGTGGCTAATAGAGATCCGGGATATTTGAGAGAAGGTACTGTGTGGACGGACCATTCCCTTGGTTCATGTGTTGTGGAGGTATGGTGTCCTGGAGGAGAGTACTTGGGAGCGAGAAACAAAGATGCATTCCCAATACCCAGAGTTGTTCTGAGTTTTGTCTTGTTCTATTTTTCCTTGTGATGTAATATTTGAACATTGTTTGTCATGAGATGAGTTATTTTATTATTCCATAATGTGTGATAAATTCCTGATGCGTGAATAGGGGAGGACCTAATTCCTAATTGAGAAACATTAATTGAGACTTGATTAAACCCATGAAGAAAAATCAGTGTTGCCCAAAGTGGATATTATATTGACATGGAGGATGGAATTCCTTGATTCGTGTGTTTGGATAGTGTGGTTATTGTGCTTGTGTGGTGTGTCTTTTGGTCGGTTAGGTTAACAAATGTCAGAAGAGGTGTTCTTGGATTTTAAAGTTCCACTCTATCTTTCTAACAACACAGGGTGGTTTATTATTGAACTTTTATGTGTTTTGTCGGTAGTAGTGTTTCAAGTGTGGCAGTATCCTTGAGAGTCATCTCATAGGGTGGTTGTTCGGACCCCTCTTTCTTCTAGGATGGTTTTGGATTCTTGAGGATGATAATAGTTTGATAGGTATCTGATGTAATGGCCCAAACCTCCCCGGTCCATTACTTTGTGAAAATATGGTGTTTGAGGTCTTATAGGAGGCAATAGTGACACATTTCAAGAGTTTGTAAAAAAACCAATTTTTCCAATGGTAGCTCATCTAACGGTGGGTTAGAATGGTGAGTCGTGACGGTGAGTTGCTGATGGTAGGTCGCTAACAGCGACTCCTACAATGGTGACTCTCGACAGTGACTCATCTAATGATGACTAATAATGGTGACTCATCCAATAGTGAATCGAGATGGTGACTCATCCAATGGTGAATCCCAATGGTGATTCATCCACCGGTATCTTAGAAGTGTGAGTCGTGATGGTGATTCACTGACGGTAGGTCACCAATGGTGACTCGTTCAACGACGAATCGCGACGGTGACTCGTCCAATGGTGACTCGTTATGGTGAATCATCCAACGATGACTCACAAAAGTGACTCGTCCAATGGTATTCAACCTAATGATGAGCCTTCTAATGGTAGGTCATCCATCAGTGATTCATTTCCAACAATTTTTCAAAATTCCAAAATTTTTCCAGTTTTTTAGTTTGCTACTGTTTCTCCCCTTTATGGTTTTATTTTACATAAAATGAATTTAATGCTATATTTATGTAGTTTTGAATCTTTTTAAAAGTTCCTAATTAATATATTTTACTCCTCTAAGATACTAAGGCTTCTAAATGGCCAAACTGTGCGGTCTTAGTCAAGATCTGACTTTAATGGCTTTTAAAACCATTCCTCCATTGATATAGGATCTAGACTTTATAAAGTTGAGATCCTCTCTTCTTTATATGTTTCCATTTTCTATTTATATGGTATGTTACCTAAAACCTTTATTCTTGAGGATTAATGTGTTTGTGTTGTGGGCTTGGATTTGATTTCCCTAGATTTTTTCTGCTGCATGTGCACCCCTGTCTTGGTGAAATAAGGAGGTTCTGATCATATATTCTTCAAGTTAGGGATCCCTTTGTATCTCTTATTTGTGTATCATGTAGCGTGGGCATATTAATGTATCTATTGTGAAGATATCATAATTCTAAATAAATAAAGATAATATAATATTTTTAATATCAATATATAGGGGCTAGGGAAAAGTGACAAATGCTTCTATTTTATTATTATTTTGTTGGTGTTTTGTATGGTCTAATCACCCATTGAAAATCATGGACATTTCTATCATTTGTCTGTGCACCTATGATGTCTTGTGATGGATTTTTGTTGATCATGTATTGAAAAACTATTTATATGTAATCTATTAACCACATTTTGACGCCAAAATCAAGGAAAAGAAAGAATAAAAGGAGAGCATAAGGGGTTGCCTCGCGAAGACTGGTCGCGGAGCCCCGTAGCCCTGTGGCCAACACAGAGCTCTCCCTTCATGAACCAGCCACGGAGCAAGGAGGCAGGATGCTCCACGAACCGATTTGATGTTTGCAAACCCACCGCAAAGCAAGGAGGTGGGATGCTCCATGAATGGATTTGACGTTCGCGAACCCACCACAGAACAAGGAGGCGAGATGATCCACGAACCCATTTGACATTCGTGAACCCGCCATGGAGCAAGCTCCATATTCATGCCGAGTGAGCTCTGCTTCACGGAACCTCTTGCCTATAAATACCATGCTCCCCTCGAGCCCAAAGGACGGATCCTTCGACCTTTAGCCTTCTGAGCTCCCACACCGCGAAGCAATTTTTAATCTGTAAACCATGATATTTTCAAGGTAATTTTGCATCACGAAGTGCCTTACCCTTTGCATGAATTCCGCCCCTCTTCAAAGAGGTATGACCTTCGTAGAGCCCATAGGCCTCCGCGAAGGAAGGAGATACCCAAGGGGACTCGGGTCATCGCTGAGCGTTTATTCTTCACGAAACACCCTTCATAAACATGTGATCCACATGATGAGGCATGATCACTATGCTTTATGACGCACATTTCTTCACAATGTTATGCTTCACAAGGCACCTGATTCATGCTCAAATTTACCCAAGAGATGAAGGTAGAATGGTCCTTGTATTCTAGCTTGGGTTGTCAAATCCACTGAGACCTAAGAAGATACCTAGGATACACAACCTATGAGATGGATTTTTGGCTATGAAGTTGATAACTTTGGGTTTATTTTATATGGGTTTAAAGTATCACTAATAGATTTAAGTTAATTCAAATTAAGATAATGAGTTGATCCTAGGTTATCACTCGGGATGGATTGGATGAATTAATTTTTTAATGATTTCAATTTCAATAACTTGAGAAGGATTCATTCAATGAATTCAAACTAACCTCATCACCTACTGGTTAAACACCTTAACAAACACATGCTAATCACCTATACACTTGTAGGATAATTTTCATGAGCACTCCAAGGTAAATGATCTTATTAGCACATAAAAGTGGGGTGATTAAATTCAATATGGAAGAGGAAGAGAGAAAATCATTGAATAAAAGAAACTCAAATAAAATAAATTAATAAAAATTTAGAGAGTGAAAAATAAAATTCAATCCAGACCATTTCTACTCCCTTGGATCAACCCATAAAAGAGTTAGCCATCCATTGATGACATGTCCTCAATGGAAGTGGGAAGTAGACTTATGAGGGTGGAATTGAAGAAGTAAAAACAACAAAAAAAATCAATCACTCCACCATTGTGTGATAAATATCACAAAGTATGGTGAAAATATATTCAAACTTTTAGGAAACAATATCAAAGTGATATGTATATGAACAAAATAAGAGTAAAGTAAGAACTTTTATTAAGAAACTAAGGTGAATTGAACAACTTACATGAGAAAGAAATGTTATTACAAACACAAAGCGGCAGCATAACACTACAATGAAACCAAGCACTAAAGATCCTAAACTCCTCCACCGACACTACCTTAAATATGAATTTAAATATTATTGGGTCGAGAACCCAATAGTAAAAATTATCCCACTTGATTATGGTAGTCCTAGGGTGGTGGAAAGTAAGGGAGAAGAGATTTTTCCACCCTTGACCCGAAGTTGTATCCAGCTTGCCTCCACCGAACATATGTGCCTAGATGACCTTCTAGATGGCTGAATTGGAGTGATCCATAGAATAATAAAATTTATCCCCAGATTTTTAAAAACCTCCTGTAAAATATCAGCCCAAAATAATTTTTGGTTTCTGAGATATGATTAAATTGGTGGGCCGTTATTTTGGGCCTTAGAATCTGAACCAGAATTTTATCTCCAAATTGGGACGCCTTAATAACCACCATGAAAGATGAATTAGCAATGGATACTGAATAAATATTTGTTCCTATATATTTCTTATATCATACCACGAAATTTGGGATTCATTGGGCCTATATTGTGGGCTCCACATTCTCATCAGTGGGCTGGTGTCCAATCTGCCTTCTCCAAAATTATTTCCTTTAATCACCAAATATCCCCATCATAATTTATTAATATTCCATTGATCCCTGAATGAGAAATGTTCATATTGAAGTGTAGATAAATTTACCAAAATATAAAATTAAAATATATATATAATTACATTCCTTAAAATCATATGAATCATTGGGCTTAAATTGGTGTACATTAGGCATGAAGTGCACAAATGATGAGAATGAATGTTCAAAATTAAAATCCAATAAATCAGGCCCATAAGATCAAAAATTAACATTTAATATCATTAAAATGTAATTAAAATATGTTTTTTATTGGATAATCACACCCCCAACTTGAGATTTGTTAGTCCCGAGAAAAATGTATCTCAAAAATATGAAATTCGAATTCCCTTTTCCAAAAAAATTTTAATACACAATGATCACAAAAAACCCTTATACCAAACAATCATGAAACCCATAAAAATATTTTAATACAAGATATTTTCATAAGCAGATCCCAATCCCAAGCCCGTTCTTTTGTTCAAATTCATCTCCACATTTCATCCAATTTCAATAAAGTATGATGATGTGTTGTGTCTCACAAAAGACATAGGGGTTCATTTTTATTCAAGGGGAAAATGATGGAAGCTCTAGGTGGAATAAAATTTCAATATTAAGATGTGTATTCAATTTTTTTATATATTTTTTTATTTTTATTTTGCAATTTTTCCATGATAATTGAAATTGCACTCAATAGAGTCAACCCATGTAGCGAGACTTTGCCGATGACTCCCAGGCTCAAAGACCTTAGGGAACCAAGTGAAGCCCACATACTCGGGCATCATCTCAAGTTAAATCAGTCAAAAAAAAAGTCAAATTACCACAATTAGAGATAAAATTACTAACTATGGGACATACAATTATGAAGTCACGATCCCCAAGTGCTGAAAGCCGAACATTAGGTCATTTCATTGCTATACGCGCAAATTTATTGTTTTTTTTTATTTTTTTTGAATACACATATTAAAACTAAAATGATCAAAAAATCTATGCTATTTATTTGGGGGACCCCATTAACTCAAACTAATACCCCTCTATCCAAAGGATGTGCATTGTGATCTCTTTTTTTCTATTTGGATGAAAATATAAATGATGAAATTTCACATTAGACAATCACACTTTCCAAAATCGATGCTCATGAAATTATACATGAATTAAAATTAGAATCAAGGCATGCTAAATTATTTGATATTCAATTTAAAAGTGTGAAATGTGTATTATCATGTTCAAAGTTAAAGGAATTTTTCCTTCCATTCACACACATTTTTTTAAATCATTTTTTTCACACAAAAGCAATTTTTTTACACAAAATCAAAATTTTTATTTCATCTCCCCTCCAATTTAAAATAACTATGTCCCCAGTGTTTTAATAAAAGATAATTTACAAGGGGGTATAGGCAAATAATGGGATTTCAAAAAGGAAATTGAAATATGAGGATCATGGAATGAAATCACCTGGTGGTTGAAGTTGAAGTTCTTGCTGCTCCAATTTAGTCATTTGATATCCATGTCACTTGCAGAGTTCCCTAGTGAAAAAAGGGAATATATATATATATATTTATTTATTTATAGAATAAAAAAAGTAAAATATAAGTATATATACAAAAATTATAGAATAATTAAGCACTATAATCCATAGGTCAGTGGTAAGCGTGCGCCCCTGTGTCCCTTTGGTCTCGGGTTCGAGTCCCCGTGGCTTCGCCGGTTGTGACAGAGTTTTCCCCATGACCTATGATGTGGCATTTTAATTTTATTATTATTATTACTTTTTATTTTAACCTACAAACACATAAAAATAAAATGAATTGATGATACATTGTCTTGTTTTTAAATTTCTGGGTAAGGTATTACTCAAGGATCACACCACGTGACACGGATGAATATGGAACTCCCCTTTCATACCCATCCAAACTCATAATATAAGAATAGGTCAACAATCTATTTTTTTTATTTTTAAATATTATAATGATTCATTAATCCTATTTAAAATATAAAGTTGATTAAAACAACAAAATGATTAGAAACTTGAAAACTATGGGTTGCCTCCCATGCAATGCTTTATTTAACATCGTTAGCTTGAATTAGACTTCTAACTGATTAATTATTTTTGTTATCTAAGGTAGTTCCACACAATTATTCATCAACTTCATGTTTTAGTAATGGCTCTATGAATGGTTTGACTCTACGACCATTAACTTTAAATGTTTGACCATTGGTGGGATCTTGAATTTCAACAGCCCCATGGGGATACACCTTATGCACTATGTATGGACCTGAACATCTAGAACTCAACTTTCACGGATGTAAATAAAGTTTAGAACTATACAAAAGAATAGGTTTACTAGGTACAATGTGTTTGGTTTTAAGATTTTGAGACTGGTAGGCTTGTACTTTAGCTTTATTGATCCTTGAATTTTCATAAGCCTCCATCCTAAGTTCCTCAAGTTCATTGAGATCTAATTTCATTTTTGTTTCAGCCAATGAGAGATCATAATTAATTTTATTAATTTCCCAAAAGGCCTTATGTTAAATATCCACTAGAAAATGGAATGCTTTACTATAGACCATCCTATATGGGGACATTCCTAAAATGGTTTTATATGCAGTTTGATAGGACCAAAGAGCATCTAAGAGTTTGCTTGACCAATATTTTCTAGATGGATTAACAGTTTTCTCAAGAATTTGTTTGATTTCTCGATTGGATAACTCAGCTTAACCATTTGTTTGTGGGTGGTAAGTAGGAGACACTTTATGAGAAATTCCATACTTTTCCATGAGTGCTGAGAAAGAACGATTGTAGAAATGAGTTTTATAATCACTAATGATAGCCCTAGGAATTCCAAATCTAGAGAAGATGTTTTCTTTTAGGAATCTAATCCCAGTTTTATGATCATTGGATTTTGTGGGAATGGCCTAAACCCATTTTGAGACATAATCAATAGCTAAGATAATGTAAAGATACCCCCTAGAGTTTGGGAAGGGACCCATGAAATCAATTCCCCAACAGTCAAAGATTTCAACCACTAAGATGGGAGTGAGTAACATTTGATTCCTTTTTGTGATGCACCCACTGAGTCCAGATTTGGAAAAATGTGTATGAGTCCCTTGAGAGGGTGAGTCCGAAGAGACCACACGGAAGAACCTTAATAGAAGTTTTCTTAGAGGAAAAGTGACCTCCACATACCTCACTATGATAGAATTTAAGGATGGACTCTTATTCAGATTCTAGGACACACCTTCTAATGGCTTGATCATGACAGAACTTATAGAGGTATGGATCATCAAACACATAGTTCCTAACATCAGAAAGGAATTTCCTTCGAGCTTGAGTCCCCAAGAATTTTGGAATGACTCCTATAACTAAGAAGTTGTCTATGTTGGCATACCAAGGGCAGTCACTCACAGAGTATAGGTGTTCATCAGGAAATGAATCAGACATAGAAAAGTGATTTGAGCTGTCTTTTTGGGTTATAGAAGGTGATTAATGATGTCAAACTTTGCTTTATCAACTTAAATCCCCCTACTCAAGACTAGATGTCTAAAGACTAGTCCCTCTTTAACCATGAAATGACATTTTTCCCAGTTCAGGACTAGATTATTTTCTGCACATCTTGACAAGATTCTCTCCACATTCCTTATACATCCCTCAAATGTATCCCCAAACATAGAGAAGTCATCTATGAAGACCTCTAGAAAATCTCCTACCATGTATGAGAATATTCCCATCATGCACCGCTGGAAGGTTCCATGGGAATTGCATAACCCGAAGGGCATGCGTTTGAAAGAAAAGGTTCTGAATGGACATGTGAATGTAGTCTTCCCTTGATCCTCTAGGGAGACCTCAATTTGATTATACCCAAATTACCCATCTAATAAATAGTAGAAGGCATGACCTGTGACTCTCTCGAGGACTTGGTCAATGAATGGTAAAGGGAAATGGTCCTTCTTGGTAAATGAGTTTAGCTTCCTATAGTCGATGCAGAATCTCCATCCACTACTCACTCTAGTTGGAAGAATCTCTCCATCCTTATTGGTTATCACTGTGATTCCTGCCTTCTTGGGAACCACTTGGATTGGGCTCACCCACTCACTCTCAACTATGGGATAGATGATAACAGCTTTTAACAATTTCATAAGTTCCTTCCTTACTAAATCCATGATATTAGGATTGAGTTTCCATTGAGGTTGACGACATAGCTTTGAATCAGATTCTAGAACAATCTTATGAGTCCTGATTAGTGGGATAATCCCAGGAATATCATATAGGTTCCAACCAATGGATTTCTTATGTTTCCTAAGGACATATAGAATCATCCTCTCATGATTGTCTTCAAGAGAAGATTAAATGACAATAGTATGTGTTTGATTGTCCCCTAGGAAGGCATAATTGAGTGTAGTGAGAAGTTCCTTCAATTCAAGATTAGGTTGGTTCATAATTTCAGCAGAAGATTGGGACATTAGATCAAGATCGATTTTTTTTCTAGAGTTTTAGATATAATCGAATCCCTATGTGTATAAGTTTCAACTAAAAGATTGGTTTGATCATATTTAGGGAAGGAAGTTTGATTGGTCTCCATGAAAGTGGTTTCCTGAAAGTTTTCACTGATTGTTAGACATAAGACTTCATTATAAGAGAAATTTAAAAATGATTCAAGCCAAGGAGATAAACTTACTTCATGTGAACAAATGAAATCAATCTCATCCTAACTTAAACATTCATCAAATATTCCTTGATGTTCTATGGATTCATTATCAATGCTTCCTATCATGTTTACTTCATGAATTTCCTCTTCATCCCCTATTTGTGAGCTTTCATTATAGATGTTCAAGTCTAGACTCATGTTTCCAAAGGTGATGGTCATGTTCCTGTTTCGAACTTGGATAAAAAAGTTGATTTTTGCAAGGAAAGGATGACCAAGGATGATTGGGGTTTGTTCCTTATTTCCTAAGTTTGTATGGTTGTCAATGATAATGAATTAATCAGGGTAGATGAAGTTTTAAACCTTTACCAGAACGTCCTTTAAAACCCCCTTTGGAACCCTAATGCTACGATCAGCAAGTTGAAGTGTGATAGATGTGGGTTGGAGATCTTACAGGCCTAACTAGCAGTACATACCATAGGGGATGATATTGACACTACACCTAGGTCACACAAGGCTTTGACAACCCTGTTCTCTCCTAGTTCAACATTGATGTAAGGACATCCCGGGTCTTTCATCTTTGGTAGAAGGGTTCCTTGGATTGTTGTGCTAACATTTTCTGCTAGAAGGACATGGTTCTTATGTGAGAATTTCCTTTTAAATGTGCATAGGTACTTAAGGTATTTTGAGTATTAAGGAATGGTTTGAATAACATCGAGGAGTGGAATGTTCAACTTGACTTGTGAGAATATTTCCCTCAATGTTTCATTCAATTCAGGTTTGGTTTTCCCCCTCATGCATTGAGGAAATGGTGCAGGTTGTGGGGTTGTTTGTTGAAGAGTTGTTTCTTTGACAATGTTATCATGTTTTTCAGTTTGATCATTTGGTTCATTTGAATTATCATCCAAGTTTTAATCTTCATATGGTTTTTTAATTAGTTGTTCAGGTTTCTCAATTGATTTCCCACTTCTTAAAATAGTCACAGCCTTTAGTTGTTCATGAGTTGTTTGAGTGCAACTTGACTCTCCCCTTAATGTTTTTTTGGAATGTCTTGTGTAGGAATGACTGCCTTTCCAGTTTTGATGGTTTTAAGTTCTTGTTTTAGGGAAGAGAATTCCGAGTTCATCCTTTCTATTTGTTTACACAGTTGTTCTAGTAGGCTTTGTGGAACAGTTTGGGTTGGTGCCTGAGAAGATTGGTTTATCCCAGGGGGATATTTTGGAGGTGGGATGGTTTGTTGAAAATGGACTGGTGGATGTTGGTATTGGATAGGTTGGGTTTGGAACTAGTTATGGGTTTGTTAGTTCTGATGGGGGTAAGGATTTTGTCCCGGTGGTTGGCTAGGTTGTTGGTTATCTTTCCAGCAGAAGCCTAGGTGGTCATTATACATTGTGTTGAAGGTGTTTTGGTATTGAGTCTTTTGAAAGTTCAAGGAATTTACTTCCACTGGGGGTCCTCCTAAAAGAACATATTTTATGGATGGAATGGTTGGGAAGTTTTCTATCTTTTGGTCATGTTTTTCACAAATTGTGTAAACAGGGTCTATAGTTTGGATTTCATGTACTTTCCTAAGGTCTATCTCTTCAACCTTCCTAGAGAGTGTTGCAAGTTTAGCCCTAAGGCTTTCCTATTCTCTAAGTGTATGAATTCCAGTAGTTCTTTGTTGATTTTCATAATAAGGTGAAGTTCCCCATGTTTGGTTTTGTTCAGCAAGGCTTTCAAGATACTCATAAGTATCATTTGGGGCTTTGTTTTTAAAGGTTCCATTACACATCATGTCAATGAATTGTTTGTTCCTCGGGCCCAACCCTTCATAAAAAATTCTCACTTGTTCAGGTATAGAAAAACCATGATGTGGAACTATGTTTAGGGTGTCTTTGAACCTCTCCCATGTTTCATAGAATGACTCCCCCTCTTTTTAAAAAATTTTTTGGATGCTCTTTTTAAGTGCAATTGTTTTGTGGTGGGGAAAGTATTTTTTGTATAATTATCTTTGTAATTGGTCCCAAGAGTTGGTTGATGTAGTTATCAGATTGTTTAACCAATTCATTTCTCAATCCTTTAGTGAGAAAGGAAAGAGTCTCATCTTATCTGATTCTAGTTGATGTGTTGGGCACATGGTTTCAACAATGTCGTTGAACTCTTTGACATGAAGTTATGGCATCTCAGACTCCATCCCGTGAAAGGTTGGAAGGTGGTTTAGGACATGGGGTTTAAAGATGTAGTTGGTATCTACTAGGTAATTGTGTCTAATGCATGAGGGGTCATTGGTCCAAGATGGAGTGAGGTAGTCATTCATGGTTTTATCGACTACATTCCCTAGGTTTGGAGCTTCTTGATTTTGGTTTCCCATTTGATTTACCCCAGGATTTACAATTTGATTTCTTGGAAGACCCTCCATTAGAATTGATTCAATTTTTGATTCCAGAGTATCAAAAAGATTAGGACCTAATGGAAACAATCCTCTAGGTTCACTTGACTCCCCTATCCTAGGACTTTTAACCCTAACTAGTCAGTTTGAATTATCAGAGGTGTAGGTGGACATGCACCAAAAGAAAAAAAACGAGAAAGGGACAAGATAATAGATCTTGGGGTGAGAATAGAATAATGGGGGGGGGGGGTGAGTAAAGAAGGTTTTGGTCTAATTTACTTAATTGGTCCCCAAAAATGAAACCAAAATTTGATTCATGCTCAAATTTATCCAAGAGATGAAGGTAGAATGATCCTTGTAGTCTATCTTGGGTTATCGAATCCACTGAGACCTAAGAAGATACCTAAGATACACAACCTATGAGATGAATTTTTGGCTATGAATTTTCTAACTTTGGGTTGATTTTATATGGGTTTAAAGTATCACTAACAAATTTAAGTTAATTCAAATTAAGATAATGAGTTGATCCTAGGTTATCACTCAGGGTGGATTAGATGAATTTCTTTTTTAATGATTTCAATTTCATTAACACGTGAAGGATTAATTCAATGAATTCAAACTAAAATCATAACCTACTAGTTAAAAACCTTCAAAAACAAATTCTAATCTCCTATACACTTGTAGGATAATTTTCATGATCACTCCAAGGTAAAGGATCTTATTAGCACATAACAGTGGGGTGATTAAATTCCATATGGAAGAGGAAGAGAGAAAATCATTGAATAAAAGAAACTCAAATAAAAGAAATTAATAAACATTTAGAGAGTGAGAAATAACATTCAATATAGCCCCTTTCTACTCCCTTGGATCAACCCATAAAATAGTTATCCCTGTATTGATTACATTTCCTCAACAGAAGTGGGAAGTAGACTTACGAGGGTGGAATTGAAGAAGTAAAAACAACAAAAAAATATATCACTCCACCGTTGTGTGATAAATATCACAAAGTACGGTGTGAATAAATTCACACTTTTAGGAAATGGTATCAACGTGATATGTAGAAGAAAAAAATGAGAGTAAAGGAAGAACTTTTATTAAGAAACTAAGGTGAATTGAACAATTTACATGAGAAAGAAATGTGATTACAAACACAAAGCGACAACATAACAATACAATGAAACCAAGCATCAAAGATCCTAAAATCCTCCACCTCCAATAACTTAAATAGAAATTTCAAGAGGATTGGGTAGATCCCCCAATATTACAAATCATACCACTTGAGTATGGTAGGCCTAGGGTGGTGGAAAGTAAGAGAGAGTAGATTTTTCCACCCTTGACCCGAAGTTGCAGCCAGCTTGACTCCACTGAACAGATGCACCTAGATGACATTATAGATGGTCGATTTGGAGTGTTACATAGAATAATAAAATGTATCCTAATATGTCTGAAAACCACATGTAAAACTTCAGCTCTAAATAATTTGTGGTTTACAAGATATGATTAAATTGTTGGGCTGTTTTTCTAGGCCTCAGAATCTAGCCCGAAATTTTATCTCCAAATTGGGACGCCTTAATAACCACCATAAAAGATGAATTAGCACTGGATAATGAATAATTATTTGTTCCTATATATTTCTTATATCATCCCATGAAATTTGGGATTCATTGGGCCTGTATTGTGGTCTCCACATTCTCATCAGTGGGCTGGTGTCCAATCTTCCTTCTCCAAAATTGTTTCCTTTCATCACCAAATATCCCCATCATCCTTTATGAATCCTCTATTTATCCCAGAATGAGAAATGTTAATATTGAAGTGTATATCCATTTAAGAAAAATATCAAATTAAAATATTAATAATTAAATTTCTTAAAATCAGATGAATCATTGGGATTAAATTGGTGTACATTTGGTATGAAGTGCACAAATGATGAGAATGGATGTTCAAAATTAAAATCCACTAAATCAGGACCATAAGATAAAAAATGAACATTTAATACCATTAAAATGTAATTAACATATTTGTTTTTATTGGATAATTATAACCCTTGCTTCGTGAGTCATTGCTCCGTGAATGCATTTCCACTTTGCGAATCACCTTCCATATGCACCTATACCCTATCCCAAGGCTAGGAGACTCCACTTCGCGAAGCACATACCTTCACGAATCCTCTCCACTCCACGAAGAACCATAGATTCACAAGAATTATACCTATGAAACCCTTTTCTCTACAACCCCTTTTCCCTTGCGGCCCTTCGTGTTTGTATGAAGTAATTTCAAGGTCCCTTGGGCGGTGCTACCCGTTGCGTTGCTTCGCCTCATGATTCTTCTCATAGGTACACTAATAGCTATTGCTTCTTCACATAGACATGATAACGTGGACCCCCCCCAATGGATCGCTCCATGAAACCCCCTTCCACAACATTTTTGATGCCTTCCTTCCCTCAAGGGCGGGTGAGTATTGGTTATGTAAGTCCTAGGGGTGTGAAGAAAACCCACCTCGTCTGAGCTGCAGGACGTTAAACTGCCAAGAACCATCATCCTTAGCACATGACGTTAAACTATGACCTCACCCCGTGCCTTACATGCGGGGTGCCCTGTTTCAGAAATTCTCTACGCCCACTGGTCTCTATGAGAGTGAGATCATTCCTCACATGGAATGGAATTCTCTTTATCAGAACGGTATCTGTCCGCGGGGAAAGGGTAACCACCCTGGTGTAAGCCCCTAGTTTTTCTTGCAGGAGGTAGCATCCCTGCTCCTCCTCTATTCCTGGGTGCCAAATCCCTCTCCCGCTGGGCTTTGTCACCACCCGGGCCTCCATCCTAGAGTAAGTCCCAATATCCATCACCCTTGGGCTGCTAACCACGCATAATACCCATGTTTCCTCTTTGGGCTACTAACCACGTGTAAGCCCCACTCCACTTTCCATGGACACACCTTCTATGATGTGATCATCGGGCCTTTGCTGCCTCTTGTTTCTCACACTGAGCATGGCTCACGTGGGAAGCCTCCCTAAGGTTCAACCTTATCTAGCGGTAAGCTGTTGTGACCACATCCAGGGGTAAGCCGTTGTGACCCCATCCAGCGGTAATCCATTATAACCCCATACAGTGGTAAGCCGTTGTGACCCCATCTAGAGGTAAGCCATTGTGACCCCATCCAACGGTAAGCCATGGTGACCCCATCCAGCGGTAAGCCATTATGACCCCATCCAGTGGCAATCCATTGTGACCCCATCCAGCAGTAAGCCGTTAAAGTCCCCAATCAACGGTAAGCCGTTGTCACGTGAACTACGAGGACTTTGATTCCCTACCACAGGGATACGTAGGAGGTCTCTTCAAGAATCAAGCCCAAAATCACCATTTTCCTCAAGTCGACTCCATCTCATTCTCCACCCACTTCACTTAACAATCCATCATCCATTTTGGTTCTTACCCAGGCTGCCACATCCTAGTGGGATCATGCCACCTCATTACCCATTCCCTTAACAACAATCGGGTAGCTAACCACACATTAGCCCCAGCATCAATGTTCCCTCTAGGGGTTGCACTCACCTGATCCGCTCTAGTTAGTGTTCTGATCAGTCCGATCTGTCTCTGCTAGATGTTAAACCTATGGCATACCCTGTGTTAAACATAGGAAGATGAGGAAAACCGAGGATACATTCCTATGGCATATAATTCCCCACGTTCGAAGTGGAATTCCTTGGGATTCCGCACCCTCGAAAAGCCCTATAATAAGGGGAAGAAACCCAGACGTGCTAGTGTACTAGCGTCCAGACACTCAAGTGATGTACAACGTGACTACACCCCCAACCGAAGGTTGATTCCCTAACCGGACCCCTTGGAATTTCCCAACAGAAGCAGTGTAATTAATTGGTGTCCATGAAGATATGGCATTGGGAAGAGTTTCACAAACAACATCTTAAGTCTATAAGTGAGACCCGAACTTGGTAACGAGTTCCGAGGAGGAATCCATGGAATGAAGAACCGAAATACCATCATCCCGTTTCGATCAAGGAGAAAATATCCCCGAACAAGGAACGAATACCGCCCGCCTTTGGAAAGTGGGATTGTGGGGAAAAAAATAGCATCGCTGTCCTCAAACAGATGGGCGCGCGCGCCCCGACGAAAGTTCCGAAAACAGAAATGGTGAACCCAACATGAAAATATTCTCCTCAATATGAAGATTAGTATCATTCAAGACATCAGTGGACTAGCATGTCACCGAATCTAGCTATCCGGTGCTAGGTCCCACCAAGAAAATAGCGGGCCTGGCATGAAACTCACCAGAAGTTGGGGTAGTCAAAACATTGGACATCCCAATCTGCGATGTTGTCAGGTTGGATCCATCTTACCATCCATGGAAGATGGAATGGTGTTGGGGAACTGATCATCGATTCCTTTACTTTCAACACTAATGGTTTAATCTCCCAGCTTTTTAGGAACCAAGATACTATAGGAATTCGATCACCACCCGCCCACTGAAATAGGGGTAGGGGCAATGCCAACGAGGTAGTCCCGTGCGTATCTACCGCTTCAGCAACAATATCCATGCCTACGAACACCGGGTACCCACACCCCATCTCACCATCTGAATTCATTCAATGGATAGTGATCAATGACCTCGTACGCCGGTATGAGGATGAGGGTATTATCCCTACTCGAGATATGGACTGCCAGGATCTGGAGGCATCTGCGCCTCATCACTAATGCCACCCCCAAGGGCCGAAAAGGGATCTACTACTCCCCACTCCAACTTACAATCATTTAGGGAGCCTCTCCTCAGAACGGATCTATGATACTCTCCCCTACGCTAACGAGGTAGGGGATGTTTGGGCCAGCCCGGTCAGGATCCCATTTCAGGGCCCCCCAAGGAGGGCTCCCACTAGGTCGCGCCAGTGCCGCCACCCAGTACCACGAGTCGAGGAGCAGGTAAGCCATGAACCTGCACTGTTGGCCCTAGTCCGGTTGACCTGACGCCAGTGTCAGGCACATGCTGAGGAGGATGCCCTCTAAGGGGTGTCAACATCAGAAAACAACTGTGGCTCGGGCCACCACATATGTATATCATCAACCCCTTGCATATGCTAAGTAGGGTAACTTGTATACTCGGCCCAGATCGAGGCCCCAACCGCCCCACGGGCAGGATGGGTTGACTCTCTCGGCCGCTGGTGCAGTTAGTGGCCGCCGCCAGTACGGAGGCCCTCCCTGTACCACCACCATGGAGAACACGGGTCTTCCCCGCTTCCAAGATCGGCATGGAAGTCCGCCTTGTGCTACCCTCAGTCCGAACGAGGGACCTCAACATGATGGTGATACTTAGCATGGAAGCCTCTCTCGTGCTCATTACATCAGGTATGGAGTCATCCCTACTACCACAGACCACTGATGTGGGGACATTACACATCCGGTCAATCTCTATCATGGGGGGCCTCCCCATATCCTCACAACAACTGGTAAAGGTCCTCCTCTCCACATCAATCGAAGGGGTGAGGGCCATCTTCGCTTCACCATAACCCAATACGGAGGTCCTACCCGTGTTCAGATCAACCAGCACGAGGACCTTCCTCACACTGAGGTCGCCAAGGGAAACAAGAATGGGGGTCTTAACCGTGCTCCTATAGGCTCGAGTAGAGGTCCTACCCGCTCCAGAACTTCCCACAGAGGTCCTGGTTGCGCCCAAATTTACCCTACTGGTAAAAGCGGTCGTTGAAGTACAAGTAGGGATCGAATCCACAGGTACCGAAGAAGTAACCTTGAGACGCTATGATTTATTGATGGATTGGCTATGAAGTGGCCAACTTTGAGGTAGATTTTAATTGGAGAACTAAAGATATAATTTAAATAAGATATAATAAAAAATGATGTGAACTAAACAATTATTGATGGTGGGTTGATATTAGGGTTTTTCTTGGGGTGGATTTGATGAATTTCTTTTCTTAGAAAATTTCATGTCATTAATTAAAGACATATCCAAACAATGAGATAATTCTTCCAAATCATTCACAAATTTAATCCCTACACAATTTCAAGGCTAATCACCAATTCACTTTGAGGATCACTTTAATGAGCACTCAAAGGAAATAGATCGTACTAGCACTCAAAATGTGTCATCATTAAAGTTGGCAAAGATGAGAAAGAATGTAACTCATCAAATGGAAATCCTAAAATAACGAATAGATTTAAATATTAAGTACATGAAATAACATTCAATCCATGACCTTGCTACTCCCTTGGATCAACCCTTAAGAGGTTAGCCCTCCATTGATGCTATTATACCAATGGAAGCGGGATGTAGACTTATGGGGGCGGAATTGAAGAAGAAGAAAATTATTAAAAGAACGAACACTCCACCGTTGTGTGATTGAAATCAAAAGTGCTGGTGTGAATAATTTCACACCATTATTCAACGGTATCAACATGTGAAGAAAAGAAAAATAAAAAGTGAAGAATAAGAAGAAATTTTATTAAAATAATAAACGTGAAAGAAAAACTTACATGGGAAAACTTGACGATGTGATTACAAATTGAAAGTAGAAAATTTCAATTGAAAGAAATACAATGGATGAAAGAAAAACATGGATTCAAAGAAAAATGTTAGATGATTATTCCCTTAACCACCAGCTCCTTATATAGGCATATTAGGAGCCTTATTTCTACCCCAAACATTAAATTCACCCCCCAACAATTAATAGATTCAAAAGGAGGGTGAAGAATCAAAAGGAAATTGACGTTTCGAAGTTGACCCGGAAAACTGTCCAGATTCGTCCTCCATTTTGACGTGTGAGTTTGACACTTAATATGGTAGAATCCGAAGGTGTCATAAATATAAAATATCTTCTTAAATGTGTCTTCTAGAATCTATCAAAATTTCAGGAAATTTGGCTCAGCTGTTTGGATGTTATGGTCGAAATGGTGGAACGGATTTCTGTGCATTAATGTCGGGTCCACCATTTAAATCTTAACTTCATATCCCTTTATCATCATGAAAACATCAGAATTAGCTCCGGCCACAGTTGAATAAAATAATAATCATATTTTTATCTTTCTACTGTATAAATTTGAGCTTCATTGGGCTTGGTTTCTGGGCCCCACATTTGTTTGATGGGCCTTAGGCTCATTATGCTTTTTCCAGCAAGTTTCTGGCTTCAGGCGCAAAATTCTCCATCTTCATTTGGGATTAATCCATTGGACCTAAAAGATAAAATGTTCCAAACAAAGTGATCAATAATATCCCAAAATTTCAAATTAAAATGATGAATATTGTAATTTCCACAAGCAAATTATTGAGTGGGCCCAAATTGACATTTTAAGCATGAATTGCACAATGATGGGAAATGAAGTTCAATTTCTGAATTGGACTAAAATTGATGTTTATGAACTTTTAAAAACATTAATATTAATATCTTAACAATGAATATTATCCACTTTCAGTGACTAATCACACCCCCCAACTTGAGTTTTGCTAGTCCCGAGAAAAATAAATTACAAATATGAAATCCAAATCCCCTTTTCTAAAAACATTTAAATACACATTGCTCACTCAAAAGACCTCATATCAAAAAAATTATGGAACCCATAAAAATCATTTAAAACAAGATAGGTCCATAAGCATATCCCAAGCCCAAGCCCATTCCTTTGTTCAAATTCATTGCCACATTTCATCCAATTCCAATTAAGCATGATAAAGTGTTGTGCATCATAAAAGATATGGGGCCCATTTTATTGTTCAAGGGGAAAAAATGGAAGCGCTAGGTGGGAATCACATTAAACCTTAAGATGGGTATCCATTTTTTTTTTAATTTTTTTTGATTTTTTTTGATTTTTTTTAACCACAATAGATATGAAAAGACTAACTCTGGGCAAGACAAATATGGAGTCACGATACCCAAGTGCCGGACGCCACACATTTTGTCAATTTCATGCTCTACAATAGAGATATAAAGCCTAACTCTGGGCAAGACAACTATGGAGTCACGATCCCCAAGTGCCGGACGCCACGCATTTGGATAAAACATTGCTCTATGTGGTCATTATTATTTTTTTCAATTTTTTTTTGTTTTTTTTTTGGATACTCAAATTAAACTAAAAGTGACCCCAGAACCCTATGCTATAATGAAAGGGACCCAAGAACTAAAATTTACACCCACAATCCAGTAGACGTGCATTGTGGAATTTTTATTAAGAGGATGAAAATGTAAACTTTGAAAAATCACATCAGACAACCGCACTTTCCAAAAACTATGCTCATGAACTTAAACTTGCATTAAAATCAGAATCAAGGCATACAAAATTATTTGATATCCAATTTCAGAGTTTTCAATGTGTGTTATCATGTTCAAGGTTAATGGAATTTTTTGTTTCCATGCATGTTCTTATTGAAAAAAAAACAATTTTTTATCCCCCCCCCCCCAACTTAGAATAACACTGTCCCCAGTGTTTAAAGAAAAGAAAAGCTAGAAGGGGGTAGGAGAGGAGTTCAAAGAATAAATTTAAAATGAAAATCATGGAATGAAGTCACCTGGTGGTTGATGATGATAGCGCATGCCATAGTCTCCCTTCAATCCTGGATTTGAGTCTCAGCGGCTTGGATGGTGGTGAATGGATTTTCCTTATGGCTTACGACATGTCCTTTTATATTTTTTTAAACCTATAAAAACATAAAAATAAAACAAAACAAAATAAACTGATGATACATTGTCTTCTTTATATTTTCTGGGTAAGGTATTACTCAGAGATCACACCACGTGACACGGATGAATATGGCGCTCCCCTTTCATACCCATCCTTACTCATAAAAGAATAACAGGTCAACAGTTTATGGTAATTTATTATATGAAAAAAAAATGATTCAAAATTATTAGAAACATGAAAACCATGGGTTGCCTCCCATTTAGCGCTTTTGTTTAACGTCGTTGGCTCGACTTTTACCCCCCAACTTATCCAATTCCAACTTTCAGCATTTTAATTAACCCATCTTTTTCCACTTCAATAAGATTGAGATTGATTATTTTTTTGAAATTTGTTTCATGTAAAATCCTATTTTCCACAATGATTGGTAAAATCCAAGGAATATCTGAAATGGTTGATCGATTTGAACTTATATTCTTTCTTAAGACATCAATGACCATTCCAAAATTATTGGCTTCATTAGATGAATGAACTAAAACTGCAAGGTATTTTTTATCACCTATGATGGAATTATTGTCTGGGGAAGGAAGGATAATGATTTTGAGTTCTGGTCGATTGCAATTTCCTAATAAAGATTGGAAATTTGAATGAAAGTCAGTTTCTTCTCCAAAAAATTTAGAAAGAATTGGTTCTGTTTTAAAATATGTTTCATTCCCAAAAGTGTCTAGTTGAATTTGAGGTGTGGGAATGGGCTCAATGTTTGGTATTTCTCCCAATTGTTCAGTGATTTGTGTTTTTGAAAAATCATCAATGGAGAAATATTCAGGACTCTTAATCCATGATGTCAAATTTTCCTCTTTTGAATCCAAAAAATCAATTTCCTCCTGATTTAAAGACCCTTCAAAAACCCCACGATCCTCTCCAATTATCCCAAATCCTAAGGTTGGTTCTTCAATAAATGGATGAGGGGTTTTTGTGTTATAAGATTCTTCTATAATTATCGAGGAAGGGATGGTTTGAGTGGGAATGGGGTCCACACAAGTTTTAATGTTTTGTAGTTCAAGTCTAAAACTTGATACCTCTGAATTCATTTTTTCCATTTGTTCACACAATTTTTGAAGAATTGTTTCAGGATTAGGATTGATAGATGTTTTGACATCATGGACTTCCTCATTATTCATCTTTTGAATCATTCTAGATAGGTATGGAAATTGATCTTTTAAACCTTCATCATCACAAATTTTGTTCATGTTATCGGGTGTGGAATATTCATTCAAAGGTTGATTAAAAACGGTTGGTGATTCCCAATATGGATTTTCAAACTGATTAAATCTTGAGTTTTTTAAGGGATATTGTTGATGATACTCCATTGGAGTTGAATGAAATTTGGATTTGTATTTTTTTGGGCACACGAAAATAGAAAGGGGAAAAGAAAAGAGAAATATAGGTGAGAAAAGAGAAGTTAGGTGAGAATAGAAGGTGGGTGTCTAGGAAAACTTACTTAGGTCCCCGGCAACGGCGCCAAAATTTGGTTGCGCCCAAATTTACCCTACTGGTAAAAGCGGTCGTTGAAGTACAAGTAGGGATCGAATCCACAGGGACCGAAGAAGTAACCTTGAGACGCTATGATTTATTGATGGATTGACTATGAAGTGGCCAACTTTGAGGTAGATTTTAATTGGAGAACTAAAGATATAATTTAAATAAGATATAATAAAAAATGATGTGAACTAAACAATTATTGATGGTGGGTTGATCTTAGGGTTTTTCTTGGGGTGGATTGGATGAATTTCTTTTCTTAGAAAATTTCATGTCATTAATTCAAGACATATCCAAACAATGAGATAATTCTTCCAAATCATTCACCAATTTAATCCCTACACAATTCCAAGGCTAATCACCAATTCACTTTTAGGATCACTTTAATGAGCACTCAAAGGAAATAGATCGTACTAGCACTCAAAATGCGTCATCATTAAAGTTGGCAAAGATGAGAAAGAATGTAACTCATCAAATAGAAATCCTAAAATAACGAATAGATTTAAATATTAAGTACATGAAATAACATTCAATCCCTGAACTTGCTACTCCCTTGGATCAAACCTTAAGAGTTTAGCCCTCCATTTATGCTATTCTACCAATGGAAGCGGGATGTAGACTTATGGGGGCGAAATTGAAGAAGAAGAAAATTATTAAAAAAACGAACACTCCACCGTTGTGTGATTGAAATCACAAGTGCTGGTGTGAATAATTTCACACCATGATTCAACGGTATCAACATGTGAAGAAAAGAAAAATAAAAAGTGAAGAATAAGAAGAAATTTTATTAAAATAATAAACGTGAAAGAAAAACTTACATGGGAAAACTTGACGATGTGATTACAAATTGAAAGTAGAAAATTACAATTGAAAGAAATACAATGGATGAAAGAAAAACATGGATTCAAAGAAAAATGTTAGATGATTATTCCCTTAACCACCAGCTCCTTATATAGGCATATTAGGATCCTTATGTCCACCCCCAACATTAAATTCACCCCCAACAATTAATAGAGTCAAAATGAGGGTGAAGAATCAAAAGGAAATTGACGTTTTGAAGTTGACCCGGAAAACTGTCCAGATTCGTCCTCCATTTGACGTGTGAGTTTGACACTTCATATGGCCGAATCCGAAGGTGTCATAAATATAAAATATCTTCTTCCATGTGTCTTATAGAAGCTCTCAAAATTTCAGGAAATTTGGCTCATCCGTTTGGTTGTTATGGTCGAAATGGTGGAACGGATTTCTGTGCATTAATGTCGGGTCCACCATTTAAATCTTAACTTCATATCCCTTTATCATCATGAAAACATCAGAATTATCTCCGGCCACAGTTGAATAAAATAATACTCATATTTTTATCTTTCTACTGTAGAAATTTGAGCTTCATTGGGCTTGGTTTCTGGGCCCCACATTTGTTTGATGGGCCTTAGGCCCATTATGCTTTTTCCAGAAAGTTTCTGGCTTCAGGCGCAAAATTCTCCATCTTCATTTGGGATTCATCCATCGGACCTAAAAGATAAAATGTTAAAAACAAAGTGATCAATCATATCCCAAAATTTCAAATTAAAATGATGAATATTGTAATTTCCAAAAGCAAATTATTGAGTGGTCCCAAATTGACATTTTAAGCATGAATTGCACAATGATGGGAAATGAAGTTCAATTTCTGAATTGGACTAAAATTGATGTTTATGAACTTTTAAAAACATTAATATTAAGATCTTAACAATGAATATTAGCCACTTTCAGTGACTAATCAGGTCCTAACCGTATCCCCTTTGATATCTTTCCCACTTCTCCTCACACCCCATCTTAATTATGCGGAAGTCCTCTCCACCCCAGCACCAGTACGGTTGAAGGTCCTCCTCGTGCTAGAAATACTCCCTTTTCTGAAGAACCATCCCAGGGCAGGAGGGAAGGTCATCGCCGCCATAAAGAGAACACTAAGAAGATTCAGACTGAGATCAAACCGATTTTATTCTCATATTCCAAAGTCGAATACGACTCAACGATGGAACCCTCGCCCAGATCTTCCATGCCAAGGGCTGAGGTAGGAAAAAGGCTCATTAGACTAGTACTCCCAGAATGCGAGGTCCATCGGATTCTCACCTCCCTCCATAGGTATTTCTAGGAGGATGAAAATTTGGCGACCCCACAGGTCATGGATGTGTAATCGCCACCATCATCGCCAGAAGCACTCTCTACCTCGACTAGAGATCACAAAGAGATATTCTGGGGACCAATGGTGGAAAAGCAGTAGCATGGTCCACCACCAACAGTCATGGTCCCCACATCGGAAACTGTAGTAGTCAGCCCGTCTTACCGCGACGTCATAGCTAAGTCACTTCACTCTTCAGAGGGTATCCTAAGATGTGGTGGTTTATCAACTTGCTCTCTGTATTCTCCACCGCCCAGCCTACCGTCCCAGTGGTCTGCTTCAGTACCACTACCCATCCCCCAGCCGCCTCCGGTTGACGAGTGGGGAAATGAAGGGCCAGACCCTGAATCCGAGCCTAGGAGCTTATGGGATATCCTTGCGGCAGACCACTTCCCTGAGATGTTTTGGTCAGTAGCAGCGCTGAATTTTTGTGTGCCAGAATCCCTCACCCAAGAGGAAGTTGAGTGTTTCTGCCAGACCCTATGGGTAACTCATTTCTGTCTTCACCATCAGTGAGTGGATTATCCTAAGAGCCAAACACATTTCAAATACATTGGAAAACAATTCCGTCTAGTTGATTTGGCCTCACTCCCTATGGCCCATCACCCCGAGTCACCAAGTCGCCGTAGGGCCCTCCAGCAACGGTACATTCAGATCTTCAGGGTAATCCACAAGATTATCAAAGAGGCTTCTCCCCACATATAGATCCATGGTTTGGGATAGTATGCTGCTCTCCTCTTCATTCCTATCCAGCGACAACCCGATTTTCAAGGTGACATAGAGGATATTCCTCCAGGAAGAGTCGCAGTTAACATGGCGGACTTGCCAGAGGGTGAGAATGAGTTAGAGCTTCTTGGAGAGGACCTTCCCCCCGAGGGAGCTTCACACTTCTTAGATCTGTCAGGAATAATTAATCATCAATAGAGGAATATAATAGGTCTTCTCATGCCCACCGAGGCACTAGTCCTCAGTTGGAATCCCAATAAGGGCAAGGAACTCCTTGGAACTGTCAAGACCTATGATCTGTTTGGCTCAGTGTAGAAGGTAGAGGACGACCCTGAGAAAGCCGCGTTGCACCAGAAACTTGCCGAACAAAAGATGGTGGTTGATGACCTCCTTGCTGAATTCACTACAGGGTGACGACCAAACTATGACGAACCTAGTTCAGAGCAGCAAGGGTAGGCATAGCTTCCCCTCAGTGAATTTCCTCTAGTTGACCCTAACCATCTTTCCCACGCAGACAGAGTTGAGGCTGGAACCTGTAACAAGAGTGCACTGTATGTCTTGCCCAATCCTCCAGAATGGTGTGACAATCCTCAAGATCCATCTCATATTCCCACAGCTACCTCGTAGGTTGTTCCACCAACCGCTCCATGAGTCGCTAGTCCGCATTATCATGTTGAAGAACCCACCAAAACACTGGTAGTCAGGGATCCCCTTCAAGACAGGAACCCCCACCCAGATGATCCAATAACGGCACTCATTACCCGATTCAAGGCATTAGAGACGTGAGAGGTGGTGCTCCCTCATGATGGAAAGACTTATTCGGCATGGGTGGATGATATTCCATCACCCATAGGTTTCGAGAATCCGACATTTCCCCCTTCAATGGGACATGGGACCCACCACATCACCTGGCCCACTTTACCTCGAGGTGTGGCCCCATGCTGGGAAATCCAGCGTAGCAGGAGGTCACCAAGTTACGATGCTTTGTGCAGACATTGGAAGGGCCTGAATTTGTCTGGTACAACCAAATCCCCATCAGATCAGTAGCCTGCTAGGTGGACCTCCATAGGCAATTACTCTAATAGTTCAGTTTCACCATGTGGAAGAAGAGTATCACTGACCTCTTCAAGTGCAAGCAGAGGCCTGATGAGTGTGTCGCTGACTTTGTCACCCAGTGGAAAGGACTCACGCATTCCCTTGACATGCCACTGAATCAGGAGAAATTGCTGACGATGTGCATAGGGAATGTCAAGACTGAGATGGTCCCCTCTCTGATCACCCAGAACTATCTCGAGGGATTTAGAGACTTCTCTGATAAGGCCTAGTACCTAGAATAATCCTTACAGCAGGCCAGACAGGCACACCCGTTGCCTCATACGATCCCCACGATAAGGGCCACCAGGGTCGATCCTACTGCAGTGGCCCAAATAGAGGCCCCTAGGAGACTAGATTTTTTACTAGTGGAGCCACCTCCACATCCTCATAGAGGCCCTCTACCTCAGGTGCAGCCACCGGTCCAGCAGCACCCACCTCAGAATCAGCAGGTGCCCCCGTGCAATGCGCTGCCACCGCCCAGGCGAGATAACCAAGATCCAACTCCTCAGAAGGCTCCTCTAACCCCTCATCAAGTTCAAGCTCCAAGGTCCCCCTTTCCAGATAGGAGAAACTGGGCCTACTCATTCAATGAGGCATAGGTCCCCGATTACTTCTGCAGTGCCTTGGAGCAGAGGATTCTACATTTGTCTGAGTGTAGAAGGCCAGAAGAGGCAAACCTCACTGATCACCCTAATTACTAACCCTACCACTAGATCCTGGAGCACACTCTCAAGAAGTTATATGTGTTCAAAATACTGGCTTCAAGACTAGGTAGATAACAACATAGTCTGTTTAGGCCCGGCTCTGGCATAAGTGGCATGCATCTTCGTGAGGCCAGGCAGTAGCAGTGACAACGAGGGTGAGTGGAATTAGGTTTGTAGTCATAGATACCAGATGTATGATGACTGGATGGATTGAAAAATAGTTTCCCATTCCCATGGTGTCATCCGGGTGCGCCTGAATCGGCCAGAGCCTTTAGAAGCTGCAACCACCACTTCTGCATCGTCGTCTTAGCTAGCCTCTTCCCAGAAGAGAAAACACCAATGGTGTAAGGGAAAAAAGTCCCCCACTGATGCCATCTTCATCCCGTACTCTCGGTGACTTCATGACCTCAGAGATGGAAATCCCTCCCAGAATCTGTCCAGTAGTGGATGACTCTTTGAGTGACGGTTAATGGTATGCCTCGGTTAACACCGTAGAGATGGTAAATCTCTACATGATTCATGACGATGAGGAGTGCTAGGTGGATCCTCCCAATGTCCCCAGATGTCGCTAGCATCGATGGAGCCATGTCTATATGGGCCGTCAGAGTGCCTCAATCAGTACTTCCAGCCAGGTTGTGCATGTGACCGAAACCAGGCATCAGGCCCAGTGTAGAGATCGGCATGTGCATCCTTCTCATCTGGTGGCATCAGGCCTACCCTCAATGTTGTTCGTGTTACTGGATCAGGTAGAGCCACCCAAACCATGCCGTGACTATCCATGCCCTACTATAGGATGGTCTTAGTCGTCTGGCCCTTATCTAGTAGCCACTCCGTAGGCCTCGACCAGTGGGCAGCGGGATGTTCCCAGTACCAGTCAGCCGTCGGTCTAGTCGGCAGGGCCCACCATACCTCTTGTCATAGAGTGACCTCCTACAAGCAGAAGTTCATGCCTGGTGTAGAAGTATGATGTTATTAATCATCTTTCTAGTATTCCAACAAGTCACTTCATCCTTTAGGCCCTTTGTCTGTTTTCAGATATGCGTGAGGCCCTTGCTGATGCTTTAAGAAGCCCCCTCCAGTTTGAGATGAAAATAACATCCGTAGAAGCCTTTCATGCTGAAGCAATCAAGAATTATGAATGTCAGAACATTATCTCATTCTCTAGAGAAGATGAAGGATCTTCCATACAGGGTCACATTCGCCCACTGTACATCACCATACAGTTCAATGGCATGGAGGTTCATCACTGTCTTGTCGACACGGGCTCTGGAATTAACCTAATCTTGACTCGAACAATGTGAAATCTGGGATTTTCTGAAGATGATCTGAGCCCCTCTGAACTAAGAATCCAAGGTTATGACAGAACGGAATAGACACCAGTCGGTAAGATCCGCTTTAAGACCCAGTTTGGTGCCTAGTTTCCGGCACCGAATTTATGGTAGTCTCCCAGGACACTGCCTACAATGTGATTCACTACTGTGCATAAGACATTTTCACTTGGTCTAATTTCTATAATTTTTTTTGTGGATGGTTTTTACATGATTTTCACAATGATAATGTATCTTGATAGGTTTTTTGGTCCCCAAAGGATAAATCATGGATTCTTTGAAGTTTATAGATTCAGAAGGGAATTGGAGGCATAAGGACCCTTTTCCCCCTGATTATGCTGGAAGGGAGTCATTTGGATCAACCAATTGACATGAAGGATGAAAAATTGAGGAATTTCAAAGGTAGAGATGACCCACACAGTATCCGCATGGTTCATCCAATTTGTGTGAAAACCGTGCGGGATGAGATTCCACTGATAGAAAGGCCTGCACGGTCGTCACACGGTTTACCAAACCATGTGGGCCATTCAGAAGAAAACCGTGCGGTTCAAATATTCAAGACAGAAGCTCTTTCATGGTTTACCAAACCTTGTGCCCAAACCGTGCATACCAGTGCAACTTTCTTCTTTTTTTCTTTACCAATTTCCAATAACTCCTTGACCTGGGATTTTCTTTGATGCTTTATTTTGGACAACTGGGAAAGTCCCTTTTTGACCTGGGAGACCCCGAAGAGTAAAGGGGACCAAGGGAGAATACTAGGAAAGGGGATGGAGGGACACTAGAAGAGGAGGAAGATATTTTTCTGGGGAACTTGTTTTTTCCTTGTATGATTGTACTTCTGATTTTTCTTTAAGTTCTATTGTAATGAATTCTCCGATTCATTTTAGAAAGTTTCTTTCTCTTTCAATCATGAGTAGCTAAACCTCCCTTGTGTTGGGGCTGAAAAAAATGTGGGTTCCCTAGAACCATTTTCTATATTCTTGTATTTGTTCATGATCTCTCACCTAATTCTCCCAATACTTATATATTTTATTTCACTGGAAACATCCACATCGGACTAAGAATGGAGTTTCCAGGGATCTTTGGGAGAATTACGATAATAATATCCATGCCCATTAGATATCCTTTTCATTTCTAGAGGGTGGTTCCTACACTAAGAGTCAGTAGAAAGCAATTTCCAGACCAAGGAATTTATTTCTAACGACTTGATCAGAACTCACCAGACCAAGGGAGTTCCGACACATATGAAACCCAGAAATGTGAGTTATTATGAACAATAAAACACAATAGGGAATAAGGTTTTAATGTACCACACGAATGCCCAACCCCGACACATTTTCATTATTATTCATTAAAATTTGGTTTTAAGTAATCTTCAGTTTCAAGTTTAATTAGTAGTGAATTATAAAAGATCTAGTAACTAGTTACCTTTTGAGGCCAGTACCAATGAACCAACCAAATGTGTTTAAATTCAGAATCTTCACCAAGTGACGTCAATTCAAGAAACATAAAATGCCAATTCTGTTTCCCTGTGGACCGAACCCATACTTTCTCACTATACTAGCAAAAGTTAGGGAATTTAATTTGGCTGAAAAAAATATTTCAGGTAAATAACCGGCCACAATGCATTGACGGGAAGGCCATGGCTCCACCTACATGTGACGATTCCCTCATAATATCACCAGTGCCTCAAGTAATCCGTTAATGGTTGAGTGGGCGTGCTTTAAGGTGACGTGTCTTCCTTTTCCTCTTGTGAAGCCCACTACCTAGATGCCAACTACTACAATATCAAGGAAAAGAAGATTCAGACTAACGAGGTCGAGCATGTCATGGCTGCGATCGGCCCATGGATAGATCTAGATGACGCCTAAGTATTTCCAATCCAGTGATTGGAGGCTACAACCCCGAACATGGGATAGTTTGTCGTTGTTTCTAGGACAAGGGGGGAACACATTCCGAGGCCTAAGAAATGCTGGAAGATCACCTTGTACTCCTATAAAAATTAGTCTTAGGTGATCCCGGAGCATCCTACCCCCATAAGGTATCAGGATGTCCTCCCCATGGCAACAAAAATACGTCATATGTGCTTGTTCTGTCGGGCCAGAATTAACCGTATCAAGACGATGTGCCACTATTTCTTTGATATCATCAAGCGTGGACCCTTAGGCCTAAGGCCATATGAGATTGGATCAATAGCCTTCATCTCCATGGTTGCAGCAGCACATGATTCCTCCGATGCAGTGACCACTGCCGCTCAGGCTAGTACCAGCCTCCCGTCAGGATCTGCCAACTCAAAAGAAATTCCTCATACCGAGGATACCTCCTTTATAAGTGGAGAAGAGGATTTGGAGGATGCTCCTCCTAACTTTGAATATGGCATCTTTTCCACAGTCGACGAGT
The DNA here is from genome assembly GCA_963277665.1 of Viscum album. NCBI lineage: Eukaryota > Viridiplantae > Streptophyta > Magnoliopsida > Santalales > Viscaceae > Viscum > Viscum album. Next base: position 1,488,581,878 of record OY728125.1, on the reverse strand, counting down.
TGGTACAGGTGAACCTCGGTTGCGAGGTAGACCCAAAACCCACATTGATCTGTGCCACCATTCCCCTTAAGGAGCAACAATAGTAAATAGACTTCTTGAAACAACACTGTGATATATTCTCTAGGAGATATAATGAGATTCCAGGACTAGATTCTCAGGTATCTGTCCACTGCCTTGGTCTCTCGGCAAATCATAATGGGTTCAAATAGCCTCCCAAAAAGATGCACCCTTCTCATGGTGCTGTGGTTGAGGCAGAAGTCGACAAGCTCATCAGGGAAAATTTTGTTAAGGAGGTCCATCAACCCAAATATATTTCTAATATTGTGCTAGTAAGGAAAAATAATGGATAGATCAGGGTCTGCATCGACTTTTAGGATCTCTACTGTCACTATCCGAAGGATGATTTTCCCCTTCCTGTGATGGAGTTGTTGATTGACACTACAACTGGATTCCAAGCCCTCTTCTTCATGGATGGGTACTCTAGGTACAACCAGATCAGAATGGCCCCCGAGGATGAGGAGTTCACAGCCTTCAGGGCACCATAAGGTACTTTTTGTTACCAAGTCATGCCATTCGGTTTAAAGAATGTAGGTGCCACCTACCAGCGGGCTATGCATCGCATATTTAAGCCGATCCTTGGAACGTTGGTGGAATTCTATGTGGATGATCTGGTGGTCAAATCTCACCAGCGTCAATACCATCTCAAAGACCTTGAGAAATTGTTCAGCTTCCTTCGTTCCTGTCACCTAAAGATGAATCCATTGAAGTGTACTTTTGGGGTCACCTTTGGAAAGTTTCTCAGCTTCGTTGTCAGATACCGGGGTATTGAGATCGAACCAGAGAAAATAAAGGACATTAGACATATGTCTCCTCCAAGTAACATTCAGGAGCTTTGAGGATTCCAAGGCCACTTAGCCTACATACGTCGATTCATCCTGAATCTGGCCAGCAAGTGTAAGCCCTTTTCTCGGCTCATGAAAAAAGGCACACTCTATGAATGGGATGAAGAATGTCAGACTACATTTGAGGAAATCAAGTAGTATCTGCTCCAAATTTCGGTCTTAATGCCACCCATATCTGAAAATCCATTGGTACTTTATGTAACTGCCCTGGAATGATCTCTCGGTGCCCTTATCTCCCAGAAGAACAACGAGGGGACAAAGAAAAACCTTTACTACCTCAGCCGCATGCTCCTCAATACAGAGACCAGATACTCCCCCATAGAAAAGAGCTTCCTTGCAATGGAATTCATAGTACACAAGTTGTGACATTAATTACAACACCATGAGGTACAATTGGTGTCCTGAGTAGACCCACTGAAGTACATCCTGAACCGTCCCATGTTGACAGGCCGTCTAGCTTGATGGGCAGTGATTCTCTAGCAGTTCGATATTAGGTTTGTCCCTCATAAAGCTATTAAGGGGAAAGCATTGGAAGACTTCCTTGCTGCCCATCCAGCTCTTTCTGACCAGTCCTTGGATCTATATTTCCCTGATGAGGTGATCCTCTCGGTAGACCAAGACATGTCATGCTGGAAGATGCACTTCGATGGGGCTTCCCAGAGCCCCACTGGTAGAAGGCTCTATGACCCTAGGCTCAACAGAGTAGGCATGAGTATCGTCTTCATTACCCTGACACAAGACATCCTTCCATACTCATTCCTATTGTCAGAAGGCTACACCAACAATGAGGCAAAGTATTAGGCTCTCATCACTGTCCTTGAGCTGGCTCTCGAGATTAATGTGCCCCATTTTCATGTGAAAGGGGACTCTGAACTAGTCTTCAAACAGATCAATGGTGACTACATCATTATAAAGACAGATCTCGTACCATTGTTAGAATGCACTCTCTAGCTAATGGACTAGTTCCTATCTCATTCAGAAGTTACTCATGTTACTCAATCTTAGAATGGTTAAGTTGATGCCCTGGCCGGCCTGGCTACATCACTCGTGGAGCCCGAGCAAGATGATCTGATTATCCACATGGCACATCGGAGAGTCATTACTCCCATCACCCCATATGATGATGACGGACTGCGGGTAAGCCACCTTACTGCCAGAACCTCCACTTTAGGACCCCGGGGTCCCTTGGATGTGGTGATCAAAGTGACTCCAGACTGGAGATCCCCCTTTGTTGAGTATCTCCAAAATGGCAATCTCCCAGTAGATCGGGTCAAGTGAGAGTGAATTCGACACCGCGTGTTGTAGTTCACCCTCCAGGATGACCATGGAAATGAGAAAATCCTCTACAAGTGCAGGTTTTATGGAGTTCTCCTCTGTTGCATTCAAGGAGTCAAGATTTCTTAGGTCATGCAAGAGGTTCACACCGATTCCTGCGGGGCTCATCAGACAGGGCCAAAACTGTCTCACCAGATCTAGAGACTGGGGTACTTTTGTCCCTCTATGATCAATGATTTCATCAAATTCACCAAGAGATTCCATACATTCCAAATTCATGCTAACTTTATGCATCAGCCTCTAGAGCCTCTCCACTCCACCAAGTACTCTTGGCCATTTGTGGCATGGGGAATTGATGTTGTGGGACCATATCCATCGGTGACAGCTCACCAGTGTAGGTTCATCCTAACTACCACAAATTTCTTCTCCAAGTGGGTAGAGTCATTTCCACTCAAAGAGGTCAAGGCCTGTTTCATCATTGAATTTGTGAGCTCCAACATAATCTACCAATTTGGAGTCCCTCATGCCATCCTCAACAATAACGGCATGAAATTACGAGTAGCTGAGTTGAAGAAATTGTATGCTAAGTAAAGCATCCGTTTTAACCACACCTCCCGCTATCATGCACAAGAAAATGGACAGATCGAGGTGTTCAACAAAACCCTCTCTAACATTCTACAGAAAATGGTTGGATAGAATAAGAAGAGTTGTTCGGACAAGCTCCCCAATGCCCTTTGGGCTTATCGGATGACGACTCGTAATTCCACCCAGGTGTCCCCATATTCCCTGGTGTACAGAACATAGGTCTTCCTATCCATCGAGATTCAATTTCCCTCACTGGGCACAACTGTCTATGATCAGAAAGCGCTAGATAAAGTAGCTTAAATTCATTTGGCCAAGTTGTAAGTGCTTAACGAGAACAGGATTCGTGCCCTGAACAATCTGGAAAGGCATCAGAACAAGATAGATAGAGCTTTCAACAAGAAATTTCACCTCCGGTCCTTCTTTCAAGGTGACTTGGTATTGTCCCTAAGGTCACCAATGATACTTGGCAGGAAACCACCCAAGTTGGAGCCAAAATGGGAAGGACCTTACATCATTCACAAGGTTTACTCCAATGATGCATACTAGTTGGTTACAATGGATTGTGAGTGTATAACTCATCCCACTAATTTCAAGTTCCTCAAGAAATACTTTGCTTGATCCATTGGGTCCCACATGACCATAAACTGTATGGTCCAACATGACCTTAAACTGGTCGGTCCCGCACGACCCTAAACTGCATGAAGGTCCTACATGACCTTAAAATATACGGTCCTACATGACCTTAAATTGTGCATCGTCCTACATGACATTAAACTGCATCTTAAGAACTACATATGTCATGATTCCCATCCTCATGGGATATGTAGGAACACTCATATGCCTTGTCTTGAGTGCAACCCCAGTTTCCTCTTTAACTATCCCCTCCTGGGCATAGTTCTTTTGGGGGATCTCACATGGCACCGTGTAGGCTTCTTTGGACCCACCCATGCCAGGGTTATGATGATCACACCATGTTACCTCCTTCATTATTCTAATCCTCCCATGTTCTTACTTCATGATGCTAAACTGCATGGCCCTTTTCATAACTACGTGTGGCTTGATTCCCATCCTCATGGGATACGTAAGACCGCCCAGACGTTTCATCCATAGGACCAACCCCAAACTTCAGAACCTCCCATTGGGACGAAACACATGGTGTGGTGAAGGACTTTTCCCTCATTCACGTCGAGCTCATCATGACCATACCATGTATCCCTCTCTCCTGAAGATCTCTATTTCTTCTATTGTCTAACTTTATTTGATATTGAAAGGGCGCGTTCATGCTCCAAACACCCCATAATTTGGGTTCCCATTATCTTTCATATCCGAAGGGGCCTCCGAACAATAAGGATACTTAGCCTAAGGGATCTCCTATCATTTTGAGCCGACACCCTCAAGGGTTTTAGACAACAAATAGATACAAGTCCCATATTGCAAATATGGTCAGCGGTCGACGCTCATTTGTTGTTCCCATTTCAGGTCACACGATGTAGATGATGTGTTTCGAATCTAGTCAACAAATATATTTTTTCATTTCCACCACACCCATATGTCCCAAACATGGAGTGTAGTGGTTCATTATACCCCTCAGTCTCTCCAAATCTTGGTCTGCTTCAAGCGGGAGGGTGATTCCAACTGTCGGACCCTTATGTGATGGGGAGAGCCTAATCCTACTCCTTGTTTCCCACACTGAGAATTTCTCACATGGGCTTAAGAGTTATGAAGGCAATGCCTACATGATAGGTCATTTGGCTACAATTGGCCGGGATGCTCAGCCTTAGGTCCTTCGACCCCTTTGGGCCCCTGGACTAAGTTCTCATGTAGGATTGTGTGGTGCGGTATGGACTTGCATTCTCATTCACGTCAGGCTATTTCGCCACACCATACATATCCCCTTGAGACATCCCTCCCTTCATTTATCATCTATCCCATGAGCACATGCCCTACCATGCTTCGAGAGTCCCATCATTTGGGCTTCCATCACCCTCTATATCCAAAAGGCCCCCCGAATGGCATGGATGCTTGGCCCAAGGGCTCTCCTACCATTACGGGCTAACGCCCTTGAGGATTTCGAGCAACAAATTGATACAATTCCGATGTTGTGAATATGTTCAATGGTTTATGCTCAATTGCTTGCCCCAAATTCTGGTCACAAAAGGGTGGATATTGTGTTGAGAACTTGGTCAATAGTTATCCTCTATTGTTGTTGCCGCTTTGTGGTCTTCCATAAGCACGATGATTCACCCTCTCTGTACCATGCATATGACATTAAACTAGGCATATACGGTTCAAGATCTATGACCCTAAACTAAGATCACCTTCATCCTCACTGCAAGACGTTAAACTGCAAGCTGGCCATGACATTCTGTCCATATCCTAGCCTCATGCCCCTTGGCCATTTCTGGCCCCTAGCCCAAGTTCTCACTTAGGGTTGTATGGTGTGGTGTGGGATTATGTCCTCATTCACGTCGGGTTTCTCGCCGTGCTGTACACATCCCTGAATAAGATACCTTACCCCTACCTTCATCCTCACCACAAGACGTTAAACTGCAAGCTGTCCATGACATTCTTTCCATGGCCCAGCCTCGGGCCCCTTGGCCTTTTCGGGCCCTTGGCCCAAGTTCTCACTTAGGGTTGTACGGTGTGGTGCACGATTGTGTCCCCATTCACGTCGGGTTACTCGTCGTTCCATACATGCCACTCGTTAGGGTATATTTCCCTTATTAGCATCATCCTTTACCCCAGAACTATGAGTGGCTTGATTCCCATCCTCATGGGATATGTTGGACCGCCCGAACATCTGTTCTTTAGGTCTAGCCCCATCTCTTAGAAACCTCTCTATCATTTTGGTCCCTTGGCCCATGTTCCTCCAGAATAGGGATATACAGTGTGGTATAGGCATATTTCCCCATTGACATCAGGTTTATAACAACCATGCTGCATACCTCTCTTTTATCAGTGGCCTTCGCTCCCTTTCCCCGCCTTCATCTCTTTGAGTCATCTGCCCTTAAGTCGGGTCCCTCTACCCTCTTTGGTGATTCACCAATGGGCCTATGAGTACTCTAGTATAGAACTTGGAGTGTCATATTCTATGTGGAAATGATTTCACCCACTTTTCATGCTTCGTGTTCCTCTTCATTTGGGCTTCCATTACTTTTCACACCCAAAGGGACCCCCAAATGGAATGGATGCTAGGCCTAAGGGATCTCCTACCATTATAGGCCAACATCCTTGAGGGTTTTAGAAAACAAATCGATACAAGTCCTGCATTTTGAATATGGTCAGCAGTCGATGCTCATTTGTCATTCCTATTTCAGGCCACACGATATAGATGTTGTGTTTCGAACATGGTCAACATTTATCCTCCATCATCACACCAACCCCTTAAATCCTTAAATTTTGGTTACATGATTCACATTATTTTCCACCCCATTATGTACAAATGAAATTTCGACACTCTTAGCATTATCCCTCAGTGTTCATTTGCACGTTAGGAGGAAAAAAGCTATGGTAAAGGCATCATTCGGGGTCCTCACATACTTCCCTTTGGCGTACATTCCAGGTATTACAAAAAACTCTTCCTCCCTTGTTTCCCACACCAAGTTTGACTCATGTGGGCTTAGGGATCAGGTTGAGGTCCGCACTTACTTAGAAGGATTCCGCTTCTCTATGGTCCAAGATCTAATACCTTAAACTAAGATCTGTTTTAGAACCAAGTACGACTTGATTCCCATTCTCATGGGATACATAGGAATGCCCATTCATCTTGTCTTTGGGTCCAGCTCGAGTTCCACTAATTTATATCTTCTGTTCTGCCTTCTGGGCTCTGACAATTATAGGACTGCATGGTGTGGCGCATGTGGGATTATGCCCCCATCCGCATCGGTTTCATAATAGCCACACCACATACTAACCTTTTTAGGAGTTATCCCCCCTAATTTTTGTCCCACATGGCATTAAATTGTATGCTTTCCCACACTAAGTTAAAAGGAACCTCCAAGAAATACATATGGCTTGATTCCCATTCCCATGGGATATGTAGGAACACCCGAGCATCTCGTCTTTGGGTCTATATTAACTAGGGGATAGCCTCTCCTGTCTCATATCCTCTAAACTTTTCTGTCCCCTTGGCCTGAGGTTTCTTTCTTGGAATTGCACGCGGTGTGATATGGGATTACGTCCTCATTCACATCGGGTATGTTTTATCACGCCATGCACATTCTTTGCTAAACATCATATTTTGTATATATGTCTAAGCCATATGACTTTAAACTATGCTGCCTAGTCCCACATGACCTTAAACTATTGTGTCTATATTGAATGATGTTAAAATGCATGGTTGGTCCCATCAAATGACCCTAAACTGTGACATTATCGTCCTGGCCGCACGACTAAAAACAGAACTGCATCATGGTGTCCTCATTTGAGGGGACATCATGTTTGGTATCGGTCACACACCATACCATTTTTCAAAGTCTGCACATGGCCTGATTCTTATGGTTATGCTTGGACTTTCTATCCTAGGTCCATCGCTTCACAAAAAAAAACACTCATTCATCCTAAAGGACAAACAATATCTATCAAATTTCGCTTCTTTTGGTGCAAGGTCCAGTCCTAGAACTACGTGTGCCTTGATTCTCATTTTAATGGGATACGTAGGAATGCCCATACACTTTTCCTCAGGCCCATCTTAAATTTAGTTTTCAGTCCCTCGACCTAAAACCTCCCCAAGGAACACATGGTGATCTGGACTCCAGGTCCTCATTCACGCCGGGTTTCATAATTACCTCACCATGCGTCTCCTGCATTCCCTACCATCTCTGGTTCGATTTCTATGACCATAAACTAAGATCACTCTGAATCCTTTCCGCAAGATATTAAACTCCACGACATCTTCTAGAACTACTTATGGCTTGATTCCCATACTCATGGGATACATAGGAACACCCAAAAATCTCATCTATGGGTCCAGTCCCAAAAAACCAAAATCCCGTCCCCTCTCTTTCGGCCCCTTGGCCCGAACACTCTGAGGAACATGTGGTGTAGCGAGTACCTCATGGATCCTCATTCACACCAGGTTTTGAAAAGGCCACACCATATGACTCCCACGTCTTCTCCCCACCTGGTCCGAGCTATATGACCCTAAACTAAGACCTCCCTATGGGAACAATGCGTCATGTTTGGCCACTTCGCCACCCTACACATAGTTCATTAAATCAATCTCCCCTCAATGGATCATCCTATGACCATTAAGCTGGAAGCGTGTAACCTTAGGACCCTTGTCCTTGGAGGAAAGGTACTTGACTCCCTCTATCTGATACGTCTTATAGTTGTATTCAGATGCGTTTTGACAAAGAGCCCAAAGTGTGGAATTTTCACAAGGACATTCCCCTCGTTCCATGTCCAAGATTCATGAGATCGTCATTTGGATCCTCATCCTCTTACATGTCTGAAGGGACCACCTATGCGTCTTGGTATCATGCCACACTGTCTTACCTACCATTTGGGGCCAACATCCCTGAGGACCTCAGGCAACATTTGCGACAAGTACCGTGTTTTGAACATGGTCAGCAGTCGACCCTCATTTGTCTGTCCCCATTCCAGGCTAACACAATATGAATATTGTGTTTCAAACATGGTCAATAGTTATCCCCTATCGTTATGCCACCATCATTGTGGTCTAGATCTCAAGCATCATGATTCACATATTTACACTTTATTATGTTCAAGTGTAATTCCAACATACTCGGATTTAATCCTCTGCACATATAGGTACGTTATATAGGTAGGTAAGCATCATTGGGACATCATTCACCTAGCGTCCCACCACTCCTAACATGTGATTTCCTGTTCCAGAAAATCCCCATCACTACTTCTTGTTTCCCACATCGAGCATGACTCACGTGGGCTTAGTAGTTCTGGTAGGACGTGTACTGGTGCGGCCATGCCACACATGCCTTTCATCATCCTGCATGATATTAAAATGCGCTATCATAACTACGTGCGGCTTGATTCCCATCCTCAAGGGATACATAGGAATGCTCGACTAATTTGCCTCGGGCCCAGCCTAACTTTCATTTTTGGTCCCTTGACCTAAAGAACTTCCTCCAGGGATACGTGGTGTGGTACGGACTCCATGTGTCCTCATTCACGTCGAGTTTATATCTACCGCACCACATAATACCTTCCTATGATCTTCCCATCCTATCGTATGACGTTAAACTACACGATCCCACATGTCCTTGACGCATGACACTAAACTACAGTTCTACCCTGAATAAGTTTAGGTTGCCCCATGTTAATCATGGGAGGCACTAGATCCCTTGCCAGAGAGGATTTCCCCTACCAGCATTGGTCTATGACCACACTGTGATTCAAGAACTACATTTGGCTTGATTCTCATCCTTATGGGATACATAGAGATGCCCAGACATTTCTCATTGGTCCCAGCCCTAGGGTCATTAACCCTTTTGGCCCCTCGACCCCAATCTTGATCCATGCAGTATGACCTTTAAACTATGTGCACCATCCTCACCGTATGACATTAAACTATGTGTCTATCATCCTAATTGGTATGACGTAAAACTACATGTCATTCTAGGTCCTTACTAGATAGTTCCTGTTCAAAAGTATGTTTGATCCCTGATCAGACTGATGCACTCACTTAACGCGTCTTCACCATGGTGGCATAATTTCAAGAGTGTTGGACTCCATTCGAACAACCCACACTCCAAAATTTGTGTGCCCTTTATTTAGACCCTCTTCCTCTTTAACGTCTGAAATAACCCCCTTACATTTTGGATTCTTGGCCTATGGCTCGCCTACTGTCCTGGGATAACGTTTCGAAAGGATAATGGATGAAATTTCGAGTCAGGCCTTCAGTTTCAAACATGGTTAGTGGTCAACCCTCATTTGTTATTCCCATTCCAGGATAACAAAATAAGGATAATTTTTTTCAAACATGGTCAACAATCATCCTTTATTGTCACATCACCCTTATAATGTTCCAAACTTTGGGTATCGTGATTCACACTTTCCATTCCCCTATGTTCAGATTAAGTCGGACACCCCTGGAATTACCCTACTAGTGCACTAGAGCACATTTGGAAGGACGAAATGTCAATTGTCCTGAGGTTATCATCCTCTAATCAGGCCTCTCCCATTTCTTCCTAGAAATATGGATTGGTTTTTCAAACCACGAATGCCCGAATCTTGGTAGACACCCTTATGTTCAGACAAAATGGCATGAAAATCAACCCTTATTTCTCACATTGGGCTCAACCCGCGTGAGCTTAGGGATTGATCATTGGGAATTTAATGAATATAAAAGATGCGTGTAAAATGAATACAAATAATGGAACTCATGCATGCATCTTTCATAAAACAATCAAAGCATGAAAGTATGTTTGAGGGTTCGTAATTCTTACAGCACCCAAGGGTCGATCCCTCCCATGGACAGATTAACCTCGTCAAAAGATAGTTGTAGCTCCTCCACCCTTTGGCTTGTGGCATCTAGGATTTTCTTCTGCCTGTTCATCTCCCGCTCCTCCTCGAAAGCGATGAGTCACAATTTATCAGTCGCAATCTGGGCCCACTCTACATCGGTCCAGATGACGGTCATCTCTTTAGAGGGTTGCTTCATGCGCTCCACGTCCGCTTCCAGATGGGCCTTCAATCACAATATTAGATTCAATTACGCATCGAGGGAGACTGAGTGCTCATCCACCCAGACATGCAACCACTGAATCTCATCTTCAGCCTCCCAGAGCCTCTTGATGCTCACATTTTTCCTCCACTTCCAGCCCACACTGAGGCCACAGTCATACTCCATAATCTTCTCTGCCATAAGATATCAAATGAGTATATGGGGATGTAGAGAATCCACTCTCCCAACACACAATTCATGAAGCCACGAGTAAGTATATCCATCTTATCCAGCCATTTCATTTTGGGGGTGTCATCGATGAAGCGCTTGACCAGGTTCCATGATCATCCACCGATTATTTTTCTATCCTCTTCATCAAATGCCATCTCTTCCCAGTCGGTATGGTTGGAAGGCTAATATGTGGGGAACACCCCTAGGAACTCATCAACAGGGTCCACATCTGGTGTTTGATCGGGTATGGTGGGACTCGCGCTATCTGATCGATCCTCATCATCGGACCCCACTTCAATAATCTCAGGCTCAGCCCCGCTGACAGTCCCACTAGTGATTGGGAGTGCCAGAGCTTGGTTGGTTTAGAAATCCACCTCCACGATCACTGACATTCCCCTAGGAAAGGCACTGCTAGAAGCCCCAACCAAACTCACCAAGGCGGCCCATGACATTTGAAGAACTGTGCACACCAAAAAGGGGCATGAACGTCAGTTGACATAGTTAATTGGTGAAATTCATGAACTTGGTAGAGGAGACTTATAAAGATTGAATTCCTGGTCTTGTTCTTGGGTTGACACCATCGGGACCCCAAGGAATGGCCCCCCATATATTTTCGGAAGGTCTGAAATCTTCGAAAGATCCACCTTGGGTGTCCTGGACCCACTGGACGCGGTAATCAATGCAGCCACATGTGTAGATCCCAAAGGTCCTGCATCTTCATCTGTTGAGGGGTGAGAATGGGTTATGTGTATGAGACCCTCCTGCATAGTTCAAGTATTAGTAAGGAGTCCAGAATGACCTGGAAGCAGACCCTGAGGAAGGGGCTTGGGATTTTACCTCAAGGGACTCTGCAAATTCTTCAAGGTCTGAGTCTTGATCACCAACTTCATCCTCCTCCAATGGGATCCCTATACCGGCCTCCTCCCCCCAGGAGGACTCATATGATTCCTTTGGCAAAGGAAAGCACTCCCTCAGTTTGGCAACTGACAATTGCTGGGGGGCTGTCTGATTCAACAACACCTTCACATGGTCTTTCATTAGACGCGAGGAACCTTGGGAGTGCACAAATTCCTCCAGCTCTTCTAGGTATTGCTCTGCCTCCTCCTGGGATACTGCAAAGCCGGCCCTGACAGGTCCAATTCCCAGCAAGTCCATCCCAAGATGGTTCAAGTGTTGCCACATCTCAGATGGGCTGAGTAACTGCATGTTGACATCCCAGATGTCCCAGGCCTCCGAGAAGGCATCATTCTCTGGAATGTCTATATGGTGTATCAGCTTCCCCAGAGCTTGGGTGGATATTCTACGGAATCCTCTCAGTGGCCTCCCCTCTGGATAACTAAGTTCTTCTGGGACCACTGAGTCCGATTCCGTTGCTGGATCTGCTGCCACTGCCTCTCCCTTAGCTAGTACGGGCCTTGCTGTCACAAAATCCCCCCCACCATAGGATTTCCTTTTCGTCTTCCAGCCCTGACCTCGAGGTTGGGGAGACACACCATCACTGTCCGGAACGGTTGGATACTTCAACATCTCCCCCGGGTAGGCCGCCTCCCAGCTTTTGGCATACTCTTTCACCAACCTAAAGACGACCGTGGGTAGAGGAAATTCGTTCTTCATATTTCCATCCTCCCGTGTGAACATGAGACACATATTCCTCATCATGAACTGATGTTCCACTACAACAAAAGCCGGTCCTAGCGGCGGTTTTTTTCCTGTTTAGCGGCGGTTTAAACCGCCGCTATATTGTGTGGCGGCGGTTTACAAAAACCGCCGCTAAGTTTGGCGTCGGCAAACTATTAGCGGCGGTTTCTCTTCATTTAGCGGCGGTTATATGGGTATCAGACATTTTTTTATTCGCGGTGGTTTTAACCGCCGCTAAATTCAGGCGTTTGATGCGCCTATTCTGCGGCGGTGAAAACCGCCGCTAAATATCAACATAATATATTTAGCGGCGGTTAAAACCGCCGCGAAATGCTGCCCAGTTCATCATTTAGCGGTGGTTTTAACCGCCGCTAAATGCTCACAGGTATGGAATTAGCGGCGGTTAAAACTGCCGCTAAATGTTGAACTGAAAAAAAAAATACGTTGGATCTGCTCCACCACTGCCCTAAATTTTCCAAAACCACAGCCAATGATACTTGAATGATTTAAACACAATATAGTGACACTGTGGGTGTCACAAAATCTTCACAATCTAACTTTATCCCAATAACATTCACAATAAACATTAATAGGGTTATAAGATAACCAAAACAACCAAAACATAAAGACTTTTGTTGGACACTCAACCTAAACATCAACAAAAAGATCCAACATTGAAAATAAACAAAAACAAAAGAAAACTGTGGTCGGGGTGTGACATTCTCAGATCTAAAAAAAGCTCATATCTTGGAATTAATTTTGATTTTTTTCATAGAGGACACATCCATTATTTGTTAATTTCTTCCTTTAAGTGTGTTAACCTCATAAAGAAATTGACAATTAGTGGTAACATTGTCTCCAAGATTGACATAAAAAAAAATCCTTCGACACTATAGATTAGGGCTTCATGTGTAATGTTCTTTCATGTTTTGGATTCAATGAAAAGTTTATTAGCTAGATCAAAACTCTTCTTGGGTAATACCCTATTTATATCTTAATCAATGAATACCTAGAGGTTTATTTTTGGTTCTCATGAGGGGAAATACAAGGAGACCCCCTCCCAGAAATCATTTTTACCATTATAGAAGACCATCTCAGCCATATTTTATTCCATATGGTTGATACTTGTGACTTGAAACCCATCATGGTATCACGAGGTTCTTCAGAACCATGTCATCTCATTTCTGTTGAAAACATTATAATTTTTTCTTAGGGAGTTATGAGGAATATCAAAAACATCATGAAGGCCCTTCTTCATTAAGATTGTTTCTTAAGACAAAAAATAAGTTGGGGAATTAGTTCATATACATTAACAAGAATATCTCAAATCCTAAAAAAATAATATTGATAGATGATGTGGGTATTAGGGAGGGATCTTTACCTTTTATATATCTTGGAGTTTCCATGTTTTGGGGAAGAACACACGCCTCCTACTTTATCAATATTATCAGTCAGATTTAAAGAACTCTGGCCTCTTGGAAAGAAATATCACTCTAAATGGATAGAATAGATTTCATTTTTAAAGCATGTTGAAATATAAAAAATGGTATAATCCTTCATGGTTTACTCATGGACCACCTTGGTCATTAAAACCATTAATTCATTGATAAAAAAAATTATTTGGAGTGGGATTATATTAGAGAGAAAGACTATTACAGTTTCATGCAAACAATGTTGTATGACCTATGCTCTCAGGGGCCTTGGGATCACGAATATGACCCTCTTTAATCAGTCTCTTCAAACTAAATTTATTTTTAAATTAATCAAATCCAATTTTGAAGCCTTGGATTTTCTCATATCAAGGATTGTTTAAGAACTAAAAAAAAGTAAAATTATGCTACATGGAATCCTTAATATGGCCTGGTCTTATGGTAATATTTCACAAGATCTTATAGAATTCTCATTAGATGGTCAGTGTTAACTCTTCTTCAAATTCTAGACTTCCAATTGGAATGGAATCCCACTCATGGATAAGATTAATACCATGGCTCAAAATATTTATTATAACATATCCCTTAAAGATCAAATGGATAATCTTAACAATATTCTACATGAGATTTTACATTTTTTCTCAAATTGGTATTCCTAAACTAAAAACAAATTGGTATTCCTGGACCCATTGGAGTGGTGTAAAAATTTTAAGGCCATGACAGAGCCTTTTATCATTAACCTTTCATGCCTTATCCATTTATGGTCATGGGATTGGTCTTTTAGTGTGATACATATTGGATATGGATCCAATAGGGGTATGAATATGGGTTACATATATGGTATTCTCATTGGATGTGGTATCATCACATGCATATTGCATTAAGAATCTTTTTGTCAACACATGAGGAATCCAGAACACAATAAATAAAATGCATAGAAGGAAACATGAGAAATCAAGAAAATGTTAGGACATGGAAATGTTTGGTGGCAACTATGTGCCATAAATGTTACATATACAAACCAACTGTTATCATACTTGTTCAAAACATCAACAATACTACTACTCATCATCTGATGCTGCATCGTCACCCTCTCCACCTTCATCTCCACCACCTGCTACCACCTGTAAGAAAATTATATTGAAAATTAAATATTGTTGCATATTTATAATAAAAATTAAAACCAATAAAAGTTTGAAAACTAAATGATTTTGATTTTTTTGTGATTTACCTGCTCACCACTACCCGATGCACTACCACCGGGGGTATATCTGCTCATATGCTGACGTATTTCAAGCAACTCTTTCTGCAAATCAGATATCTGATTCCCCTGCTGGTGAACTGTGTTTCGTAGAGCAGACATCTCCCTCTGAGCATCTTCAGGTATGAAATGACTATAACCAGGAGTAGATGAGGCCGAAATCCCTGATGGCATGCGAAAGACCTCAGATGGTACGGGTCCCAAACCCATCCCGCGCACTCTACCAGGATGCTCCTTCCCAAGGACTTGACCAACCGGGTCATCCTGGGAGACTGAGTAGGATTGCCCAGGATTGACATTCCATATTTCTTTAATTTTTACCTATAAATCAAATATCAATATATATCAACACAGTAAAAACTGATATTAAGTTATTATAATAAATAATTGACTTCATACCCCAACTTCTCTGGAAGGTTCATTAACAAAACTTCCATATGTTTTTTTATGAACATCCAGCCACAGTTCTGTTCGGGATGCTTCATGCCCTAAACTCTGTGACTGCATTAAACAAAGATAAATCATCAATCAAATATGTTAAATAGATAATATTATCTTATAAATATCTAAACTAATTAAAAGATTACCAATTACATTCGGCTTCTTGAAAAGCTTTTTGAACCCGCAGTGTGCGGGATTACTTGCTTCGCCCGGTTTGAAGCATTCTTTCTTGAGAGATCCTGAAATAAATAAAATTCAATTTAACAGTATTGTATTCAATGTCTATCTCCTCTTCATGTACATGTATAAATGTAAAATGAGGATAATATAATAATATATATTTCAATACCATCCGCTTCTCATCACGATGTCTATCGACAAAAACCTTCCACTGTTCTTTCGGTACCCCATTGGGTATCTTCTCATACATCTGCTGCACGGTCAACGAAGAATCGTTGACATCACACCACAACCTCCATTTGAAATCTTTCCATTTTTTCCATGATTTTTCAATGTCCACTTCCGTGTTATCACATCAGCAACGGTAAAGTGGAAGAACATCTGTATACAGAAATTCATTTTGAATATATTAGTAAAATGACATTCAATTAAACCATAAAGTAATAAAATTACCTTTATCTGAGAATCATAAACTTCATTTTTCTAGTTTGGAGGCATATGCCTCCAATCATCATACGAAATAGGCAGGGAAACGGGCTCCGCTGCCAGCTGACCTATAATCTGACCAAGTAAACCTACGGCGTCATCTGTCGGGACCCCATAAGAATCAAATGGCACCACTATCTTCTTGCCATGCATGTTCCAAACACCAGAACTTTTTATGTCTCTTTCCACGGTTTCATTGTCTTCATCTGCAATGAGCAAACAATTACTATAAACAAAATGCAATAAATTTATTTAATTAAAATTTGTACCTATGACTGCGACCCTCCAGAATGTCCGTGATGAACTGGAGGGGGCGTGTCGCTGCCCCACTGCTGAAGCTCCTGTAGGGGGAGGTGATGACTCATCCTCTAATGAGGAATCCACTGATGGTGTCAGAGATGGTGCAGGGGGAGATGATGCCGTGGGGACAGACGGATCGTCATCTGTCGTAGAAGAAGAAGGAATAGTGTACCGCTTCTTCCTTGACATTCCTGTCATTTAATCAAATAAAATTAAGTTCAGAATATATATTTCAAAAAATTTATGCAGAAAAAAAATTAAAAATGATAATAGATGCCCAGTATTAACAAACAAAATATATATAACAATGATAATGAATGACTACAGAAATGAAACAAGTAGTTGCTGAATGAATAAATAATTATGCATACAATCATTTTCCCCTTCAATCATGTCGGTTTCCTGCTCCATTGCTTCATCCACTTCATTCATCCTTGCTAGACCAATATTTTCAATATCATGATGGACAAATAATTCTGCTTCCTGTTGTTGATGAAATTCAATTGCAGAGGTCAAATCTTCCACTTCATCACCCATATCATACAAATCTCTTTGTATTACGTGAGTAACTACACTCCACCCTTCATCCACAACATCATTCACATAATATACCATTTTTTCCTGTGATGCTAAGATATATGGATCATGCAGTTCACGATCACCAACATCCATCAAGCGAGAGAAGTTTACAGAAGTAAATTGCAAGGAATCTCTTTTAACACCTCTGATAAAATTGACCCATTTGCATTTGAATAAAACAACAGAAAAATGCCCGTGGTAGTTTAATTCAATAATATCATGCAGCTTTCCATAGTATTCCACTTCAGCAAATGTAAAAATACCACTATTCTGTGTTTTCAAACCCACTTCTCGATTGACTGTACGAAATCTAAAACCATTCACATTATAAGCGTTGAACTTTCTAACTTGTTTTATAGGAACTCTAGCAAGAAACTTCAAATCTTCTGAAAAGTCAGATCGAGTATCAGTATTCATGATCTGAAAAAAAAAATAATTTAATAGATTTGCAAATTATATGTGTCAAAGTAATATTCGTATTTATTGCAATATTTATAAACTTACACGTCGTGCAAACCATTCTACCAGCTCTTTCTTCACAGCTTTCGTTATATCTTTTTCATTTCGTGTTCGGCTTCTCATTCATCTCTTTGTTTGTATCCTCAACTCTTCAATAAATGGATCTGCAATTTCACTATTCAGCAGCACATATCTATGTGCCTGTAATAATTCCAATTCTGTTAGTGTCGCGTATGAGGTCCTCCCAACTGATCGGCCAATAGCAGAAAATATTTTTGATTTATGATGCATTTGAGATTGAGTTGATGTGTCGTCAACACGTCCAACTCGAGCAAATCTTGTCTCAATATCATCCAAATATCTGGAACAAAAGGTGAGACACTCCTCGGCCAAATAGCCTTCAGCAATAGAGCCTTCTGGTTGAGCTTTATTTCTCACGTATGCTTTCAAATGCCCAAGATATCTGTGAAAAAAATAATAATATTATGCATTTATTTAAATGCCAAAAAATGTTTACTTAACTGGAAACATATAAATAAAATAACTCTCAATTGGATACATCCATCGATAATGAATGGGGCCTCCTAATTTAGCTTCGTCAACCAAATGCACAGTTAAATGCATCATGACAGTAAAAAACGATGGAGGGAAGATCATCTCCATTGCACAAAGGGTCAATACAAACCTCTCCTGTAGGTTGTCAAGCTGAAATGGATGTAGAGCTTTCTCACATAACTGTCTAAAAAATGTGCAGAAATGGAGTACAACAGCAGTAACTTTTTCAGGTAATAATGTACGCAATGCCAATGGTAGTAACTTTTGTAACAAAACATGTGAATCGTGACTTTTCAATCCATATAACTTACGATTCTTCAAGTCAACACACCTCGAGATGTTACTCGAATACCCATCAGATACCTTCACATTCTTTAAAATTTGAAGGAACGTATCTTTATCCCTATTTTTCAATGAAAAAATGGCCGGAGCATACTTTTCATTCTCATCTGGCCAGAGATCACGTTTTATGTTCATTACTTGTAAGTCTTTGCGAGCATTGAGATGATCCTTCGACTTTCCATGCTCATTAAGTAATGTGAAAATCAAATTATCACATACATTCTTCTCAATATGCATCACATCAAGATTGTGGCGCAAAGAATTAAATTCCCAATACGGAAGTTTGAAGAATATACTTTTTTTCTTCCATTGTTGCGTTCTGATTTCACTTGACGATGCACTTCGCACTCATTTTCCGCTATCATTCAAATGATGAACCTTCCCAAATTCTGTTTTAACATTTTCAAGCTGTGTCAATATTTCAGAACCGGTTAACAACTTTGGAGGTGGTCTACGATCAATGCAACCATTAAATTTTTATTTGTTCAGCCGAAATTTATGAGATGCATCAAGAAATCTTCGATGGCACAAGAAGCACCATTTTCTACTGTGAGGTAGCCGTTTGGGCTCGAAATCAAAGTTACAAACAGGACAATCCAAACCTGTATAAGTGTTCCAACCAGATAAATTCCCAAGCCCAGGGAAGTCACTAATGGTCCACATTAAAGCAGTATGCATTTTAAACATTGTTTTAGAAGAAACATCAAATGTCTCAACACCGTTGCTCCATAACTCCTGCAATTCTTCAATCAAAGGCTGCAGGTATACATCAATATCATTTCCAGGCATTTGTTTTCCAGGAATAATCATCAAAATGATAAAATATGTTTGTTGCATACACATCCACGGAGGCAGATTATAAGGGATCAAAACAACTGGCCAAATGCTATAACTCGTACTCAAAGTCCCAAATGGGTTGAATCCATCGACAGCCAATCCCAATCGAACATTCCTAGGATCAGCTGAGAAATCTAGATGTAATGAATCAAATGTCTTCCACGATTGGGAATCTCGTGGATGTCTCATTAACCCATCATTTTTATTATCTACAGCATGCCACTTCATGTGTTCGGCGGTTTTTGATGACATGAATAATCTTTGCAATCGAGGCTTCAAAGGAAAGTAACGCAAAACTTTTGCAGGTGTGTTCCTTTTCTTCTTCTCCGTGAAATTATGTTCAGTCATACTTCCAACATCACCCTTTGACTGCCATCTAGAAGAAGAACATTTCTTACAATTCTGTCTACTTGAATCCTCTCCCCAGTAAAGCATACAATCATTGGGACACGCATGTATTTTTGTATAATTCAGACCAAGCTTGTTAACAACTTTTTTCATATCATAAAACGATTCTGGGATTTTTGCTTCAGGAAATGCATCACGAATCAATTCCAATAACATGGACATTGACTTATTTGTAATTCCACATAGACATTTGATATGGTACAACTTCAGTAGAAATGAAAGCTTTGAATATTTCAAACACCCACTATACAACTCTTGATTTCCATCGTCAACTAAATCATGAAATGCATTTTCCTCACTGAAGTTTTCCCTTACATTTGGCTCCACAGAATCAAGAGGATCCAATGATATGTTACAATCTTGATCTTCTTGTGTTACAGTCTCAGAAACATCACTTGTCACGTTGCAATTTGTAGCACCCTCTTCTGGTTGTTCTGATATGTTTTGATGCTCATAGTGGTGTCTTGCAGTGCCGAATGCATCATTTATGAGGTTTTTCATTTCATTTTCCATTGTCGAAGAACTTGGGACCTCATTCTGTGGATTAACATCAGTCCTCAATCTTTCTGTATTGTTTGATTCTCCATGCCAAATCCAACACAAATATTTCTCAGGGAATTGCTTCAGTATTAAATGTTCATAAACTTCATCTCTCTTCAACCATGTTCTAAATTTACATTTAGGACATGGACATCTTATTCTCCCTTCAACGGATCGATTAGAAATTTCAAAATCTAAAAACCCATTCAAACCCTTAACATATTGAGATGTGTTCCTCGGTAATGTGATCCAGCTTTTATCCATGTATATCACAATATTCCTACACAAAATATACGATAGTGTAAGATTGCAGAAACATAATATAATAAAGATGAACCATTGGCCATAAAGTATGCATAATATAATAAAGATGATTCATTGACCACATTTACCATTTCAGACCAACTGAACAAGTCTGGTCCATAGGAGACAACGTCAACACCTCATTGAGGAGCAATAAGAATATCGGGATACACACTTATCATAACACCATCGATCACACATTTATGTTGCCTCAAACAACACCCCTTTTATGTGTGATCGAAACTGATCATAATGCATTTTAAATCAAGTTAACTACATTCACTGAAACCATTTTCACAATGGGTAATGTTTGTTTTATTGTTCTAGGGAAATCTAAATGGCCACATTTAAGTTTTGGGGTTCATCTTGTGATGGAAGAATGAGACATGGTGTTTGAATTTCTTGAATAAATTAGTGATAATGACCCTCTTAAGGTGGAGAGAATTATGTTAGTCATGGAAATGTGGAGAAAACTGTAGAGTGGATGTGGAGGAATCAAGGTTCCAAATAGAAACCTATAAGGGACATGTTTGGGGGTTCTTAGGGAAGGCCAGGTGGAACTTCGATATAGTGTGTGTAGGTGATGGAGGTATACCTTAAGTGAGAAGGCTTCGTGTTTGGGTAGAGGGGCGACATGCCAATAGGGGAAGTTGGGAACCAACGGAGTGAGTTAGCAGGAATGGAAAGACATAGTTGGATATAAAGGGAATGGATGTGGTGGGCTGCGAGGCACCTCAAGTTAATGTTGAAATGATAAGTTTATCCTAGTAATGTGAATGAGTTTTGAAGAAGAACCAAGTAGTCCTTGGTTGAGATATGGATGGTGAAAGTGTGACAAATCTGGTTAGTTTTGGCAGAAATAATGAATGCTAGAATTGGGTGGAGTTTTCATGGATGTTGTGAGTTGGAAAACATGTTAGGGAAGTTTTGAAGGTTGAGTTGAGGTTCTGTTGACCTCTTTTATGATGAGTGAAGTTCTCAAAACTAGAAAATTGTGGTGACGAAGTAAGTAATATGGTGTTGAGAACCATGGAAGTAAAGTAATCAATTAATGGTGTGGCTAGAGTTTCAAGTTGGATGGTCTCAGGTAGGAACCATATTAGTGTATTAGTTTTGGTGATGGGTGTTGGATCAGGTTTTGGATGGTTGAATACCTTGAGATGAAGGTTATGCTTGGGTTGTGCTTTGGATGTTTGAAATGGAGTGAGGCTGTTGGGCCTTGAGTTCTGGATTGATGTAGGTCAGAGAATGTGGTTGGAATCTATGTATCCCTTCAGCGACAATGAGTTTGTGTCACCATTATAATTTTGGTAACTAGGTGAGGTGGTGCTAAGAATTTTGGGCCATGAGTTGTGGAGAGGATTGGAACAAAGGTGTTCCGATTGGCTCTCCACAGGGTAGTGTAGTTCCTTATCGATATCCTCTTGTGCAGTGGTATAGTAACATTACCTAAACCTTTAATTTTCATTTGATGTTGATAATAAATAGTTGAGAGATGAACTTTAGTCATTTTTATTAAAAATACACACTATAAACCTATCAATTATCCTTGAGAGATGAACTAGGGTATTAACTAGACCATAAACCAACTTTAAAGATATAATCAATTTGACGTGTCATGACAATGTGGTCAGTTCCTATTGGCGAAACCAAGGGGATCGACACTACAATGTAGATTAGGAAACCCTAAGAGTGGGAGAATCCACAATGGGAGATTTCGGAACCATCCTCACAATAAAATACACAAATCAATCACCATTTCCATGATTAAAATTTCATTTATTCACTTAAAATAGGGAGTTAAATTACCTATATGTTGTTGTCGGTGCTTCCCATCATTAAATATCTTAATCACTATTCGATGATAGAAAGTTGACTCAATTTATTTACTTTATTCTATTTTTAGATTAATTATTTGGGAAATACACCTCACCCTATTCATTTGAATGGTCATGGAATAAAATCCCAACCATGAAAACTATAAAAAATACCCCATTAAATCATCATATAATCATTCTATAATCACTGATTAATCATAACACCACTTGTTCACACCAGGCTTCCCCACACTACTGAAATTCTATCACATCAATTTCTGTACTTGTACCCACCAAAATGAAGTATGAGCTGATCACTAGATGAATTTACCCCCACCCTCTTACATGTTTCTCCATAATTTCTAGATATCCCACAATATCTCACCCTAGTGGATTTTTATAGACCACTTTACATGGTCAAGATGAAATTTCCCTTGATTTCAACCCCAGATGAACACTCTTACCACATTGATATTTTATTATTATCCCATTATATTATGATATATATATGAATTAAGATCCAAATCAACCAACCTTATCACCTATTTACAAAATCACCACCTTAAATCATTAGTACGAGTGTATCCATTTCCTAGAATTCTTTCCTTACACCCCATCTGTGAATCACCTTGAAAAGGTTTCCTTTTCCCAAAACCCCATTAATATTGAATGTATTTATATTTTTTACTCATATCTTAGTGTATAATTTAGTTATCAAGACTTCCATGCATTCCAACCATGCTTCTAAAAACTTACAATCATCCTAATTTCCTTATGAGTAAAATAATTATGCTAACATGAAATCCCTATCTCAAATGAATGATAAGTATCTTATCAAATGTCACTTTTTCCTAGATTAACTAACCTTTATAAGGATTATTATTGATAACTATCCAATTATTATTTCACCTGGATGAATCATTTTTCCACATTATCCAAATCATCCCAAGACTAGGCTGAATATGATATTACCTTGCAACCCCAAATCAATATCCCTATTTTTCAACATCTGAGAATAAATACATATTGAATCAAACCCAAGTCAAGTACCAAATCCCTTAAAAATCCTGTAAAAATAAAAAACACAAATCATCCTAGACATATCATAAGTCCTCACCCCTATCATAGAACTAACCTTCAGTGATAATAACACCCTCACCATAGGTTTCACCAGATGGCCGGGTCTATGGGTACGATTCATGGATCATAAACTTGGTCATTATATCTAGTAAAACCTATAATACAACTTGAAATACATTTAACTTTTATATAAAAATCACAATCAGTCACCCCCATCAATATAAAATAATACCACAAGGATAGTCACACTTATATACATCGCATATCTAGTATATTATGAAGTAAAACTCTTAGATCTTGGCCAACTAAGATATCAATGATCAACCTCTTAATTCATTATCAAGTGATCATTGGTGATGTTTAATCCAACTAACATAACCCTAATCTATAATTTACCCTAGTCTATTAATTAACTTTACACCAATTAATCATTTAATTCCAAATTAATTACTAACCAATAACTTTTAATTAATCCAAGACTGTTCTCATTTTCATTTAAAAACACTATCGTATCATCATAAAAATAATGCATCAACATTGTATCCACACAAATAATTTTCTCATTATGAAATTTTATATGGTTCATGAATAATCACATGAGTATGTCAAGCAGTAGACATAGAGAAAACTCACTTTGGGTTCGAGGTCGAAGTGAGAAAGGTCGTCGGGAGAAGGGGGTCGCGGGTTGCCGGTCGCAGGCACCGCCGGAGGAGGTCGCGGGGTCGCTGGAGGAGGTCGCGGGGTCGCCGGAGGAGGTCGCGGGATCGCCGAGGGGTCACGGGGGGCTGCGGGCGAGGGTCGCAGGGAAGGGTCGCGGGGGGCTGCGGGCGAGGGTTGCAGGGAAACGGGGGTCGGGGTAGGGAAGGGTCGGGGTTTTTTAAAAAAAAACAAAGGTTTAGCAGCGGTTTTTAATAAACCGCCGCGAAACGTATTTCGGAAAACGTTTAGCGGCGGTTTTGTGAACCGCCGCCACAAAACCGCCGCTAAACACTGTTTATTTTGTAGTGTTCCTTGTAGAACACCCCTAAATAGACCCGTGGGGTCAGCCGTTGCATACACCAAAATTGCCTTGCAAATCGGTGTGGGGTGTATGACTCGTAGAGAGGCTCACGGTCTATTATTGCCACCAGAACTCCCCCTATAAAGGCTAGGACATAGGACTGGTGCTCTTCAATTCATTTTACATCATAAATAAAATCACCCGTTGGCAGCAGGAACAGATGAAAGTTAAATTCCTCTATCTTCCAGACGTGGTTTAGTACCACTTGCACAATCAGTTTGGTCAGAAAGCTCTCCGCGACATTCAGAATGGACGGACAAAAGTTTGATCCTGGAGGGGAGATAGAGTTCGTATATTCTTAGACTCCCTTGATGTGCACCGCTATCCACCCGTACAAGAGATGGAATGGCCCACATATCCTCTGGGGCCTCTTCCCCTCACTGATATGCCACAACATCTTGTATAGCTTGGAGAGCATTGGGATTCTGAGGTTCACCCACCCTCCTGTCACCAACACGGATGCCATGATAAATGTTCTTGGTCGCACTCCCATGTTCGTATCCCTCACCAACAATATTCAACTGCAGATGAGAACAGCGATGAATACCACTATCCTGACTACCAGTTACTGCTCAGTGCTGACACTGAACCCCCAGGTTTTCCATTGGCTATCCTCCAAGAGCTGCTGATATGAGTGCTCCTTGCCCCGTTGATCCCCCTTCGGGCAAGTATGAGGCCTCACATGAAACTGTCTATTTTCTGGAAAGATCATAAACTATTTGTACCACCGCCTGAAGTGGATGTCTCTCATTGCTTTCTTATCATCTCTCAGCACCAGATCCATCAGTGCCATCGGTAGTGGTGACATTTTCTCTGGATCCTCCCACACACCCATAACTGGGAGGAATTCATCATATATTTCCCACAGTATCGGGACCCCTGAGATCGGGTGCACGTCCCATAAACTAATTCCGACCTCCCCATGGTGCAAGTGGAAGGTATTGGTCCTCGATGACCACCTACTCAACAACTCTTGCATCAGCTGTTTTGGTTGGTAGATGTAAAATTGGGAGTCCCAAGACACCTCATATAGGCCCACTCTGCTAAGATAAACCCCAAACTTTTCACATGAATCACCTACCTAGTAGGCCTAGGCCCAATCATCTGTGAAGTTGTCGTCCTGGCGCAGGTCCCACTCATTAGACCACCCCTTCTCCGGGTTACTCAGAACTGCCTTCAAGATCATCTGGTACATAGGGGGGGATGTATCCGACTTCAATCCCTTCCCATCAACATTGTTCAGAAGATTGTACAAACAATCAATAATGACGGGTGTGAAGTTCTCCCAGGCATGGCCGTCAGCCACCCTGAACCACTGGCGCTGACACAGCGTGCTTCAGAACTAGTAAGCTGGCTTATCTCTACTGGCTTCAGGGATGAAGACGTCATCCATCAGCCCAAATCCATACAAAGGTAGCCTCTTGAATAACAGATAGTTCCTTTGTATTATCGACAACAACTCCACCAATGACCCATGGTCAGAGTGGCTCCATATCAACTCCCCTAAGCCCAATCTATTCACCATATCCTCTCTTTGGGAAGCATCCTCAAAGACCCCCATAGCAGCCTCCTGGTGAGTCATTCGGTCTTGAAGTTTGGGCGTTCTTTGGGTTTGGCTCATGAAGCTCTTTCGCGAAGCAAGTTCACAGATATTGGTTGCAATGGCTGTTCATAGAGGCCTACCCTGGCCTTCAAAAGCAAGTTTACGGAGCACACCGACTGTAACGACCCAATATTTTTTAAAGGAAATTACTTTCTTATAAATATGTCATAATAACATTAACTACTAAGTTCTATGATACCCTTAAAACATAAGTTTGTCACTTCTGTGATGTGAATTTCAAAAATCCGACGTACACAGTCGCGATCAGTAAGTTATTTAGAGTCCAATAAGAAAAACTTAATTTTTGGTAAATAGTAACCTACCCTTATGAATAGTAACATACCCTTATAAATAGTGATATAACCTAATGAATAGTAACCTTACCTATAATAATATATAAATAATATTCAAGTTGAAAGTACGATATACCTATATTTTAGAATAAGTTAATGAATGTTTTAAAACTGGTTTTTGATAATAAATTATGATTTTAATTAAATATTAAATTAATAATATTTAGAAAATTATTTTTGAAAAATGGTCTTCATTTTTGGATTCTACATGTCGAAAAATGGTTAGGGTTAATTTTTGGGATTTTTCTAAAATACTTGATTTTTTGATGAATAGTAAAATACAGTAATTTACCGTATATATACATTATAAGATAAATTGACTATTCCTAGAATCATGGATGATGTAACCACACTTAATACGAATTAACATGATAAAATTACTATTCTTGGTCATGGAATACTTACTATTACTTGTCTTGTGAAGAAATAATAAATTAACGAGTTTTATATTAAGAAATCTCCTCTCTCCTCCACTATAAAAACCCCCTCTCACCCCTTCTTCCAATCACTCCTCTCAAGCCTCGTGCCTTCTACAAATTCTGGCCAAATACCCTCCCAACCTCTTCTACCACGTTCAGTAAGATTTGGTCTCATTAAAAGACCAAAACGTCTCCTTTAAGGAGGTTCTCAAGGAAGTTTGGTTCAAGAGGTAAATTCATCTTTTCAATTCTTTGTCTTTCCTTTCAAGTTCATTGGTTTTCTTTTTCTATTACCTCTCTTTATCCAAATTTTGTGATGAATTCAGTACCTTATATGTACTGGAATGTTTTCATGATAGTGGAATAAGTTATCATCATCTCCCCCTTTTTAACTTCTTTTATACTAGTAGCAAGAACACCATATGAGATGTGTCAATTTTACACATTCAAGGATGATGGACTTTCGATTTCGTTTATCATTATAAATTCTGGTCATGAAACCATTCTTGTCATGGTTGAACCAGATTATTATATATAATATAAACTATTTAATATTCTGTAATCCCTTTGTTCAAATGGTGTTAGGTTATAAGGAAAAATGAGTTCTTTGTAATAAAAACCCACAAATTAACCGAAACAATTATCATTAAAGTTCTATATGATAATTCATCCTCATCCCATGTAAAAAAGTTATATAAATGAACAATAACACCTATTTATGTTCATAAATAATATATAATTTCAATTCTTGAGATTTACATCCATTACACTTCATTACTTAAAAAGAAGTGAACCGAATATGAAAATAAGAGAAACGAACACTCCAGAACGACGAAATTCAATACAATAACTTGTCAATAAAGACATAAATGAACTAACCATAATTATGGTAAACTAAATAAATGTCTAATAGGTTCTGAAATAAGTTATTAACAAGTATAATTTCATATTCCAGGAGCTTAAGTATAAGAGCGGAACACGTTTGGAGTCAAGGTAAGGGTTTCTTCATCTCACTTCCATTTTCATGAGATTTTCCATATTCACTACTAATACTTTTGTATGGTGTATTTATACTGACCATTGATTTCACATATAATGAATATCTTTATCTTAATGGTATTAAATCCATAATTTTATTATTATTAATTTTTGGGGCATACGAATCATTTGATTACAAAGTTGTAAGGGTTTTTCCACCCGAACTTCCATTTTCATTCAGGTTACTTTTATTGTCTAATTTCCTCGATGAAATTATTATGTACTCTCATAAATTTGGTGTGAGTATTATATATATGTACACCAACCATAATCCTTCCCTATTTTCTGGATAGTTACATGTTTTAAAAATTAATCTCTCCAAAACTGTTTCCAAAAGTACGTGCCCAATACAAGGGAATTTCTCAAATTCATATCCATTTTCAAGGGCAATATATAATATATTTTTGGAAACCATGATTATTCTAAAACACTAATTTTATCATGAAATAATATCTTACTTCACTTCCTATTTTATATAAATATTGTTTCCAAAATAACTCTTCCTTTCAAAATAAACGAGTATTTATCTCAAGAATTGCATAATGATTTTATAAGAGTGTTTTCGTTTAATTCAAAACTCTTGTTGATTCCATGGTATTATTGGGTTTAATAATTTATGAAGTAATATACCATATTTTATTTAATGGTTTATGAATAACTCTATTGTGGACTAACTATCCTAAAACCATTCACCATATTATTCTGAATGGTTAGTGTTTTATGTTTAATGATTGGGGAAAGTTAGTTACATTTCATATGATAGTTTCAATATGAATGTATATGTTTTTTATGTTGATACCCGCTCATATGAGGAATTCATTGGACTTATTATGTGATGGGTGGGGCTTTCTATAGCCCCTCGATGCATTGGTAGGTCTCATGAGACAAATAGACGTGGAATTGGTTGAGACCTTTCCCAATGTGATATGGATTTTGTCCGAGGCCTTAATCACTAGATGTCTTGGCCGAGGCCATGAAAAAATGATTTAGAATGTCCAGCATATGAAATTCCCTCATTATTAAGCTATTAATTGAAAGTTCATGTGGTTATTCGACTAGTAGAATACCCATGGTTATGTTTTTTATTATGGCATTATTTACTCAGTTCATTTTCCTGCCATAATGTGTTCAAGTTTATTATTAAAAGCATGTGTTTTCAATTATTCACCATGTCTAATGTTTATATTATCTTCTGCTATATTTATTACTCTTACTGAGCGTTTGAGCTCACCCCTTTCTTATGTTTCATTTTCTCAGGACATGAAGAAGTAATTTATGAATGACTTGCAAGCATAATCTAGGAGACGTGATGTTTCTAGTGTAATAAAATAGTGTTTTGTTTCCCTTCATGTTGTAATGTTAAACTTATGTATGTAACTTGTTTCCAATAATACTAAACTAATCGGTCTTTCAAGATTCATATTTCCTTGTATATATGCCAATGTAATCAAATAAGGCACCAGCTCTGGGAAACTGGAGTCGGGTCCTTACAGTTGGTATCAGAGGAAGTTTAGTAGAATACGTGGAAACTAGATTTAGAAAATGTAGAATTAGGGAAGAGTCCCTAAGTTATTATTTGAGGATATAAATACAATAACATCCTGGTATTTTGGTAAGGAATAGATTTTGTGAATCTTTCAAGTAATACATCCCTGTCTGGATACGATCAGGTAGAGGCGGCTCTGGCACAGATGTATCTCGGGGTAAAACCTAAAAACACCGCTTTGAGATAGACTCGAACAAGAACTGGTAAACGACAACGGGCCTTGTTACACTCTTGGTTACGACACTCCTGGTGGATATGGTTAGGATAATTCACATTTACTTTATAAGCCATTATGAAGGATTGAAATGTAAAATATTCCTCAAAGAAACCATATTTCTGAATATGGGATTATCCATGTGTAGGATCTCATTTTTTCTAATTATTTTTAAGTTAAGATTATATATTATGATTCATAACCCAATCTAGTGTATACCATTATCTAGATATGTTACCTAATGGACGGAATGGAAATCGCACGAATGCACGTGTCCCTTATAGGTATTTTTCTCCAATTTAAAATAATGATGTTGGCTCTGGTGCTGTGACTGGTGCTGAGCAACTCATAAATATACTAGGACAACTTACTCAGGTTATAAATAATAACCTTACCCATATGGAGCATCCAGATCCACCACATAGAGGAGCTATGCTAGATCGCTTTATGTGAAAATAGCCTCCATCGTTCAATGGGACTACAAACCCTTTTGTAGCAAAGAAGTGGATATGTTCTCTCGAGAAGATATTTCTCGCTTTGGGATGTAATGAAAGAGAGAATGTTGTCATGGCAGTATATCGTCTATCGGGAGATTCGGATCAATGGTGGTCATTAATCTAAAACACAAAGGAGGAGGAAGAAATAGAAGAGATGGAATGGAGGGATTTTAAGGAAATCTTCTTAGAAAAATATTTCCCTAGTGAACAAAGATCAGATATAGAGAGGAAATTCTTGAATATGAGGCAAAAGGAGGATGAAAATGTTGCTAAGTATGAAGCCAACTTTATAAGGTTGGAAAGACATGCTTTGTACTACATACAAAATCCAAGGAGCAAAATCGATCGATTCTTTGATGGCCTAAAGACATTCCTCTGGTGGGCACTGGTCTCCTAAAATTTTTCAACATATGAGGACATAGTTTCATGTGCTATAAAGACTGAAAAATAATTATCTAAGTCTTATGACTTTAAGGGAAAGCAAGAAAAGAAGAGGGCTACTGAAAACCCTGGGAAAGGAAATAAGGAAACAAGGAAGAAGGGAAGAGTTTAATTTCCACCATGTGACAATTGTGGAAAGAAACACCCTGCTGCATGCTTAAAAGGAAAAGGAGTATGCTACAAATGTGGTAAGAAAGGCCATTTTTCTGGTGATTGCAAAGGGAAGAAGGAATCCAATAATGTTCAATGCTATAGTTGTTGGGAGATGGGACACTATGCTAATGATTGTCCAAAACGTCAAGGAAATATTCAACAGAGAAGGCCAAGGGACCAGGGACAAGCTTATACAATCACAACTGTAAAGGTTGAAGTTCCTAATGATGTGGTGGTAGGTACTTTAATTGTTTCCTCAAGTTTATCCAATGATTTATTTGATTTTGTATCATTTCATTGTTTCATATCTTCCCAGTTTTCTAAGAAAATTAGATATTTCCAATTTTATTTAACAAGGGAGTTGTCAGTCAAAACTCCTAAGGGAAGTATCATTGCTACAATGTTCTGTGAATCAGTTCCCATTAGAGTATATAAATGTTCTTTATCTGCTGATCTCATCATCATACCCATGATTCAATTTGATATAATCCTCGGTATGGATTGGCTTTTGGACCATGATGCAAAAATTTATTGTAAGAAGAAGGAGGTTACTATTTTTGATGATGATGATAAAGAACACCTTATCTTTAGTGAAGAATCGTCATCACCAGATTCTTATCTAGATCCACCCCCAGTAGCTCAAATAAATTCAATTATTGGGGAGGAAGAGAATGAAATAACTGTGGGTGAGGAAATTAATGTTCAAATAGAGTATGTACCTATTTTGAGAGAATATTTTGATGTGTTTACAGAATATTTACTTGAAAATCCTACAGAATGAGAAATTGAGTTTTCTATTGATTTAGTTCTTGGTTCAAGGTCCATATCAAAGGCCCCTTATAGAATGACCACTGTGGAATTAGTGGAACTAAAGAAACAACTAGAGAAATTGAGTAATAAGGGATTTATTTTCCCTAGTGTTTCTCCATGGGGAGCCCCGGTCCTTTTTGTTAAGAAGAAAGATGGATCTTTGAGGTTATGTATTGACTACAAGAAGATCAATACTATAACGATAAAGAACAAGTATCCCCTACCTCACATTAATGATTTATTTGACCAACTTCATGGAGCTCAATACTTTTCAAATATTGACATTCGATCTGGATATCATCAGTTGAGTGTAAAGAAGGAAGACATTTCGAAAACATCATTTCAAACCAGGTACAAGCATTACGAGTTTATAGTGATGCCTTTTGGATTGACTAATGCACCCTCTATCTTCATGGATCTAATGAACATAGTTTTCAAGGAATATCTTGATGATTTTGTAGTGGTATTTATTGATGATATCTTGGTATACTCCAAAATCTATGAAGATCATGAAAATCACTTGTGCATTATCCTAAAGACTCTTAGAAGACATGAATTATATGGGAAGTTTAGAAAGTGTGAATTCTGGATTCAGGAGATTTCTTTTCTTGGCCATATTGTTTCTAAGGATGGAATCCTAGTTGATCTTTCAAAGAAAAAGGCAATCCAAGATTGGCCCATTTCAACAAACATAACTGAGTTACGCAATTTTATTGGCTTAGTAGGTTATTATCGACATTTCGTACAGAATTTTTCCCGACTGACTAACCCGCTAACAAAGCTCACACGTAAAGGGGTTAAATTTGTTTGTAAAAAAGATTGTGAAGAATGTTTCGAAGAACTGATGATAAGATTAGTCAATGCTTCTATATTGAATCTACTATCGTGGAATGACAGGTTTGTTGTTTATAGTGATGCTTCAAAGAAAGGACTTGGTTGTGTCCTTATGCAAAATGATAGGGTTATTTCTTATGCATCATGACAACTAAAAATTCATGAGAAAAACTATCCTTCTCATGATCTTGAGTTAGCTGCTGTAAAATTTTCTTTGAAGATATGGAGATATTATCTCTATGGTGAAAAATGTGATATTTATACTGATCAAAGAGTTTGAAGTATATTTTCTCACAGAAAGAACTCAACATGAGGCAAAGGAGATGGCTTGAACTACTCAAGGATTATGATTACATGATACACTACCACTCGGGGAAGGAAAATAAGGTGGAAAATGATTTGAGCATAAAGGATCATAGAGTTTTGAACAAGATGAGAGTTGAAAGGGATCCTATTTTCATGGATCAAGTAAAGATGGATATGGGAATAACCATGGAAGGTGAAACATCAATGATTTTTCAAATGGTCTCCAAACCATATTTACTAGAAAGGATAAAAAGTTCTCAGGATGATGATGGGGAGTTTCAAAAGAAGATTAAAGAAGTGAATGATGGGAGATTGAGTGACTTTGTATATGAAAATGGAATTTTGAAATTTGGGAAGAGACTTTGTGTTCCTGATATACCTTATCTAAAAAGGGAATTGTTGGATGATGCTCATAGTTCCAATTTCTCTATACACCCTGGAAGCACTAAGATGTATAGAGATTTGAAGGAACATTTTTGGTAGGACAACATGAAGAGGGAGATCACTGATTTTGTGTCAAGATGTATGGTTTGTCAACAAGTGAAAGCTGAAAGGCAATGACCTGGAGGAGTATTGCAACCTCTTCCCATACCTAAGTGGAAATGGGATAATATCATGATGGACATTGTCATGAGACTACCAAAGGCTCCTAGAAGGAACGATGCAATATGGGTCATTGTTGATCATTTACCAAGTCAACACATTTTCTTGCTATAAGAGAAGATCTACCACTTAAACGGCTAGAAAGACTATATGTTAATAAAGTTGTGAGACTTCATGGATTACCCCTATCGATTATTTCTGATCGTGATCCACATTTTACATAAAGATTCTGGAAAAGTCTTCAGAAGGCTCTAGATACTGATCTTCATTTGAGCACTGCCTACCACCCACAAACTAATGGACAATTAGAACAAACTATTCAAACATTGGAAGACATGTTGAGGTCTTATTCACTTGATTTTAAAGGCATGTGGGATCATTATTTACCTCTCGTAGAATTTTACTACAAAAATAGCTTCCATTTAAGTATACAGATGGCACCCTATGAAGCATTATATGGGAGACGATGTCGTACACCAACTTGATGGGATGATGTTGGTGAAAGAAAGCTCGTGGGCCCAAAACTTGTTGAAGAAACAATGGAAAAGGTGAAGATTATCCAGAACCATATCAAAATAGCTCAAAGTAGGAAAAAGAGCTATGCAGATAACTGAAGGAAGGATTTGGAGTTTCAAGAAGGTGATCACGTTTTCTTAAAGGTATCTCCAAGGAAGGGTATTATACGATTCAGTAAGAAGGGAAAGTTAAGTCCCAGGTACATCAGACCTTTTGAAATTCTGGACCGAATTGGAGTCGTAGCTTACCGTTTGGCAATACCGCCAAGTATCTCTAAGGTTCACAATGTGTTCCACGTGTCAATGTTAAGAAAGTACATGCCAGACCCAACACATGTACTCACTTATGAAGAAGTGGAACTTGAGCCCAATCTATCTTACTGTGAAGAGCCTATAAAGATTCTTGATACTAGAGAACAAGTATTGAGAAATTGGACAACTTGTCTGGTAAAGGTTCTATGGAGGAACCATAAGATGGAGGAAGCAACATGGGATCCTGAGGAGCTTATGTTAAAGACATATCCAAATATTTTTAGGTAATATTTTGTGAATTTCGAGGATGAAATTTTTGTAAGGAGGGGAGAATGTAACGACCCAATATTTTTTAAAGGAAATTACTTTCTTATAAATATGTCATAATCGCATTAACTACTAAGTGCTATGGGACCCTTAAAACATAAGTTTGTCACTTTTGTGATCTGAATTTCAAAAATCCGACATACACAGTCATGATCAGTAAGTTATTTAGAGTCCAATAAGAAAAAATTAATTTTTGGTGAATAGTTACCTACCCTTATGAATAGTAACATACCCTTATGAATAGTGATATACCCTGATGAATAGTAACATTACCTATGATAATATATAAATAATATTCAAGTTGAAAGTACGATATACCTATATTTTAGAATAAGTTAATAAATGTTTTAAAACTAGTTTTTGATAATAAATTATGATTTTAATTAAATATTAAATTAATAATATTTAGAAAATTATTTTTGAAAAATGGGCTTCATTTTTGGATTCTACACGTTGAAAAATGGTTAGGGTGAATTTTTGGAATTTTTCTGAAATACTTGATTTTTTTGATGAATAGTAAAATACGGTAATTTACCGTATATATACATTATAAGCTAAATACACTATTCCTAGCATCATGGATGATGTCACCACCCTTATTACGAATTAAAATGATAAAATTATTATTCTTGGTCACGGAATACTTACTATTACTTGTCTTGTGAAGAAATAATAAATTAATGAGTTTTATATTAAGAAATCCCCTCTCTCCTCCACTATAAAAACCCCCTCTCACCCCCTCTTCCAATCACTCCTCTAAAGCCTTGTTCCTTCTCCAAATTCTGGAAAAATACCCTCCCAACCTCCTCTCCCATGTCCAGAAAGCTTTGGTCTCATTAAAAGACCAAAACCTCTCCCTTAAGGAGGTTCTCAAGGAAGTTTGCTTCAAGAGGTAAATTCCTCTTTTCAATTCTTTGTCTTTCCTTTCAAATTCATTGGTTTTCTTTTTCTATTACCTCTATTTATCCAAATTTTGTGATGAATATATTAACTTATATGTACTTTAATTTTTTCATGATATTGGAATAAGTTATCATCATATCCCCCTTTTTACCTTCTTTTATACTAGTAGCAAGAACACCATCCGAGATGTGTCAATTTTACACATTCAAGGACGATGGACTTTCGATTTCGTTTATCATTATAAATTTTAGTCATGAAACCATTGTTGTTATGGTTGAACCATATTATTATATATAATATAACCTATTTAAGATTTTTTAATCCCTTTGTTCAAATGGTGTTAGGTTATAAGGAAAAATGAGTTCGTTGTAATCAAAACCCACAAATTAACCGAAACAATTATCATTAAAGTTCTATATGATAATTCATCCTCGTTCCATGTAACCAAGTTATATAAATGAAAAATAACACCTATTTATGTTCATAAATAATATATAATTTCAATTCTGGAGATTTACATCCATTCCACTTCATTACTTAAAAAAAGTGAACCGAATATGAAAATAAGAGAAACGAACACTCTAGAACGACGAAATTCAATACAATAACTTGTCAATAAAGACATAAATGAACTAACCAGAATTATGGTAAACTAAATAAATGTCTAATAGGTTCTGAAATAAGTTATTAACAAGTATAATTTCATATTCCAGGAGATTAAGTACAAGAGCGGAACACGTTTGGAGTCAAGGTAAGGGTTTCTTCATCTCACTTCCATTTTCGTGAGATTTTCCATATTCACTACTAATAATTTTGTATGGTGTATGTATAGTGACCATTGATTTAAAATATAATTAATATATTTATATTCATGGTATTAAATCTATAATTTTTGTATTATTAATTTTTGGGGCATACGAATCGTTTGATTACAAAGTTGTAAGGGTTTTTCCACCCGAACTTTCATTTTCATTCGGGTTACTTTTATTGTCTAATTTCCTCGATGAAATTATTATGTATTGTTATGTACTCCTCATAAATTAGGTGTGAGTATTATATATATGTACACCAACCAGAATCCTTCCCTATTTTCTGGATAGTTACATGTTTTAAAAAAGAATCTCTCCAAAACTGTTTCCAAAAGTACGAGCCCAATACAAGGGAATTTCTCAAATTCATATCAATTTTCAAGGGAAATCTATAATCTATTTTTGGAAACCATTATTATTCTAAAAAAACTATTTTTATCATGAAATACTATCTTACTTCACTTCTGATTTTATACAAAGATTGTTTCCAAAATAACTCTTCTTTTCAAAATAAAAGAGTATTTATCTCAAGAATTGCTTAATGATTTTATAAGAGTGTTTTCACCTAATTCAAAACTCTTGTTGATTCCATGGCATTAGTGGGTTTAATCATTTATGAAGTTATCTACCATATTTTATTTAATGGTTTATTACTAACTCTATTGTGGATGAACTATCCTAAAACCATTCACCATATTATTCCGAATGGTTAGTGTTTTATGTTTAATGATTGGGGAAAGTTAGTTACATTTCATATGATAGTTTCAATATGAATGTATATGTTGTTTATGTTGATACCTGCTCATATGAGAGATGCATTAGACTTATTATGTGATGGGTGGGGCCCGATATAGCCCCTCGATGCATCGGTAGGTCTCATGAGACAAATAGAAGTGGAATTGGCCGAGGCCTTTCCCAATGTGATATGGATTTTGGCCAAGGCCTTAATCACTAGATGTCTTGGCCGTGGCCATGAAAAAATGATTCAGAATGTCCGGTATATGCACTTCCCTCATCATGAATCTAGTAATTGAAAGTTCGTGTGGTTATTCGACTAGTATAATACCCATGGTTATGTTTTTTATTATGGCATTATTTACTCAGTTCATTTTCCTACCATATTGTATTCAAGTTTATTATTAAAGGCATGTGTTTTCAATTTTTCACCATGTCTAATGTTTATATTATCTTCCACTGTATTAATTAATCTTACTGAGCATTTAAGCTCACCCCTTTCTTATGTTTCATTTTCTCAGGACGTGAAGAAGTAATTTATGAATGACTTGCAAGCATAATCTAGGAGACATGATGTTTCTAGTGGAATAAAATAGTGTTTTGTTTCCCTTCATGTTGTAATGTTAAACTTATGCATGTAAATTGTTTCCAATAATACTAAACTACTCAGTCTTTCAGGATTCGTATTTCCTTGTATGTATGCCAACATAATCAAATAAGTCACCAGCTCTAGGAAACTGGAGTCGGGTCCTTACACCAACGCGAAGTCAAAGACTCGCTATGCACCATGAAGCAGAAATCCCGATTCGTAGAGAGAAATCATAGAGTATGCGGAGCTTCGCGAATCAAGAGCGCTACAAGACAAAAAAATGGAGAAGGGAAAGGAAAAAAGAGAGATCATATCATTTATTTATAGGCAAGGACCCCAAGTGCTTCGCGGTGCATCTGATCCATGGTGAGATTCACAAAACACCAGCCCACGCACGCCGCTCCACCTCGCGAGCCCCCTTCGTGAGTCACCTTCATGATTGACTGAGGAATTTTGGCAGTTGAACCTCCGACTTTGAACCTCATTTTATCCTCATATCCAAGTCCGAGGGGGGTATTTATTGATGCCAAAATCTAGGAAAATCAAGAACAAAAGGAGATCCTTAGGGGCTGACTTGCGAAGACTGTTCGCGGAGCCCCATGGCCCTATAGCCGGTGCAGAGCTCTCCCTTCGCGAACCAGCCATGAAGCAAAGAGGCAGGATGCTCCACGAACCAATTTTACTTTTGCAAACCCGCTGCGGAGTAAGGAGGTGGGATGATACTCAAACCGATTTGACGTTTGTGAACCCACCACAGAGCAAGGAGGAAGGATGCTCCACGAACGGATTTGACATTCATGAACCCGCCGCCAAGCAAGGAGGTGGGATGCTCTACAAAACCCTTTTATGTTTGCGAACCCACCGTGGAGCAAGCTCTGTCTTCGCACCGAGCGAGCTATGCTTCGCAGTGCCTCTTACCTATAAATATCAGGCTCCCCTCGAGAGCAAAGGAAGGATCCTCCGACCTTTCGCCTTCTGAGCTCCCACATCGCAAAACAATTTTTGCTCTGCGAACCATGAGATTTTCAAGGTACTTTTGTATCGTGAAGTGCCTTCCCCTTTGCATGAATTCCACCCCTCTTCAAATAGGGATGACCTTCATAGAGCCCACAGGCCTCCGGGAAGGAAGTAGATCCCTAAGGGGACTCGGGTCATCACAGAGTGTTTATGCTTCACGAAACAACCTTCATACACATGTGATCCACATGTTGATGCATGATCACTGTGCTTTGTGAAGCACATTTCTTCACAATGTTATGATTTGCAAGGAACACTTGCTTTGTGAGGTATTTCTCCACGAATTACTTTCCACTTCGCGAAGTAACTTCCATATACACCTATAACCTATTCCTAGGCAAGGTGACTTCACTTCGCGAAGCACATCCCTTCATGAATCCTCTCCACTCCATGGAGCACCAGAGCTTCACAAGGTTTCTACCTATGAACCCCTTTGATCTGCAACTCCTTTTCCCATGTGACCCTTTAGGTTTTCATGAAGTAATTTCAAGGTCCCTTGGGAGGTGCTACCCATTGCGTTGCTTCTCCTCATGCTTATTCACATAAGCATGCTAACAGCTATTTCTTCTTTGCATAGCCATGCTAACGTGGACCCCCCAATGGATCACTCCATGAAACCCCCTTCCATGTAATTTCCAATGTCATCCTTCCCTCAAGGTCGGGCGAGTATCGGTTATGTAAGTTCCAGGGGTGTGGAGAAAACCCACCTCTTCTGAGCTGCAGGATGTTAAATTTTCAAGCACCATCGTCCCCAGCACATGATGTTAAACTGTGACCTCTCCCCATGCCTTGCACACAGGGTGCCCCATCTCAGACATTCTCTACACCCACTGGTCTCCACGGGAGTGAGATCATTCCTCACATGGAATGAAATCCTCTTTATCAAAGTGACATCTGTCTGTGGGGAAAAGGTAACCACCCTGGTGTTAGCCCCAGGATTTTCTTTCAGGAGGTAGCATCTCTGCTCCTCCTCTCTTCCTAGGTTCCAAATCCCTCTCCCGCTGGGCTTTGTCACCACCCGGGCCTCCATCCTTGAGTATTTCCCAATATCCATCACCATAGGGCTACTAACCACATGTAAGCCCCCTGTTTCCTCTTTTGGATACTAACCACGTGTAATCCCAACTCCACTTTCCATGGACGTACCTTCCGCGACGTGATCGTTTGGACTTTGATTCCTCTTTTTTCTCACACCAAGCATGAATCAAGTGGGATTAGAGTAAAAATCGACCATGAAATTCTATCTGGTTATCTTAGAGTGTAATCCCCACACACCCTTCCAAACTACATGGACTTTGATCCTTGCCAAGGCATGGTACGTAGGAAGCCTCCCTGAGGTTCAAGCCCAACACCCATCGGTCCCGACCATCTTCATGTTAGTTCCTGCTCCTTCCAAACTATGTGGAATTTGATCCTTGCCAAGTCAAGGTACATTGGAAGCCTCCCTGAGGTTCAATCCCCACAAACATTGGTTCTGGACCCCCTTCACGCCCGACCAACTTCATCCCGCATGACGTTAAACTGCATGCCCCCTTTTTGTCCTGCATGATGTTAAACTGCATCCAACATTCTGAAATACGTGGGATTTGATCATTATCTCTTGAATAAGGTATGTAGGAATCCTCCATGAGGTTCAACCCCATCCAGCGGTAAGCCGTTGCGACCCCATCTAGCTGTAATATGTTGTGACCCCATCCAACGGTAAGCCACTGCAACCCCATCCAATGATAAGCTGTTGTGACCCCATCCAACGGTAAGCTGTTGTGACCCCATCCAACGGTAAGCTGTTGTGACCCCATCCAGTGGTAAACTGTTTTGACCCCATCCAGCGGTAAGCCATTGTGACCCCATCCAACGGTAAGCTGTTGTGACCCCATCCAGTGGTAATCCATTGAAGTCCCCAATTGACGGTAAGCCGTTGTTAGGCGATTCGAGGACTTTGATTTCCTACCAAATCGATACGTAGGAGGTATCTTTGAGACTCAATCCCAACATTACCGTTGTCCTCAAGTCGACTCCATATAATTCTCCACCCACTTCACTTAACCATACATCATCCATTTTGGTTCTTACCTAGGTTGCCACATCCTGGTGGGATCATGCCACCTCATTCCCCATTCCCTTTAACAACAATCGGGTAGCTAACCACGCATTAGACCCAACATCAGTGTTCCCTCTAGGGGTTTCACTCACCTAATCCACTCTAGTCAGTGTTCCAATCAATCCGATCAGTCTCCTCTAGATGTTAAACTTGCAGCATACCCTGTGTTAAACATAGAAATCTAAGGAAAACCTTATATACATTCCTATGTCATATAATTCCCCGTGTTCAATGTGGGATGCTTCAGGCTTCCGTGCCCTCGAGAATCCATATAATAAGGGGAAGTATCCCAGATGCGCTAGTGTCCCAACATCCAAACACACCAGTGATGTCCAACATGACTACTCCCCTAACTGAAGGTTGCTTCCCTAATCGGACCCCTTGGAATGTACTGATAGAAGCAGTGTAATTAACTGGTGTCC
Source organism: Viscum album (assembly GCA_963277665.1). Lineage (NCBI taxonomy): Eukaryota > Viridiplantae > Streptophyta > Magnoliopsida > Santalales > Viscaceae > Viscum > Viscum album. The sequence goes on along the minus strand of OY728125.1, from coordinate 1,488,541,037 downwards.
ATGAAGATATGTAACTAGGAAGAGTTTCACAAACAACGTATTAAGTCTATAAGGGAGACCCGGACTAGGTAACGAGTTTTGAGGAGGAATCCACAGAAGGAAGAATCGACATCCCATATCCCTATTTCAATCAAGGAGAAAACGTCCCTAAACAAGGAATGGATACCGCTCACCTTTGGAAAGTGGGAATGTGGGGTAACAAACAATGTCACTATCCTCAAACAGACAGATGTGCGTGCCCTGAAGAATGTGTCAAAAACACACATATATTCAGTTAAATAAGAGGATGCCCTGAGATTAAATTTTTTTTGTGATCACTTATAAATTTAAAAGTGGAATTAAAGAATGGGAGCCTTGTTAAATTTGGAAGTTACACCTTGTATGGTTGTGTGGTGCTACTTTTGGTGGTATGACTATGTGTGGGGTAGTTCAGGTGGTCTAATGGAATATCAGATTGAGAGATTGATTGATTGTGGAATGGATGAGCGATGTTGTGCAATGGGACTACAACTGGGTTGTGTTTTGTTTGTGTTACTGGGTATGGTGTGTTTGTATAGTGGGGCTGCCGATGGTTGTGATAAGGGAAGTCAATGGGAGTGGATGTAAGTTGGCAGTTGTTTTTGTGTGGTTAAAGTGGTGGATTGAGAGGAATGAATTTGAAGAATGATGATGGAAGTGGTTGGCATGGGTGAAAAGTGGAGAGGAAATGTGGAGTGGGATATTTTAACTTTGTTCCTTTTCCTCTGTGTGGTTTATGTTGTGTGACTTGTGATGTGCTGTTCTTAGTAGCTACTTGGGTAGGGTTGAAATGAATAAATGGATTTTTTAATAAAGAAATATAATTGGTTAAATGAGTTGTCTAGGGTTATGAATTGAATTATAGCTTGTTGTGTAGTTGTGCATTTAGAGGTAGCGGAAAAGGTGGTTTTGTGGGCTGGTTGTTTGTTTGTAAAACCCATAGGTTGGGATGAGTGTTTGATATCTATATATATAGTTTTACTTACTTGTGATTTCTATATGCACCCCACCTTAGTTAAGAACTATGTTCCAAACACCCCCATTTTCACAGGGGAGGGTGTCTTTTCCCATTATCCCAGTGAGAGGATGAATGGATAGTTATTGGATCTTCCATACTCCCTCTTATAGGCATTGGTATCCCAAGACACTTTGGGTAGGTTATTGTGTAGTTATGAGGCCCAAGTGTTTGCAGGTGAGGTGTTATTTTTCCAAGTGTCTATGGGATGAGATGTGGCATGGTTGTGGACTAGGTGTCTACAGGTGGAATGTGGTATGGTTGTGTCCTAGGTGTCTGCAGGTGGGATGTGGTGAGCTTATTTTTGTCTAGGTTGTGGGACTAGCTCTGAGGCCCAGGTGTGTGCAGGAGGGTTGTGACATGGGGCTTGTGGAAGAGTGTGGAAGTGACAACACATTTTCCATTAGGGTATGAGTAGTTAACCGTTGGGATGTGATGCAAGTTACCCAAACATCGATGTGATTATTATATTACTTTACTTGACTTGAATTATTTGGTGAGTGTGCCTTGGAGAGGTTGGGATCACTAGTAGAATTTTTAGCTTTCGAGGAGGGTCAGTTAGAGTGACCGCCAAATGGCGGTCACTGTATTTTTTATACAGCCCACCATAATTTTTCCTCTCCCCCCTTGTTTACCCTCCCTGACCCCATGACTAAATTCCCTTCTCCCCTGCATTTCCCTCCCCAACCCCGCAACCCTCTCCCCTGTTCACCCTCCCGGTGATCCCGATACACCAGGCAACCCCGACGACCCCGACCCCTTACCTCCGCGCTGTGCCCCCTGTGACCCCGCGACTCGGTGACCCCCACCCCTGCCTCCACACTGCACCTTCAAATATTCCCACCACCATCATTCCATACCGGCCCCACTACAACCCTCCAGCGATTCCTCACGTCCCACCTCTGTTGAACACTCCCGGCCCGTCACACCTCATAGTGTAGAACCCTCCCGCACTTCATCCAGTAGTTTCGCTCCTGTCAAAACATTTCACCCCTATCGAGTTTGGTCATCGAACCCCTGTCATCAACCCACTGCGCCATCATGGATTTGAAATCAAGTCGCATCCCATTTCTCGCGGTTGAGTCCTCTACAAGTAATTAATTGTTTGACTTCTATAATCCATTATGTAGATTATTTATGAAAATTGTAGGTAGAGAGATCTCTTAGAGAGGGAATATTTTTTGATTCATGAACGAACCTACAAATCCCATGAATCATAGTAGTGTATCACATAACTTTCCCTTGATTTTAGTTTTATGTTTATAGAAATCATGAGAAAATTTAGTCCAAGATCCACTTATCATGTTGGAATCATAATTCCTCCTTATTGAAGTAGATAAAAATATATATAGAGATGTCACAATATCACCAAAACCAATCCACTTCATTTATTTGTCCCTAAAAATAACTTTTAAATCATTGGTTTTTAAGTTTTAATGATATGAGTTTTTTTAGAATTTAAATAAGATATTTCAATTATTTGCTTTCTATTAAATAAAGATATGGATAAGAGATGGATTGATATGAAAGATAGGTTTTATACTGAATATTATGTGGAGATTAAGTGATTTATGGATACCTCCAATGGATTTCCAAGCGATTTTATTAGTTTTCCATGTAGAAAATGTGAAAATAGATATCTCTTTGGACGAGATAATGTTAGAGAACATCTGTTTTTGAATGGGTTTTTGAAAAACTATAATACATGGACACGTCATGGAGGAAAGTATGTTTTATTTCATCAATCAAAAAGTATTCATATGAATGTTGATTCAAGAAAAGTTGATCTAATGAACATAATTCTCAATGATATGATACATTAGTTTCAACCTGAAGACAATAATGTTGTAAATGATTACATTGTATTGAGTAATCCCCATTCTTCTGTAGATGGAGAATAATTGAAATTATTTGAAATTATTGACGATGCACATACTTAATTATATCAAGGATGCACTAAATTTAGTAAATTTTTGTTCATTGTTTAATTTTTACACCTGAAGGCCTTGAACTGGTGGTCAGACACCTCATTTGACATGTTTTTTTTATTTTTGAAGAAGGTACTCCCTGCCGAAGTGAAGATTACAAAGTAATTCTATCAAGATCGCAAGTTGACCGATGATCTTGGTTTTACATATGATACCATTGATGCATGCCGTAATAATTGTATGTTGTTATGGAAATAGAATACACAATTAAATATTTGTACTATTTTCTATACATCCAGGTGGAAGGCCAATGAGATTAATCAAGGTAGTCATATTCTTCCTAGAAAAATCTTGAATCAAGGAAACAAGTTGCCGCTAAGAAGATTTATTATTTCCCACCAAAACTGAGACTAAATATATTCTTCATGACAATTAAAATTGCTAAATTGATTACTTGGCATTTAGAGAGAAACAAAGAGGTTGATAAATTAACTCACCTAGAAGATTCTTTGGCATGGAAAGAGTTTGATCAAAGACACCCAAACTTTTCCCTGGATGATCGTAATGTTCGAATGGGTTTGGTAGTAGATTTTTTTAACCCATTTAGGTCCATGGTTAGTGTGACACATAGTACATGGCTAGTGGTGTTGG